>CATNEN010000014.1:0-1200000 GCA_950097015.1 Macrostomum hystrix
TTAAATTGGGATAAATTTTATAAAATAGAGAAAAAAATTCACTCGACAACCAGTAGAAGTAGATGGACCGGAAGCAGTGTTTCTTAAAAAATGTTTAAGGGGCCTGTTTCTCGTTAAAAAGACACTACGCACTATTAATTAAAATTAAACACAGAAAATTCTATTTTTTGCGGTGAGAACCGGCCTCCGAAAACATTTTTCTAAGAAACATGGTTTCCGATCTTTCTACACTCAGGCTGTGTACAACTGTTCGGTCCATGGACTGGGAAGGTGACTAGTGTTTTACTTATTGAAAACTTATTTAATATGGCTTCAAAATGAAAAGTCTGTGTGCCAACTGATTTCTAATTATCAAATGATTTCACATTCGCATGCCCAATATTTATCCCGCATTGGTGCTTCATCACTATATAAATATCATTTGCTTTCTCCAATTTTGAGGAGAATTTTCACACTCTCCGTGTTGTTGCCATGTCGATTTCATTTCAATATCCGAATAAATTCAATCCTTCCTAGGAAGGAAGGAAATGGGTTTTTAGTTTCTGTTTTACGCGGGTATTAGCCACTGCATGGCTTCTTTCTTCGCACCAATACCCTCTCAGCCATCGCTTGATTGGGCTAGATTTTTGGAAGGCTCAATTTTTTCCTCGTCAGAAAGCGATTATGATGAAGCAACAATATTCTGCCATTATATTCCATCTGCAGTGCAGCCATGCGGTAATTATCTCGCAAGAATTAAGAATATAATATACTAGCTTAATAATAGAAATCGTACACCTAGCTATAGCCCCACTGGGCCAGATGTGACGCAGTCACAGCTTCCTGCTGTGTACAGCTTGCTGTACAGTCCATGGTTTGGGCAGGCCGTTACAAACACCTTAATTTCTACCCCTAAGCTGATGCTAAAACCTATTTTAGAGCCTTGTGGAAGTTTAAGGAACTTTGGTCTCAGGGAAGGACCTGAGCTGAGTTGTTATTGAAAAAATTGACTGCAATTTGAGAAGAACTCGTGAAGGTCGTCGCTGCAACTGAGACCGCCAGCTGCGAATAGGCAATCCAATAATACACTTGTGTCGAAGGGTGCACCGGCTGCTGGCAATTGTCGATTGAGTAAATATGCTTAGAAACGAGGCGGCAGCTATGCTCTATTTGTGTATGCATAAGATGCGGCCATGCTGCAGACTCCATGGCTATATAGTCAGTGCATGCTGCTATGGTTGGCAAATACTTTCCAAAACTGGTTCTGGCCAGTCTTGCATAGCTGAATCCTGGACGCATTGCTGCTTTCCCTGCTTTCTGCAGTTTCTCTGCTAGCCAGATGCAGACAGCAGCATTCACCAATCCCCGAGCAAGTCTTTCTCACCTAGCAGATCCGTTTCAAAAAATGGATGTGTTTAGCTTGGCTCTGATTGGCTGGCTCAGTTTTAAGTGGACTGCCTACAAATGGCAGCAAAAAATAATAAATTGACCTTAATGCAGGGACAAATGCGATTGTGCGACTAGCAGCAATTCAACCTGATAGCGAGGCGACTTTCAAGCTGTATTGCAACGCAAGCACAATGAGTAAGTCAGGTTTCCAAATTAAATTTAAAATAACGATTTTGTTTGGGGCTGGGGGCAGAGCGGGTTGACGTGTTTACCTCTCGCATCGAAGTCCCTGAGCTCGATTCCGCGGCAAGGCTACTTAATTTGGGGCGCAGCCGGGAAGAGGCTTTGGGGGCTTGTCGCGTGCAATTGACGCCCTTGAGGCCCAACCTTCTGCACTGTCTGACAATGAGAAAGTCAGGGCAGATGTACACACCTGTGTGAGTGTGTGCCTGCGTACAGTATCTGTGTGCGTGCGTGTGTGCTCAGGAGTCAGCGGAATAGGCCCCTAACCCTAACCCTAACCCTAACCCTAACCCTAACCCTAACCCTAACCCTAACCCTAACCCTAACCCTAACCCTAACCCTAACCCTAACCCTAACCCTAACCCTAACCCTAACCCTAACCCTAACCCTAACCCTAACCCTAACCCTAACCCTAACCCTAACCCTAACCCTAACCCTAACCCTAACCCTAACCCTAACCCTAACCCTAACCCTAACCCTAACCCTAACCCTAACCCTAACCCTAACCCTAACCCTAACCCTAACCCTAACCCTAACCCTAACCCTAACCCTAAACCCTAACCCTAACCCTAACCCTAACCCTAACCCTAACCCTAACCCTAACCCTAACCCTAACCCTAACCCTAACCCTAACCCTAACCCTAACCCTAACCCTAACCCTAACCCTAACCCTAACCCTAACCCTAACCCTAACCCTAACCCTAACCCTAACCCTAACCCTAACCCTAACCCTAACCCTAACCCTAACCCTAACCCTAACCCTAACCCTAACCCTAACCCTAACCCTAACCCTAACCCTAACCCTAACCCTAACCCTAACCCTAACCCTAACCCTAACCCTAACCCTAACCCTAACCCTAACCCTAACCCTAACCCTAACCCTAACCCTAACCCTAACCCTAACCCTAACCCTAACCCTAACCCTAACCCTAACCCTAACCCTAACCCTAACCCTAACCCTAACCCTAACCCTAACCCTAACCCTAACCCTAACCCTAACCCTAACCCTAACCCTAACCCTAACCCTAACCCTAACCCTAACCCTAACCCTAACCCTAACCCTAACCCTAACCCTAACCCTAACCCTAACCCTAACCCTAACCCTAACCCTAACCCTAACCCTAACCCTAACCCTAACCCTAACCCTAACCCTAACCCTAACCCTAACCCTAACCCTAACCCTAACCCTAACCCTAACCCTAACCCTAACCCTAACCCTAACCCTAACCCTAACCCTAACCCTAACCCTAACCCTAACCCTAACCCTAACCCTAACCCTAACCCTAACCCTAACCCTAACCCTAACCCTAACCCTAACCCTAACCCTAACCCTAACCCTAACCCTAACCCTAACCCTAACCCTAACCCTAACCCTAACCCTAACCCTAACCCTAACCCTAACCCTAACCCTAACCCTAACCCTAACCCTAACCCTAACCCTAACCCTAACCCTAACCCTAACCCTAACCCTAACCCTAACCCTAACCCTAACCCTAACCCTAACCCTAACCCTAACCCTAACCCTAACCCTAACCCTAACCCTAACCCTAACCCTAACCCTAACCCTAACCCTAACCCTAACCCTAACCCTAACCCTAACCCTAACCCTAACCCTAACCCTAACCCTAACCCTAACCCTAACCCTAACCCTAACCCTAACCCTAACCCTAACCCTAACCCTAACCCTAACCCTAACCCTAACCCTAACCCTAACCCTAACCCTAACCCTAACCCTAACCCTAACCCTAACCCTAACCCTAACCCTAACCCTAACCCTAACCCTAACCCTAACCCTAACCCTAACCCTAACCCTAACCCTAACCCTAACCCTAACCCTAACCCTAACCCTAACCCTAACCCTAACCCTAACCCTAACCCTAACCCTAACCCTAACCCTAACCCTAACCCTAACCCTAACCCTAACCCTAACCCTAACCCTAACCCTAACCCTAACCCTAACCCTAACCCTAACCCTAACCCTAACCCTAACCCTAACCCTAACCCTAACCCTAACCCTAACCCTAACCCTAACCCTAACCCTAACCCTAACCCTAACCCTAACCCTAACCCTAACCCTAACCCTAACCCTAACCCTAACCCTAACCCTAACCCTAACCCTAACCCTAACCCTAACCCTAACCCTAACCCTAACCCTAACCCTAACCCTAACCCTAACCCTAACCCTAACCCTAACCCTAACCCTAACCCTAACCCTAACCCTAACCCTAACCCTAACCCTAACCCTAACCCTAACCCTAACCCTAACCCTAACCCTAACCCTAACCCTAACCCTAACCCTAACCCTAACCCTAACCCTAACCCTAACCCTAACCCTAACCCTAACCCTAACCCTAACCCTAACCCTAACCCTAACCCTAACCCTAACCCTAACCCTAACCCTAACCCTAACCCTAACCCTAACCCTAACCCTAACCCTAACCCTAACCCTAACCCTAACCCTAACCCTAACCCTAACCCTAACCCTAACCCTAACCCTAACCCTAACCCTAACCCTAACCCTAACCCTAACCCTAACCCTAACCCTAACCCTAACCCTAACCCTAACCCTAACCCTAACCCTAACCCTAACCCTAACCCTAACCCTAACCCTAACCCTAACCCTAACCCTAACCCTAACCCTAACCCTAACCCTAACCCTAACCCTAACCCTAACCCTAACCCTAACCCTAACCCTAACCCTAACCCTAACCCTAACCCTAACCCTAACCCTAACCCTAACCCTAACCCTAACCCTAACCCTAACCCTAACCCTAACCCTAACCCTAACCCTAACCCTAACCCTAACCCTAACCCTAACCCTAACCCTAACCCTAACCCTAACCCTAACCCTAACCCTAACCCTAACCCTAACCCTAACCCTAACCCTAACCCTAACCCTAACCCTAACCCTAACCCTAACCCTAACCCTAACCCTAACCCTAACCCTAACCCTAACCCTAACCCTAACCCTAACCCTAACCCTAACCCTAACCCTAACCCTAACCCTAACCCTAACCCTAACCCTAACCCTAACCCTAACCCTAACCCTAACCCTAACCCTAACCCTAACCCTAACCCTAACCCTAACCCTAACCCTAACCCTAACCCTAACCCTAACCCTAACCCTAACCCTAACCCTAACCCTAACCCTAACCCTAACCCTAACCCTAACCCTAACCCTAACCCTAACCCTAACCCTAACCCTAACCCTAACCCTAACCCTAACCCTAACCCTAACCCTAACCCTAACCCTAACCCTAACCCTAACCCTAACCCTAACCCTAACCCTAACCCTAACCCTAACCCTAACCCTAACCCTAACCCTAACCCTAACCCTAACCCTAACCCTAACCCTAACCCTAACCCTAACCCTAACCCTAACCCTAACCCTAACCCTAACCCTAACCCTAACCCTAACCCTAACCCTAACCCTAACCCTAACCCTAACCCTAACCCTAACCCTAACCCTAACCCTAACCCTAACCCTAACCCTAACCCTAACCCTAACCCTAACCCTAACCCTAACCCTAACCCTAACCCTAACCCTAACCCTAACCCTAACCCTAACCCTAACCCTAACCCTAACCCTAACCCTAACCCTAACCCTAACCCTAACCCTAACCCTAACCCTAACCCTAACCCTAACCCTAACCCTAACCCTAACCCTAACCCTAACCCTAACCCTAACCCTAACCCTAACCCTAACCCTAACCCTAACCCTAACCCTAACCCTAACCCTAACCCTAACCCTAACCCTAACCCTAACCCTAACCCTAACCCTAACCCTAACCCTAACCCTAACCCTAACCCTAACCCTAACCCTAACCCTAACCCTAACCCTAACCCTAACCCTAACCCTAACCCTAACCCTAACCCTAACCCTAACCCTAACCCTAACCCTAACCCTAACCCTAACCCTAACCCTAACCCTAACCCTAACCCTAACCCTAACCCTAACCCTAACCCTAACCCTAACCCTAACCCTAACCCTAACCCTAACCCTAACCCTAACCCTAACCCTAACCCTAACCCTAACCCTAACCCTAACCCTAACCCTAACCCTAACCCTAACCCTAACCCTAACCCTAACCCTAACCCTAACCCTAACCCTAACCCTAACCCTAACCCTAACCCTAACCCTAACCCTAACCCTAACCCTAACCCTAACCCTAACCCTAACCCTAACCCTAACCCTAACCCTAACCCTAACCCTAACCCTAACCCTAACCCTAACCCTAACCCTAACCCTAACCCTAACCCTAACCCTAACCCTAACCCTAACCCTAACCCTAACCCTAACCCTAACCCTAACCCTAACCCTAACCCTAACCCTAACCCTAACCCTAACCCTAACCCTAACCCTAACCCTAACCCTAACCCTAACCCTAACCCTAACCCTAACCCTAACCCTAACCCTAACCCTAACCCTAACCCTAACCCTAACCCTAACCCTAACCCTAACCCTAACCCTAACCCTAACCCTAACCCTAACCCTAACCCTAACCCTAACCCTAACCCTAACCCTAACCCTAACCCTAACCCTAACCCTAACCCTAACCCTAACCCTAACCCTAACCCTAACCCTAACCCTAACCCTAACCCTAACCCTAACCCTAACCCTAACCCTAACCCTAACCCTAACCCTAACCCTAACCCTAACCCTAACCCTAACCCTAACCCTAACCCTAACCCTAACCCTAACCCTAACCCTAACCCTAACCCTAACCCTAACCCTAACCCTAACCCTAACCCTAACCCTAACCCTAACCCTAACCCTAACCCTAACCCTAACCCTAACCCTAACCCTAACCCTAACCCTAACCCTAACCCTAACCCTAACCCTAACCCTAACCCTAACCCTAACCCTAACCCTAACCCTAACCCTAACCCTAACCCTAACCCTAACCCTAACCCTAACCCTAACCCTAACCCTAACCCTAACCCTAACCCTAACCCTAACCCTAACCCTAACCCTAACCCTAACCCTAACCCTAACCCTAACCCTAACCCTAACCCTAACCCTAACCCTAACCCTAACCCTAACCCTAACCCTAACCCTAACCCTAACCCTAACCCTAACCCTAACCCTAACCCTAACCCTAACCCTAACCCTAACCCTAACCCTAACCCTAACCCTAACCCTAACCCTAACCCTAACCCTAACCCTAACCCTAACCCTAACCCTAACCCTAACCCTAACCCTAACCCTAACCCTAACCCTAACCCTAACCCTAACCCTAACCCTAACCCTAACCCTAACCCTCTCTTCCTTTCTCTCCCTTCCTCGCCACTAGAGGGGGCCGCAACCTCCAGGGCCTGATCGCCCCGACTAAACTCCGTACTCCACTCCCCTCTATCCCGGAATACGACCCTGTCGCTAACCCTAACCCTGACCCTACCTAACCCTAACCCTATTTAACCCTAACCCTAAATAACCCTAACCCTAAATAACCCTAACCCTATATTACCCTAACCCTAGCCAACCCTAACCCTAAATAACCCTAACCCTAGCTAACCCTAACCCTAAATAACCCTAACCCTAAATAACCCTAACCCTAACTAACCCTAATCCCTATTTAAACCTCTTTAGATCCCTTTGTTTCACCTATAGACAATTTTCCCATATTACCACGATACTACTCTTCTATATGACTGCTCTCCCACCCTTGTAAAGTCCTTAATCTCTATGCTACGAGTTTTAACGTGTTTTACGGTGTTTTAAAGCTAACCCTAACCCCTAGCCTATGTCTAACTCTAGCCTTCTGCATTTTTATCCTCTATTTCTTCTCTTATTCTCCTATCTTTAATCTGCTTCATTGTTTTATTCTTTACCTACTTTTCTACCCCCCGATATGTAGTGAAATTTGTATTTTTTAATTTTTAATTCTTACTTTCTACCCACAATGTATTACTCGTATTTCATTAGTAGTATTCATAGCGCTAATTGATATTTTACACTTTTAAAATTTAGTCAACACGTATTTTTTAGGTATTTTCTAGGTTATTATTATTGCACCCGAGTGAGCCCATTTTTCTTATATGTAAACCAATGCAACTCTTTTTTAACCCACTTTTTCACTGCCAATATCTACAATATTTACAATATTTACAATATTTACAATACATTCGCTCCTGAAGAAGGCTGAAGACAGCCGAAACGCGTCGAGCATACCCTATTTATTTTGTTCCCCGTCTTGCTTAATTATTTCTCGTCTGTTGATTGGCTGCCGGCCTCGGAACCCTCCTAGTCCTAACCCTAACCCTAACCCTAACCCTAACCCTAACCCTAACCCTAACCCTAACCCTAAACCCTAACCCTAACCCTAACCCTAACCCTAACCCTAACCCTAACCCTAACCCTAACCCTAACCCTTTTTTCAAGAAATTAAGAAATGCAAGAAATTAGGGATTTTGAAGTAGGGATTTAGAATCAGGGAAGCCGTGTTCGGGAAGCTCACTCGGAATCAGACATGCTGTCGTAGCCTGATTCCGAGCCTAGCTGCTGCCACCACCCTGCGGGCTCTGGTAGCTCGATGCCCTGAGCTGCCAGCAAGTCCCGAACGCGCTGCTGCGTGGGCGGGCCCTGAACTACATAATAGGCCCCTTCTTGCATCTCAACGATGCTAATGCCGGGTGTGGCTTGGATTGCCGCGTGCCGGTTATGGTAATCGGCGATCAGCTGCATGGCCTCATCGATCCCGGCCGTTGGGAGCGCCTGATAGGCCAGCCACATCAGTTCGCAGACGCCGCCGCAACCGTCTACGATGGCGGCTATACCGTCATGTATAGCCATGCGGACGGCGCTGGCGTGTCCATCATACTCGGCCATCGGAAATTGGGTCTTCCTTCTCGCAGACATGGTTTGCTGAAAAAAAAATTAATTATGAATTTAGGCCTGTGCAAAGCACGTAATAAAGCATGCTATCTGTTTTCCTTAAACAAAGCAACCAGGGGTAATATATCATAATCTGCTCTATGACTCTACTAATTAGTAGTATAAAATGGAAAATTTGATTTTCTGGCTTGGTAGTATTCAAATTAGAATACATCCTAATTTAGCCCTAAAACTTTTACTTTAAAAAATCTAACGAATATGAAGAGTTGTTCCTTAACAAAGAGCTATTTGCTAAGCCCTTAAAGCATCTTTTACTTAAAAAAACGCAATGACATTATGAGATAAAAAACTGAACAAATATTACAGCGCAGTGGCGCTTTATTGTTTAGTAGGCGCATCAATCAACGCATAAATGATATTTTAGCCTTGCATTGAAGTATTCACATGCAGCACAAACTATTTGGCAAAGAAGTTTGGAACTGTAGCACAAAGAAATGCTGTCGAACGCATAAATGCTTCATTTATTAAATTTGATAAGCAAAATGGACGCCTGAAAAAGAAGTTGAGAACTGCAAAACTCAGACGCCAAAAGTAAATACTCGTAAATCTACACTTAACTGATGCATTTAGAGTACCTGAACATGATGTAATAAAGATTTGCGCAAATGTTCACCCCTGCTGCTTGTAATACCAGTAGAAACGTGCCGTTCGGAAGTCAAATCCCTCGTTCGGTTTGAAGATCCCACAGAATCTTCGTTCGGATCGAGCACTAAAATATATTTTTTTTCGAGTTGTATTTGCTTGAAAATATGGGTTTTATGTTTTTCTGAAAGAAAAAATTGTTTTACACAACTTTTAAAAAGTTTGAATTTTACAGCTAGTAAGATAAAAAAGTTATTGCTAGTTAAGTTTTCAAAAGCACAACATTCTTGTTCGGTTGATGATGCTTTACCCTAGCTTGATTTAACATAATTATATATTTTACATTGCATTATATAATTTTTGCATTTTATATATTAGGCACTAGTGCAACTAGAAGAGGGGATAGCTGAGAGAATTCAATCCCCGAAAAAACTTCCCCTCTGCAACGGACCGCGAAATTACTGACTGCGTAGCAAAGACTCTGCATAATTCTCGTGACCGCGGTTCTGATTCCAGACGAATTCTGTCCTATCATCAAAGGGCAGGATATTATGCTGGCACTGCTTCCGTTGCTGCAACGCCTTCCGAGGCGGATCATTCTGGTCCTTCTGCAAAGCGCCGCAGGGCACGTTCGGCTGCAGGTGGTCAACACAAACAAGGCAGACGTGTGGCGATTGTTAGCGATAGCGACAGTGAAAACTAATATACCGACGATGAAGTCCATACACTCTGCTTTTGCAACTTTTTCAAAAACGTTATCACTGTGAAGGGGAATTTTTTATATTTAATTTTTTCATACAAATGTGAGTCATTTTGTCAAACCGGATAAATTGTGTTTAAATTCTGGGTAATTTTGGTCGAATCTGGGGTAATGTTGGTCAAACCTGATTTATTTTGTTCAGATTCGGGGGTAATGTTGGTCAAACCAGATTTATTTTGTTCAAATACGGGGTAATTTTGATCAAATGCGGTTTGTTTTGGTCAAACTAAAGTTTAATTCAATTCCATCAATGAAAATATACTCGTAAAATTTAATCGGTCGTATTTATTTAAAGACACTTCGGAAAAGGAAAAATATAAATGCAATGAAGTCTCGAAATGTGCAGCTTTGACTTTGACTGCTTCATTTGACTGCTGATTAGAAATCATTCTCTAACTTCTAATTTCTAAAATCTTCCGCTGATACAGAGTACAAATATATTGCAAAAATCTGCTAGGGGTTAGCCCCTATAAGCTACATTTTACTAGGGTCTTAGAAGGGGATTACCCTTAACCAACCCCTAGTTGCCCCTAGGGGTCCCCTGCCGAACCTGCTCTCATTCCCCTAGTCATCCCCTATCGTTCCCCGAGGTGTAACCCCGAGGGGTCCCCTAGTGTTTTTGCCAGTGGGGAGAACCCAGCAATAATAAGTACCATTGAGAATATGTACTCATAACCTTATAGAGAGAATTAATTTTAGAATCTGCAAGTCGATTCTGCAAGTTAGTCCAAACACTGACAGCAATGGTGCTCGGTCCGAATTAGGAAGACTACCACTATTATATAGTATTCAAAAAAGAAGCCTTCAATACTGGTCCTCAGTTCGGAGCCGACCAGACTCCATCATCGCGAAATTGGTGGCAGACACAGAATACAGCGATGTTGGAATTGGGGAAAAATGAATAGTGAAGTAATGCGGAATTGTCAACAGACTAGAAAAACAAAGTCCATCAAATCGCTCAGAGAGAATTTTGAGTCAGAGTTTCGAAGGCACTGGACTCAGAGGATGGGAAAATCCGCCAAGCTCAGCCACTTCTATTACACGTTTAAGAAAGATTTCTCCCGAGAAAAGTACCTAACAATAATCTCTAACCCAGAAAAAAGGCGCACAATGTCCCGATTTCGTCTAGGAAACCACAAACTGGCCTGTGAGACATTGCGCACTGTAAGACCGAAAATCGCCTATGAAAACAGAACATGCCCAAAATGTAGAGTCGAGGTAGAGAACGAAACTCATATTCTCTTTAGATGCGATTGGTCTGTTTATGTTCCAATTAGAAATAAATTTATAGAGAAAGTAGCAGGTACTGTTCGAAATTTCGAAAGCCTAACAGCTGATGACAAAATTGTGTATTTAATGACACAGGAAAGCATAGAATTAACAGAAAGTTTTGTGGACTTCATAGAAAGCATAATTAAAGCTAGATAAAAAGCCACTGCCCTGAGGCCCATAGTTAGAATGCGAAAACACAATAGCTATTCTCATTTCGGTCAGTTTTAATTTTTCCTTTAAATTTCAATATTTCATTTCTTGTTTTAATGCCTTTGTTTATTTCAAAAATTTGTTTTTTTTCAAATATTTTATTAACCTAAAATTATTACGCATGCTACTGTTTTCCTATCGCCTTCTCTTAAAAAAATCGATTTGTTTAACCTCAAACATAAAATAAACAAAAAAATCAGCACCCAATCGGCGTGCGCACCTCAATAATAATAATAATAATAATAACATAGCTAAGAAATATTTCGGATAAAAAAACATTACTACAGACATGCTATTTGGCCTCGAAGCTCAACTTTAAGCTCAAGCTCAAGCTCAGAGGTTAGGTACGATTCGGGCATTCATGTGCATTCTCTTGTTCTTAACGATAGAAGTCCATGTCATACACTTTATTATGAGTTGCGCTATGAAAGTTTAAGAGTCCCGAAGTAACTCTCACCCTCGTCAGGACCACCGACGTATGCCTATGTCAGAGTAGTAAAATTTTCAGGGGACATGCAATATCTGCTAGGTCATGAGCATACTCTGTTTTTAATGGCTCTTATAAGAATGTTTAAAGTCAATTGTTACTCGGAGAATAATATCAAAAGAAATTATAAAAGTATTTTAGTGGAAATATTAGGGACTATTCGCCCGTTACGAGGGGCATTTCGCCCCTCATAATTATAAGCCCATCTTGACTACTAGACATCGTCGCTCAGTAGAGTGATCAACGGTTAGGTACGATTGGGGCATTTAAGTGCATTCTCTTGTTCTTAACCATAGAAGTCCATGTCATACACTTTATTATGAGTTGCGTGTGGTTTAGTGTATTTGGGTAGATAGCAAAGCCCAGGTTACTACAAACGCTAGAGCCGCAAACGCTCTTAACGCGGTCCTCGCAATCAAACAGGTAGAACGAATTGTCTATGGGATATTTAGCTGCAACGGTCGAATACTAGTTTCTATATAATGAAAGTACAACGCACATAAAAGTACAACACATCACCCCCTGATCTCCGGATCACAAGAGATCAAGGTTCGTAACGGACCGGCGCCGACTTCACCCTATTAGACCGTCGTGGTTCGGCATCCCGCTCGACAGCTCGCTCCACCCCAGGAGGCTGCGGTTGCGTGTCTGATGCCGGGTGGACGTCAGCTACGTGACGGGGAAGGCCATCGACCTCCACCGTAGACCCTTGTCTCTGGCCCGTCACGTGTCCCCTGGGCCGGTTAGAATAGAACGGTAGCAGCCAACCTCGCTGAATCCAGTCTTTTTTCTCTGACTCATACTCGCCCACCAGGCACGCCTAAGTTAAAGTATCTTTCGCAAGCCTCGCTCCACCTGCCGGGCAACGCACAAGTGACTCGACCTCTCCTGCCGGGCAGCGCACAGGTGACTCCACCTCTCCTGCCGGACAGCTCACAGGTGACTCGACCTCTCCTGACGGACAGCTCACAGCCCACTAAAAACGGTTTCTCGGAATCCGGTCGGAGCATCTGATCGGAATTTATAGTGAAATTGTCTCGTTCAATCCGATCGGATTCTTGTCGGAATTTCCGATACTTAAATGACGCCTAAATCCGATTGAATTGCGAATACCTAATTTTACTTCTATAGCACACGTATCAAGCTGGTGACAGGTAGGCTGCTACATCAGTCACTGAAGACAAGTTATACTCGTAGCATGAGTGAGGTATAATTAGCACTAGCCGTGATCACAAAGATACTTCGTTTTGAAGGCCGAAACAACCATTTAAATGTATAAGCAATTTGTTAGATTGCTAGATTGCCGGATTAGACGAGATTGCAACTAGATTGCAGTTAACGTACGTAGTTTTCACTAGGCATTGTCTAAGTTCCAGAAATTTTTTAGCAATGCCTAGCAATGAATTTTTAGCAAATTCTCATCACTTTACAGAGAAAAGGGTATTCAAATAATTTTTAACTTTTGAATTTATAAGTTTAGAAAACCAAAAGCTTAATAACTATCTATGTTGCCAAAATGTAACAGAAAGGTCACTGGCGAAATGACAAAATAGAGATTTTTGCGAAAAGGACTAAGAATCCTAACTGACAGCAAATAAAAAACATGTAATCAACAATCATGCTTTTCTACCCTGCGAGGTCACGCTGATAAGTTCATGCTGATAAATTGATAAGTTCAAGGTCATGCTGATAAGTTAAGCGTGAGGTACTTAAGTGTGGAAAGAGAATTTTAAAGGCCGTTAGCTTTCTAGCTAAGAAAAGAGGCATATGCCTCATGCCTCTATAAGTATGCTCACCAAACTCAAGTGCTTATTTACTTTAAAAATCAAGCCGAGTGATAGGGGGAGAGGATGATAAACTGACCATACGCTCGTATTTATAATGAATTTTGACAATCAATGTGTGACATTCTGATAAACTCAGAAGGGGTTTCAGTCTCGGCCGCAGCCAGAGCACTAACCGAAAACGTGCCGCGCAACTGCGCTCAAGTTGTCTATTTAAAGATGCAAAAGGGTGGTACAAATTATAAGTCGGGGCGGCGCGTGAAAACACCCGCAGCCTCTCACAACCCCCACCAAAAGATCGAAACCTCCTCAACAAAATCCAACAGGCGCAATTGCAAGCAAATTCGAATTGAACAATTGAATTACATTAACCAACTCTTAAAATCACCGCGATGACCAAAACGCAAAACCTCTGTAAAAAGGCAGAGTTAGCTGCCAAGACAGGAACAGAAAACTATAATAGGAAACTATCACACTAAGTACACCGCGCTGTAGGTTGAGGTTGATTGTGTCTAACTGACTATGTTACATCAATGTACGCTCTTTTATCACCCCAAATCCTTGCACCAAACGTGCCATCGTCTATCGTTCAAGCTTAAAACATAAAAACCGCCGAACTCAGGAGCGTGGAGCTCTGAGAGTTGATTCGCTCTCGCACAATAAATCTGTGGTTTTCTTCATATCATAAACATGAAGCCACGCGCTCTCCCTACCATCACATATGCAATATTTGGCAGTTACTCTGAATGGCTAGCTGTAGACTCGTCGCTACCCGAGGCGCCGCCCCTGCTTTGCCGCTTTCGCTTCGCCGCTCTCTTGGGCATCGCGACTGTTGAGCCCGCGCTTCTCCGCTTTCGGACACCATCGAAAAACCCTGGATGGCCATGTTAATCCTTTCCAAAGTAAACTTGGACGACAGGGCATCTGGACAATGGTTTAATGTAAAGTGGGTTTATTAACTACAGTGGGTCTATTCACATGCAGTAAGTAACGGCTTAACGGTACATCGCAGCAAAGAAAAGTATTTGAGCATCAGGACAGCTTTACTTATTTATTGTTTGAGTTCAGAGTTTCCATTATAAAACAAAATGTATAATTTAGAGTATTAAAATTCCTAGTTCAAGCATAATGTATAGAGGACAAACATTGTACGAACCTTTTAGGATTTCGCCAAAGTAAGTATCGAAAGAAAATTTTGCGTTTTCTTGATCGCCTCCTCTGGGATCCTTCCCGCCTGTTCTATTGAAGCGGCCTTGAAAATCCCGCGCGATCAGCTCATTGATTGCGTAGCGCACAGATGGTTGCGCCTCGGAACAGAGACACCTTGTCTGCAGCCGTGCTACCTAAAACAAAGAGCAAACAGAAATAACTTCCAAATCATCATTATATTTGCGGCTGACTGGAAGCTGTCGTATTTGTTTCGAAAAATGCCACTAAATTTAGGTTTGCTAAAATATAGTACAGTTTATATTCAATTTTTACAAAATCATAAAATCATAATATCGAAATAACTCACTAACGCCTTCTTAATGTCATCGTTGGTGTAAATAGAGTCGTAAAATTTCTTCAGCTCAGCCTCCGTTCGGATGGGAATATTCACGGGAATCGACGCTTCCGCAGAAACTCCAGCTAGATTAGGCACTCCACGCTGCAACACGTCTCTTAGCTTCAGAGTCTCTCTTAGGTTGAGCAGCTGCAGACAGTAAAGGCCTAGTGAAACATATATATAGCATTTTGATACAGAGATTTGGAACTTATATGTTAGACAAGCAAGGGGAATCACAGCTGAATGTTGATTCTGAAGTGGGTGGGTGTTTCGCAACCGCTGACCTGCCTTCATGAGAGATGATCACCAGATCACGTGACGGGGAAAGCCATCGACCTCCACCGTAGACCCTTGTCTCTGGCCCGTCACGTGTCCCCTGGGCCACGTGCCTTGCAAGTGCCATCCTTTGGAGCCATGTTGTACCAGAACACCATTTCCAGCACGTTCTTTCCGGTTCTGGCTGCCATCCGCTTAATCGTCCGATGATTGCGCTCGACTATTCCATTGCCTGACGGCCGGTGAGCGCAACGGAAGAGGAGCTGCACTCCCCAAGCCTCACAGTACGCACGGACCTCAGCGGAGCGGAAGGTCAGTGAATTGTCGAGAAGCAGCTGCCAGGGAGGGCCCCGCTGTCGGAACACCTGCACGAGTATCCCGGCAATTGACGCTGTCCGCTCGTCGGTGAGTTTTCGCCACAGCGAGAATCTGCTCGGCCCGCAGTCAACAATGGACAGATAGCGGTCGTCCTTAAAGTGGGTCACATCGCAGGCCAAGCGCCACCAGTTTGCATCCACCTCGAGTCTGCCATGGTCCCAAATCATTGGCGCAGGGTCTACGGACTTGCATCGGATGCAGTTTGCTACGATGCGCTCAACCTCTTCACGCAGTACCTCACGTTCAGGGAAGCACAGTTTGGCCAGGTAGAGCGTCCTGTCCACCCCGAAGTGGTGCTTCTCGTGGCACGCACGGAGATCCATGTCAACGGGGCGCAGCGCCACTGCACAGAAGGGCCGCTGGCGCAGCCACTGTTGCGGTACTCGCGTCAGTGCGTCTGCCTTGTTTACGGAAAATGGCACCAGCGACGTCAGCATCTCGAGCTCGCACTCCGACGCCGTGTCTTGGATTAATGACAGCCGTTCCCGAGCCAGAGCTTCACCGAGACCTTTGACTCGGGCCATGGGCCCTGGCCCGCGCACGCCCGAAGACGAAGAAGAAGAATACCTTTGACTCGCACGGGCTTATCGCCGACAATCAAAGACTGGAGCCAGCCGTGCACGGTTGCAGAATCAGTCAACACTTCAACTTTCCTCGTACCCCAAGCAAGGGCAAGGTTGAGACCCTTAATGACCGCCTCAAATTCGGCCAGATAGATGTGCGCAGCGTCGTCTTGTTTTCGCAACCACGAGGCGTCCTCCACGATGACGCCACCAATTTCGATGACGGCTCCAATGGCGATGCTGCTGGCGTCGCATCAGACGCGACAGCTCGACGTCTCGTCAACGGTCCACACCCCAGCGACAGGATCTCGTTCCTGGACCATTTCGCTGACTTCTTGGGTACCCTTTGGACAGCGGATGAAGCGACGGAAGATGAAAGGGTAAAAAACATATCTTGGTTTATTTTAGATCCATTTTCTGTTTTACCTAAATTGTAATCCGTAAACTAAACATCGGCGTTTTGGTGTTGCATTGATTTAAGCGTGTATCACAATTCACAATATTGATCTAAACAACCTTGCATTCAGGATTCAAGCTCTCAGAAACGGGACGAAAATGCGCACATTGCCCTTTCAGCACCCCCAGTGGTAATTGAGCTTCCATTGCTACCGTTATCGCCTGCTACTACAATTGCTAAGGTAATTCATACATTCACGTTACTATGCAAGATATTACTACTACGCGCTGATAGCGATCGCCTGATCATAGGGATTAGGACCTATACTCGAACAAACTTGTTAAATCAGCATTATCAGTCTCTTTTTCGCCTTAATGAAAACTCTATTGTACCTTATTCTTATATTTAGCAAAAAATATTTATCTTGAGCGTGGCTTTTTAATGTTATTGAAAGAGCTATAAATACTTTATAATGTATCGAAACGCGAAAAATTTTATTTTCTAGAGCTCATCAAACATTTCTTTCCAAACTCCACGGACCACTCAAGTTCGTGGCATCCTCCAACAGTCTCAGAGTGCCAACAAGACTCCTGATCGGCCGCAACGGCAGCTTGAAGATGCGTGCGCTTCCCTGAGCAGTTTTAGCAGCCGACCGGACATCTCGATAGCAGTGCCTCAAGAGGACAGCGTGCGAGTACCACCAGTGGTAGCTACTTTCAATTCATATGCTCCTATTTAGATCATTCTATTTTAGACTCACTTAAGTTACCCTAGCATCTGCTCTGGTACAATACATTTAGTTTTGTCTTAAAAAGAAATCTCGAGGGATTACTTGTAGCTAGTTTTTGAATGGCCAAGCGAAAAAGAATTTTTTATAGCTGCACGTGTTTACAAATGCGTTCCTTGCTTATTTCTCAGGGTGCATTTTCTGCTGTACCCCAGTTAGAGGCATATGCCAGGAGGCAAGGATCGAATCCAGCGGATACGCTTGGGGATCAATCGAAGGTAAAATCTAATTACGATTGCTGATAGTAAAGTAGTGATAGCTTTTAATTAATAAATAAGACAAATGCCCTGTATTATTTTCGTTTTTTTATTTTTGCTTAGACCCAGAATAAAATATATTTTAGAAAGCTGATATTTATTAGAAGCTCAAAAGTACTTAATGTATCGTGAAAGAAATGTCAGAGCTGCTAACAAGGGCTTTTGGGGGGGTAGAAGCTGCCTTAGAAGTGGCGGCAACCGCTATGTGGAATCCATCTGTTGGAATTGATGTGGAGTGTGCTGCGGGAATCGAGTGGGAATGTGAGCCAGCAGAATTTTTCAATTTTTTGGCAGTCAATAATCGCGACCCACCTAGCAGCTGGCCACGAAACAAGATCATTAATCTTAGGGCCGGGTTTGGGGCGGCGGTGAATTAAGTAGCCGTCGAATCCCCTCTCCCTGGATCTGTTTCAGCCCCCTGTAGGAATGACTGATCGCGGGCCATAACTTTATTGTATGAGCTAGTTTAGGTCATAATTCCCCTCCAAACCGCGATCAGATATTGGGAATCACTCGGGTATTATGAGTGATCATTAATTCTTCATGTCCCCACTTCTTTACAGTATTCGAGCCCAGCTCGACTTTATGACCTCCTCTCTTAGATACATGTAAATGTCACTGTAGGCAGGTCGGCGCCTGCGCTTCCCATTGTCCTGGCGGAGTAACAATTATTGGCCGACTGCCGGCGGCTGCTCGTAAAGGAGCATCTGTCGTTTCTCGCCGCCGGTTCATTGGGTAATCGGGGTGGCCATCGCCGCTTCGATTCCTCGATGACAGGCTGGCGCGAATGTGGGTTATTTTGATGAATGTCGAGGTTGGCGTGCGGCAGGACTATTTAAGCAAGCGCGCTGCGCTGCTCCTCCCGGACCTCCCTTCGGACCCTCTCCAACCTCCCGACCTCCCCGACCGCCCAGACCGCCTTTCCGACTCCGTTCGGACCCTCCGGACTCATCTCTACCACTTAGGGCTTAGACCCTCGAGCTCAAAGCTCAGCATAGCGCTCACAGGCCCATTGCCTGCGCCTAATCCCCTAACAGTGCAAGCCACCTCTTTAGGTGAGCCCTCAAATTGAGCCTCAGAGCTCCATTGGTGTGTTGGCCCCTGCCAGCTCATTTCCGTTTAGGAAATAATGTAAGATTTCCGTTAAGGAAAGAATGTTTATTGTTATTTATGCTGTGATTGAATTATGAGACGTAAGTCTGAGAAAGATCTTTGCTTAGTATATTTAAGTGTAGCTAGAACGATGGAGGGTACAGTAAGGGGTGTCTATGGGAGGAGCGAATGCTGAGAGAAGTACGAGCGTAAAATTAAAGTGATATTACACTGCGGTGTGGAATTCTATGGGAATCAGAATGCTAAGTGAGCTGGAGTGCAGCATTGCGGGAACAAACAAATGTAGAATAAATCTGGGTGAGCAAATGAAAATTAAGACATAAATTATAAATATTATGGAGAGATGTTTATCTCGACAGGTTCGGGGGCGCGAAGGCTGAGAGTGTAAGCAACGAATGGTGGAGTGAACAAGGATACTGTGTTCTGCAGTGCATGCGATGAACAAGAGCTTGTAGTAGTTATTGTAATAATTTAACAGTTTAGCGAATTGTGGCATTTAGCTGTTGAGTTATGGGCAGAGTTCATGGATTTCTTTGTCGTTCGACTTTCTGTCGTTCTCCGGGGGCGCGCAATGGGCTTCGTCGGCTTCCAGTGGAATCAGGTGCGAAACGGAGCGACGTGATTGCGCGCCAGAACTTGTCTGGACGGTGACATAGCGAGTTATCCCATCTGCCGCTGGGTGAATAGCGATGATGCGGCAGGTCTTCCAGCTAGAACGAGGAGATTTGTCCACAAGAAGGTAGAGATGGCCAACACGGGGTTGGTAGTAGTTACCGCGGAATCTACGACGGTCCTGTAGGTGTATAGACTGCAGATGTTGAACATAATCGCGGCGCCAGCGGTCCCAAAAGGCGTCTAGGATTTGCTCACGTCGGCGATAAGCGGCACGAAGCTCGTCTGCCACCGTTGAGCCCGCAGGCGGTAGGAGGTGGTCTGTATGACCCGGAAAATCCAAACGCGTACCCGGCGACACCAGGCAAGCCGGAGTGAGAGGGCGTGGGTCCGCTGGATCAGCTGTGAGAGCGGTCAATGGGTGCGAGTTTAATTGCGCCTCGATTTTGCAAAGGATGGTCTGAAGTTCGTCGTCATTGATACGCCGGCGCCAGAAGGTGGGACGGAGACTGGATTTTACGAGACCGACGAGGCGTTCGACTGCACCTTGATGCCAAGGTGCGCGGACGGGAGCAAATTTAAAGCGCAGCTGGTGCATGGCTGCAAATGGCTGTAGATCGTGATAAATTTTCCGCTGGAAGACGGGTTCCAGGAGTGAGTTAATGAATTTTGCAGAGGCTTGAAATGAGGTGGCTTGATCTAGAAAAATTGTGCCTTCTGTAAGGCCACGACGCGCCCAAAAACGTTCGAATGAATGTAGCACGGCGTCTGCCGAGTAGTCGCTAAGATACTCCAAATGGACCGCACGGCTAGTTGCGCAACAAAGTACAAGGGCACATCGCTTCGTTGAAGTGCGAGTTTTGGCTTCATATGTATGAATTGGACCTAGCTGATCAATCAGAATCGAACAAAAGGCTGGTTGTGTGGAGTCCTATCGTTCTGGTGGTAACTGACCGTGAGGTGGGAGAGCCATAGGAGGAGCTTTAGCGTAGCGGCAAGATAGACAGTTGCGGAGAATGCTACGAACTGTGGAGAGACCGCGAACAATCCAGAAGCGCTCCCGTAAGCGGTTCAGAACGAAGCTTGGAGACGCGTGAGCACCTTGTTCATGCATGTGTAGTATGAGGAGACGAATTAGACGACAGTCCGCAGGCAACAGTAGTGGGTAAAGGGCGTCTGAATTTAAGGTCGAGTTTGCCATGCGTGATCCTAGCCGTAGGAAACCGTCCTTGTCGAGGAATAAGGCTAGCTGTTTGACTAACTGACACGAGCTAGGCTTTCGAGATTCAAGTGCTGATAGGGCCTTCTGATAATATTGCTTTTGGGTGTACTGAACCCATTTTAGTAGAGCTGCGTTCCGCTCGGATGCGTCGGGGAAGCCACGAGCGGTGCTACTGTGTGACGAAACGTAACACGTAGGCAGTCGCACCAGTTAGCGTGCTAAGACGGCGAAAGCAAGCTATATCTATGCCACCGGGCGGCTCCTGGCAATTTGTAGCGCAGTTGTCCAGCAGGCTGACAGTTGGAACACTAACGGGTGGTCGTAATGCGGCAATCGTGTTGTCATTATTGGTTGACACAGGTTGCTCAAAGGAAGGCCACGACTCAAAGGGTCGACGAAGGAAGCATGGTCCGGTGTGAAAGTTTGATTGGAGGAGCTGGGACAGAGACAGAGGTCTTGTACAATGGTCTGCTGGATTCTCTGTGGATGGCACATAACGACGATCGTCCGTGAGGCCGGAAGCACGAATTTCCCGAACCCGCTGACTTTCATACTGACGGATCTTGGTGTCACGTAGAATCCAGTTGAGTACAATCTGACTGTCAACGTAATGGGTGATGCTCACAATGTTGAGTATCGGTGACAGCATGTCCCTGAGTAGCAATGCGGCCCGGTTGCCGATGAGGGCGGCCCATAGTTCGATTCGAGGGATAGTAATGAGAAGACCTTTTCTGCCAGTGGGAACGAGGCGGGCCTTAGCGTATAAAAGTGCGACGCTTGCCTTTCCGTCCTTGTATTGATGAACGTAGATCGCGAAGCCGTAAGCCGTGGGGGGATCCGTCACTGAAGAGGATCATCCGGCAGGGGCAGGACCGATCTGCAATGCAGCGACGTTGCATGATGATTCGATCTACGTTGGAGAAGTCCTCACGGAGGGATTTCCAGGACTCGACTGTGGGTGCGTCTGCTGGTTGATTCCAGGGTGCTTGAGAGTTGAATGCTCTCTGGAAGAGGAGACGACCAGCGAGCAAGAGTGGGGCGGCGTAGCCGAATGGATCATATGGCTTGGAGATTGCGCTTAGCAGACTCGCCCGAGATAGATTTAGATCTGGTGAGATGCTTGGTTTAACAAGCTGGAGGGTATCCTTGGTTGTATCCCAGGCGATTCCAAGATTTCGAACTATTGGATCATTAATGACGTCTGCCACAGGAAGCTGGCAGAGTGACGTGGGGTCGCTAGCCGCGAACTCTCGAAGGTGGAAACAGGCCGAACGGAACAGAGCAGCAAGGCCAGCGACTAAACGCGGGCCGTCTTCTTGATGATCATAGCCCATTACTAGGTTGCCCATATACAGGCCAGCAGGTATTGCTTTAGCCTCGTTAGGTGTGAGGCCAAATTCGCTGCTCACGGAGGCATCGTGGCACAGTTTTTGCAGTATTGCGAGTAAGATCCACGGTGATGGGCTGGCACCCATTACAATGCGAGTGAAACGCCAGAGCTGTAGATTTTCTTTGGTGAGAGGTCTGGTGATGTCCTCTGGGAGTATGATTCTTAGAGCGTCGCGACACTCCGGATGAACTAGGATCTGATAGAATGCTGACTGAAGGTCACTCACACATACATGTCGGAAAACACGAAGACGTAGCTGCACTTGAAGCAGGGTGGTAAGTAGGTTAGGCCCAGTCTCTAGTAGATCATTCAGACAGAGGCCACCGTAGGATGTCGGAGAGGAGGCGTCTACAACTGGTCTGATCTTTGTGGTGTTAGATGACTCTTTTATCACCGGGAAGTGAGGCAGTACGTGAATGATTCGGCCGGTAGGCTGTTGTCTGTCGACTAGTTCGAGGACACCTTCGACCTTGCGCTTGTCGAACTCAGCATAGTATTTCGTGCGCTGCTCCGGAGTCAACCGGTTGTGTACCAATTGAGCGCGACCAAAGGCTTGGCCAAAGTTTGATGGAAGATTTTCTGCTCCTGTTTTAAAAGGGAGAGCGACTGAAAACCGGCCATCCTGCTGGCGTGTGGCAGTCGCAAGAAGCTGGGTAGTCAGCTCATCGGCCGGGAAAATGGGGGGATCAGTGCTTTGCCCTAAACCGAGGACTTCAAGACTGGTCATTCGATCCACGAGCCGTTCGAGATTGTCCGACTGTGCCTGACAAAAAAAGGAGTTGCTGAGGATGGTGTCCGAAAATAGGTTGGTGGGATCATCGAGGGAGCCCGTTAGAATGGTTCCAAAAGGAGTGAGATGCGCAGTAAAACTTGGGCGCAGTGGTATAGCACCGACACTTGGACCAATGAGGCGTTGAGCATAGTCGTTACCAATTAGGAGATCAAGTCGCACCTCCTTGTCCTCTGTTGGAGGGGTGTTCGTTACTCCTAAGGGTAGGTGCTTCAGGGACGTCGTAATGTCCTTGGGCAGGGAAAAGGCTTGAAGGTAGATTGCTGGAGCGATGTGAGCAATGGAGAGGACTCGGATAGGCATTCGCTGGCCTGTCTGCGTTGCGAGTTCAAGTCGAACGACTTCAGCCTGAATATGACGGCGGGTGGTAACATGGCAGGCAGAGCTGACGATGTTGAACTTTGCCAGGACTGGGAGCCCAAGTTGGCGAGCGATGTCTCTCCGGATGTAGGTATAGCTGCATCCCCCATCGATCAAAGCAGTAACGTTTACCGATTCTCCAGTTGATGGGTTCACAGCGGGAGCTGAGAATGTTGCCAGGACTGTGGGTTTCAGCCTACCATCGTGAGTCGATGAGATGCAAGCAACTGCACTGACAGGTTCAGGGTTAACCACGGTATCTGTTGGATCCGGAGACATCGCACTGAGATGTGAACTGACCTTGGGTTCGCTGGGCTCGTTGCTTCTGGTCTTGTTGGTTGCTCCTGTGTTTCTGTCCTCTACAATGCGAGAACCATGAAGGGAGGTATGGTGCTGGGCTTTGCATTCTCGGCAGCGGTTCTGTGACTGGCAGTCCCGTAGGGCATGCGTGCGTAGGCAGTTGAAGCAGTTGAAGCATAACCTCTTGCGCCTTACGATGTTCAGACGGTCGTCCGGATGGCTGACTCGCTCGCATTGGAGAGACATATGGCCACTTCTATCACAGTAGGCGCATGTTACCTCGCTCTTTCGTAAGTTGTAAGAGCTACTGGGTTTCTGGTTGCCAGATAAGTATCGGTCGGTAGAAGGATGCGTTTTCTTTGGCGTAGAACGGTGGGAAGAGGAAGCATTTATGAGGCTGGCGCCTGCATAGGGAATAGAAGTGGCGTGTTGCTGTGATGAGATTGCAGTTGCACGTAGAGCACGAAGCTTTGTGTCGAGATGTTCCTGTAACTCGACCATCGTAGGCATCAGTGTTTTGCCTGTTTTTATCCGAAAGTCCTGGATGTCTGTTTGTATGCACTGGGGTAGCTTTGGCCACAACGCAAAGATGTAGGCATCCATCGCAGCAGTCGGTTCACTCAGGCGGGTTAGTTGTCCGAGAGTGAGACGTAGGGTGTCGCTGAATTCTTCCAGTGATTGTTGATTGGCATCTGACAGATGAGGCATCACAAGAAGTCGCCTGTAGCAGGCACTCTTCTGCTCCTGAAGGTTCCCGTAGTTGAGTTCGAGGATTCGCTGTGCTTCTTCGTAGGCTCCTGGCCGGCACGCATCCAGGCCACTGAGTTTTCTTTGAGCTGCTCCTGTTAGTAGGCCGCGGAGTATCTCGAACTTGTCCACGTCGGACAAGCCCTTGCTGCTGTCGACACGATATTTGAATGAGTCCCAGAATGTCGGGAAACTGGCGAAGTCCTCACCGTCGAACTTAGGTAGTTGGACGGAACGTAGGGCATTGTCGTTGAGGTGAGTAAATGGCCGTTGAATTTGCTGTCGGGCGGAAGTGGAGTTGCTCTCTGTATTTGACTGTGAATGAGCTGTCTGCAGCTGCGAGATTAGCTGCTGATTTTGTTGCTGCATCTGCATCTGTTGCTGCATCATCGACACCATCAGACCTATTAGTTGCTGCATGCTGTCGGCACTTGCAGCTTGAGATGCGCCGGTGGGCACTGGGGCAGGTGCAGAGGATGTCGAATTTGCTGCTACGCCGCTGGTTGCCATCGTTTGGTTGGAGGATGAGTCGCTTGCAGCGGTGGCGGACTCAGAAGTCGCGCGTGTGCGTGTGTTAACCATCATAACCACGCTCTGCTACCAACTTTCCGTTTAGGAAATAATGTAAGATTTCCGTTAAGGAAAGAATGTTTATTGTTATTTATGCTGTGATTGAATTATGAGACGTAAGTCTGAGAAAGATCTTTGCTTAGTATATTTAAGTGTAGCTAGAACGATGGAGGGTACAGTAAGGGGTGTCTATGGGAGGAGCGAATGCTGAGAGAAGTACGAGCGTAAAATTAAAGTGATATTACACTGCGGTGTGGAATTCTATGGGAATCAGAATGCTAAGTGAGCTGGAGTGCAGCATTGCGGGAACAAACAAATGTAGAATAAATCTGGGTGAGCAACTGAAATTAAGACATAAATTATAAATATTATGGAGAGATGTTTATCTCGACAGCTCATAATTAGCTTTCCCCTTCTCTGCCTTTTTTTGCCTGTCTCTGCTATTTTTGCCCTGCCCTCCCTCGAGAACGACAGGCCTGCGGCACGCGATCGGCACTCAGATAAGTAACCCGCGCAGCGGTTTCTGATTGTTACCCCAAAGGGACTGTTCTTTTAGCTAGGCGGCACTTTAGTGGGAAAGGGGACTAGGACTTTTTGGCTTAATAAATTAGTAAGCGGTAGCCAATTAATTTCACATTAGGCAAACTTTAAAGTACAATTTAAATTCTTTCATTCTGTGTCCGCCTCCATGTTTATTTTATCTCTTAGACAGCCCTCAGAGATGAGTGGCTAATCTCCTATAGGGGGTGGGCTCTGGTGATGCCGAGCTGAAGGCTGCGGCAGGAAGGCGACTGTACGCGCGCATAAGAGTAATAGGGAGCTAGGGATTCGCGGGCAGATGCGGAGCGTAGCATGTGCACCTCCGCTGGGGTGTGGGGGATTCCTTGGCGGGTTTTCCTCTCTCCCCGGCGGGTCAAAGGGTACGTGTCAAACTCCCTTGCCAATGGAGTTCCCCTTCTTTTCCCCCTCCTCTCGCGACTGCCGCCACAGGGGCGAGGGCGAGGATTAAATGACCTTTCGCTTGCGTAATCACTCAGCCAGAGTTCTGCTTAATCTCTCCAGCCTCTGTTTTCCTCAACTCACACAGATTCAGTTGTTAGTTACTTAATGTGTAGGCTGCAGTCTAATGTATAGAACGGGTCTGATGTCTTATGAGTAGGATTCTGGCTATGGATTCTCATTCAAGTTCTTAGTACCACCTTTCTAGACCCCTGTAGCGCGAATTCAGGAATCCCCTTTTGAGGCGTGTCTCGATCCATTCTGGGGCTCTCACCCCAGTCTAAAACGGAAGTTGCAGAATGCCCTATTTTTCGGCTTGTCTAGATCTGCGTGATAAAGTAGGAGCTGTGTACTCCGGGGACCCAAGTTCCCAAATGCCTGCGGTGGCGACGTAGGCGCATTGGGTGGTGGCGCTACCCTAGATCATCTTTCCGCTTTGCCGATAGCCTTTCCGCAGTTCTGTGACAAGAGCCTAGGCCGATTCGACCACCGCTACCAAGGTTAGGAGTCAGTCGCGCACACACTACTGCCGACAGTAGGCTGTCTAGCCCTGTCCTGTCCGATTCCGGATAGTCCGACGCCCCTCTTCTTAGACTTTTAGCCGGTTTCGAGCATTGCTTGGGGTAGGCACGGCAGCCATGCCTGTGGCCTATGGGACGAGTGGGACTGGCTAGCCTGAGGCCGATAGGACCACCGACTTCTCGCGAGTTGCTAGGCGGATATCTAATCGACTATGTCGCCCGCCTCTGGTGATCATCTCTCATAAAGGCAGGTCAGCGGTTGCGAAACACCCACCCACTTCAGAATCAACATTCAGCTGTGATTCCCCTTGCTTGTCTAACATATAAGTTCCAAATCTCTGTATCAAAATGCTATATATATGTTTCACTAGGCCTTTACTGTCTGCAGCTGCTCAACCTAAGAGAGACTCTGAAGCTAAGAGACGTGTTGCAGCGTGGAGTGCCTAATCTAGCTGGAGTTTCTGCGGAAGCGTCGATTCCCGTGAATATTCCCATCCGAACGGAGGCTGAGCTGAAGAAATTTTACGACTCTATTTACACCAACGATGACATTAAGAAGGCGTTAGTGAGTTATTTCGATATTATGATTTTATGATTTTGTAAAAATTGAATATAAACTGTACTATATTTTAGCAAACCTAAATTTAGTGGCATTTTTCGAAACAAATACGACAGCTTCCAGTCAGCCGCAAATATAATGATGATTTGGAAGTTATTTCTGTTTGCTCTTTGTTTTAGGTAGCACGGCTGCAGACAAGGTGTCTCTGTTCCGAGGCGCAACCATCTGTGCGCTACGCAATCAATGAGCTGATCGCGCGGGATTTTCAAGGCCGCTTCAATAGAACAGGCGGGAAGGATCCCAGAGGAGGCGATCAAGAAAACGCAAAATTTTCTTTCGATACTTACTTTGGCGAAATCCTAAAAGGTTCGTACAATGTTTGTCCTCTATACATTATGCTTGAACTAGGAATTTTAATACTCTAAATTATACATTTTGTTTTATAATGGAAACTCTGAACTCAAACAATAAATAAGTAAAGCTGTCCTGATGCTCAAATACTTTTCTTTGCTGCGATGTACCGTTAAGCCGTTACTTACTGCATGTGAATAGACCCACTGTAGTTAATAAACCCACTTTACATTAAACCATTGTCCAGATGCCCTGTCGTCCAAGTTTACTTTGGAAAGGATTAACATGGCCATCCAGGGTTTTTCGATGGTGTCCGAAAGCGGAGAAGCGCGGGCTCAACAGTCGCGATGCCCAAGAGAGCGGCGAAGCGAAAGCGGCAAAGCAGGGGCGGCGCCTCGGGTAGCGACGAGTCTACAGCTAGCCATTCAGAGTAACTGCCAAATATTGCATATGTGATGGTAGGGAGAGCGCGTGGCTTCATGTTTATGATATGAAGAAAACCACAGATTTATTGTGCGAGAGCGAATCAACTCTCAGAGCTCCACGCTCCTGAGTTCGGCGGTTTTTATGTTTTAAGCTTGAACGATAGACGATGGCACGTTTGGTGCAAGGATTTGGGGTGATAAAAGAGCGTACATTGATGTAACATAGTCAGTTAGACACAATCAACCTCAACCTACAGCGCGGTGTACTTAGTGTGATAGTTTCCTATTATAGTTTTCTGTTCCTGTCTTGGCAGCTAACTCTGCCTTTTTACAGAGGTTTTGCGTTTTGGTCATCGCGGTGATTTTAAGAGTTGGTTAATGTAATTCAATTGTTCAATTCGAATTTGCTTGCAATTGCGCCTGTTGGATTTTGTTGAGGAGGTTTCGATCTTTTGGTGGGGGTTGTGAGAGGCTGCGGGTGTTTTCACGCGCCGCCCCGACTTATAATTTGTACCACCCTTTTGCATCTTTAAATAGACAACTTGAGCGCAGTTGCGCGGCACGTTTTCGGTTAGTGCTCTGGCTGCGGCCGAGACTGAAACCCCTTCTGAGTTTATCAGAATGTCACACATTGATTGTCAAAATTCATTATAAATACGAGCGTATGGTCAGTTTATCATCCTCTCCCCCTATCACTCGGCTTGATTTTTAAAGTAAATAAGCACTTGAGTTTGGTGAGCATACTTATAGAGGCATGAGGCATATGCCTCTTTTCTTAGCTAGAAAGCTAACGGCCTTTAAAATTCTCTTTCCACACTTAAGTACCTCACGCTTAACTTATCAGCATGACCTTGAACTTATCAATTTATCAGCATGAACTTATCAGCGTGACCTCGCAGGGTAGAAAAGCATGATTGTTGATTACATGTTTTTTATTTGCTGTCAGTTAGGATTCTTAGTCCTTTTCGCAAAAATCTCTATTTTGTCATTTCGCCAGTGACCTTTCTGTTACATTTTGGCAACATAGATAGTTATTAAGCTTTTGGTTTTCTAAACTTATAAATTCAAAAGTTAAAAATTATTTGAATACCCTTTTCTCTGTAAAGTGATGAGAATTTGCTAAAAATTCATTGCTAGGCATTGCTAAAAAATTTCTGGAACTTAGACAATGCCTAGTGAAAACTACGTACGTTAACTGCAATCTAGTTGCAATCTCGTCTAATCCGGCAATCTAGCAATCTAACAAATTGCTTATACATTTAAATGGTTGTTTCGGCCTTCAAAACGAAGTATCTTTGTGATCACGGCTAGTGCTAATTATACCTCACTCATGCTACGAGTATAACTTGTCTTCAGTGACTGATGTAGCAGCCTACCTGTCACCAGCTTGATACGTGTGCTATAGAAGTAAAATTAGGTATTCGCAATTCAATCGGATTTAGGCGTCATTTAAGTATCGGAAATTCCGACAAGAATCCGATCGGATTGAACGAGACAATTTCACTATAAATTCCGATCAGATGCTCCGACCGGATTCCGAGAAACCGTTTTTAGTGGGCTGTGAGCTGTCCGTCAGGAGAGGTCGAGTCACCTGTGAGCTGTCCGGCAGGAGAGGTGGAGTCACCTGTGCGCTGCCCGGCAGGAGAGGTCGAGTCACTTGTGCGTTGCCCGGCAGGTGGAGCGAGGCTTGCGAAAGATACTTTAACTTAGGCGTGCCTGGTGGGCGAGTATGAGTCAGAGAAAAAAGACTGGATTCAGCGAGGTTGGCTGCTACCGTTCTATTCTAACCGGCCCAGGGGACACGTGACGGGCCAGAGACAAGGGTCTACGGTGGAGGTCGATGGCCTTCCCCGTCACGTAGCTGACGTCCACCCGGCATCAGACACGCAACCGCAGCCTCCTGGGGTGGAGCGAGCTGTCGAGCGGGATGCCGAACCACGACGGTCTAATAGGGTGAAGTCGGCGCCGGTCCGTTACGAACCTTGATCTCTTGTGATCCGGAGATCAGGGGGTGATGTGTTGTACTTTTATGTGCGTTGTACTTTCATTATATAGAAACTAGTATTCGACCGTTGCAGCTAAATATCCCATAGACAATTCGTTCTACCTGTTTGATTGCGAGGACCGCGTTAAGAGCGTTTGCGGCTCTAGCGTTTGTAGTAACCTGGGCTTTGCTATCTACCCAAATACACTAAACCACACGCAACTCATAATAAAGTGTATGACATGGACTTCTATGGTTAAGAACAAGAGAATGCACTTAAATGCCCCAATCGTACCTAACCGTTGATCACTCTACTGAGCGACGATGTCTAGTAGTCAAGATGGGCTTATAATTATGAGGGGCGAAATGCCCCTCGTAACGGGCGAATAGTCCCTAATATTTCCACTAAAATACTTTTATAATTTCTTTTGATATTATTCTCCGAGTAACAATTGACTTTAAACATTCTTATAAGAGCCATTAAAAACAGAGTATGCTCATGACCTAGCAGATATTGCATGTCCCCTGAAAATTTTACTACTCTGACATAGGCATACGTCGGTGGTCCTGACGAGGGTGAGAGTTACTTCGGGACTCTTAAACTTTCATAGCGCAACTCATAATAAAGTGTATGACATGGACTTCTATCGTTAAGAACAAGAGAATGCACATGAATGCCCGAATCGTACCTAACCTCTGAGCTTGAGCTTGAGCTTAAAGTTGAGCTTCGAGGCCAAATAGCATGTCTGTAGTAATGTTTTTTTATCCGAAATATTTCTTAGCTATGTTATTATTATTATTATTATTATTGAGGTGCGCACGCCGATTGGGTGCTGATTTTTTTGTTTATTTTATGTTTGAGGTTAAACAAATCGATTTTTTTAAGAGAAGGCGATAGGAAAACAGTAGCATGCGTAATAATTTTAGGTTAATAAAATATTTGAAAAAAAACAAATTTTTGAAATAAACAAAGGCATTAAAACAAGAAATGAAATATTGAAATTTAAAGGAAAAATTAAAACTGACCGAAATGAGAATAGCTATTGTGTTTTCGCATTCTAACTATGGGCCTCAGGGCAGTGGCTTTTTATCTAGCTTTAATTATGCTTTCTATGAAGTCCACAAAACTTTCTGTTAATTCTATGCTTTCCTGTGTCATTAAATACACAATTTTGTCATCAGCTGTTAGGCTTTCGAAATTTCGAACAGTACCTGCTACTTTCTCTATGAATTAATTTCTAATTGGAACATAAACGGACCAATCGCATCTAAAGAGAATATGAGTTTCGTTCTCTACCTCGACTCTACATTTTGGGCATGTTCTGTTTTCATAGGCGATTTTCGGTCTTACAGTGCGCAATGTCTCACAGGCCAGTTTGTGGTTTCCTAGACGAAATCGGGACATTGTGCGCCTTTTTTCTGGGTTAGAGATTATTGTTAGGTACTTTTCTCGGGAGAAATCTTTCTTAAACGTGTAATAGAAGTGGCTGAGCTTGGCTGATTTTCCCATCCTCTGAGTCCAGTGCCTTCGAAACTCTGACTCAAAATTCTCTCTGTGCGTTTTGATGGACTTTGTTTTTCTAGTCTGTTGAAAATTCCGCATTACTTCACTATTCATTTTTTCCCCAATGCCAACATCACTGTATTCTGTATCTGGCACCAATTTCGCGATGATGGAGTCTGGTCGGCTCCGAACTGAGGACCAGTATTGAAGGCTTCTTTTTTGAATACTATATAATAGTGGTAGTCTTCCTAATTCGGACCGAGCACCATTGCTGTCAGTGTTTGGACTAACTTGCAGAATCGACTTGCACATTCTAAAATTAATTCTCTCTATAAGGTTCCGATCCCAAGTACCCAGTTTCCAGGAGACAAAGGCTCCCCAGGCCTCTGATGCATAGAGAACTATGCTTTCAATCATAGTTGTGCTAAACAGGATGAGCTGTTTGTGTTTTACTCTCTGAAATCCCGCCAACTTTCTCAGAAGCATTATTGGATATCCACTTTTTTTACCTAGTTCTATGGCATGAGTATCTATTGTTCCCTTCACGTTCATGTGAAACCCAAGATATTTCGACTGCTGTACGGGTTCAACCAGTTGACCATGTAAAAACTGTCTATGTGTTGCCCTTGAGTGGAGATTGCAGCTCAGAAGCTTTGTCTTCTCAGTGTTTATTTCTAATTTATGAGTATTGCAAAAATCTGCTACTTTGTCGAGGCCTTTTTGTAATTCTGTCAGGTCTTCACAAAAAATGACTAAATCGTCACAATAAAGCAGGTTGTTTACTTCTTCATTCAATATGGAGGTATGGCTTTGAAAGGAGTTTTTTAGGATTGTGCTTAGCGGGTCGATGTATAAGGAGAATAGCAGTGGAGATAGGGGGCATCCTTGCCTGACGCCATTAGTGATTCGACACGCCTCAGTAGCTGTGCCTTCTGACACCTTGAGGTGAAATTTAGCGCTTGAGTACATATTCTCAATGGTAGTTATTATTGCTGGGTTCTCGCCCAACTGCTTTAATCGTGTGACTAGGGTTGGGTGGTGAACCATGTCAAAGGCGCTTTTTAAATCAAAGAAAACTAAATGGAAAGGTCTTTTCTTTTTCTTCTTTTTATGAACTAATGTCAATAGGGTTGCAATGTGATCGGAAGTCGGGCAGCCTTTTCTGTTTCTGTTTCAAAGCAAGTTCAGGGCTTTGATGTGTGCTTCTAATTTATCGTAAACAATTGATGCAAACAGTCTCGCGATGGCTGGCAGGACGCTTATTGGTCTGTAGTTTTTTGGATCACTGCGAGACCCCTTCTTGTATATTGGGCTTACCAATGCTAGTGACCATTGCTCAGGAGTATATCCAAGCCTAAGGATTGAGTTGAATAGCTTCTGCAGAGCGGGCTTGAAAACTGTGAGGCCATAAATGATGTGCTCGTTTGTTATTCCGTCAACTCCTGCTGCCTTTTTCTTCTTTAGTTTTTTCACTGCCTTATCAATTTCCTGGGTGCTGACTGTTGTGTCTGTAAAGATTTTTGGGTTTGGTGGATGCCCTCGGAGGCATCTGACTGAGGGTTGCTGACTATGTAATATTATTCACAGGAAAACAGTTTTAAAGGTTATTATATATGTTTCCTTATCACTGAAAATAAATTCCAGCTTTATTGAGCACAAAATTCAGGACTAAAAGGCTGCCAAAAGTGACACATTTGCTATGTAGAAACTTAGTAATGAAATATAGCCAGAACTTTTAATAAGTGACTGTTAGGTAGATGGCTACGACTCTCACTATCAGCTACTGAGGCACAAAGCAACTCTTGTCAAACTTAGCATAAAACCTCTATAGCAATTCCTGTCTAATCTATATACAAAGTCCGAGCTACTTCCTGACGTCATAGACTAGCTTTTAAAGCCGCAGATTTCGACGGCGATGGCTTCTACGTTTATCATAGAGTACAGGGACTCAAAATTCGTCGAGATCTATCAGGAATAAGGGGGTCGCGAAATCGATTCTGTGCCACCTACTGACCTAAAAGTATAGTCCTTTGTAAGGCCTAGGTATATAGGCAACTTTGACTGGCTGCCATTTCCGAATGACTTGGCCTGAGCACGTGAGACTGGCGTCACTAGATGGCATATATAATTCTGAGTCCGATGCCATTTGTCTAGTAGATTTCAGTCCATCTAGAGCCAGTCGGCAGCCGCTAGACTGAAGCGTCAAAATCTACTCACAAGCAAGAAATCTGCCAGTAGGGGGTCCAGACCTATAGACGCACTTTTGCGGCCTTCTAGTTGGTCTTTTTCGACGTTCTCGGTGTCGCAGGATAACTTTTTTATGATAGATAGACGTGATTCTATGGTGCAGGCACCTTATTCGAAGCCTGCAATCCAGTGCATTGCTACGAGTGTAACTATATATTCGTTTATTACCGCATTAAAAAAGTACTCGTAAAAAGCGCACATTAACTAAAAGTGCACTGCTAATTAGACAGCTACTTGTTTTTAATGTAGATATATTATTAAGTGAAGCCGGTTCCATTCGTCGAATAATTGATTTTCTAGATTGGTAGCGAAAAGGCAATATTAGCGACTGCGTACTCGTAAGAAGAATAGTGAGTAAAAAGGGAGTCGAGGGGATACAATCTAGACTCTAGCCATGCATTTTTGAATGAGATCGCTGGATAGCGGAATTGGTAAGCGAGTAAATTGACTGCTATCGCTACGTGACTGCAGCAGTGCCGAAGGGTCTTTCCTACATTAAAAGAGATTTTCATATTTGTGTTTATGAAAATTAAGCAGCGCAAAGTTTGGTTCAATAGCTTCGTCTGAGTTTACAATCAGTCGACGATCATGCGACCTTTGCCGAAGTTCATTCCGGCCTGGCTGGCACCCTTGTTATAGCCTGCCTGTAGCCCAATAACAGCCTTGCTGGCGTTCAGCTGCTCGTCGCTGAACTCCCGCTTGTTTTCCTCGGATAGCTTTGGTCCAAGTACCGGGCCAGTAAACTCCGCGTGCACCTGGCACTGAGGGGAGTGCGTCGGACCATGCAGGGTTAGGGTGTTTCTTGTATATAGTGTTACTTTTCATTAGAGCCCAGAATACAACAAAATTCCATTTACTCACCGTGCGACCCAGTGCAAACAAGCATTGTGTGACCTGGCTAATATCCTTCTTTTCGTACAAGTCAACAGTCTGGAAGACATCAGTTGTCGGCACACCGTAGGCCTTGATTGCGTTTTGGAAGGCACTAATGTTCTCCATGATCTTAAAGGGCATACTGTTAGCGTCGTTGATCTTCTTCACACTGCCTGGCTTGATTTTATTGATCAACTTGCACAGAACGATTCCTGCAAGAATGTCCTTAGTGCATGTAGTTAGTTTCTTTTCAGTAAAGTTACTATTATGAAACAAGTTTCGGTAATGATATGTTAGTGAAGTTGATAGTGGGTTAGTGGCTTTGTAAAACTATGCAAAAAATGGCTTATTTTCTTTCTGGTTCTCACCATTCTGGAGAATATTCTCATAACCCTTTTCGCGATCCAGCTTCTCGCCCGTGATAGACTCGATCCAATCGAGCACCTCAGCCTCCTGCCCTGCATCGCGCTTGCCGTCGAGCTACAAAGGTAAATAAAACGTAATCGCAATTTACGCTAAGCGATTTCCCATTGCAAAGTGTAAGGTGAACTCCAAAGTTACCTTTTTCTTAATCTGAGCGCTCAGACCATAAGCCACACCCTGGTTTGCCATCGCTAACTTCGCCGAATGTGATGCACGGGGTGCCTAAAAGCAAGATACGATAGCAGCAGAGTGGCAGCAGGATTTTAGAAGGGTTGGTCGATGGGTTTTTATGCCTGCTTTGCCTTCAAGCCTTCCCATTCCTGACCTATTCCAGCAATCGTATATTCTTTCCGTGTGCTTCTGCAGCGGGAAAGATCGATAATGAATTTCCTTTCCCGTTGAAGACCGTACGCCCATTCGTGGATCGAGCGAGCATCCAAGCATCTGTGCTAGCAATATTTTGTGAAAGTATGCATCAAGCGAAGATTGGGTGAATTGCAGGCGCAGTTTTCTATAGGCTTGAAAATCACATTTGAACTGTCCCTGCTGCATGCTTTCCTTGCCCAAAATTCCTCGTATTCCTATTTTGGCATTCGCTCATTAGAAGCGCCCATTTCGCTTTCCTTTGACCTGAATCCTAAAGTTTTCAACCCAAATCTAGTCATAAACCGTAGCATGAACGCAAGTGTAAGTAATGTTCGAAGACTTAGCTAGATGGATTGCGCACAAGAAACCTGGCTTCGGAAGCAAATTACTGGGGCTAGTTGCTTTATCTTTCCAAGCGGATTAGCATGCATGTTGCTGGTTTGGTTTAGTCAAATCACTTTTGTACGTATACTTTATTTTGCTTTTCGCTTGGCACTCGTTATTTACACGGGGCCGTGTAAATATTTTTTCGAATTATTTGTACTTAACTTAGTGCATTTTACCCAAGCATGTTAATTAGTATGATCTAAATAGCTAAATTTTTATTTCTATTTTTTGTCACTCAATAGATTAAACACATTGAGATTATACTCGTAGATTAATAGGCTAAACACATTAAGTAAAGACTTAAGACCCTACACTTAACTTATTAATCAGATTACCTGCTTAAACTAGTATTAATCTCAGCTAAAATAAGTACGAGTACACATTTCCACGGAAAAATGCGAAACTTATTTACAAGGTCAGTGTAAAGAAACAAGTGCCTTTTCTTGTCAATAGGTCTCATTGCCAAAGTATCAGGAAAAAGTGATCGAGATTATCGAGATTTATAATAGTGGACTGGCCGCCATGCTTGTCGCTTTATATAAGCATGTGCTTTGTATATTTTATGTGCTGCACATTTCCGAAATTTTTCATCTCTCTAGCCATGTACAATGTTCAAAAAATTCCATAGCAGTTGAGTTGATTGATATAAATTTGCTATCGGTGGGCCGCGATTCCTGCGAATCATTATATTGAGAAAATCTTGCAAAACCGTGTCGACGCTTTGCTAAAAGTACAATCTAGCGGCACTCAGTGGCGCATGACTAAAGCGTATCATCCGCTTGTAAAATTCGTACTTGTAAATTGCTGTGTCGCTTTTGAATATAAGTGCGCACTGGCATGACTGAACAATCATGGATTTGCGTACTCTGGTGACTATCAATGGCAATAAGTTTCAGCTGTATAACTTTTGCATGGTCGAACATTTTTCAGTCGCAATGTATACAAGCTGACCTTGTACGCTGCCCTTAATAAAAAAGTGCATCATTTTTTGCAATTAAAAACTTGAACTGAAAAAATTCTAACCGAAGCAAGATAACAAATGTATAATATTTGTTTTAAGAAGCGTCCGCGTATTGTTTTTTGCCGAGTAAAAAATTTACTTTTTTGAGCATGTGAGACGGTTTAAATAACTGCTCTGTTTTGAGTGAAATAGCTGAATCTGGCCGGCGACACCCCCGGAGGACTAAATTGCGCGACTTCTTCCTCGGCATCGTGAACGCACCCTCTCCACCGCTGCGAGTTGATTTCGCACAGCCACCGGACACGCTACTGCCAGCAGAGGCAGATTTTCGCACCACCCAGTCACCATGGAGGATGTGCTGCATTTCGCTCGGAGAACACCAGGCGGCAAAGCGCTCGGCCTCGATGAGGTTTCGGTCGGGCTCGGTCTCGTGCCCGGAGATACCTGGACAGAATTTTCTGTTACACCGAAACGCCTTACTCTTCCAACATGTTGGTCGACATTCGTTCGCTGGCAGTAAAGCGTGCTATCTGACGCTGCACTCATTTTCGCTTGGATATGCGTTATTTGATTTTGTCGCTGGTCTTTTCATAGATAGAAATACACGTACCTAGCCCAGTTGGGCCCACCGATTCTATATGCACATGATGTGCTGTAGTCTGCTGAGCAGCCTCCAGGCAATCTAGCTGTGGAGTCAGCGCTGCCCTGGTGCTGTGGGAGGGCTTGGGAGTAGGAAGTCTGCGGTTTCCCGTACACACTCACATCCGCTCGCTACCCCCTCCTCTTTCTCTCTCTCGTTCCAGCTGTCTGCGCACTGACTCATATTGCACGCCATGGTGAAATCGCTTCGGTTCGGAAGAAGACTGGCAGAACATGGCTCAAATGCTCCTACTATAAGTAGAGCACAGTCCAACGTTCTTACGTTTACTTCACCGTTTGCCTTTGAGTTAGAAGCATATTTTGCTTGCGCTAAGCGTTGTCTCTAACTCTCACTTTGTGTCTAGTCCTTGTGACGAAGATACACTATTTGCGGGGCTAAGTCTTGGATTCCTCAAGACTTAGTGAATTCCCAGTCCGTGAAGTTCCCCACCCTAACGAAAAACTTAGGCAACCCCAAGCCTGACTACCCAGTTGCTCCACTGCAAGGAAGCATCAGGTTGAGGCAGGTAAAACCCTCTCTGAGTACTAGCGTTCCCAGTCTTGGTTATTTTACCAATTGTGTGTGTCACGTAGCTACCACAGGTACAATACACATAAGGATCGATGTGTATATAGCTCGTAGGATATGTGGTTGGGCCAGATGGCCAGTAGCACAGAATCGGCAGCTACACGGCGTTATAATAATAATAATTATAATAATTGCAGGAGGGCTGCGGGCAATGGCACATTATTTGGTGAAACTGGACCCGCAGCCAGCGATGAGGTATTTCTGACCCATTTCGCTGACTTCTGAGCACACACGCACACAGATACGGTACGCAAGCACACGCTCACACAGGTGTGTAAATCTGCACTGGCTTTCTCATCGTCAGGCATTGTAAATTTCACTGTGCCTTGCAGGTTGGCCTTAAGGGCGTAAATTGCACGACAAGCCACCAAGCCTTCTCTCCGCGACTGCGCCCCAAATGAATGTGCATGGCCTCGCCGTGGAATCTAACTTAGGGACCGTGGTGCGAGAGGCAAACGCATAAACCGCTCTGCCACCGACCCCCGCTACACGGCGTTACCAAAGGCTGTGAACGTTTTGAATCCAGATGGACAGCGAGGCTGTGATCCCTTAGTATTGCACATAACTAATCCTTTATGCAGCTAGCCTACTGACTCGCACTCAGGCTGCACTGGGTCTATGAGAATTTCCCGCAGGAATTTTTCCCGCACGAGATTCCCCAGCAGCGAGTTTTTACCGCAGCGAAAGTTTCCCGCAAGAAATTTCCCCGCCGAGATTTTCCTGCCGAGCTTTTACCGCTGAGATTTTCCCACATGAATTTTCCCCGCACAGACTTTTCCCGCAGAAAGATTTTCCCGCAGAAAGATTTTCCCGCAAGAAATTTCTCGTGATTGCCTGTTTACCTTCCTATCTGTCAGTCCGTCTGTCTGTCTGTCTGCCTGCAGCCTGCCTGCCTGGCCGGCTACCTGTGTCGAATTTATCAAAGAAAAGCGCGTCTCTGCTAATAGCTTTAATTTTTATAATTTATTTCCTAATTCGAAGCCTCTGTATGAACCAAAACGACCCAGTCAAGACCTTTGTACTTTTTGCGTCACCAATTTGGCAATTAATCGAATCAGCAGGCTTGATTCTTTTTATTTGTTTTTTGTGGCAAGACACTAAACATGATTGTATGCTGACAATTTATCGCCATGTAACCAAATATTTTATTTTTTTAATTAAAAACAAAATCACCATGCACGACAGATATAGTTTACAATAGACGAACTGGAAAAAGTAGTGGAAAGTGCAACAAAATGCTTACTTTGTCATAAAGATGGTCATAAAATGGACTTTAGAAGTCCATGAATAGAATACCAATACAAATAACCAATAACAAATATAGATGGTACGTACGAGTCTGGTGATCAACCATGTCTGGTGATCAACTTCATTCTTGAGACTGCTGATGAATTGGAATATTCGTGGATTTCTGCAGCCGAGCACCGTCTGTAGCCTCCGATGCCAGGCTTCAATGGAGTTGTTGGTTACCGAGTGTTGGATATCTCGGCTGCCTCCTGGCACCATGCGGCAGCCGGCGACCAACCCACTGGTCTTCAAAATAATCCGCGGTCGAGGCCAGCGCTTCAGGAAAGTCTTGCAGCATGATATCAGCTCATCAATAGCAGCCTCGACGGAATCAACCGAAGCAAATGCCAAAGCAGAGAAGCAGCGAAGCCACACTGAGAGCTCGCCGTCCTCAGCCTCAAGTTGCCGCTTCAGTCCATTGGTTATGGCACGTCTGTACACACTTTGGACCAGATGAAATAGGCAGCCAGTTGGTTCGATGCCGAATACATCACGAATGGCATGCACGCTGGCCCGCTGAAAGTCGCATATCTAGCGCTGGGGCTGTAAATGTGGCCGCTCGTACTTATGCAAGCGATTGTAGACCGCTTGAGTCTTTGTTGGCAGCAGTGCATAAATTAATGGACGCAGAAATCCGTGAAGCTCTACATGGATGCTGACCATGCCAGTTGCGCAAATAATGGTGTAGAAGCATCAAAAATGCCGTCCGAATAAAATTGAGCAGCTGCTTGCTTGCAACGCTAGCAAGTTCTCGTCGCTGCTAAAAATCAAGATTCGCTCGTTCCCGTGGCCTAAGTCGTCCAGCAGAAATCTTGACACATTGTGTACTTGCATGAAATTCATCAGGAATCACTAAATTATTCAGATTGGTCGGCTGCACACAGGTAATCGTTGGTGCACATGGCACACGTTCTGAACCACTCTCTTTAGCGAGTTCTGGCTAGGAAGGGCCACACCTGCTGCAGCTCAGGTAGACCGCTAGCGTGCTCCATGATTATCCTTGAATGCAGTTGGATCTTGGGTCTGCCTTGCATAGGTCTTCATGCCTCGGACGGCCTCCTGGACGCTGAAGCGTGAGCCATCTGCACCATGGTTATGCTGGTTTTTCTGCTTGATGACATTTTCACCTTTTAAATGAACTCTGGCTGAGCACAAACCGGAACGGCGCTCCTCGAACTGGCAAAAACTTATCGAGGCATCGGCTCGGCTTTATTTTTCCATGGTATAGTAGTACCCTTGGCATGCTGCTTTACGCTTGCCGCGCGTCGTAACTGAGAACTGGACTGGAGTGCGAGCTTCTGCCATGTCAGTTTAACTCGTTTTGCAGTTAATTTGCAGTTCGCACTGCCAAGAAAATTATAGGATTCAGAGCAGCATAATCGATTTCATGATTTTCCTCTCGCTCCAACCATGTACACTGAACTATATACTAGCGCAGCGCGCTAGAGTGGTAATTCAATGTTAACTAAACTCAGTAAAAATAAAAACAAGTAATCCGTTTTAACGAGCGCTCGAGGCATATCAGAAAAATTTAAGCAGAACCAGACACTAAAAACAAAGGCCCCAAGACATTTATGTTGTTATTGCAAAACACTTAATCGGGGACAGGGAGCAGTTCTAATTTTGTGCACTTTGTGCAAATAAACATGTATCGAAACTTAAGAAGAACGCACCGTCGGTGCGCTTAGATGTTTTACAGAAGAGCAGAACGAATCACTTTTTGGAGGAAACACTTAATCAGCAGGAAAACAAGGCGTAAAACAGCATTTCGTCAATCCAATCCAGAGTAGAAACCTAATTACAATCCCATGACAATTACACTCCTTAAGTTATATATTTCCCCGATTGTTAAAGAACATTCTTCTTTAAACAAAGATATCAAAAGGGATAGAAAAAATTGCAACTGATCCATAATTAGTTGCATAACGCCAGGCATTAGATTCGAGTTTCTTATAATTTTGAAGTCTATCTGAGTCGTACTTTTATGTCTTAAATCATGCTCTGAATGTAGACCAATGTGTTTATTCACACAGTTTGGAGCTTTATAGTTTCGCCGCATGCAATGTTCCATAGAGAGACAGACAGCCAGACAGGCACTGAATTAAGAAAAAACTTAAAAAAGGAAAGGCATTCGCAGAGACGCGATTTTATTTGATAAATTCGACACAGGTAGCCGGCCAGGCAGGCGGGCAGGCAGACAGACAGACAGGCAGAGAGATAGGAAGGTAAACGTACAGGCAATCACGAGAAATTTCTTGCGGGAAAAGTCTGTGCGGGAAAAGTTCGTGCGGGAAAATCCCAGCGGTAAAAGCTCGGCAGGAAAATCTCGGCGGGGAAATTTCCTGCGGGAAACTTTCGCTGCGGTAAAAACTCGCTGCTGGAGAATCTCGTGCGAGGAAAGCTCGGCGGGAAAAATTCCTGCGGGAAATTCTCGTGCTCCCGGCTGCACTTTTCCAAAACCAGCATGTACAGCCAGGCTCTTCATGGCAATCTCAAATGAAATCTTAGGGGCCTGATATCTTCTGTACCTTGTACTGTGATAAGCCTGATTGTTGCAGCTTCATTTAGGATGCTATATAGAAAAAAAACTGATTGTACTACGATTGTATAATAACAGGAAGGGTACATTTTCTGCGAATCCAAGGCACTGAAGTTTAAATCAACTGCTACATCATGGCAGCAACCACGGAAGTAAATGTAATACACAATACAATATGCGGATAGCACAATAACGTTTCGTTGCTAAAAAAATAATGACAAAAAAGAATGAAACCGTTTTACGCTCTTGCAAAGCTTTACATATGGGTCAAAAGGTTAACATCATGCCTATGGCGAAAAAACGCTAAATCTAAATGTCTTTAATCCTAACAATAAAAATCTCAGCAGTAATAGAAAAAGTCAAATGAAAAAATAATGTTGGTTGCATATGTGAATCAATTGTGCCATTGACGGAAGCATTCGGTGACAGACAATCCAGGCTAACCATGACACTGTTCGCAGATAAAGACACTGCCTCGTATTCTGCTAATACAGTAGCAGACTCGGCTGCGGCGTGCAGGCTACTGACTTTAATCTCAGCCTGTAAATCAGCAACATTGGAAGCTGATGAGGCAGACAAACTTGCTGGGCAGGGCCGGCAGTGAAATTGGCAGTACGAATAAGTCTCTTACCGGGTCCTGAGGTCTGATGCAGGGCGATGAACAGTCTGCTCCATGAACTGCAGAAACGGATGCTCGCCACCAGATCTACTGCAGACAATCCACGCATTGTGCGCCTGCTGCTTATGATTCTTAATCGGATTAGTAGTTTGTTCGCGTCTCTGTTTCTATACGCAGTTTAATTTCATAAAATCACTGTTTGAGTATTCTGCGTAAGTTCTGTGGGCGCAAATAGAGTTTGAAATTTTACGGTTCATTTTGCTGTTAATCAGCTGCAAAAACAAGCAAGCACTAAAAACAATACTACATATGTGAAAGCTGTTTACTTGTGAAAATAAAGATAAAAAATCTGCGAAAAATACGTAGCACGAAATAAAAATTATGTGTTTTTTCATATTATCCAACTGCGTTTCTGCCATATTTCTCATCCAACACTCCACATAAGGCTTCGCGAAAAATCCAGTGCACGAAATCCAGGCATTTTGCGCTCCTGCATTATTGACAAAAATAATTACAAATACTACTAACCACCACAGAACGTTCTACTCTCGATTTGTGCAAATTTAGTGTATTTTGTTGGACTACAGCAATGTGCACTTTTATTTGAGACGATGAAGCAGATTGAGAATCGTCTATGTCTACAACCTCTGCTGCTTGTATAGGATCAAGCCCAAAATACACTAGCTTTAGTAGCTTAGAGCTGCTCAACAGGAGCACTAGAGTTAGACCGTAAAAGGCCAAGCTAGAGGCTAGCCACTAAATTTGGTCGTCTCCGTCATCTGACTCAGAAGTAACATATTTAAGCATAAAAAAGGAAAAAAGAAAACATATTTGTACTCGTAAGAGAAATAAAGTAAACGAGCTGGTCATATTTTTCAGTAGTGGCTCTATTACAGGTCACCATGGTGTACTCTATTAGAGGCTAGTATTTATTTCACGACACCAAATCGGAGTATGCGACAGATTTTAAGATTAGTTAAACGTAGATAAATGTAGCTACAATCAGAAACATGTTAAACTTCACACTCGTGTGATACTAGAACTCAACGCTGCCACTCAGTCAGCCACTGAGACAGATACTTTTATTCTCACACTGTGCTTGCGCAACAATCACTGCTGCTTGTCCCTCCAGCCCTCGATTCAAACCTACAAGCGGGCAAAAAAATGCGCAATGCGCGGTTTAACATTTTTCTGAGTGTATGTGAATAAAAGCGGGAGAGTAGCATGGTGTCAACACATAGCTTCAGTTTTCACTGCTGGATTTTGGAAGAAAGCTGGAAAGCTTCTAGTGATGAAATCCGCCTGCATTAGGCAGCTTCCCCGCTGCTATTGGAGGACAGTGACCCTGCTAGGCTTCCATGCAGAGACCTCTGGCCTGGCTTCTGTGAAGTGAAGCCACCAAATTTCATTGACTTTGTCGCTTCGTCGGTCTGAGGCATGTAAAAGAGACAATAAAAATGCGTTTTAAAATCAGATAAATGTAAATCAACCCAACTTAAAAACCCCAGTCCAATGAAAACCCAGTTCCTTTCTAGCTTGCATAAGTTTTCCTAATTTTTAGCAATTTTTGTAAATCTTTTAAATCTGCAGTAGGTCTAAGACAGTATTTTTTCTCAGCTCTCAGCTTCAGAGGGAAATAGCGACCACAAAGCTGTAAGCTAGTTGTAAACAGGTGAAACTAACCTGCAAACGAGAGATCACTGCAACATAGCAGCGAGCCTCCAGAACATCTTTCGAAACACCCTGAAATTGGAAGTCGATGTGCAGCTTCTTCACAATAAAGCTGAGGCAGGCGACTTGGTATGGGTGTAGTGAAACAGAAATCCGCTTTGTCACCAGCCAGTCGTGTAGCTGGTAGAGCTGGTGGTTGTACCAGATCTGAGGGAAAGCCGATAGCGACGTGAAAGTACAGTAGAATACAAACTTGTTGTGTGCCATTCTTACTTTAGATTTTTAGCTAAAATTTTACGTAAAATTGCAGCGATTGTTCATACGAGTACAAATAACTAAATATATACATGGGCTGCGTGGCCATATACATGGCCATATGAACAATATATTGCTAATCTGTTTCACTAGCATGTGAAAACATTTCAGAATGTATTGAAATGTATTGAACATCCCGCGCTACAAAAGCTTGGCGTGTGGACGCTAACTTCTAACCTGTGTAAATTATTCTCAAGCATTTCACTTACGTCAAATATGCTGAGTGCGATAAGCTTATCGTTGATGCAAAGCCGCAGCTGCTTAACGTTCTTTTGGAAGAATTCCACGTACGCCTCGCTCAGTTTGTCAGTGGGTCTCGTGATGGACAGCAAAGAAGAAAAGACAGCGCTTTCATCATAACGGGCTAGTCGGACAAGCACAGCCTTAAGTACTTCGTCAAAGTGTTCTACCATGTTGTTTATTAGTTGCGACTGCAGTTTTTCAAGTAACTCGCCCGTTCTCGCATGGTACTCGGGCTTTAATGAAGGAGACGAAATCAGTTAAGTTAACGTATTTATCTGGGACTCAATTTTAATCTCAAATTAAAAATGCAATCTATGTTTCATTTAATAAAATTTTGTGAAATCTGCCACTCTGCTTAGGCGTTTGAGAATCAACATGCTGACCTGCTTTGTTTTTTGCTAAGCAAGGTCTATTAAAATGATACACACAGTATCGTTTAGTATATGAAAGCCATTTTAAACATGGATGAACATAAGGGGGTTGAGTGGCAGCGGTAACGCACCTCTCCGAGCCAGAATTAGCGGCGGGGCACGTCTGGGCGCTGCCGCGGAAAAGCTGAGCAATTTACGACCATGAGGGCCAACTCCTTAAGGCAAAGTGAGTGTACACTGTCTGACGATGAAAAATTCATGGCAGATGTACACACCCCTGTATGAGTGTAGCTGCGTAATGAATTTATGTTTTTATGTGCCCTAGGGTAAGTGGATTGCCTCCTCTCTGGCTGTGGGTCGACTGCTGCCATATAATACCAGTCCCTACAGTCCCATGCAAAAATTGAACCGAAAAGATAACATTAAATGAAAACAGCTGAGTGATTGGTATATATAACTCGCCAAAAAGTACGTCACAATGTCAATAAGCGAATATCTGTGTACGCAAAAAATAAACTTACCATATTCACACCGGACGAAATCGAGCAGAGATCAAATACTCTGGATTTCATTGCGACGCAGGTGTTAAACATGACGCAGAGCTCCACAGGCAGTACAAAGTCCGTCCCCTTGCTGGCCCGCTTTAAAGCAGCATCAAATGCAAAGGCGGTCCGCCTGGCTGCAGCATCCAACATGTCAGAGGCCATGAGCTTGAGCCGGCTGTACAAGTGCTCCGCAAACACAGGCTCTGGCCAATGTAGGTCTGCGATGAATGACTGCAGCGCTTCTAGCTTCCACAACAGGTCCTCACTCGTTGCGCAGCCACCACCCTTTGGCACCCAGGTCTCTTGCTCAAATCCCTTGTGAATGGATTGGGCAATCGACGATTCCATAAGGTCAATGTAACGAACAACCTGTGGAGCGAACGTCTCATGCAGCTGCTGATGGAACTTTCCATTGCGTAGGTTTGCTGCGTAAATATAGTGGTATTGATCCAATAAAAAATTAACTTCATTTTATCTAGCTCGATAGTCGAAACAGCAGCTAGTCATGCGTTTCAGTCATACCTTCTATTGCATGAATTTACGTGATACGTAATGTACTCGTAAAACGGAAATATTAAAGCAAAAGCTAAATTGCAAGCTTACACAGACTTATCACTTACACTCAGATGACTAAACTTCGAAGCAGAAATTGCCCAAACAGATGTAATGAACAGCAAATTATGGTAAGGCAATGTGGAGCATAACGGGCAAAAAATCCAAATGGCTCACCGTTACATCTGAGGTAGTCATTAAGTAGCTTAAAAACAAGAAACGAGTCCCAGACATCAGGCGGCAGGCTCTCAAGAACTGCGAACATGTCTACGGCAAACATAGACAAAAATATCTCAGCGTGGTCGACCAGTAGATCAGAAAACCATGTAAAGGACTGTAAAATTCAGTTAGTTTGATAAATATTTTGGTTGGTTGTTTTTACGCTGAGTTTTAGACCATGTACAGATGTAAATAAAGTTTATTAATAAAACAAGTTACACATTCGAAATTGATTGCATCGACGTTGGGTTTGATTCATTTAAGCAAGACAGCGAGAGAATTTTTTTTAGTCAGAAAGTTTTGAAATTGAAATTAAAATTTTTGCTGAAGTATTTAGTTGTGCGGAAGTTTTTAGAAACAACGAAGAAACGCCAATAGAATATTTAGAAAAAAAATTTTGAAATCTAAAACTCGGCTTAGGAAACTACTTAGTAATAGTGGGTCGTATTAGCATATACCTCAGCATAATACTCCTCGTTTTGCCGCAGGGCTTCAATGCACATTTCTGCAACGTCAATGATGGATTGCAGCTTCCGATCAGAGGGACAGTCGGAATGCACAATCTCTGCAATGGAGTGGCGACGAAAAAGTAAAAGCGAATATTCACTGTCGCCATAACTTCGCCGAAGAGCTGACTAATTGTTTATACCTTCAATATTAGTTAACTCGGCGATTCGGTTGTAGTTCTTATAGGCCGCCTCCTCCAGGCAGTCCCGAATCGTCAGGCGTACCTCTGCGGCGCTACTTGACTTACTTGACTTAGCGGCAGGGGGCCTCCATGACGGACGCAGCGAGGAGGCGGCTGTTGCCGCCCATATCGCTAACCCCTGGCAGCCAGACGGCCTCCAGCGAGGCGGTGCCGCTCAGGGTGGTCCGTCGGTCGGTTCCGCCGCGCGATCTTCCTCGCCATAGGCTGGGAAGAAATCAGCTCGGCCGGTATCCCGGAGGAAGTGGGCGAGCTGAGGGATGTTCTCGGGCGAGCAGGCTTCGGCAAGAGTCGGTGCCGGCCCGAGGTGTTTTAGCCTAGCCCGGGTGAAGGCCGGGCAGTGGCAAATGAAATGCTCGGCGTTTTCACGGCCGGAGCAGCAGAAAGGACACGTTTCCTCAGGCACGTGGCCTTGGAGGTAGCGGTGTCTGGTGAAGCAGCCATGTCCCGAAAGGGCCATGGTGACTGCTCTCAGGTCTCTGCGGTTTAGCCTGAGTAAGGCCTTACGCAGGTTACTAGAGGGGGTTGGCACCGCAGCCCTGGACTGGCGACAGTTCAGGGTGCTGGACCACCTCCTCCGGTGCTGGGTCTCCATCCAGTGGTTGATGCTGGAGTTGACAACGGAGGCGGGGATCGGGGATTCCGGGCCCGGGCCCATCAGGGAGCTGGCTGCTCCAGCCTTTGCAAGCTCGTCCGCCATCTCATTCCCTGTGAGCCCGGCGTGCCCAGGGATCCACATCAGCTCCACCTTGTTAGACTGCGCCAAACCGTTTAACTGGGTGTTGCAGTCCAAGGTGGTTCTGGAGCGAGAGGTGCAGCGACTGAGGGCCTTGAGGGCTGCTTGACTGTCGGAGTGAAAAAAGATCCTCCGACCAGCCAGCTGCCTCTGGCGCAGCTCAGCCGCACAGAAGCTGATGGCGAGCATTTCGTTTTGGAAAACGCTTGAGCTCTTGCCACAGTGTTGGGAGTGGGTCCAGAGGACCTCGCCACCCGAGGCGACGCACACCCCGAATCCCGATTTACCGTTCATCAGGGAGCCGTCAGTGTAACAGTGGACTGCGGGGTCATCCCAGCAGTCCTTTACCTCATTACGAGGGAAGATGCTGACTTTGTACCTGTGGCTCCGGAGTAAAGTGGCCGGGGCCCCGTCCGAAAGGATGGTGAGCCCTCCGCACTCGCCCAGAGTTTTCAGGCAGAGGTCAGAGTGGGGCAGAAGGGAGCGCTTCGAGAAGGCTCGCGAATTCTGGAAGGATACACCCGCATCAAGGAGACGACGGGTGGACTTTGCCGCTTCCCCCTTAACAAAAATGTCAATGGGTGTAGCGTTGAGGAAAGCGTTCATGCCTTCAAAGGGAGTGGAGGGTGGGGCGCCCAGCGTCATGCGACAGGCTCTGCCCTGCACCCTATAAAGCGCCTCCAGGTTTTTCTGGATGCTCATGGCACTGGCCCAGATGAGGCCAGCGTAAGCGACTGACGGTCTAATGATCGCCGTGTAAATCCACCAAAGGTTTTTGGGGGTTAGCCCCCAAGTGGTGCCCACGGCTCGCCTGACTTGCGCCAGAATGGCCAGGGCCCTCTTGGCCTTTGTGGTAATGTGCGGGGTCCAGTTAAGCCTATGGTCTAGCAGGATACCAAGGCACCGGACCTGCTTTTCCATGGCAATATTCTTGCCATAGAGAGTCAGAGGCTCAATGGTCCAGCGCAGCCTGCTGGTAAACATAACCGCAACGGTCTTGGACTCAGAGAGTCGGAGCCCGCATTGGTCCGCCCAGCGCACCGCCCTGTTGATAAAGCCCTGAATGAGGTCCCTGGTGGTTTCCGCCGAGGGGCCCGCGCAGATGGCGGTCACATCGTCGGCATATCCCACCTTCAGGACTGGGTCAGGCCGAGTGCTTTTTAGCAGCTCATCCATGACGAGATTCCACAGCAGTGGGGTGAGGACGCCACCTTGGGGCCCTCCTTTTAGGACAGGTGCCGAGAGCACCCTGCCTTCGAGGTGGGCCACCACGTGGCGATTCCGGATCATGTACATGACCCAACGGACGAGGTGGGGGTGAGTGGCCCTGGAAACCAGGGCCTTCTCAAAGGCTTCGAAAATAACGTTATCGAAGGCCCCCTCAATATCAAGGAAAACAGCCAGGGCAAAACCGCTGCCCAGCACTGCCTTCTCGAGAGTCTCCACAATGCAGTGGAGGGCGCTCTCCGTGGACCGGCCCGCCCGAAAGGCGTGCTGGTTTGGTGAGAGCGGGGCCCGCCCTAGCTCTACAGTAAGAAGGCGCCAGAGCACCAGTCTTTCCATGAGCTTGAGGCAGGTGGAAGTCAAGCTTATCGGGCGATAAGACTTGACCGAGCGATAGTCGCCTTTGGCGGGCTTCGGGATGAAGACGACCCGGGCTTCATGCCACCGCGCTGGTACGTAGCCCAGCACGATGCAGGCCCGTAGAAGTCTGCAGAGGAGATGGAGGAAGCGGCCATTTTTAACCGCTTCATGCAGAAAGGCCGGATATATACCATCTGGCCCAGGTGCTTTAAAAGGATTGAATGACTTAGCCGCGCGAACGATGCGGTCATTCGTAACGAGTGACTGAGCCAGGCCCTGACCTCCACGCGAGTGGTCGTCTGGGCCGAAGTGCGCCGGTACACTCGGGAAGAAATGCCCTAGCATAAGCTCGAGCGTTTCCTCCGGGCGCTCAGTGATCGAGCCGTCCGGCTTTTTAATCGATGAGAGCTTGGAGAAGCGGTCGTTGGTGAGCGCCTTTACCACGCGGGCCGTGGGCCGCGAGCCCTCAAGCCCTTCGCAGTATTGTCGCCACTTGTCCGCTTTTGCCCTTCTGACCCGGCTCTTAAACTCGTGGATGGCGCGAGTATAGGCCTCTTTGTCATCAGGGTCGTGCGAGGTTTTCAGCTTCCTCTGGAGAGCCTTAGCTCGGCGTCTTAGGACTCCGAGCTCGGGGTTCCACCAGGGGGCCGATTTTTTGCCTTTGTAGGCTTTGAGCGGGCAAGCCATTTCGTAGGCCTCTGTGATGGCGCCGCCCAGCAGGGCAGCCACTCCATCCAGGTCCTGCGTGGTTTCCATGGCCATGGAGGGGTCAGAATCCCGAAGGCCCTCATGCAGCTTTTGGCTGAACGCGGGCCAGTCGGTATTTCTGACATTACGCCTCCAAATAGGCTTTTGCTTCTTATCGGGGGTGCCGATGTTGAAACGGATGAAACGGTGGTCCGAGAGCGAGCTTTCGGTCTCCCACACCTCCCACCCCAGCACCCTTGGGAGGATGCCGGGTGAGGCCAGGGTGACGTCAAGCACCTCAGCCCACCGCCCATTGTCGAAAGTGGGCGTGTTGCCCACATTGCAGAAGTTTAGAGGCGTGCCGCTGACGAAGGCCAGGAGCTCTTCGCCGCGGTCATTGATTTTTGAGCTACCCCAGTGGGTGTGATGCGAGTTTACATCTCCCGCGAGGAGCAGCTCGAAGTTTCGTGCCCTGGCGAATTCACAGAGGGCGACGAGGGTATCGCTAACCACGGGGGCGTCGCCTGCCAGGTAGGCGGATGCCACGAGGGTCAACTTGTTAGGCACAATGTGTGCAGATTGGATGACGCAGATGTCCCCGTTAGAGAGATCGGGTCTCATCCACGCATTTAAGGCTTTTGCGGCATAGATCAGTGATCTAGGGCGGACAGAGTCTGCCATGCAGAAGCAGTCATAGCCAGCAGGAATGTTGCTTGGCTTGTTCTTTGATAGCCAGGGCTCCTGCACAAGTACAAGGCCCGGCATCATGCGCTCTGTCGTGCGCATCAGATTGACTGATGCTGCCACGCAGTGCTGGGTGTTAACTTGCAGACATGATATTCCGGGGATCATCATGCAGGCAGAGGTCTACTTGGAGGGGGACCCAGCCAGAAGGCGGTCCTCCTCCTCCGGGTCGATGTCGGTAGCCATGGGCTCCTCCGTGCCCAGGCCCCGAGCCGGAGACGGGAACTCGACGGCGTCAGCCGCCCAGTCCCCGCCCCCGGCCCCGAGCCCAGGCCCAGAGTCGCCCTCAACTGGAGCCGACACCGCTCCCTGGGCCGTGGGAGGGGCGCTCGAAGGGCCCTGCTCGATGGAGCTGGGCACCTCTGAGGCCTCCCCCGTAGCCCTTGGTTGCGGCGCCTGCCCCGGTGGGCCACCGCGCATCTCAGCGCGCAGCTGGGCCATCTTGGCGGTTCGCACCACCTCGGAGGCCCGCTGGAGAAGGCCCCGGCGCTTTGTGACACGCGCGGGGCGACGCTCAGAGCTGCCAGCGATGGCACGCTCTGGCCTTTTTTGGCGGGACGACTGGGCCCTGCCCCCAGTCCCAGCCTTGGGGTCCGAGGACCCTTCATTGGCCGGTACGGTGGTGGGCCCGGTCTGACCTCGGGTTTTATCCGCCTCGAAGGCGAAGATTTTGGTCTTCCACAGACCAATGCAAATGTTGGCGCCATCTGGGTAGCGGCGTGTCCATTGCTCGGACAGGCCCAGAATGGCGGTGAAACCGGTGCCGTCGGGGCGCAGGATCGTGCGGTGCACGATCAGGCCCGCTGTCGGCAGCTCCCGGTTCATCGCGATGAGGCCCCTGCGGAGGTCCTCAGCGCTGGTGACGACACTTTTCGCCGGGACGAAGATACGGTGTCGCTTGGTCTTTGGTGGCTCGTTCTCCCGTAGGAACTCGAGGCCAGCCGCCCAGCTCTGCGTGGGCAGCAACTCGAGGAGCCGCCGCCCCGATTCCGCATCGCCGGGCCAGACGACGAAGCACGATTCCCTGGTAGCGCTTGCGCCGACCGCCAGGGGCTCGCCCTTCAGTTGAAGTTGCCACAACATAGCATCTATGTTGCGGCAAATGTCGCTGAGCTGTTCGCTGCTCAGCCTTTTCCCGTCTCTGCCGGTGATGATGACGGCAGGTTGCCTACGTGCGATGGCGGCGTAGGTAGCTTGTGGTCCCGGGCCCTGTCCGGTGGCGTCCCCACCCTCGGGATCTGCGTCGGCGGTGGGCACTGGGCCCTCCGCCTCCGCTTCTCCTTCGGGCCGGGCAGCCGTCCGGATGGGCGCCGGGCCCTCCTTGGCCCGCGACCCTGGCCTCGGGGCGTCGTGGGCTCCGCCCCGTGCAGGAGCCTGGGCAGGAGGCACAAGGCCCCCCGCCCCAGCCCCCGCCCTAGGCAGAGCCCCTTCGGCCCCTCTGGCCTGGGCCTGGTCCTTGGTCAATGGAGCCGACGTGCCGTGGGCCAGCATGCGCCTACGGCGTTTTGCCGCTCCAGAGGTGGTGGAGCGCTTAGCGCCCCGGTCATCGCGCGAGTTGGGCAGCGCGGCATTTGTGGCGGTCGCGGGGCCAGCTAGCCCGGGCGCCGCAGCGTGTATGGCCTCAGGCACCATGGTGTCCTCGGCCGGAGCAGTTGAAGGGCTAGAAGCCATTGAAAGCTGCAATGAAGAGAGGGGCTTCCTGTAGACACAGGCAGGAATAACCCGCTCAGCCGCGATCCCAAAACTGAGCGGGGGCAGCCAAAAAAGACAAGTTACAACCCGGGGTGGGATGCCAGGACCACCGGGAGGAACCGTAAGAGACCAGACTACTCCCTGGCCAAGCGTCCATCAGCACGGTCAACACTGGGACATTGGAGGGTGCCATTGAGCCGGCGCCGAGGCCTGCGGGCTGGCCGCAAACCCTGTTAAGGTCAAAGGGTGACACCTGTCCCTCAGGGCCGTAGCCAGAGGTACCTGATCACGCACAGGTGCACGAAAATTGCGGACAAGCCACATACCCTGTTAAGGTCAAAGGGTGACACCTTTCCCTCCAGCCGGGGCTAGAGGTACCCAGTTTGGCCGGAGGCCCTGGATGGGTCATCCAGCGCTGTTGCCCATTCTGTCCGGCTGCCCTAGGGTCAGCCTTGAACACTCGCGGGACGTGTACCCATGGGTCAGCTGACGGGACAGCGTTGGAGGGATTCCTGCACCCGAAGGTACAGGTCTCCTTCCTGCCAGGCCTGCTCAAAAAACGGCTGCAGGTGTGAGGCATCGCAGACCAAAGCCCGTGGGCCTGGACTGACTCATACCTCACAGGCACTGTGTCCCGCCGGTGCGAGCTCTGCGGCGCTAACTGGGGTCACGATATCTTTCATAAGAACCTGTGACGGTCGAGACAGTGAAAATAATTGTAAGTACGGCAATTATTTTCAAGCAGTTATGGTGATGTGCATGCTAGCTAACTATGCATGCTAACTTACTAGTATAGATTTCTCGCTTTGCCACACGACATAATCAAGGATTAATTAAACAAATAAAGTCATACCCGCTCCAGTAGTGAAAGAGTCCCTTTTAGCGCACCCTCGGGACGGCCGAACGGAAAACAAAAGCGAAACTCGGTAACCTGATGCACCAGAAACAGCCTAAGCCTCTGCTTGATCTCCTCAAAGCGAGTTCGCTCTTCGTGCAGCACAGTTCCTATACCATCAGGCCTGGGAGTTTTTTATTGGTAAAAAACTGTAAACTGCTGCAGCTTTCTTAATATAAGTGCAAACTAAGTATTAAGTATTAAACAATCTGCATTGCACTTCGTGCAATAAATGGTTAAGCAGTTAAAAAGTATGATTTAAAATGATTTAAGTTATATTGGACAGTAAAATGATTTTAAAGATTTTTTAAAAAATCATTTAAATTATAAAGGAACCAGGTTAAAATTATTAAGGCGTGAAATAGTCACGCTTTTAGGTCAATGGGCAACCGCGAGAGGCGTAATGTTCGCTATACTCTCGTCACCAAGTCTTAATATTCGAGCGATATATGAACTAAGATTTAACTAACTGTAACAGTTAGTTACAGTGCGATCGCATAGTTACTAATGAAAGACGAGTATCAGTATTGAACATTTATTTTTACTATATCTGATATCGATATGGTCATCGCGGAATAACATTTGGTTACCAGAACTTGCCTTTTACCGTGTACATGAGAAACACAAAAGGCAAAGCTGTAGTGCATCAGCGCTGGGTCAATAGCTAAGCAGCGGATCTCCTGGGCATCGAGAAGGTTCTCCAAGTAGTAGATGTGCCTGAGACAACCGCGCACTCCGTACCTCGCGCAGTACTCGTCTAGAACAAATAGCTGATCAGGACTAAGCCAACCAAGGCTACAGTATGGATCAGCAAACCGGTATTCGAGAGTGAGTGATTGCAGCCTGCGAAACAAGGCCGCGTGGTTATGTCGACGAGAATCTGTACGCACGATCTCTTCAATATCAGCACGCCGAGTAGCCACGACAGCAGATGACAGCGACGATGAGGCATGGGGTGCAGCGGCAGTTCCCGATGGCAGAGCATCCTGAGGCACTTCAGGTTTGTGGGTCTGATCTGTAGCCCTATAGATGGCCTGAACCCACAGCTTCCGATCTGCTTCATCATCCGAGGCGTATGTGACAGAGTCACCCTCACGAACAGTGCCGAAGAAAAAGTGGCGCGCGGAAGCCGCACTCGTCAGCAACAGTTCAGATGTTTTTTCACAAAGATAGTCCACCGTGCAGTCACTCAATGACATAACTTCATGTGGCTCGGGATTTCTGTCTTGAAATGAGGCAATCACGAAGTTGCACTGGCTAATCTGGTGAAGCCAGTGGATGGAGGGAGGGTCAGTCCGGAAATGTGCATAGCGTCAAATTAGATATTGAACGCTGAAATTATAGGCACACCTGTACTAGACAGACATAGCGCTTTTTCCACTTCTTGAAGAAATTCTTTCCGGTCATCCACAACCAGCCGCAGTGTTTCAGGTTGTACGGTTTATCCATGCGCAGAAAAATTTTTATTCTTAGGTCGTCTGAACAGTTCTTGCCTGTGACCATCTTGTACCACTCATAGCCGTTGGCTGTCGTACACGTCGGCTTAAGAATCACCTAGGGAGAAAATAATAATTATTGCTTCCATGGCGCAAGCTATTTAGGTAGTGATATTTTCAGTTTTAAATACCGAAAAATTGTCATGAGCACATTAGCATATCTGGATTCCATTCTGACAAAAATTTTATAATGAACAAGGAAGTTTAATCGATCGACAGCAACTAAGCGTATCATTCTTGAGAATGATACCATTGACCAAAGCAATGAGATTTGGTCATTGAAGTATGACCAAAGTCAAACTGGACGGTCTACCTCCACAAATTACCGTCAATGGCGAGTTGCTGTATTAATCCGGATCGTCGAAGAGTCGACTGGTGTGGTGAGAGCGGCGAAGTGCGGTGGTTGGGACCGCTTCATTCCTAGATCTATGGATCGCTGATGATCCGATTTTGTAAGTCATAGCTCGCAAAGCAGAACAGAACTTAGATTAGGAACCCATCGAGGAGAACTGTATTTGATGACATTGTTCTTTATTATGTTCCGATTCCAGTTTTTAATGAGTTTATGCTTCGCTTTATTTACGAATCATACGCTCGTATAAGCTACATTATGCCACAACTTTCTACCTTAACTTTGAACACCTTAATGCTTGCAATCAATTGATCCGTGCTACGTTTCTTTTTATCAATCGCCTTTCAAATACATACGCTAAATAGGTGCTCCCAGAACTAAACCGATTGAAACAAAACAGCAGTTTTGGCCAAAGAATATCTTAAGCGACAGCGAAATGCATTGGATTTCACTATAGTGGAATAAACAGATTGTTCTTAGGACCAAGTCGACGGGGAACGCTATATTTTAATCATTATACGCTATATTCGCTATAATCATAAACGCTATATTTGTATGTTTCTACAATGCATTGAACCATATTTTCTAGAAAAAATTTATAAAATATAGTATTAGCATACTGGGAAGTAGCAAAAGCGATCGAAGTATTTGCACAGGCAATTAACTATAGATAGCAATTTTAGCCCTCAGAAAAGCTAGTTTGAAAAATTATCCGGCATTTCCGCTGTAGACTGAAATAAGACCATTGTAGACTGAAATACCGGTCAGATTTAGATGTTTAGTATAAGTGTGATTTTTAAGTGTACTTTAGCAGAGAATGAAGGCATCACATGAGTTGGTCCGTAAGTGCGTTTCAGGCGTTGAGTGAGCGACAATATGAAAAAAATATGATAAGGTAAAAATAATCACCTTGCCTAGTTGCTTGTCTTCGAGGCTGAGCATCCCAGCAGTCTCTGCAAAGAGCTTTACTCTGATAGTAGGTAGGGGCTGGGAGGTGCTGAAATCCCCTTGTGTATCCCACAACGGATGCGATGCCTTAGCTTTATCAGTCCGCAGCTTTTCTCCACCATCGAGCTCCATCGTGCAGTACACAACGCGGCTTCCCGACACGCATTTTAGGTTGCGAACCTCGCAAACCATGACCTGAAAATAATCACGTGTCAAATCTTAACATTTAACTAAGTACATGGGACTTAGCAATGAGAAATGCATACATTTAATTTTTTATCTTTACTCAAAGCCTCTGAGAAACCTAAAAGCAACATATTTATCTAACTGAAATTCACCGATAAATATTCATTATCGGCAGCATTTTATAGGAATAAATCTAAAAAACCCCGAGACCCTTGTGTGCTAGGATTGACATTTCCAACTTTACTAACTTTACCAACTTTACTAAATTGGTGCTCCGGAGTCGGTGGCAGAGCGGTTAACGCGTTTGCCTCTTGCACCACGGTTCCTAAGTTCGATTCCACGGCGAGGCCACATGTATTTGGAGCGCAGCCTCAAATATTATTAATTTATTAAATTATTAAATTGGTGCTCCACCTGTACATTTTATGGAAATATACATACAGATTCTCCAATTGGACCATAGATTGACCAAATTTGTCCCTCACTGCATCGTATAATTCCTAGGTGAAATATAAGCAGCCAGCCAACGACAGCGTACGTCGTACGCTACGACAGCCAATGGCTATGAGTGGTACAATAAACAGATCATTACGCAGGCTATAATAAAAAATGCTATAATAGCTACGTATATATAATATACTAATGAAGAGGAAAACATTACCTGTATGCTGAAGTTAAGTTGTATGCTACCGAAATGTGAGGTGCTATAATTTCGTACAGATTCACCAGATACAACTTTGCTGTGCTGCTTGACATTGTGTCGAATTTTTAGCGGTGTCTGGTGGTGATGCGTAAGCCCAAGCAAATTACGACCACCGGTGTCTGAGCTACCTTTTTGCATTGGCACTGCCTCCAGGTTGTTCATGAGTTGGGACACTGTCGCCCTGGCCTCTTCGTTGAACAGCGGCTCCATGCCCTTCACAGTAAATTTCGGGTACTTACGGTACTGAGGGACCAACGGAATGAAGTGAGAATTTTAATTAATCAATTGTGAGAAAAAACTAATAAATTGATTAATCAAAATCTCCAAGAAAAGAATAATCAAACAAGCCGATGAGCTGACAGTAGCACCTTTTTAGTGCACGCGATTATGGGTGACCATGAAATCTAAATCTAAAGGCAACAGTCACTGATTCACTCATTCTCCTTCTCATTCGCATTTTCAACCTGTCGATTCTAATACTCGTAAAATGCAAAATAATTTACAAATTATTTTAATAATTGATTACACCTGCCCCAATTGGGTCAGATGTGCAGCCGACAGCACAGCCGCAGCTAATGCGCGGCGCATCTGAAGGCTGCGTACAGCTGTTCAGTACATGGACTGGGGGACGCCACACCCACCTTCAATTATCCTGATTGAATGATGCTGGTGCTGATGCTGGTACCCATTTAACAGCTGGGTGAACTGAAGCAATGTAGAGTTAAGTGTCTTGCTAAAGGACACAAATTGTTCAGGGGAGTCGGGAATCGAACCCCCGACCTTCAAGTCGTGAGTCCGACGCCCTAACCACTAGGCTACAACCTCTACAAATTATACTATACTCTTTTAAAGATATTTTTACTAGAGCTACAAAAGATCGGCAACATCTGGTTCTTAATTGTGTGTCTTACCTCTCCTCTGGCATAACTCTCCCTGCAATCCGGCATATCTATCCAATCAGTTTTATCTATCTGCTTTCCATCTATCGTCCTTTATTTGGCTAACTATAGTTTCCAGCTATAGCTATATATCCCTGAAACTCACGTGCATGAACTCCTAACTGAACTGTGTATATATAAATGCACTTACCAATATAGACTCCTCTAGCAGTTGTAGACGTCCATCTAGCTCACGGCGGATTTGAGCCGCCTGCTCGTCTGCGTTGTCCAACTAAAAAATAGGGTGAAAACAGTTTTTTAGCTTTAACCAAGCTTAGATATCTTAATTATTTGTACTCGTATATGCTAATAGAATAAATATCTCAGAACAATTCCAAGGGACAAAAATTGGACAACAAAAACTTGGTTTCGAAAGTATCGGCAGCACTTTTATAAATCATCAATAAATAATCCAAAATGAGCTATGTAGTGAAACATGTGACGTGTACTTTAGTTTTTTTCTAGGCTGTTGTGTCAGGCCGGTTTGTTTGGCTCGCCCTCTCTTACCCCCCGTCTCTGCTCTGTTGCCCTGAGCCGTCACCTGATTGGCTGGGCGCAGGCATGGTCTCTTACCCCTCCCAGCCCTGCTTGGCTTTGCCCCTCCTGCAAATCAGCTCTGCTTAGCTATGCCCGTCCACTGGGAGCCCGACATTTGACTGCTGCCATTTGACTTCCACCATTTGACTGCGGAGCATTTGACTGCGGACAATTTGACTGCGGAGCATTTGACTGCGGACAATTTGACTGCGGAGCATTTGACTGCGGACAATTTGACTGCGGAGCATTTGACTGCGGAGCATTTGACTGCGGACAATTTGACTGCCGAGCATTTGACCGCGGACAATTTGACTGCCAGCCATTTGACCGCGGACAATTTGACTGCGGAGCATTTGACTGCGGACAATTTGACTGCGGACAATTTGACTGCGGAGCATTTGACGGCGGGCAATTTGACTGCCGAGCATTTGACCGCGGACAATTTGACTCCCAGCCATTTGACTGCGGACAATTCCACACTTTTGGCTGCACATTTATTGACTGCCACTTCAAAACGCATTTCGTTTAGATGTTTATAATTAGTCGCAGAGCGGTTGAAACGAGGGTCACTTTAAACCCATTGCAAATTCCCATGGCTCCGTGAGGATAATTTCAATTGCAAACAATTGTCAACAGAGGATTTTCCTTCTCTCAGAGCTCGAAATTTCCTAGATAAAAATGACTATAACAAAGTGTGAGAGCAACCGTAAAATACTCATAATTGGTTGCTGAGGCACAATTTTTCACAGACTAACTTATACTTATTTATCCGGAAATAATTATATAACTATTGCGAAGCTTTCTGGTCGTGGAGATAGAATGTTATAATGAACGAATTTACCATTTATTCTGGTTCTGGAACTGGGGAATCAGATTGTGGCAGTCAAATATCTGGCAGTCAAATTGTCCGCGGTCAAATGCTCGGCAGTCAAATTGCCCGCAGTCAAATGCTCCGCAGTCAAATTGCCCGCAGTCAAATGCTCGGCAGTCAAATTGTCCGTAGTCAAATGCTCCGCAGTCAAATTGTCCGCAGTCAAATTGTCCGCAGTCAAATGGTGGCAGTCAAATTGCAGCAGTCAAATGTCGTAGTCCCCCGTCCACTCGGCCAGCGCGTACAACCCTACCCCTCCTTGCGCGCTGGCGTCTTGACCTTGGTGAGCAAAACGTTTTCCTGTCTGCCCCACCCCCCAAGTAGCTGCTTTTTTGTAGTAGTATTTTTGTGGCCTGCGCTCCAGCGTGTCAATTGCGTTCTGTTCAAATTTGCTATTACAGCAAAGACTCAAATAAAAGCCCAATAAACAAAACAGTTCTAAGCCCGCTTAGAGCAGTTACTCCGCTGACACCAGCCAGAAGTAAGTTGTGTCTCTTCGTTCTTTTATCACTTGGGGTGCGGCATGGCGACATTAGTCACCAAGGCCTGCGCGTTCGTGCGACCCCGGTCAGCACGGTCAGTGCGACAGTTGCTTGCCTGGAATGGTATCTGCACACGAAAGTTGAACTTTTAGCGATTTCTGATTATGCTGAGAGTGGCCGAGGCTTGTATTCAGCTTTTATGCAGCGTATCGAAGGAGTCGACCCGAAACGCAGGCAGATGCTTCAGCGCGTAGACTCGCATGTCAGAAGACATGCTTCATGGCCTGGGCGCGAACAAAAGCAGGGCCCCCGGCAGTGTCCGGGGCGCCGGCGTCGGTAAGCAGGCAGTCGACGAAACGCCGAGTTCGCGCTTGCCCCCGCCGGTAGGGTGCCTGTGTCGTCAGCAGAAGTACCTCTTGCACGGACTGGGGGCAGTACTCCTCGGCTCGGATTAGGTGGCCTGCCAGCTGTAGCCGCCGACGGCGCAGCAGCTCGTTTGGACGGGTCAGGCCGGCGCGGCGATAGAGAGCCGCGTTGGTGGTCCGATCATCATAGCCGAATTTGAAGGCAGCGCGCAGCAGGCCAGCGTGCGCTGCATCGACTAGACGCCCCAGCGTCTCCGTCAGCGTCCATGTCTCGGCGTTGTAAAGCAGGACGGTCTCGACCACCGCCTGGAACAACGCCGCCCTCTGACGATCAGGCAGGGCCACGGACTGCAGGACAGCTCGCACCGAGCGGAAGGCTGCCCAGGCAAGACCGCGGCGACGCCGCAGATCCTCGCGGACGTTAGGCACCAGACCGCCAAGGTAGACAAACTGCTGACAGCGCGGAAGTTCCGCCACCTGCCCGTGAGCGCCTCGGCAGAAAATTGCGGCCTCGATGTCGCCCGGCACGCAGAGCACGACGGTCTTCTGTGCGTTGACCACCAGACGGACGCTCGCCGCCGCAGCAACCAGCCTGTCCAGGTGGCGTTGGGCGCCCTGGACAGTCGAGGACAGCAGGGCGAGATCGTTGGCGTAGCTAAGCACGCTGAGCCGCCTCTCTGGTTGGCGTCGACCCACGCATCGCCGCAGCAGAAAACCGTCGTCATTAGTCGGCATGGCAGTTCGCAGCACCCAGTCTAGCACCAGAACGAACAGGAACGGCGCCAGCGTGTCCCCTTGAAGCACTCCGGAGGAAGTGTCAAAGGGATCCGATAGGCCGTCCGGTGTCATCACGGCAGCTTTGGTGTCGTGGTACATCGCCATGACGGCGGAAACCAGCTGCTCTGGCACGTTGTAAGCGCGAAGCACCAATGGGAGCGCAGCCCTTAACACCGAGTCAAAGGCCTTCCTGAAATCTACGAAGATCAGGATCAGGATCAACTGGCGGATGTTCGCTTCCTCGATGACTCGGCGAAGAGCAAGGATCTGCGCCACTGTGCCGCGATGGGGTCGGAACCCGTTCTGCTCGGGCCGCAGGTAGAGATCCAACACGGGCTGCAACCGGGATAGCAGTATCCGGTTAAACAGCTTCGCAGCGCAGGACTGCAGGCAGATGCCTCGATGCTCCTCTAGCTTTGTGGTGCCCGGTTTCTTCGGAATCGCGACGATGTGGGCCATGGTCAATTCGTTGGGCGCTGCCTCACCGGAAAGCACGCGATTCATCACACTGGCGACCTCACCAGCCACACAGTGGAGCCGCAGTGCTTCGATGGGCACCTCGTCTGGACCCAGCGCTTTGCCGCCCGATGACTTTTGGGCCAGTAGTACAACATCGTCCTTGGTGACCGGTGCCACGTTGAAACTCTCTGCCGACGGTAACGGCGTCTCTGCGGCAGTCTCAGGTTGTTGGGTTGCGGAGGTGGCGGCGCGGTGACAATGGCGGCGAAGAACTCGCGCAGCTCGTTGCGGTGCTCGTCCGGAGTGTCGCCAGCCAAGTTCAGGTGGCCAAGCAGTATCAGGCATGCATAGAGCGATATGAGAAGCAAGGCTAATTTCGCGTATTAAAAAGAGGAGTTCTCGGCTAGAAGATGTTTCCTGCCGCATTTCCCGATTTCCTGCCGCCGCTCGACAAATTGACGAAAAAAAATTCGAATCGTCTTCGACGCTGCGGCGGGGAGAGACAAAAGCTCGCTCAACTCGCTGATTCTCCCAGGGCCGAAGCTTCAGCGGGAGTTGTTCGACGTGCTACTTCGCTCCAGGCGACATGCGTTCGCGGTGGCTTGTGACATGTCCGAGATGTACCTCCAGATAGAAATGGCACCTGAAGACCGGCCATCAAATAGTTTTCTATGGCGTGAAATGGACACTAACAAGCCGATCCAGATGTTTGAGCTCAACCGCCTTGTCTTCGGAAACTCTAGCTCGCCGTTTCTGGCCCATTTCGTAGTCCGTGAGCACGCAGAACGACTGAAAGAGCTGCCATCAGCGGCAGACACCGTTCTAAACTCTAAACTCAAACCCTAAACTCTAAACTCTACCTACATGGACGATTGTTTGGACTTGGTTGCGTCGGAAGCTGAGGCTATCCAGCTATTTCAGGAGTTTAATACTCTCTGGGAGCCTGCAGGCATGCATCCACGCGAAGTGGATGTCCAATTCGTTTGAACTGTTGAACAGAGTACCCCCAGCAGATAGGGTAGCCGAAGGGATAACCGTAGCTGGAAGGGACGCCGATGCCATCCATCAAGACATTCGGTGTCGCATGCAGAAGCGACCAAGACGAGTACACCTTTAAGTCCGACCACACCCGGAAAGTAGCGACAACTAAACGAGAGTTGCTCAAAACTCTAGCATCCGTAGTCGACCCGCTAGGATTTTGCACCAATCACAGTGGAGTCGAAAATCCTGCTGCAAGATCTTTGGTGTAGCGGGCGAGTGGGATGAGGAGCCGGAGCCGGAGTTGTAGGCTAGAATAACGAGATGGTGCGAAGAGCTACGGGAATTGGAACAGATCCGGGTCAACCGCTGCCTGAAATTGTCATCGGAAACGACATCTGTCGTGCATGTCTTCGTGGAAGCATCGGAAAAAGCGTGCGGTGCTGTCAGTTTCTTCAGATGCGTTGACAACGGGACTGTTAAGTCAGTCAGCCTGGTAGCAGCCAAGTCTCGAGTAGCACCTGTGGCCACTGTCAGCATTCCTCGCCTCGAGCTCAAGGCCGCTGTGCAAGGCCGCTTGGCCGTTAAGATTGCAGCAGTACTGAAGAAAGACATCTGAGAACTTCTATTCTTGTCAGACAGCCTGAACGTTTTGTACTGGGTGAAAGGAAAAGGGCGTTTCTTCAATCCGTTTGTCGCTAACCGCATCGGAGAGATCCAGTCCATCACGGACCCAGACCAGTGGAGATATGTACCGACCGAAGTCAATCCGGCTAATGCGCTGTACCGAAGAAGTTCAGTGAAGCAGCTGATGGAGACTGAAAGCTGGTGGCATGGACCAAGTTTTTTGCAACTGGAAGAGCGTGACTGGCCGGAGAAGGCAGAAGATGTGGAAAAAAAGCGGGCGAGTGTGCGAAGTACGTTCGTCGGCATCCAGTAGGAACCCGCTGCCGCTGTAGGTCGTCTAGACCCGACAAGATTCTCCAGCTGGATAAGACTAGTCCGGGTCTACGCCAGGGTTGCCCGATTCGCTAACAACTGTCAGCTGTCTCCAGAGGACAGAGTGCAAGGTGAACTGCTTCCAACTGAGTTTAAAGAAGCTGAGAATCTAATTATCAAGGAAGCTCAGATGGAGGGCTTCAGTGGTAAAATAATATAAGTGCTAAAGAAATGCAAGCAACTATAGGTCCAAAGTCCGTAGAGCGCGCTTAAGCCTAAATTAGACGAAGATGGCTTGATCAGGGCGGATGGCCGGTTGCAGTTATCTGAGATTCTGCCGTTTAGTGCACGAGTACCGAGTCCCGCTGGGACCCAACTCCGACCTTTATCTTTAAACGGTCCGACACAAAGAAACAGAAAATCGGGTCGATTTATTCCCGATTTTTTAATTCTCAAAACGTCGGTATCGTCGGGTCGATTTTCGTCGGTAGAAAGTAGCAAGAAAAGAAAAAAAACTGTTTAAAATTCATCATCGTGCGATTTTTAACGGTTTTTGTCCGACAGAAACTAAAAAATCGGCCTGGAAATGTCGACCACTCATCGATTTTGTAAAAAACCTTAACGACAACTCCCACTTTAACCCGAAATAACTTGGACTTTCATTTGTGGAGAAATGGGCCGGTGTATACCCCTCCGATTTTCATCGACATTCAACTGTGTCAATCGGACCAACTTTTGCACGACCTCCGCACGGAATTTCCAGCCCGACTTTCACCGACATTCATCTGTCGGACCAATATGATGACGACTGTCGCATGGAATTTGACAACAGCGAAAGTCATAAGAATGAGCGCGTTAAAAGCCTGCGCGTATTGTGAAAAAAGCAACTAAGTAAAGACCATGGCTACTTAACAGATCCCAGAACAAAAATTTGACCAAGTGCAGGTCAAATTATTATTATCCCATTAAGAGCGAGAACTGATGAACGTAGAACACAAATTTGTTCACGCGCGAAAAAGTAGATATTAAAGATATTAAAGCTGTGGGGCAAACAGAACTGAATAGTAAGCAGTAATAGCAAGAATAGAGCAATATAAGTAGAAATCGTAATTCGTAAGGGGTATAGAATTGAAATGTACAGAATCGACTCAATAGACAGACACCATTATTCGAGGTGCAAATTTTTCATAATATGTAGATAATTGACAATGTCGCTTGAGTAAAGAGCAATTTGGAAATATATATGGGCCAATTGTGCTTCAACCATTAAAATAGTCATAGTCCAGTAACTTGTGCACGTCTAATTAAGGTGTAGCCGATCTACCGCCAGTCATTCGGCGCCACCGCCTAGCTCCGATCAGTTATTGGATGGCAAGAATATACATCGTCGGCGTATTCCCTGGCTTCACTAATGGCCACACTGGCTGCACCAGCGGCACCACTGGCTGCACTAGTTGCGATGCCCGCAGAGCTCCTCTTGTGCTTGCTTGTCTGGGCATTGGAAGTCTTGGTCTTGCGTTTTCGGGCCTGCGACACGGCATCCACGCAAGCTGCGTAAGCCCGCTGCAGGTCTCTGCGAGCGACTTCCACGCCGTTGTTGCTTAGGTGAACAACGATAGCGTCCAGCTTATGGGCATCCGCAGGCAGACGCACTGCGTCGCTCGAGCTGCGGCCCGTAAAGATATAATTTTCAAATTCTTCTTTGGAAAAAATCGCTCTAATAAAAGTGTGTAGCAGCCTTTCAGACAGCTTCGAAGCGATATTCACGTCAGTCGCCGTCTTATACAGTTTAATCAGCTCGCTAATGGAAGATCTGTCGATGGAGCGCACCTGTAGGAATTTATTATCAGGACAAATTCCGGCTAATATGATTTACTTGCAAGGTCCACTATGAGTCCACTGCAATACATTCATATCAAGTTAGAAATACATATAGAGCCGAACGTTCCAACAATTATCTATATAATAATAAGCCCCTGCGTACCAGTGTGTCCGGCTGAGCGGCAGACAGAGGTAAAAGAACTCGGTCAGTATTACACGACGAGCGAGCGTTATGTCGTATGCTGTCGAGCACTTTCCGTGCCGAGCTGTCTGCTAGAGTGACTTCGTCCAACAACTCAACGTCTTCGTTGTCAGTCTCGCCAATGTTTTCGTCGGCCGCAGCAGCAATAGCCGCCGAAACAGACAGAAGGGCGCGTCGTTTCAATTGCGCACCATGGACTTTAGCGTCTGTAATTTCGACTTCCAGCATAGATCGAACGTTTTCCGACGGCCTGGAGCAAGTCAATGCTTTCATCGCAATTTATTTGAGAATCTTGAAAATCGTGTCAAATTCTGAGAATAAACGACGCGACAACGGACAGACATTCAATCGACTTTCGTTAGACAGGGTAACGATGAAAATCGTGTCAAATTCTGAGAATGAACAACGCGACAACGGACAGAAATTCAGTCGTCTTTCGTTAGGCAGGTTAACGATGAAAATCGTGTCAACTTTTGAGAATAAACGACGCGACAACGGACAGACATTCAGTCGACTTTCAGGTACCAAGCAGTCTGGCGAAATTCGTGTTAAAATGGTTGAAATTCGGTTCGAAACTGCAAGTCTAATGAAATTCGTCTATAAAATGAACCAACAACCTTAAAAATGTCGGACTTGGGTCCCAGCGGGCTATCTTACCGCGGCAACATCCGGTGACAAGGCCGATCGTCAAGTTCTATCATGAGCGGGCTCATCATTCAGGCACAAATCAAACGCTGGCGAGTCTTTCGAGTCGGTTCTGGTTCACCAGAGCCCGCGAATCAGAGAATCGGAAAGCTCGTGTTTTAAGTGCAAACGTAGAAAGGCGACTCAGGTGATGGCACCGCTGCCAGAGAGCCGCTTCAAAGAACCGCTCAAGGCAATTGCCCGCGTGTCCGTGGATTTTGGCGGACCATTCTTGACCAAGCAAAGGCACGCAGAAGCACTATCTGGCACTTTTTCTATGCACCAATTTTGTCGGCGCTGAGCGCGAGCTCCGAGAGTTAGTTAACTCCATCGACCAGAGCGAGCTTCAGCGGAGCACAGCTCATGAGCAGGTGCAATGGCATTTTAACCCACCAGCAGCGCCGCACTTTAGAGGAGTCCACGAGAGCATGATCAAGCCAGCAAAAAAGGCGATTCAGGCGATTCTAAAGAATGCGGAGGTCAGCGAGTGGCAAAAGTGCAGCTGGCTGGCAATTTGTTCGTAAGACAAATTTCGAGGCTGTGTCCGCTAGTCACGAAGGGAGGATTGTAGTCGGACTAGTAGGGTGGGTGAAGGAAGTTAACTGAGTTTCTGAGTGTTGGACATCAATTATGTTACACGCGTAGCTTTGCGTTGATTTGCTCTAATTATAAAGTTTTGGCGGTGCAAATTTCTTATAGTTAGCATGTGCTTATATTTTTACATCCATGCGCACAAGATGGTCAGTTGCAATTTGAGTAGTGTGTTTTCTTCGTACGCTGCGCTTTTGGTGAGTCTGTATGCTCGATTGATTCGTTATTATTTCGTGCTCCATCACTCCAATTATATTAACCATTGATTTCTAACTCGATGAATTGAAAGTCGTGCTTGTTTACGCGGTTTAGTTTCTTAGTTTCTTGTAATAAAAATGTAATATTCGACGTTGCTTATGCAGTTTTCGACTAGTTTTGCATTATGTTAAACCTAAAAGTATAATTTTTTTACCCAAAATACTAAAACTACTTCGAGCACTGTATATATATAGAAAGTAAAGCATGTAAAGCATGCACGTTTCAGCCGATTCTCTGATGTGTCGGACACTAATGTTTTTGTATGACAAATGAAACACTTTATTCGAGCGTAAGCCGATACAAGTGTTGAGGGATGGTAAATGGTTCGGGGCGAGCACTTAGCGAGGATAATGAGAGTTAGGGCCATAGATAAGTAGATAGAGCTGCATAAGTGGAAAACGATCAACAGTTAGTAGGGCATTTCCCAAATCGTCAACAGTCAATTTTTTAGTGAATACCGAGAATATCGTGCTTCTATTTTAGGGCCTATGGATATGGTCTAAAAGCAGCCAGGCATGCGCTGTGATGGCTGCTATATTTGCGCTGCGTTTCCTGCCAGGGTTTTTATGTAATTACTTCAATTATACAGGCTGAAGTGTACAGGCTGAGCGCTTTTGCTATGGCGCTAAAGTTCGAGAGAAAACTGCAACAATGCAAATATATATATTCGCACTGGAAACTAATATTAGGGCATACGTATATGCCAAAATATTGCGGATGGTGACAGTTAGACCATTAGAAGTAGAAGGACCCAAAACTTTGCGGAAAAAGTTGGTCTAGCTCAATATATGTTAAAATAATTTTACTCTTAAGTTTATAGACCTTGAAAATTATTTTCTTCCTAAAGACCAAAGACGCCGTATAAGTCATCTTACATACATTCACTCTTAACATTAAAACGTCGCTACCCTTTGCGCCAGCAAGAAACTTCTCTCGGATCTCCCTTGCAAGGGAAATATCATGTTCCACCCTCCTAGACCACTGAGCTACAGCAAAAGTACAACACTACAAACTGGCAGAAGTGTAGAACTTGTCCAACAAATTCAGGCAATGGAGACAATCGAAGACTCATCTATACAGGAACCATCGAAAAATAGTATTTATGATAATTATAAAAACAATTAAGAATTTATGAAAAACAGTTAGCTTTAAACCTAAAAAATCTGTAGTCCAAAAAATTTCTGAAAAGGACATCCTCAATTACCAAAAGCTTACAGGCGAATAAGCTTTATACATGGCACGCATATTATCCTCGGTTATTTGTGTAAAACTGAAGACACATTAGAAGTTTTAAGCTATTATACCAAAAAAATAAACAGGAAATGTGTTCAAAACTCTGGTCACATAGCGACTTTGACACAAGTTCCGAATAAATTGCTTAGAAAGAAACCCCTTCATATGGTTTTATTTGACTTAATCGCTTTTGATATCTTACACATCCACCCTGTTCAATAAACTCAAAGAACTTAGTTTTCCATCAGATTACATTTTGTCATAAATTCAAGCAACGCATACAATTTTGGACAGCCATCATAGAAAGTATTGTACTGGATGCCTAAGATTTGCCATTATATCCCGGAATTTGTGACCAGGCGATGAAAATCTTAAGCTGGAGGGAGCCGCTAACTTCGGAGAACGAAGTGTTCTTCACGCGCTAGTCAGCGCCCTGGAAAATGCTGTTCAAGGGATCGGCCCTCAGCGTCTTCCTGGACATTGATGAGGCCTTTCAAAACATCATCTTCGAAGCTTTCCTTGGGCAGCTGCGCAGGGCAGTGGGCAATAGCTGGGTCTCACCCCCAGCGTCTACACTGCCATGGTATGATGGTCAGACCGGCTGTCTCGTACGCCGGACTGATCTGGGCATTCTGGTTTTCCTGCTGACTCCCGACCCACCGGCCCCAATCACCAATAGCGCTATTAATTGCCAGATTACCAACTGGGCCACTAACTTCCATCACACCTGATGGAGGGACACCACGAACTGCCGCCAAAAGTGGCAGTCCCAGCTCCAGAAGGCCCTTCTGAACAAAGCACGGAAGGACATCCGGGCCCTCACAGGCCATGGCTGCTACGCCAGGCAGTGCTTCCTCTGGAGAAACCTTTGGAACGAGCTGTGCACATATTGTATGCTTAAGAACTAGGATGCCCTGCACTTCGTCTGTCAATACATTTTCTTTAATCGGGAGAGGCTCAATAATCTTGGACCGAAGCGATTGATGGATGACGTTTGCAGATCCCACAACATCCCCCGGCTTCTCCGGTTCCTCAGGGCTACCAGACAAACATCTTTCTTCCCTAACTCGGAATGCGCTGTAGAAGGACTGGCCACGGACCTCCTTGACTGGCCTCGCACCATCGGCAAAAGCGGGCTTTTCAGAGATTAGCGGGATAGGCGACTGCCACCTCCCCACTGGGTATTCGGACCGCCCTGCAGCTAAGTTAAGCACTCGTAAGTCAAGCCCCGTATCTCCTCATACCCAGCTATTCATATGGCTCTGACGGCTGCTTGTATTAATGTAATGTATAAAGCTAATGTACGAGTTATTATTTGTCGTAAAGTTAGTATTTATGCTTCCAAGCTGTTATTTAATTCAGGGGGATTCAGTTTTTTCTAGAATATAAATTACAAGCATATATATAACGTTCTCTTTTTGCATAACTGATTTGGCGTATTATTTAGTGGAAATTAGCTGCTTTTTTCATTAAACGGGACAAAAGTTAAGTTTACTTTTGTGTAAAATATATATTACAACGAATTCAGCTTACCTGGCATGCGTTAAACATAACTTGATGTTCGTACTTTCGCACATTCAGCACAGCTTGAAATAAGTCGTACAGATGCTCTTTAGTCAAGAGCTTTTCACTCTGACATGCCGTCATGCGCTGCGCTGTTTGAATATCTTCATTTCCCCGAAAGATCTGATCGAATTTGGCCATCCACGAGCTAAGCATCGTCTCTTTGCTCAAACCGTCCATCTCTGGTAAGAAACGAACACGCTTCTCGATTTTGTTTTGAAACACGTCGCGCAAGTCGTGCACTGAGCAGCCACCCGAGCGAACAAGTGCAGCCACCCGCTCGGACTTCAGGAAGACCTCGTAGTAGCTGTACACAGCGTTTTTGAAAGCTTCGTCAGCTAGAATGCCACTTCCACCAGATAAGAAGGTCTCAAAGCGATCACGTATCTAACGATGAGGTGTTTTAAATAGTTATTATAAAAATCATAGCTAATATGGTATTTGCATATCAACGCAGTCAAGACGATTTCTCGGATGAGTTTTTGGAATGACTTTTCAGGAATGACTAACCCAAACCCCACTTGCGCACTAGGCTCACAGTCTCAATTAACGGATGGTACGCCTAGAACGCCACAGCTTATCAAAATCGTCACCACTGTCTATGAGCACTGTCAACAAACGGCTAATTACATAAACTACTCGTAATATGATCACAGACGGGACAATTTTGATGTTTTTTTCAGTGAGGCACCACATTTTTTATCGATCAATGGGCCCTTATGCGCATCCCTATCCTGACACTGCCTATGGCAAAAGTCTATCGCTCTTGCTTTTGTTTTATTGTATTCTGTTTTCAACAACTGGACTTTACCGATTTTTTATCCAGAAGCCTAAGACCATACGAGTGTAAAGAAATATTTCTTTCGTATCTTTATGTTACCTTATTACTGTTTTCCTATCCCGATCAATTTAATTACTTCGAGAAAAGTAACATGGCAAGCAGCTTTTATTAGGATTCCATTGCCATTCTTGACGACTCGACAGTTTTGAACAGCGATGACAGCCTCAGCGAGTACGAAAGCATAGATGGCGAGATGAATGAAGAAGATGCTAAGAGTGACGGGGAAAGCTTTTAAGTGAAAGAAATTTTAAATGAAAATGGATGGACTTTCGTTCAAGAGGGTGAAGAATCGCGTATTCGGGATACTCCAGTATTCCTGGGAGTTCCAGGTCCGAACCCTGACCCAAGTGCCAGATATTATGATGTCTCCGGTGGAGCTCCGCTTGCAACACTTTATAACCACTGATCTGGTGTCTGCAATTCGAGATTGGACCAATCCTCGAGCCGATTTTGAGCTGCAAAACTTTACGAGTGAGGCTGAGGGAGCTCTTCCTCCTTTTCTGTCATCTTGGAGGCCGTGCACCAACGAAGAAGTGAAGAAATGTCTATCGATCATCCTGTACATGGGTCTTCTGAAGAAGCCCGAATGCACATGTATTCGTCAAATGGTAATTTATACGGCAGCGAGTATTTTAAAAAAGAGCACTGCCTTGGAAGGGATCGGTTTATTCAGCTTATGTCCTTCCTTCGATTTTACGACTGCACCGCAGTAAATCATCGGGACTCCTTGAAGAAGATAGGGTCGTTTTTAGACCAATCGCGTGACATTTTCCAAGGCAATTACTGCCCGAATTTGAGTAGTTGGGAATGTACCAAGGAATACTCCTTTTCCGACAGTTCATACTCAACAAGCGCGCCAAATTCGGCATAAAGGTTTACTGTCTCACAGAGGCTTCAACCGGATTTCTTTAGAACTTTTTTGTGCATGCTGTCAAGCAGCACAACGAAAGGTTTGGAGATTTTTATCCGGAATTTATCTTCTAGTGAGAAGATTGCTGTTGAGCTCAGCAAGGACTTGCAGGACGTTTCCAGGGCTGGTCGGCGGACGACTTTCGGTCCGTGTAGGCCGCCAATGCAGACTTCTGCCGTCGGATTCTGGACGCGGCGAGGGGTGCATCCCCCAGGGAAGAGTCAAGAAGGCCAAGAGCTGGTGGGACGAGCGCTGCAGACGGGCCCATGGCGCCACTCGCGGCGTCTTAGCGGCAGCCAGAGCCGCGCCAGGTGACTTGGAAGCCGCGGCGAGATACCGCGCTGCCCGCGACCAAGCCGACCGGGTGTACCAGCAGGCAGCCCCTGGAGGCCTCAAACTAAGCCCCTTTTTCCTCCCGATCTTATCATCGCTGTTCGACCATCCATCCCGACTGCGATTTCATGCCGCACTCCAAGCTGCTGCATCTAGAGGACCGCCGGGCCGGCCTGGGCTATCGAGTCAGACGCGTTTAACTGGGGAGGCTGCTGCATCACCCGAGGCCATCTACGACTGGCAGCGAAAATATCGGGTGCTCCAGTCTCTGCGCATCAGCTTTTAGCACAGCCTCGCGCCCGCGGTCACCACTCTGCACTTCCCACAACAGCGGCAACCTGGCAGCTACCCAAGGAACTTGTTAGACAGCACGGCCGCTGTTGGCGCCATGAACAAGGGTGCCTTGCTGAACCCGATTGTCAGCACAATTAAGGTAAAGAAAACTACTAAGTCCAATCTGGAGCTAATCGCCTGGCCCGCGCTAGAACGATGCCAAAAGCCGCGCCGACGCATTCCTGCTCGCCCAACTCCGCACGGGTCACTCGGTGCGGATTGCCTATTCTCCGCTCCTACCGCAACCGACTCAGGCTCAAACCTCCACAGGCGGCAACTGAGCACTGCTCAATTGCCAGTCCTACGCCACCGCCGGGGCCGACACCTAGGCGACTACCCGACTTCGGCCATCTTTTCTACTAATGGCCCGCGAGTACTGAGCTTCCCGCACGTGATCATTGTTGAGACCAGTGACGCCTCAGGCCGGAAGTACTATTCCACCACCACTGCAAATGCCTAAGAACGTAGCCTTTCCGGCGGCATTCCTGGTCGAATTCGGAGGCCTGCTACTCAGCGCAAACCGATTCTGCCCATCCTTAATGCTCTCACCGGAAGAGGCTATTATCTTTGAAGACCTACGGCTTGGTCTGGCAATTCTCAAGTCCGCCAGTCCAAGACAAATTAGTCCTGTGAGCGACACAAGTAGCCCTGCAACGCATTCAGCGTGCGCGCAGCCCAGTTTTTGTATTGAGACACCACCTGCACATCAATTAGCTTGTCCCCGCTACAGCTCGCATCTCTTTGACATGCGCCATGGTTTGGCCTGGTGCCAATGACTGCCACCCGGTTTTTTTCGTTGTGGGGTTAACCTGCCTGGGAAGGTCTCTCGCTTGCACCGCACAGCCTCCGTCGCGGAGTCTCTTGAATTCGGGCGCCTTTCGCGAGCCCTGGTAGTAGAAAAATATTCGCTTTTCGCGAAACTATTGTTTTTGTGTTCTGCACCTCCTACTCCCTCCTTTTGGATTTCGGGCCATGGACAGTGCCCTCTCCGTGCTCGCCTTTTTCTTGGACGCGCTTGCTGTGACTGTCTTCGTGCTTAGCAGTGAGGTGTTTAGTATGAATTAGCGCAAGAGCATGTGATAGACGAGACAGTTAAAATGCGTAAAGTGCAGCTGTAGCTTATAGCCCAGAACTGAATTTGTGCAGAGCACTATCCAAGCAAACACATTTTCCCAAAGCTCTTCGACTCTCTACATAGATTTGCAAGCCTGGGACTGTGACAGCTGCGACCTGACTTAGTCATAACATTGAATACAAAAAAACAGAATATCGACTTCAAACAAGAATAATTTTTGTTTAGTTTATATAAAAAGAACTGGGAAAGGGAAAATTACCTTTGAGATCAATATTACCTTTGTGCCTTTTAGATCTAATGTTCATTTTAAATGTCAGTTTCAAGTTCAAATATTTTTGTTTTTTATTAAAAAACTGTTAAATATTTTGCTTCATTTTATAGCACACTTTAGCTTCTGTTACTTTTAGCGCCTATTTTATTTCAAATTATCTCGGTACTCGTTTATAACGCAGAAAAACTAATAAATTAAACTAAAATCAGTGTGCACGTAGTATAAATAATAATTATATTCATTTTTGCATCCAAATAGACACTGCCAGCATTCAATTTAACACCAAGTGGCAGAACGCATGCGCTGCAGTCGCTGCTGCCTCATGTCTGTGGCCAAAATTGTGGTGAAGGAGCAGCCAATTTAACACTCGGGGCACCAATTTCGTATTTTTGAATTGCGCTGCTTAAAATCTCACTGCCATGAGCGATCAGGAGCTTCTGTCTGATGACGAATCAAGCCGCCAAAGCTACGAAACTGCTCCAGATGAACAGGGAGATGGACTGCGCCGAGGACCGTACGATAGAATAAGCGATGAGCGGTACAATCTCGTTGTGGGTGCTTTAGAAAGAGGCGAGCGACCGGTAGATATTGCGCGCTGGCTGCAGCTCAACAAAAACACCGTCTTCTCCATTCAGAAGCGATACGAGACAACAGGACAGCGAAATCGGCGTCCGCGTGGCGGAACTCGCGGCGCAAAGCTGGGCGAGGAACATACAGAGTGGCTGGTGCAACAGCTTGACCGGAACCCAATGATGACGCTGGCAGAGATGGCACGATCGGTACAAGGCAGATTTGAAGGTCTTCAAGTCAGCACTGCTACAATCAGTCGAGCTTTAGACAAGCAGCTTTTCACCTTAAAATGTCTAAGCCGGGATGCCGACATTCCTGTAGCGCGCAATACTCCGGAGAATCGACTTCGAAGGCGCGAATTCGCTCAATGGCTGACCGAATTGCCACCCGATCATCACCCTGTCTTCATCGATGAAACGGGTTTCAATTTATGGACTCGAAGGTCACAAGGGCGCAGCAGACGTGGGCAACGAGTGAGAAGGGTCGTTGTCACTCAGCTAGGGGTGCAGGTGAATCTGGTACAGGCCGTGTCACCAACGGCAGGTCTTCTGCATCACAAGATTGTAGCAGCCACGATGACCGCAGAAAGATTTCAGACATTTGTGGAGGAGTTACTGGAGGTTGTAAGCAATCGGAACGACATCGGAGACGCTGACCAGATGCAGATTGTGATGGACGGTGCTCGATTTCACGGTCGAATGCAGATTCCGGAGCAGTACGCTGCTAACTGGAGGGCCGTAACGCTGCCTCCCTACTCGCCCTTCCTCAACCATGTAGAAAATGCGCGTTCCTGCGTGAAAGCGGCGATCAAGCGCGCGCTTTCCCAGCCTGAAGTGCAGAGAGAGCTGGACCTGCCACCTCTGGACACTCCGCTGTGGCAGTGGCGGATTCTGGTGCTGCACAGGATTGCAGAGGAGGCCACTGGTGAGGTGACTCCTGCCAAATGCGGCGGCTGGTTCAGGCAGATGCTGCGACGAGTTCCGGCCTGCTTGGCAGAGCAGCCGATTGACGACTGAATGGCGTTACGCTTTTTTTGCGAGTAACGCCGGACACTTTCTGTGCTGCGCTGTTCCCTTTAATTGTTTGCATATTGCGTTGCATTCAACTTTTTTAATGTGTTAAACTAACGGTTTAATTAACAGTTTAATTAGTAAAAGCGTAGCTTAATAAAGAGAGTTAACACAAGGACGAAATTGGTGCCCCGAGTGTTAAATTGGCTGCTCATTCACCACACTTTTGGCCACAGACATGAGGCAGCAGCGACTGCAGCGCATGCGTTCTGCCACTTGGTGTTAAATTGAGTGCTCGCAGTGTCTATTTGGATGCAAAAAGGAATATTAATGCATGTAGGCACTACATTTACGCATGCTAATCATTTACAAAGTAAAATCTTGGAAAAGCTAAGGCGAAAGCGAAAGCTTGCATAAGCAAACTTCTAAATGTATACGTAGACGTGTTTTATTGGCATACCTGGTCTAGTTGAGCTGGTAGTACCTTCAACGGCCGCCGAGCTAAGTCAGTGTGCTGCTTGGCACAGAAAGGATAAGCTATGCAGCGTATTACTAGTGCATAAAGTAACAATCGCTCTCGCCTGTCAGCATCCTGCTCTGCATCGCTTAGGCCTATTAACGAGACAGACTGTAGGCTGAGAGACGGGCTGATTGACTTCAGCCCACCAGGAGCCTGCTGAGAATCTGCAAACGAAAAAGCTGACATGCTGGAATTCTTAAAAAAGACAGATTTTGGTGCCGATAGCTCCAGCAGTGATCGCTGTGGACTAGGCACGTGACTACCGGCTGGTGCGACTGGTGCGATTTCGAAAACGACAGGTCGGGCAAGCGTAGATTGAACTGTTTTCTGATCTTTGTCATTTTCCATGTCCTCTTGGTCCGATGATGACGAAGAAAGCATATTTGGCTGATGATATAAAAATGAGTTAAACATAGAGCTTAAAATGCTAATTTAAGTTAGCGGCTCACAAATATACTAATTTACTATACGAGCCGTACAGTTAAAATAGTTAATGACAACCAAAACGAGTAAATTTGTCCATGTGAGTCTGTAATATTGACCTAGATAAATAAACAATAGCTAGCAAATTGTATCGTACGAACCTCAAGAGTAGAAAGACAATTGGAAGGGTATTTTAAATGCCCGTATTTTTCTTTTTATTCAATTTCCTAAAATATTCAACCAATTGCCATCCAGAACACGTGCCATCCAGAACATCCAGAACACATGCAAATCCAGAACACGGGCTGACATTTTCCTCTCTATCCAATGAAAAAACTTCCAGAATCAAATAACATTGGCATCGTCGAGTTATTCAACGATTCTTGACGGGGTGTCTAGTGGCAAAAAGCGCAAAATAGGCAAATATTTTCCGCTCACAACATCTTGTCGGCTACTATGCATTGCTGACTATATTGAACATGATTGTTATGATATAATAGAATTATATGATACAATTTTGAACCTGGTTGGATTCGCCAATAAGGTTCATACAGAGCAGTGTTATTTTTAATTGTCACCAGGTTCTTCGACAAGAATTGCTGAATATCACTCGACAATGCTGGCTCGTAGGCTTTGAAAGTTAGTTCATCGTTAAGGGCAGAAAAATTGATTAAGATGGTGGACTTAAAAATGAAAATTAGTCATTCGGTTTGGGAGCTATTATTAAATAGGCAGTGGGTATTTGAAATACTACCGTGGTCTTTCCCCAGGAGGGAAATAGAGTGATCTTTCTACTGTTAAATATGCTCTCCCACTGCAAAGATGGCTTTGTGTGACCTGTCAAGCCTATCAGAGCAACTGCTCTATCCGCATTGCTAAGGGAGTGGCCCGCATCTCTTGGCTTGGTCCACAAAAAAATCCACAATGTCTGGATTGTGGATTGTGAATTCACAAAATCCACAATAGTCAAGCCCCAGTGGTACTAACCCGAGATACTGTGACAGCCAGCCCAGGCAACCTCAGACCACTGATCTGTTTTTCAACCTAATTGGGCTAGGCTGAGCCTCATTTCTGAGAGGACTTTTAGATTCACTTTTAGGAGACATTTAGGAGAATGTCATACCTTATTGGTATACCCGATAGCGTACCCTTGGGGCACAAATATTAAACTTGTGATTTTCTTGCTTGCCTACAATGCTGCATGACCCAGACATGTTTTAAAAGAAGTTTTTATTTCAGATAAGCTATTTTAAGGCTTGTAACTTTGAGCAGTTTCTTTTGAAGCGCTGACAAAGCAAAGTGAGGAAAAGTGAAAAAAAACACAAAGTAAAGCAATTACAAGGCTGCCTAGGAACCAGAGAAGATGGCTGTGTGGTACCTCTCTCCCTTGGATGCCCATTTCCTTGGTGACAATTCACAGTTCTTGCTCATTCCACTTTATTGACAACAAATTTGTACTTTGCCCTATTTAAATATAATGGAAAGCACTGCCAGGCCACTCCTCTCATTCCCTCTCCTACTCACCTTGCAGCTCAAAAACTTTGTGGGACTTCATGGTCTTCTAAGCTGACAGGCAAAAAGAAAATAATGAAACATCAATTGCTTCACTACAGTGCCACAATAGATTTCAGCAGGTAATTAAAAGAAGTAAAATGCATCTATACCATGACTATATTAAAAAATAACATTACAAACAAATTTCTGACCTAAGAAGAGTCACTAGCAATGCAATATAATAAACCTGGTATATTCTTATACTAGCTAGGACCCATACCCTATGATTTAGCTGGGCCTAAAGCTACTTGAGCTAATCAATAGCTAGTTTTTAGCAAATGGCTTACTAGCTAACTGAATTCTAGACAGGGCAGTATTCACAGTAATTAAGGGATGAAATAAAAAAATTAGTTCACTGAAGGTCTCCTGCTTAACAGAGAAATACTAAGCTTGACAGATACTATGATGAAAAAATCTAATATATAACTAATTAAAGTAACTAATATTATTATTTAGAAATTACAATAAACATCAAATGTGTTGCATATGAAGAATCAAGGCTAAAAGATTATAAAGACAATTTACCAGGCTAAATATGAGTCTAGTTAAAGTAATTTTTTGAAACAAAATAAATCTACACCTTATATCGAAAACTTAATTTTTCTATCATTAATAATAGGATCTATTATTAAGATACTTTAATGTAAGGCAAACCATAAAGGTTATATATTAGAAATAAAAACTTGCTAGAGACTATGATCAGTCATGAGGCCGATTATGTAATAGAGGTGATGTTTGTGTGAGTGTGTACTAAAAGCCATATTTTCCTATAAAATGTGAACAATTGAAAATGCATGAAAAAAATAGCTAGGCAAAAGCCTAAACATAAAAGCCAGTCTCCACGAGACTCGAATAAGAACTTTTACTTTACTTGACAGACAATAATATGGGACGAAATGAGAATTTTTTGTTTGCAAGTCTCCAAGAGCATCGCCTTGCTAAGAGGCAAGGTGATAGCTACTTTATTTAATTCACTAACATATTTAAGACGGACTAGTCCATAGAAAATTAGACGAATAATTTGTTCAGTTGTAATTATTAGATTTACTAGAGACAATCTTGGTTTAGGAACTTATGATAGATGATGGACAATAATTAAAAACCTTTGCAGGCGTCGAAAATTTCAAAACCCTTCACAGAAAAAATTAAATTACACAGAAATAGATTCAAAACTTAAAAAAAATTCTTCATTTATTCACAATTTGATGCGTGATAAAGTACTTGAAAATCAATAAAAGCTCGGTTGATAAAATTTGTTTAAATGTAAGAACTGCAGACTTTTTACGCTCTAAGATGTCCAAATATGTTCACAGTGTACTTTTGGCGCAATTCGTTCAAAAAAGAAACAATTTGTAGAGCAAAAACTTTAAAATCTGAAACTCTTCGTCTTTCTTCAACGCTTTTAAGCGCGCACTAATGCCAGACATTTCCGCACGCAAAAGCGTTGTATTTTCCGTCCAATAATACGTGGAAAAATGGCCATAGACAACTCACGCGAAATTACCGCTCGTTTTTTACAATACGATGCAATTCACTGAAGAGAGAGACGATCAGGGGGAGTTGAGACAAACCAAGTAGGACGTATCATAGAGGACGAGTGAATTCTTAAATTTTATTCTTAAATATTAAATTAAAATCTTAAATGAGTCCTACGCGACAAATGGATTTGAGCCTTTTCCCAGACGGAATGATCAGTGGTTTAACCATTGACGAAATATCAAACGCGCTGGAATGGCAGGAGATTGAGAAGCTGGTGACGGAACAATTTACCGTTGATACTGCAGACGGTCCGGAAATTGGAGAGATGGAGGCAATCTTCGCTGAAGCGCAGTCTCAACTAGAGGAACGTCTGCAGCATCTAGAGACAGTAGTGAAGCCCGATCGGTGGTACAAAAAAAGCACGATGCGCAGTATTTGAAGATGTTTAGCGAGTTTCGTGAAAAAATATCTGCAGGTGCAACTTGACGAGTCTATTTGCGATAAAAGAACACTAAAAAATACATTGCGGTATTTTTATGCCAGTCTGGAGCGCCGCGATGGTGGCACTTATTCGCAGTCAACCCTCGTATGTATTCGTGCAGCAATCTTCCGCCATTTCATGAAGCTTCGGGCTATCAATATCATTGAGTTCTACACCGCCAACCAAACTCTGAAGTCGTTGTGAAAGAAGTTCTTCCGCGATGGTGGCTCTGTGAAGCACTATGAAGCAATCGACTTCATTGATCTGCGGCAGCTTGGGGCGTACTTTAACCGTAAGACGCCCACGTGATTTCTCCATGAACTGTTCTACAGCATCGTCTTCTACTTTTGGCACTCGTGGGCGAGAGTGGAGTCGTGGATTGACAAGCGACAGCTTCGTCATTGAATCTGCTGCCGATGGGTGTGACGTCGTACGGCTTCGTGAATTTTGTATGAAAAACGTTGTCAAGGATCTCGGGCGCAATGCTTGCGACAAATGACGCAGTCATGGGTAGCGTGCGCAGTGCTCCTTAAAAGTGCCCAGTAGAGTGTTTGAAGCTCTATCTTAAGAAAAGGGCAGAGTCTATACTAAGCACGAGGCTAACTAACTTATTTGGTTCTTTGATAGCTATTAACATTTCCTAGACTATCATAACCATCGATCAATACCATCAAAACCATCAAATCGCACGCATTGTTCATTAACCGCACACTTTTCTTGTAACTCTGAATAGTTACACCATAACTATAAAATACAATGAATGAAATTTAAGCAGGATGATAATGCAAACTTTACTATGCCAGATCTTAAATGATAAATATAGTCTATGCTAGAGCAAGCATTGATTTATCCAGCTGGTAAATTAACAATTTATGGATGTAAATCACATTTTCGATTGATTTCTGTTTTGCGCTTTATCAACGATCAAATTTTTCCCGAAATTTGTTTTGATTCTGTTGCAAGTGCAAAGTGCAAAGCAGTACTTATGTAGGTCATATTAGCAATCACTGTACATCCTTTGGTTTAGCTATGCAAAAATCTTGGACCGGTGCTATATCTGATTTTTTGTTTTATTATAATGCTGAAACTTTTCCTCAAGTAATATCTATTCGCTCTGCTTAGTTTAAGCGACTGTTTTGCAACGTTTTCTTTTCGCGAAAACTTGTTTTAATGGGAATGAGAAATAACACTGAGCTGCGGTGCGTGTTCAGCTTTGTCAAGTTTATGCAAGAGTCTGGATCAAAAAAACTTTTGACTGACTGACTCTGTTTTGTATGCACAAAAAATTATTAATGGCTTTCAAGTTTCATTTAAGCTTACTCTATTACTCACCATTGAATCATTTCATTAAATTTTCAAGTCGACGACTACGAGTAATTGTTGCTGCTGCAACTGTTGCTGCTGCTGTATATACCTATATCTTCTGTAACTATTAAGTGCAAGATAAAAAATTTCGTGATAAAGTAAAGTAAAAACTGGCACGGTATCGCCAAAATAAATTTCACTAGTTCAATTTTAACGGTTGGATTTTCGTCCCTTTCGCACTTTCACTTCTTTTAATTGCTCGTATGACAAAAAGCTCAATTATGTCTATAAACTTGGAAATTTAATCAATCTTACAGCCTGCGTCTTATGCCCGTGCCAGCTGCCATGTCTGCAAAAAGGGCTTCAGCGGCCAGGCACATTCGCATGGTGAGTGCTTTTCGCCCGAACAACTATTGATCTCACAGAAAATCCACCAGATTTCTGGATTATTACCTTCCTCGAGGACGCGTAAACTTTATAGAGTTCGTTTCGACTCACACGCAGTTAAAAAGTGTTGGCAGACTAGCTCTAACTCAGTTAAGCTATTTGATAGCTCAGTTGAGGCTGCCAATCTTATTGCCTATTTGAAAAGATTGGCACAGCTTTCCTTTTGTTGAGAACTTGCATTCATCTCAAGGTAAAATTCGCACCAAAAACCAAAAACCGTCAATTATGGAACCAGCCATAATGAAGTTACGAAGCTATTTCCGAGGACGACATGCAAACAATCCGCGCATACTTTGACCGAACGTCCCTTCGTAAACTGCAGGACGAAAACATTTTCAACGTCCTGCTCCATTTCGCACTGCGAGGCCGAGAAAATCTGAGAGAGTTGATACCTGGATGTTTTGAGATAGTGTCAGAAGGAGGTACGGAGTTTGTACGCGTCGCTGTCGCCATGCTGTGAAAAAATGTTAAAGCGTCGTTGAACGAGAAGGCATTCAAGGATCTCAAGTTAGCTCGGATGTACAGCGTGCAAGACAAAGCTGTTTGTCCCGTCGAAGCCTTTAAAATGTACGTCTCTCAACTACCGAATGGATGTGAGGTGTTGTTCCCAAGGCTCAATAAGTCTGGCTTCTCAGCCTGCCAACGACTAGGCAAAGATTCACTTGGAGACTTCATGAAGAATATCAGTGCGTGTCTGGCTCTGCAGCGGAAGTACACCAACCATTGTGTGCGAGTAACCACGGTGAGTAAAGATTGCATGGCCAACTCACTTCAGTAAAACTGTAAGAATACTGTCTTACCCAACTGCTGAAACTTAGTTGAACTGTTTGGCCAAGGCCGGTTTTGATAATCAAGCGATTACACTAATGACGGGACACAAGAATTCGAGCTCAGTGGATGTATACAAGCGGCGAGACATAGACTGTGTGGCCCGAATGAGCGCTTGTCTGGCTGCCTATGGGTCCAAAGTCACCAAGATTGACGACGATGCGGAGTCCACCATCGAAAGTGTGACGACTGCGTCTGATAGAGGCGAGCTGATAAAAGCACCCGAGAGCGGCCAAGTGGACCTGCCGAGAAGCCTCTGTGATGGTCAGTTCCCCAACTGCACGTTCAACTTTTACGCAACATAAAACAAGTGATTCGATCGGTTTGTTCCTACGAACTTTTTGTGACTATGAAACACTTTCGCCGTGTTGCTATCGTTGTTCCTTGTTTTGATAGCCAAATACATATTCGTCTGAAATCCGGCAACAATCGAAAAAGCCGGCAAACAATTAAATTGTTACTGCAAGTATGAATGCCGGAAACCATAGACAAAAGGGTACAATATCGTTTGATGAAGAGACTGCATCTGAGGCAAGTCTCAAACTATAAGCTAAAGAGTTTAATGAGTGGTATGCTCGAATTCTGTCCAACTTGATGTCGAAAGTCGACAGATTTCAATCTTTGGGCAGTAATTGGCAATTCTAAGGAATTGACCAGCTTGACTAGATTTTGTGTTTATCGCAAAACAACTTCCAAGCTCAAGAAATCAGACTGGAGCTCGCGGTGGCGAGGGAGGCGTGGCGGATGCTGTGGGCGGCGGAGGCGGTGGCGCTGGAGCATCCAGGCCCGACCCAAACCCTACACGTCCCGCGAGTGTTCAAGGCTGATCCTAGGGCAGTCGGACAGAATGGGCTACAGCGCTGGATGACCCATCCAGGGCCTCTGGCCAAACTGGGTACCTCTAGCTCTGGCTGGAGGGAAAGGTGTCACCCTTTGACTTTAACAGGGAATGCGGCCAGTCCGCAGCGTTCGTGCACCTGTGCGTGATCAGGTACCTCTGGCTACGGCTGGTGGAACTGGTGATACCCTTCGACCTCAACAGGGCACGCAGCCAGTCTGCGGGCTTGGCACTGCTCTAGGTTCCTCTTATGCCTAAGGTCTCACCGCGCTGAGGGGCTGAAAGGTCCAGCGGGGGTATATCCGGCCTTTAGCGGTTTTTATTTTTCATTTACAGTTTTTCTTTCATTCCACCGACCTATGGAGTCTAACTTTAGCTCCAGCACGTCCCAGGACCCTGCTGAAACGCTAACCCCGGTCAGCGACACAGATCCTCAGGACCAGCGCCAGGTGTCAGGAAGACACCAGAGCGGCTGGATCTAAGAGCAAAAGCTCCCCTGCCACGCAGGCCCGCAGCTTCGCCCGCTTCCAGGAATTCTGGCGGCACAAACAGAAAGCACGGTTGGCTGCGAAATCCGCGCCAACCACCGCCTCTGAGGAGGGGGCCGGCAACTCTGCGAACATCGCGGAGGAACCGGCACCCACCAAGGAGGCGGACTCCTCGCATCGTCCGGGAAACCCGGAAACGCAGAAAAGTGCCGCCCAGGCTTCTGGGGCGTCCGGTTCCTCTCGTGGCGGAACCTCTCACAGTCGTCCGGAAACTCCGACGACTGCTGGGGGGCCCGTTGCGGGAGGCGCTAGCCAAACCACAAAGCCAAAGCGCACTTACGCTGCTATGGCAAAGAGGCAACCGGCCTTGGTTATCCGAGGTCAGGAGACGCCCCTCTCGACAGCGCAACTCGACCAGATTTGGCGCAGATTGGATTCCCATCTGGTCATACTGGCACTGAGCGGCACTGTGCTGCACGTCCTGAAGACCGACATCCAGGACCAATAATAATAAATAATAATACTTGTAATTGCAGGAGGGCTGCGGGCAATGGCACATCATTTAGTGACACTAGACCCGCAACCAGCGAGGAGGAAATTCTACCCATTTCGCTGACTCCTGAGCAGACACGCACACAGATACTGTACGCAGGCATACGCTCACACAGGTGCGTACATCTGCCTGGAGGTTGGCCCACAAGGGCGTAAATTGCACGACAAGCCCTCAAGCCTTCTCTCCGCGGCTGCGCCCCAAATAAATGTGGCCTCGCCGTGGAATCAAACTTAGGGACCGTGGTGCGAGAGGCAAACGCGTTAACCGCTCTGCCACCGACCCCATCCAGGACCAAGCCCTCATTGTCCAGCCTGCCGACAACCAGTCCGGACAGCAACTCGTCGTGATCTAGAGATCGAAGGCAACCTGTTTATCTACAGGGAGGACGAGCGCCCCAGACACACCGTCATCGTGTTTGGATCCCAGCTCGCAGCGCCATCACGAACGCCGGAGAACTGCGCCGCCTGCTGTTGGCAATCCACCCGGATCTTCCAGCTAACGGTGTCGTGGTTCATGAAACCATCACCAGACCTGGTGGAGATGGTTTCACGGCCATTCTAGGACTGTCGGACAGCTGGATGCTCCGCTGCCCAGACATGTCCTACATCAGTGCAGGTCTTACGAATTCGGATCTTCAGCTTCGAGTCCGACGCCACTCGCCCGCCGCCCGCCGGAAAAGCGGAAATGGACGAATCAGAGCTCTGCCGGGCCCCTGCGCCCTGGAACACAGACTCCTGACCGTCACGACCACTCCGAGGATGCGGACCCTATCAGGGGCAAAGCCGCGAGAGCCGCAGCGACAGGCGGACGTGGTAAGGGCCGGAAACCCGCCCGCAGCACCATCCGCACTGGCCTGACTCAGCGCACCAAACAGCTGCCGGACCCCAACAGAGGACGCCACCGCAGCACCCCCCGGCCCAATGTCTCATCGGACCCCCCGGCGGAAAACCGGGCTGAGGATACGGACGCCGCTATTGCGGCAGCCCCGGCCTCGGCTCTGGATCCGATTCAGGAGGAACCGATGGAGCTCGGGCAAAAACCCCGGCGAGGACGAGGAATCTCTCCTGAACAACTCGCCGTAGGTCAGCAGGCAGCCGCACGGACCGCCCTTCTGGGGTGAGCTTCCTGCAGCTAAACCTGCACCACTGCATCGCGGACTCGACCAACCTGGTGCATGTGGTGGATTTTGTAAAACCGGGCATCATCCTCCTCCAGGAGCCCTGGACAAAGAAAGGTAAGATTCCGAACATTCCTGCAGGTTTTGACTGTTTTTTCATGCCCCAAAACCCCAGGGCTAAGAAAGGTAAGATTCCGAACATTCCTGCAGGTTTTGACTGTTTTTTCAAGCCCCAAAACCCCAGGGCTGCTGTGTTCGCGACTACCGATCTCAAAGCTTGGCATAGACCAGACCTCTCTGACAAAGACCTCTGTGTTATTCAAATCAACCACATTCTCCCGAACCGCACCGTCATCATCGCCTCTATCTACATTCCTGGTGACGGTCCTGCGGTTCCGCTCAGTCTCACTTCCCTCGTGGACTACTGCTCAGAACGTGACTTTGAGCTGCTGGTGGCGGGCGACATTAACGCCCACCACACCCACTGGGGCAGTATTAATTTCATCTGCAGAGGCAAGGATCTACATGCCTACATCTGCATGCACCACCAAGATTGAGTTCTGCAACTCGGGTGGCACACCCACCTACGACAATGGGCGATGGACGGAGGTGCTTGACGCCACCCTCGCCTGATCGCCTGATCCCTCTGATCAGGGACTGGCAGGTGTGGGACGAAGAAGAATCTCTGTCTGACCATCGCTTCATTCGCTTCCGGTTGCAAAGCTCTTACTCCAAGCATGGTATTCTGTGGAAAAGGAACGCCCGGAATACTGACTGGACGGCCTTTGCGGAATCCGTGAAGCGCCAGAGCAATCATTTAGAATCCATCGTTCCTGCCACCTGTCAAGAAGGTAGATCTAGCTGATCTACTCAGTACGACCATCCTGACAGCTCATGAAACCTCTTGCCCCCTTAAAGCATACAAAGGCAAAAATACCGCTCCCTGGTGGAACCCAGCGCTTGGAACCCTCCGTTGCAAGGCAAAATCCCTCCAGCGGATTGCGCGGAAAAGCAAGGACCCAGCTGACCTGACCGCTTACCAGGATGCGATTCGCGACTTTAAGCGTGACACCAGGAAAGCGAAGTCCGAAAAGTGGCGCCAATACTGCGCCGAGCTTCAGGGCGCCCGCCCAACCTCTCGCGTTGTAAAAGCGCTCACTCTTGACAAAATATCGAAGCTCTCAGTGATCAAAAGACCGGACGGCCGGCTTGCTGAGAATCCTGGCGAATCGCTGGACATCATGCTCGCCAGCGCTTTCCCCCCGACCGCGCCGCTTCAGGACCCCCCGGACCACACTCCGGGTGGACACATCCTTGCGACCACCATTATCACTAGAGAACGGACAGCTCGCGCTGCTAATTCCTTCTCACCTTTTATGTCGCCTTGACCTGACAACATTTACCCTGTCTTCCTACATGAAGCGGTGAAAAATGACAGGTTCCTCGGCCTCCTCTGCAACCTGTTCAAGGCCTTTATCACCATCGGGTACGTACCCAGGTCTTGGCAGGAAGCCACCATCGTCTTCATCCCCAAACCTGGGAAGGGAGACTACCATTCCGCCAAAGTCTTCCGCCCCATCAGCTTAACATCTTTCTTTCTTAAGCTGCTTGAAAGGCTAGTTCTTTGGCGCCGCCTTCACGTTGAGCTGAGGAACTCCCCGCTCTCCGCCAACCAGCACACCTTTCGTTCCGGACGCTCTATCGAAAGTGCTCTGCATGTCATTGTCGACAAGCTAGAGCGCGCCGTGCTTGGCACCGGTTTCGCTCTCTCGCTTTTCGGAGCCTTTAGGCGAGCCCTGGAGCGCCGGGCTGCGCACGAGCACCTCACCCGCTGGATCATGTATATGATCTCTCACCGAACTGCCACCTCGCACCTGCTTGGCCACTCCCGTTCTGTGAAAGTCCAGAAGGGAGGCCCGCAGGGTGGCGTTCTTAGTCCGATCCTTTGGAACTTTGTCATGGACGAGCTGCTCTGCAGCCCTGACCCGGACCCGCTCCAAAAAATCGGCTATGCTGACGACGTCACCGCCACTGTGGCCGGACCGTTTCCGGACCGTCTCCGGACCGGTCCTTAGAGACCTTTTGCAAGCTTTCATCCACCGTGCCGAGCGCTGGGCTCATAGCTGCGGCCTCAAACTCTCTGAGTCCATGACCATCGCCATTATGTTCACCAGCAAACGAAACTGGAGGATTGAGCATCTTCTTCTCTATGACAAACCCATCGCCATGGAGAAGCAAACTAGATGCTTAGGTGTCATCCTCGACCACAGGCTGAGCTGGACACCTCACGTCAAATTCAAAACTCGCAAAGCTCTCGCGACGCTCGCGCAGATCCACAGAGCCTTCGGTGCTACCTGGGGCCTCACACCCCGCCGTCTCTGGTGGATTTACACTACCATTGTAAGAACTTTTTAGATATTTTTATCAAAGGGGAAGCGATGAAGACGGCTCGTCGTCTTCTGGACGCGGGTGTCTCCATCCGGAAGCAACTTGCCTTCAGCAAGCGGAACCTCCCCATGGCGACCTCAGCCTACGGGACCTGGACGCAGCAGGAGGTCTCAAAATTCTCTCAGACGGAATTCCGCCCATGCTGTGCCCACCGCTAAAATTCAAAACCAGCATTCCGCCTCGCCAGGAAGTACGTGACCACGGCCAACCCCGTGAAATTCACTGCTTCACCGACGGTTCGCAAATCAACTCGGTCTCTGGTTTCGGCTACTGCATTATGTCCGGAGGGAAAACTGTGGCGACCTTCTCCCAGCACACCGGCATAAACTCTACCGTTTTCCATAACGAAGTTCTCGCCATCAGCTCCTGCACCACGGAGCTTATCAACCAAAATGTCCACGGAGCAGAAATCTTCCTCCACTCGGACAGCCAGGCGGCGATCCATGCCCTTGGACGCGCGCACACCTGCTCGCGCACAGTCCTTCGCTGCGTCGCGCAACTCAACCGCTTTGGGACCCACAACAAGGTGTCCCTAAGGTGGATTCCAGGGCACTCTGGCCACCCTGGTAACGAATTTGCCGACAGCCTCGCCAAGGCCGGTTCGACGGGTTCGCTTTTTGGCCCCGTGCCTGCGGTCTGCACCCCTACCGCCGTCGTCAACACTCGGATTAACCAGTGGGTGGCCTCAAAGCACAAGGACAGATGGATCAATACCGCCGATTATCGGCAGTCTCGCGCTGCTGTCCCTTGTCCCTCCACTGCCCTTCGCAAACCCTTGCTTGGACTTAACCGCAGGGACATCAGGGCAGTTACCATGGCCCTCTGTGGCCATGACTGTTTCGCCAGGTACCGCTTCCTGCAAGGCAAAATCCGCAGTGAGGAGTGCCCCTTCTGCCTCTCCTATGTTGAGGATGCAGAACATTTTATTTGCGACTGCCCCGCCTTCACTCAGGACAGGTTGACCTATCTCGGCCCAAACCCGGATCTCCCCGACGTTTTCAGGCCTGAGAACATCTGCCAGCTCGTCCGTTACCCAAGGGCCACCGGGCGAGCAACTCTCCACCTCCTCTCCCGGAGGAGGACCGCGCTGCGGACGCCGGCAACACCGGATCCCCCTGCGCGACACCGCAGCTTTAGTTGCCTGTGGTCGCCAGGGGCTAGCGGCATGGGCGGCAACGCCTCCCCGCTGCATCCGAAGGATGCCCCCTGCAGCTAAGTCAAGTAAGTCAAAGTAAGACACCTAAAACAGCACTTTATAGCGACCGGCTACTTGGTGATTTGGAATGTCTTTTTGGCTGGCCAAAGACTTGGTCACCATCAGGTTCCTGCTGAAGATTCGGCCTGGGCCTGAGACAGTGCGGTGTCGAACGTCAGCTTCCGCTCAGACAGCAGCCTCCGCTGGATGCTGTCGTTATTGATGCCTAGCACCAACCTGTCCGTTGGTGGCTCTCAACCTGTCCTGGCTGGTGCCAAAGTTGCAGTCCCTGGCCAGTCTGCGCTGGTCGGCAGGGAAGTCAAGTCAGGAATTGCCTCGCCGGCACGGCGACTCCGAGTGTAGAAGCGGAAGCGCAGAACGATTTCGGGTGGCTCGGGGTCAAAGTGATTCTTTAGCGTTTTGCAGATGTCTGCATAGCTGCTTGCAGCCGGAGTACCAGGAGCTAGCAGGCTGGTTATTAGCTCGTAAGTCTTCTTGCCGCAGACGCTGAGGAGTGCGGCACGTTTTTTCTCATCTTTGTCGTTGTCGTATGTCGTTGGCCTCAAAAAACTGCTACAGTCTTTCCTGGTACTGCTGCCATTCTTCTATCCCCTCTTCAAAGGGTTCATTAAAGCCAACTACGCTCATGTCTAGTAGCCACTTCAAAGACCTTTCTGTGTACGGCAGCGGCTGAATCATGAAACCCGAATACAATGATTTTGCGTCCAAGCAGGCTAGGTAATGTGTGATGTGTGAAAAGCACTAACAATGACTGCAAAACGGAAGCAACCAAGCTGCTTGGAAAGATGAGTCTATAAAAATAGTACAGCACCAGGCTTTCGTCCAATTGAATTTGGAATTTAAAATGGTCTTTTTCGAGTAGACAGTTTAGTCTGAGCGGATAACCCATGGGTCAGCTGAGGGGACAGCGTGGAGGGATTCCTGCACCCGAAGGCACAGGTCTCCTTCCTGCCAAGCTTGCTCAAAAAGCGACTGCAGGTGTGAGGCATCGCAGACCTTAGCCTTAGATCTGGATCGTGGGCCTGGACTGACTCATACCTCACAGGCGTTGTGTCCCGCTGGTGCGACCTGTTTTAACTGTCTCTCACAGCGGCATGTAGCCGCTAAGTGTCCCTTCGTTGTCAAAAAATGCTTCAATTGCTCAAGGCTGGGCCACGCGGCTACTGCTTGCAAGTCGCTGGCTGTCACAAATCGTCGTGGCGATCAGGCCGTCAGGGAGGTCGAGCTGGAAGAGGAAAAGACGCTTTCACAGTACATATTGGCCGAACGGGAAAGGAAGATTCCGCCGATCAAGACAACAGTGCTTATAGAAGGCACGCCGGTTCGCATGGAGATCGACACCGGCGCGTCGGTCTCACTCATTTCGTCGGACACCTTCCGCTAAGAGCTTGTGAGGGCGGCCCAAGCAACGCCCACCTGTGCACGTATTCAGAAGAGCCAGTTCCGCTGCTCGGCAGAATCATTGTCCAAGTGTGGGCGGTGGGATTGGCCAAGGAGCTTCCGCTGCTTGTCGTCAACGGCTCAGGTTCGAACCTGATCGGCTGTGACTGGCTCGTCGACCTTCCGCTGGACTGGCGCAGCATCAAGCAGGTGACCAAGGACGGTGAGCACCCGAGAATCCGCGCCCTGCTCGACCACTACGCCGATGCTTTTTAGCCTAGACTCGGTAAGTACAATGGGCCACCTGTTCGGCTGCACTTGAAAGACGGAGCCCGGCCTCGATTTTTCAAAGCGCGCACCGTCCCCTTTGCTCTTAAAGCCAAGGTGGAGGCCCAGCTCGACAAATAAATCGAGTAGGGCGTGCTCGTGCCTGTGAACAGCTCCGACAACGCATCGCCGATCGTGCCGGTCCTTCAGTCCGACAACAACATCGAGCCTGACAAGTACCCGCTGCCACGCATTGACGAGCTTTTTGCCAAGCTGGCCGGCGGCCAAAGGTTCACCAAGCTCGGCTTGTTGTACGCCTACTCCCAGATGCCACTCGACGAAGCAGCCATCCATCAATATCTCCAAGGGACTGCTACGGTATACCCGGCTGCCGTTCGGCGTCGCTTCAGCTGCCGGCATCTTCCAGCGGTATATGGACAGCCTGCTGCAGTCCATCCCGGATGTCGCCTGTCGCTACCTAGAGCTTGTGCCACAGCGACTGCAACAGAGTGGCCTGCGCTGCGGCCTCGGCAAGTGCAACTTCATTCAGGAGAGCGTCTGCTAGCTAGGCTACAGGATAGACGCCGCAGGCTTCCGTCCGCTTCAGGACAAGGTGCGTGCGATCGAGGTCGCTCCACCACCGCAGAATGTGAGACAGCTCCGCAGCTTCCTCGGCATGGTAAACTATTATGGCAAGTTCATGCCGAACTTGCCTGCCGATCTGGCATCGCTGCACCGCCTACTAGACCAGAGCGCCGAGTGGCGTTGGGGCGCCCTGCAAGAAGTCTACATTCAACAAGTGCAAGAAGTTCCTCAGTAAGGTGCCGGTCCTGGCGTATTTTGACGACTACAAGCCATTGGTCCTGGAATGCGACGCCACGACGTACGGCATCGGCGCTGTCATCAGCCACCGGATGTTAACGGCATCGACCAGCCGATCGCTTTCGCTTCGCGCTCACTGCAAGACACCGAAATTCACGCTCGTCAGCGGCCACAAGCTGCTGGGAATGCTGCACGAAGACAAGCCGATTCCTTCGATGGCATCGGGCAGGATCCAGCGTTGGGCGCTCCTCCTGTCCGCCTACAGTTACACAATGGAGCACCCGTCCGGCCGATTGCTGCTCGCCGGACGCTCGTCATGGACATACTGTAATGAAGTCAGTGTGGCTTGCAGAGAGAAAATATTTTTAGAGCAGGCCTGGCCTAGCTCTCTCTATAAATACAAGTTTATTTTCCAGCCTGACCAGGCTTACCAATCAGCCGCTACCTCTGGGCGTGCACGCGCTCCAGAGTACGCACAGCGCGAGTACATTCCGGGAGAGAGAGAGAAAAATAGTACCCTCAATCCCCCACTCTGCACTGAAAGCGAAACGCAGTCACCACATGCTGGACGAAGGACCGGTCACAGCTGGAGACATTCGAGTCTGGACCCGGACTGACCCAGTCCTATCCAGAGAGCAGCAATTAACCGAATCCGTCTGCTGGCCGGAGCGGACGAGCCCTGAACTACAGGCAAGATTCGTTCCCGACGCGACCAGCTCAGCGTGCAGGACGGCTGTCTGCTCTGGGGCACTCGAGTCGTGGTGCCGCACGCCGGCCGGTCTGCGTTGCTACAGTGTCTGCACCAAGGACACCAGGGTGCGTCTAGAATGACGCACCCAGCTACGAGTGGAGTGACTGCGCGGACTGTCTAAAGCTGCAGAAGTCACCGGCACGGGTTCTGCTGCCCCCGTGGGCGTGGCCGGACAGGCCGTGGTCGCGCCTCCATATTGATTATGCACGCCCAGTCGAGGGCAAGATGCTGCTAATGGTCGTCGATGCCCACTCCAAGTGGATGGACGTGCACGTAGTGACGTCCACAACTTCGGCTGCGACGATCCAGATCCTGAGGCAGAGCTTCAGCACTTATGGGCTGCAGATGTAAGCGGCTGCGGTCCCTCGACTGCGGCGGGATCTTCCGGCGAGGGTGGCTCCCCAGCAAGCGATGCAGAAACAGCAGCACGAAGCCAACGCCTGTGATCGCCACATCGAGGTCGGCGATGCTGTGGTGGCGAGCGATTTCCCAACCGATGGCAGATGGAAGCCGGCCGTGTTGACTGCCAGCTCCGGAGCGGCGTCTTTCTCGTGTCAGTTCGACGACGGCTGACATGATCAGCGCCACATCGATCAGCTGTACAAACCGCTGCCAACCGCGCCAGCCGCTGCGGCCCTGGAGTCGGAAGCCGAGCCGGTCGGGGAACCGTTTGGCTATTGAATCCTGCATGCTGCATCTTGCTGCCGCCGCCGCCGCCGCCGCCGCCGCGGCTGCTGTTGAATCCGGATCTTCTCTGCCAGCTTGCCATCGACGTTAAGGGCAGATTTGAGGGCGGCAGAGCTATTGTTGCAGCTAAGGGAGCGGATGACTCTCCAGGTTTTTTGAGGTCAGGGGACGTCTCAAGTTCACTGAGGAACTCAGCCCAGTAACAACGCTCCTTGGCTTCGCAGGAGAGGCAGCAGGCTTCCTGGCGATCTATTCCTTGCGCATTGGGGAGACAGCATGGCGCAGCCGATTGCGGCACGCAGCGTCGGGTTGCTATTTTGTTTCGTGACGGTTTTCCCAAATGACTTCCTACACGACTTGCTGTTGCTGTTGTTGTTGTTGTTGTGTACGGACTAGGCTCCAAACCCAGCAGCCACCCCGCGAGGCCCAGCCTCCCAGAGGAAGAAGGACCCACGAGGCCGCCGCCAGGTGGAGCCCCAACCACCGCCCCCTGGAGAGGAGCGGTGACCGAGTCCCGGTACTCTTAGCCGCCCGGTGGGAGCCGGGCGTTGCCTCCCCTCCGCGACGAAGACGCGGTGCCGGATAGGAGCCACGGCAAAGCCGTGGGCCGAGCGTAAAGCCCGACGGGTGCTGTTACTGTTGCCGCAGCTGACCAACGCGAGATTACTAATCTTTTGAAATGGTTGATTGTTCGTTGACTCAACTTGTAGGTATGATTACAACCCAGGGTGTCTATTATCCTAGCAGGCGTGTTCATTGTCATGCCCTAAATGATGATTCTCTTGCCGCTGCGGGTCCTTCGGATCCTCCAGGTGGCGCACTCTAACGTCTGCTTAAAGTAGCCAATTAAACATTTTAACAATTGGCGGGAATGAATAATAAATTGACGAAATTCCAACATGAGTTAAAACGGCCCTAGATCCACATTCAAGGACAACGTCACTGCGTAAAATTTCAAAATCATTTTGCTACTTTTTTAACACTATGTCAGCGGAGATACCAGCAAAGCTGCTGAGGCAACGGGGGGTAACCAAAAATAGGCGCGGGAGGCTAGTGGTTAAAGCCTTGGTCTGGTCATTTATCTTGCTTAGACACAAGCGCCAAAACCAAGCAATGTTGAATACTCGAATGTTGAAGGCAAAAAATATGCATTATTTATTTATTTTTTTATTTTCAAGTCATTCTTGATTATTTTGAAAACTCTAAATCGCATTCGCTTCAAAGAAGGAAAAGCAATTTGTTTTAAAAACGAACTTTAACTTTTGAAGCATGTACGTTAAAACCGACTTGGACCTAAATATCCTCTTTCTGGCATCGCAAAACTGGTATTACAATACAAGCACGTCAGAATGTGCTTTTTGTATACGAGCGTATTCTCGGATGTCAAAAAACTGAACTTCACTTAACGGCCGGATTAACTAGCTCCGCATGAAATCGCAGACTTGATCGATTGTTACAGCAATTTGAGATTAACGAGCTCGTATACGATTTGAAGCATATATCATTGGTAGTAGCAGCTATTTGACATCAATTGACTATGACCAGACAGACCAGATTACTTATTAGCTGACTTAGTGCGTCGCTGGCGATCCAGACAGTTTCTGAAAGGAAATTTAATTCCAATGATTATATTAAACTCGTTCTAGCATATTATAAGCTCGAATAAACCTTCGCTTCACTCGCTTCCACGTGGCTTCTGCTGGGTTCAAAAAGAATCCATGGGGATTTAATTAGGCTTAAGAGCGTCCTTTCTGACTCGCACATGCTAAATTGTTAACTTACTTCTCCCAAAGCTCCTTTGGCCAGTTGACAAAGTAGGAGAATTCGAAGGCAGGCGAAATGCTCTGACTGAACCGCAGCTCCATAACCTCTCGACGTACATGTAGTAGCTCTGTGTGTTCATGCCTACCCATGTTTGACCGCTCAGTTCGAGACCGTCGCGCGCGCTGGGAATTCGCAGTACTTTGGCAGCCATTGGTAGACCTCCTCCCACCGTCTTCCCATCTGCCAGTTATTTCAGCTGTATCGTTGACAGAAAGGCCATCGGTCTGCAAAGCTAGACTGCTGTGATATGTTTTCGCATTCGAATTCGTTAAGCATGGCCCAGTCGTACTCTCAAAACGTTTCGAACCAAGTGGCTTGATATTATAGTGAGATAGCTGCTCAGATTTATCAAGCTCATTATGGGCCTCACTCTCTGCATCTTGAGCAGAAGCTTGAACACTTAAAGTTGAGGAACCCTCGAGCTCGGCCCTGTGTCTCCTGCGGCTCTAAAATTATTGGATAAGAGACTTGCTACATCTCCACCTATATATCGAAATACACCAAAAAGTTGAAATAAAGATAGATATAAATCGTAGCTTATTGAGAACTTTTGATTTCTACGCGCTCTTACTTGAAGCATACTAGAATCTTTTAGATGTATTCTACTTGTATATTAGCTTGTATATTAGTAGACGATGAGCAAATTCGGGTAAATTTGCTTTTCACTCTTCACTGTCTGTTTCTCATCTCACCTCGATCTAATTCTATCTGGTTCTCTACCTCTGCCCTCGTTCTCACACCTTTATGTCGTCTTGTGATTCGTCCGCCTCTCACATTTTCGCCTCTTTCTTACCCCCAGTCGCGTACTCTGCTGTTATTGCAACGCCAACCTCCCTCCAGTCAGTCCAGTGCTGAAATACAAATATATACTCCAGGGCCCTACATAAATACATCCTACGCTCTTTACAGTTTCTCTGTAACTTAATCTCGACTACCTGCAGGCCAGCCAAAAATAAATTCCTTGTTTTTTTCTCGACAGGCTTAGCTAAATGTTTGAATAAAGAGGGTCAATCACAAACGTTGATTAGGAGGTGTACAATCTACTGCCACACTCACGACTGAGGTTAGAGAGATAAGTTTTCTTCCTTCGCTACAGGCACTTTTTTACTGTTGCTGAGTATATAAACTTAGGTTAAGGCCTATATCCCCTGGGAACAGCGCAGGCGCCGGACTACAGCACAATTAGCTCAGCCATCACCACTGCCGCTGCCAAGACTCTGCCGCTTATGGAACCTGCGTCACGGCAACTTCCAGTTTGGGCGAGCGACCCGGAGGTCCGTGAGGCCCGCCGCACTGTCAAGCAGCTGGGGCGAGCCAGGCGACCGACATCCGCAGTGGAACCTCAACGGGCTACAGGCGCGTCGACCGGCACTTGAACGGCTGCTGGAGGAAAACAAAATAGACATCGCCCTTCTGCAGGAATCTAACCTCACCGAGAGAGAGCCCACACCCAAGCTCCGCGGTTACACCGTCCACCGCCGCGACCGGGTCGTCCACCGGGGGGGTGGCGGTCACCATGGAGGCCTGCTCACTCTGGTCAAACAAGGCCTGGCCCATGAAGAGGTGGAGGCGGGTCTGCGGACCCCCGTCAACGCGGCCCTGGAGCAGCTGACCATCCGTCTGTTCGGAGACAAGTCCAAGCCGCTGCACCTCACCAACCTCTACCGCCCACCTGTACGGCACTCCGACGCGGACGACCGAGACGGGGCCCTACACACCAACGGCTGGCCCACCGATGGGCACTGGCTGCTGATGGGCGACCTCAACGCTCACGGTAGCTGGGACCCGAATGCTGATCCGGACCCCCCTGGAAGCGAGCTCGACGATTGGCTGAGCGACCACGGCTGGATGGCGCTCAACGACGGCAGTGCCACTAGAGTGAGCCCGGGGGGGGGTGAGTCGGCGCCCGACGTGTCGCTCTGCAGTGCTGTCTGGTCCAGCCGGATCAGCTGGCGCGTGGGGGACGCCATGGGGTCGGACCACCTCCCTCTGCTGCTGACCATCGCCTTCACCCAAACCCATGAGCGACGCCGCCCAGCTGGCTTCAACCTGCGACGGGCGGACTGGCCGACCTACGCGACGCGGGCGGGTGATTTTTTCCTGGGCTGGTCGGCGGACGGCTTTCGGTCCGTGGAGGCCGCCAATGCAGACTTCTGCCGCAGGATCCTGGACGCGGCGAGCTGCATCCCCAAGGGCAGAGTTAAGAAGGCCAAGAGCTGGTGGGACGAGCGATGCAGACGGGCCCAGGGCGCCACTCGCGGCGCCTTAGCGGCAGCCAGAGCCGCGCCAGGGGACTTGGAAGCCGCGGCGAGGTACCGCGCTGCCCGCGACCAAGCCGACCGAGTGTACCAACAGGCGAAGACCGAGTCCTGGCAAGGTTTCGTCGCGGAGCTGTCGGCCAGGTCCCCAGACAACAAGGTCTGGAACACCATCAGGGCCCTCGATGGCCGAGCGCATGAGCCGCTCCCTGACACCCCGCTCCGCAAGGGCAACAAGACCGCGACCTCTGACCGGGAGAAGGCAGACATGGCGATGGCGACCTATGCGGAGGCAAGCCGACTCCGCGTTCCGAAGACAGATCAGCAGGCTGCCAGGAGGGAGGTCCGCCGCGCTCTGCAGAACGAGACGGACGACCTGCGGTCCACCCCGTTCCACCTGGCAGAGCTGGACGTCGTTCTGAGGGAGGTCGAGGGGAAGGCGCCGGGTCAAGACGGAGTTCTCCCGGCTTTTCTTCAAAACCTCCCGTCGATCGGACGGGTCGCCCTGCTCTCCCTGCTCAACCGGAGCTGGTTGGAGGGCAAGGTTCCATCGGGCTGGCGCACGGCCATCATCACGCCCATTGCCAAGAAGGGCAAGCCCAAGAGCGACCCGGCATCCTTCCGACCTGTCTCGCTGCTCAGCTGTGTCGGGAAGACGTTAGAAGCGATGGTGCAGCGCAGGCTGGCGGCCTGGGCGGAGGAGATCGGCCTGCTCCCGGACGCGCAGTCCGGGTTTCGCGCCAGCCGCAGCACGGTTGACGCCCTAGCGCAGCTGGCCCAGCCGGCCTTTGACGACCTGCAGACGCGGCCGATGACGAGGACCCTGGTGGCAGCGATCGACTTCTTCGCTGCTTTTGACCGAACCTGGCGCCTCGGGGTGCTGCGGCAACTGGCTCGAGCGAGCGCCCCGGGACGGTGGCTGCGCTGGATCCGCGCGTTTCTGGCTGACCGGAGAGCTCGAGTGCGCTGGGTTGATAGCATGAGCCGGCCCAAGATCCTGAAGGAGGGAGTCCCGCAAGGCAGTCCGTTGTCCCCGCTGCTATTCAACATTGCGACCTGTACCCTGCCAGACGCCATCCAGTCCGCCGCCCCGCTCTGTAAGCCGCTGCAATACGCCGATGACCTGTCCATCAAGACGTCGGCGGGCACTGCGGCGGCAGCGGCGGAGAACATGCAACAAGCGCTGGAAGCGGCAGAAACCTGGTGCCAGCAGCATCACTTCGAACTGGCCCCAAACAAGACCGAGGCCCTGCTGGTGAGTACCCATCCCGTGGAGAATACCGAGGCCTTCCGCAACTCTGTTCAGCTCCAGGTCGGTGGGCAGACGATCAGCTGCCGGAAGGAGGCGCGCATCCTGGGGGTGTTCGTGGACTCCCAGGTCACCTTCGCCGAGCAGGCCCGTCGCGCGCTGGCTGCCATGCGGAGCCGGCTCAACGCCCTGCGGGCTGTGGCTTCCCGCCGGTGGGGAGCTGACGCTGATACGCTTCGTCGGCTCTACTGCGGCTACGTTCGCCCGGCGGGGCTGTACGCGGCGGAGGTGTGGTGGCCTTTTCTGGCTCGTACCCACCGGGAGCGGTTGGAGTCGATGAATTACGCCGCGGCCCGGGCCATCACCGGTGTCAGTCCCGGTGCCCGGGCTGCTGCGCTGATCGCGGACGCCGGGCTACAGCCCCTGGACATCATTTGCCGGATTCGGGCGGCTGAGCTCTACCTGCGATGCCGCCAGTTCAGCGAGGGCCACCCGCTGCGGAAGCTAACCGACGCCCCGCCGAACACGACGAGACTGCGGTCGAGAGGGGGCGGGACCCGCGGGTGCTGGAGAGAGACGGCGCTTGCGGCCCTGGAGGAGGCGGGATGTCACGCTCGGAACATTGAGGGGTGCGTTCCGCTCTCCTGCCTGCACCGGCCGTGGACCCCTCATCACTCGGCCCGCTTCGCTGCGGCGGATGCTGGGCGCGAGGAGCCCCCGGAGGTCCGACGCGCGAGGGCCTTAGAACTGCTGGACTCCCTTCGCCGGAGCGACCCGCCGTACCTCGAAGTCTGGACAGACGGGGCGGCGGAAGAAGGCTTCAGAAATGGCGGTGGAGGCTACATCATCCGGCGTAATGCTATCGGCCCCGACGTCAAGGGCAGTATCCCGACCGGACGGTGGACCAGTTCGACCACTTCAGAAGCGGCCGCGGCGGCGGCGGGGCTCGAGGCAGCCCTCGGTCTCCTTCGGGGGAAGCCGAGCTCGGCGATCTGGCTGCTGTTCGACTCACGAGCCCTGTTCCAGCGGCTGCAGTCCTCGACCAAGTGCCTGCAAGACCACGCCACCGCGCAAGCCGCGATCCTGCTCCAACAGCTGGCCAGCGAGCACAGGCCAACGGTCATCTGGATCCCAGGGCATGCAGGCCTTGCGCTTAACGAGGCCGCCGATGAGCTGGCCCGGAGAGGGTCCGCCATGCAGCAAGACCCCCAGCCTGTCCCCGTGTCGGCCGCCAGGGCCGCCCTCCGTCGCCAGGGACGAACGGCCGAATTGGCTGAGTATAATCAGCTAGTTCCGGCGGACCACCCCCACAGGCTCTGCGGCGGAGCGCAGTTCATCCACCGGCCAGGCTGGCCGCGGACGGCCGAGGTGGCGCTGTACCAGCTTCGGGCCAACCGGGCGCCCTTCCTGCAGGCCACCCGGCATCGTTGGGGCCGCGACCCAACCGCTGCCTGCCCGCACTGCAATGCCCCCGAAGAAGACACCCGGCATTTCCTGTTAGACTGCCCCAGGTGGGCGGAGGAGCGCCGGCTTCACATCCCAGAGGCTATCAACGGCTCTATGTCCCCACTGCAGAACGACCCAGAAGGGGTGCGGGCCTTCGTCGAGGCGTCGGGCGCGCTGGCGCGCCCCCCGTATGCCTAGCGAGGGATCTGAACCAACACACACACACCGACATCCGATGCCGAGAAGGCCCTGGCAGACGCCTACGCAAGTCGACAGAAAGCCGCTGTCACCTCTGTCGGGCCTGAACGGCAGAACAGGGTCGTCTGGTCGGTCGTGAACGCCCTCACCGGTCACAAAAAGAAGGCGGCGCTCAACCTGGCTGGCGACACTGCCGAGGAGCGCAGAAACAAGCTGCGCACCTTCTTCGCCGCCATTGTCAACGCGCCGCCGACTCTGCCGAACGACATGCCGCTGCCCCCCGAGGTGGTGCTACCGCGGCAGGAGAACTTCGACACCAGTCCAGTGACCAGCACCGACATCGTGGAGTTCGCCCGCAGGGCCCCAGGAGGCCGCGCCCCCCGGTCCGGATGAGGTCCCCGTCGAGGCGCTGCGAGTCACAAGGGTTGCCACCGAGGTGGCCCGCGTGATGAACGGCGTCCTAGCGGAAGGCCATGCGCCCCGCGAGTGGACCCAGGCCACCATCGTCGGCATCCCGAAGAAGCCGGGCACTACGGGGAAGGAGGAGCATCGCGGAATCTCGCTCATGTCCTGTGCCGCGAAGCTGTTCAACGGGTGCTGCGGTACGAGCTTAACGGGTTCCGGCCCCGTCGCGGCAAGATGACTCAGATCCTGGCCCTCCGCCGCATCGCCGCCTCGGGGAGGCGCGCATCCACCAGTCAAGCCTTGTCGTCATCTTTGTTGACTTCCTCAAGGCTTTCGACTCGGTGGCCCACGGCGCGCTGCTCACGTACTCCGTGCCTACAACATACCGCAGCAGCTGATCTCCGCCATCATGGCGCTGTATCAGGACACCGCCGCTGTGGTAGCGGACTGTCGGACCGTCGGACCTGTTCAGCACTACCTCCGGAGTGCTGCAGGGTGACACTCTGGCGCCCTTTCTCTTCGTGCTGGTGATGGACTGGGTGCTCAGGACCATCCTGCCGACTGCAAAGGACGGTTTTCGGCTTCAAAGGCGCACTAGTCGACGGCGCCCTGAGAAGAAGCTGTCTGTCCTCGGCTACGCGGACGACCTCACCCTGCTGTCTACGACGGCTTAAGGCGCCCAATGGCTGCTAGATGGCCTGACAGCGGCGGAGGTGAGGGTCGGCCTCGCTATCAACGCCATGAAGACCGAGGTGCTGACGGTGCCGCATAACCTACCTGTCGAGATTCGACTACGAGACGGTGACGGCCCCGGGACCGCGCTCCCGAAGTGCCGTCAGTTCGTCTACCTCGGCAGACTGGTGCCTGACGTGGGCGACGACCTGGCGAGACGGCGCGGCAAGGCCTGAGCCGCCTTCCGTTCTGTGCGGGCGGTGCTGCTCTCCGAGGCCCTGTCGAACGGCGCCAGGTCCCAGCTGTTCCAGGCGGTTGTCGAGACCGCCCTATTGTACAATGCTGAGACCTGGATGATGACCGGGGCGCTCGAGGCGCAGCTCGACATGGCGCATGCGCCCTAGTTCGCGCCGCTTTCGGTGCCCGCAGCGGCGCTGGCAGCGAGACAACCGAGTCCCTCTACCAGCGTGCGTGCCTAGCGCGGCCTTCTGTCCTGCTGAGTCAGCGGCGCCTGCCGCTGGCCGGGCATGTCATCCGTGCCGAAGCCTACTTGCCCAGAGCCGCTGCAGGATGTCCTGCATGATTGTGGACCTCGCAGGGACCGCGCTGGCGCGGCCAGGGACGATCAGCTCGCTATGTCGACCGTCTTTTTGAACACGCCCGAGCACCCAGCCAGGTGGCCGGAGTGAAGCATGTCAGAGACCTGGCTCTGAAACGCGCGATTTGAGCTCCCCCCTCTTGGCCACTTATGTGGTCGGCGTAAGGCATAACTATTATTATTATTATTATGGGCCATAATTACACGCAAATTAGATTATAAGCGCTTAAAAAATCAGCAAGCTGAGCAGTTTACATTAAGTCTCATTAAGTCTCACTTTGCGATTTCTACGCTTTCGCCTTCCAGAGCTGTCAGTGTAGTCCTTAGCTTCATTAAGACTCGCTTGCTTGATTGGAGCGAGCTCTTTCCGTGTGGTGTGAGTATTCTTGCTTAGGTTTAGCATTTAAGGTACAGATCTTAGAGATTTAGTATAGTTTGATTGGATGACAATACTTGCTTGCAACAGCGAGGCGGCATGCCGCTGCTCAAGCCACTGTTTTCTTGGACCGGCAACTTAAGTAATGTCGTCTAAATACATAGAAACTCACCAGGATTGAATGCATAGATACGAGCGAATTCCATAACAATACATATCTAGATATGTGCCTTCGTGGCGACAGCCTCCTGTGAAAAGTCAACCAAGAATGACAGAATAATTTATTAGTGATTCCAAACTGCACTCACGCAGATATTATTCCGCTTTCTGCATCGATGAACTCAGCCATTGTTATTCATTTATCACTTTGACAGTAGTAATACAGAAATACTTCTGTGTTGGTAAAACACTCATGCAAGTCACCTTACAATTCTCAATAAGATTACACACTGATAATACCAGGCTTGAGTTGTCCAATATTCTATTGGACTATTATTAACACAATAAAATGAACGCTATCTGATTAAAAAATTCCACAGTTCCACTATTCATTGCGACATGCTTTAGACAGGGAGTTTGACAGAAGTCCACCATAAGTCTGCCGGTCGTGCTTTTTCTTTCGTTTGTTCGTTCAGGCTACGTATCTTGAAGCCGTATGGCTTCAAGAGGAAAGTCAGTTGCGCCAAAAACTATAAATAAATGACGACACTACTGTAAGGAGCAAGAGGGCCGTCGCCCCACCTCCGGAATCGTCAAAACCCTCATGCTGGTCAAAATTCACGCTCTCGACGGTTATTTGCTTGTCCGTGGGCCGAAGTAATCGTCAAAGAGCTCCAGAAGCTCATGGGTTTTTCGCTCGCTGAACAGAGGCAGCTGAACCGTCAAGCACCGACACTTCAGTTTTAAAGGTGTTGACATGTCCAAAGCAACTTTCAGTGATAAGATGCAGAAACAAGTTCACGCTGCGCTTTTCTTCAGTTAATTATTCTAGTTGCCTTGAGGTAAATAAAAAATCTCTGCTGCCAGCGTTTCCAAGACTCATTGGAGTCCGCCTCCAATTCTTCATGCACGTCGGCCTCAGGTCCATGTAGAATTTAGCTTCTTTAACTTCAACTTAGCTAACTTTAACTTGTAACTTGCATTTTAACTATAGCTGTAAATTAATGCATGTAGCTACATTAAATGGGTGCTCCACTTGAGGTGCTCTCGTCTTACACGGTTTTTTATATTGTTGTACCTAGCAGCTCGGTTCACTTATGCGAGACCTGCTTGTCATAGTTTCTCCCACAGATATAATTATATAGATGTATAATATTTCTCTCGATTTGAAAGTTTAACTGAGGCTGAGACTGAGGCATTGATATCCGGCACGGTACCTCCAAAGACCATTAAGAAGTGCGAGTGGATGTTGTCTATTTTCAAGGACTGGCACGCATTCGAAAAGCAAGAATGGGCGACAAATGGTGGACCATCTCTCATGGACATGGAGGAATTTGAAAAGGGTGAATTGAAATTTCTATTGAAGCTGTTCGTCCTGGAATCCGGACAAAACGAAACGATACTCGGCTGGTACGCTGAAATACTTTTTCTCCATGCTACAGTGCCACATGCGCAACGTGTACCATTGTCGGAATTATATTCCTCCAATTCTTAGTCTTGCGTTCATAATGTAATTTTAGTCCCTTCAGCACCTTAGTTGCAGCTAGCCTTATTTATTGTCTATGACCTCATCATTTGCGTTTACCACCTTTATATCTATGTACCAGACCTCCTCTCCGATACAGGTTGCTCTTAGCTTGCTCCCCTCTAGAAATTAACCTTGACGGCGCTGACGAGTGCAATGTCTATACGGAGTCGAGGAGAACGAATTCCAATCAGGGTGGCCTGAAGGCGCGCAGAAACAACAAAAAGTTGTCAAGGCGTTCCACTCTGCGGACTGTGAGAAATGTGTAGTCTGCCTGTACCTAAAATAATGTTAGTGTTCGTCCTGCCAAGTGCGCATCTGCTCTGTTTCTATCCGCCAATGAAAACTGGATTCCAACCAATGAAAAGGCTTGGTACACAGTGCAACCGGTTGGCAAAAAATGTGCCTTCCAACCTCGTGACAGACACCGTTTCTGAATTTCGTCCGAACAGCACCGCACGGTATACAAATCAGAGTCAATTCGCAAGGCTTGTGAGGCGGGCATCGAACGCGGTGATATCGCCCGGGTCACCGGTCACTCTGATGCCTAGGAGTTGGAACAGTATATCAACCAGTGTGGCGGCCGCTCTCTCCAGCGCCCTGCATGGTGCTAGGGCGGCCACCCCAACCTTAGGTTTTGACTTGCACTTGCGCTTGGCCGGGCAGTGTGCATAGGGCTTAAGCTCATGTACACGCGCCGGCCTATAAATCACTCTCTTTTGAAACGCGCTTCACTTAACCTAAGGGGAGCCAGCCTGGTCAAGCGAGCTGCCTTCTTTGGCGAGGGCGTCCGCTGCCCCGCCTTAGCGAGGGGAGTCCGCAGTGCCCTGGGACCCACACCAGGCTTATCTTGCCGCCAATGTTGTTTCAGCTGCGGGCAATGCTGGTCGCGAGCGAGTCGTTCCAGCACCCTTGCCGTCTGGCGATCGATACCAGGGCTGATGCGCTATCGTAGGCGATGGCTGCGGTGTTCCAGCCTGTCGTTCTGATCAGCTGAAGCTTATAATCTACGGTAAGCTCTGCGTACCATTCCGACCGGAACGGATATGTTGCACAAACTGGATCAGATCTGAAGAAGAAGTTAAGAGCGTCGTCAAAGGCGACCAGTTTGGCTTGCGTGGAGGAGCATTCGAGGCCAGCGGGATGGCTGCTACTCCCGATTTCGCCGTTTTCGCGGTCGAATGTGATCCAACCCGCATCTCCGCGTCTGTCGGCAGTCGTGGAGCCGTCCGTGAACAGGGTGATATCAGCTGGCTTGTCATTGAGCCTGTTCTCGGCTTCCTGCCGGTTGGCTTGGGCAGTGTCCAGCTTGTGGATGGAGTTGTGATCGAGCTCAAGCGTCTGGTTTGTATGACAATGCAGGGGACAGAAAGTCGATGGTGCTCTTTATAGCTTTGGCTTTGGCTGGGTTTGGTAGGTTGGCAGGCCAGTTGCTATAATGGCACCATTCTCGCGAACACGGGCGCTGGAGACGTGCCTGAAGTGTGTTACTGGCTGCTTTGCTGCGGTTGATGTCAAGTCCGAGCCTGCAGCGCTTGTCGAAGCGAGTGAGCGCTTGTCGAAGCGAGTGAGCGAGTCAAGCTTTCCACGGCTCGCGATAGTTGTCAGGCCGGTTTTGGCGAGGAGAGCTTCGGCTGAAGTGCTGTTGAGCGCACTGGTGATGAGGCGGACCGCGGCGCCTGGCAGCGCTCGAGCTTTTCGACTTGGATGGTGCTGCCCAGGGCATCCAGACTGCTGCGGCGTACTCGAGCACCGGTCTAATAAGGGCGAGGTAGGCGACACCGATTGTGCTGTCGTCCATTCCCCATTCCCGGCCACCTATGCGCCTGAGCAGGTGCCGTCTTTGCCTGGCTTTTTGGATATGTAATGTAATCGTCTGTGTACGCTATGTACATTCTCGCATGTGCAACGTGCTGGGGTGCGAGTGCGCGCCACGCCAAAACTTTCAAATAAAATACTGCTTAGGCCGTCTCTCATTGTCTCAGTAGACCAGTAAATCTTCAGTAAGTCCAACTTCAGTAAGTCCAACAAAGAAAATGCTCTTTTACCGCCTAAGTTTTCCGACTCTGCAGATATTGATGTGAACATGTGGCTGCAGATGTTCAAGCTGGACTTCGCTGCTGATTCCGACTGGGACGACAGGAAATTGGCGTCCAAAATCAAGTTGCTAATGAACGGAGAAGCTCTTGTGTTCATCTGGGACCTGAAGGACGACCAGAAGACGAGCTACAAAAGCATCAAGGAGCAGCTGACGATTTTCTACAGCAGCAAGGAGAATGCATTCCGCGCCATGACTGAGCTGGAGTAAGCGACAGCCAGTAGAGCCTCTTAGAGTGCTTCGCGCTCAAACCTGCTGTACCGCAAATCCCACCGAAACCACAGCCAAGAAATCAGAAATAAGGAGGGGAGACACCGACTGCTGACGCTGTTACAAGGGAACATCCGAGAGTCGTTGCTGAAGCAGTCCGACTGCGATGGAATCAGTCCTGAGGCGCTGGCGGACCGCGCCACAGCGCTGGAGAGCATCGGCTGCAACAAAGGCGCCTCCACGACGTAGCGGCAACTACAGCGGCCAATTCGATGACAGATCAGCTGGCGCGCATGCAGGAGAAACTGACGGAGCTGGCCGCCACATGTTGCGACCATCGGCATGCGAGGAGAACAGCGCGGTGGAGGAAACCGCTGGTCAGCCCTGCCGCTGGCTGTTTGACACCGGCGAGCCGGTGACCCTCGTATCCAATGCAAATCCCCGAGCTCTCGGGGTTGAGGCGCAGCTCCACCCGCCCGTCAGCTTGCCTGTCGGCATCGACGGCTGGCACCTAGAGTCACGAGCGTGTGCGTCTCTGACTGCCCAACTCGATGGCTTGCCATATGTCCTACATCAAGTGGTGAGCCCGAGTCCAGCCCGAGTGCGTCCTATGCATGGATACCATAAGCGGATGAGCATGGAATTCAGTGCGGACCTTCCAACGGGCTACATCCATTTGGGACCTGCCTGCATTCAAATCCTGCCCGACTGTGGCTCTAAGCATGCGTGTCGCGTGGTGCTAACTGCTGTGATCGCCAGGGTTGCTAACACCTTGTTGATTCCGGCCCGCAGCTGCATCATCATCCATGTGAAGGTCCCTTCGACCATAGAGCAAGGCCGGCTATTCGAGCCACGACGAGAGATCGCTGAAAAGACAGGGCTGCTTTCCAACAGGGTGCTGGCTGTCTCATACTCAGACTCTGCCAGTGGGCATCTGCAACCTCGGAGCGCACCCGGTGGGGCTGTACGAGAACCAGACGATCGGCAGTTTTGATTCGGTCGAGCCAGTGGAGCCAGGAAGCTCCTATCTCTGCGAGGAGTCCGACTTCAACATTAACCCGGCGCTGAGTGAGTCACAGCGCGAGTGCGTGGAGCACTGCTTCGAGGACGCGAGCAGATATTCGCCAGCCACGAGTTCGATCACAACGCACAACGCACCTGCTGTAGCACGAGATTAACCTGGAGCCCGGAAGACACATGGTTAAGCAGCGTCAGCGAAATTTCCCACTCAACTTTCGGCAGCAGGTCGACGACAAGATCAGCGAGGTGAGGTATCACGGCATCATTGAGCGTCGTGTAGCCCGCAGGCCAGCAACCTGCTCGTTGTACGCAAGAAAAACAATGACATTCACATCTGCACAGACTGGCGAGCCCTCAACTCGTGAACTGTCAAGGATACGTACCAGCTGCCTCCGCTGTCTGTCGGGCTGGATGTGCTGGCGGGTAGCAGTTGGTTTAGCCCGCTGGATATTCGGCAAAACTTCCTCCAGGTCTAGATCAGAGAGCAGGATCGATACAAGACGGCCTTCTACAACACCCTAGACCTGATGCAGTACAAGAAGCTCGGGTTCGGCCTGTGCAATGCGCCTGCAACCTTCCAGCGGATCATGGACCTGACGATGTGCGGCCTGAACTGGTCAGAGGTGCTAACCTACATTGACGACCTGATCCTATTCAGGGCTGAGGACGTGCGCCGACTCGTCGGCATGCTGGGATTCTACCGGCGATTTTTTTCGCACTTAACAAACGTCAGCCAGCTCCACCTGGTGACGCAGAAGGGTCATCAGTTCGATTGGACAGCAGAGTGCGAGCTGGCCCTGCAGAAGCTGAAGACGGCGCTGTCATCCCTGCCAGTTCTGCGACTACCCGACTTATCTAGGGAGTTTCAGATGAGCTGACAGCAGTGGCGTGGTCATCACCGGTGTCCTAAGCCAGTTTCAAGCGGCTCTACAGACCTGGCCAAGACAACATTGACTTACTTGACTTAGCGGCAGGGAGCCTCCATGACGGACGCAGCGAGGAGGCGGCCGGTGCCGCCCATATCGCTAACCCCTGGCAGCCGGACGGCCTCCAGCGAGGCGGTGCCGCTCAGGGTGGTCCGTCGGTCGGTTCCGCCGCGCGATCCCCCTCGCCATAGGCTGGGAAGAAATCAGCTCGGCCGGTGTCCCGAAGGAAGTGGGCGAGCTGTGGAATGTTCTCGGACAAGCAGGCTTCGACAAGGGTCGGCGCCGGCCCGAGATGTTTTAGCCTTGCCCGGGTGAAGGCCGGGCAGTGGCAGATGAAATGCTCGGCGTTTTCGCGTCCGGAGCAGCAGAAGGGACACGGTTCCTCCGGCACGTGGCCTTGGAGGTAGCGGTGTCTGGTGAAGCAGCCATGTCCCGAGAGGCCATGGTGGCTGCTCTCAGGTCTCTGCGATTTAGCCTAAGTAAGGCTTTACGCAGGTTACTAGAGGGGGTTGGCACCGCAGCCCTGGACTGGCGACAGTTCAGGGTGCAAGACCACCTCCTCCGGTGTTGGGTCTCCATCCAGCGGTTGATGTTGGAGTTGACCACAGAAACGGGGATCGGGGCCTCCGGGCCCGGGCCCAACAGGGAGCTGGCTGCGCCAGCCTTTGCAAGCTGGTCCGCCATCTCATTCCCTGTGAGCCCGGCGTGCCCAGGGATCCACATCAGCTCCACCTTGTTAGACTGTGCCAATCCGTTTAACTGGGTGTGGCAGTCTAAGGTGGTTCTGGAGCGAGAGGTGCAGCGGCTGAGGGCCTTGAGAGCTGCTTGACTGTCGGAGTGAAAGAAGATCCTTCGTCCAGTCAGCTGCCTCTGGCGCAGTTCAGCCGCACAGAGACTGATGGCGAGCATTTCGTTTTGGAAAACGCTAGAGCTCTTGCCACAGTGTTGGGAGTGGGTCCAGAGGACCTCACCACCCGAGGCGACGCACACTCCGAATCCCGATTTGCCGTTCATCAGAGAGCCGCCAGTGTAGCAGTGGACCGCTGGGTCATCATAGTAGTCCTTGACCTCATTGCGAGGGAGGATGCTAACCTTGTACCTGTGGCTCCGTAGTAAAGTGGCCGGGGCCCCGTCCGAGAGGATGGTGAGCCCTCCACACTCGCCCAGAGTTTTCAGGCAAAGGTCTGAGTGAGGCAGAAGGGAGCGCTTCGGGAGGGCTCGCACGTTCTGGAAGGAGATCCCCGCATCTAGAAGACGCCGGATGGACTTGATAAAAATGTCAATGGGTGTAGCGTTGAGGAAGGCATTCATGCCTTCGAAGGGAGTGGAAGGTGGGGCGCCCAGCGTCATACGACAAGCTCTGCCCTGCACCCTATAGAGCGCCTCCAGGTTTTTCTGGATGCCCATGGCACCGGCCGGATGAGGCCAGCGTACGCAACGGACGGTCTGATGATCGCCGTGTAAATCCACCAAAGGTTCTTGGGGGCTAGCCCCCAAGTGGTGCCCACTGCACGCCTGACTTGCGCCAGTATGGCCAGGGCCCTCTTGGCCTTTGTGGTGATGTGCGGGGTCCAGTTAAGCCTATGGTCTAGCAGGAGACCAAGGCATCTGACCTGCTTTTCCATGGCAATATTCTTGCCATAGAGAGTCAGAGGCTTAATGGTCCAGAGCAGTCTGCTGGTAAACATAACCGCAACGGTCTTGGACTCAGAGAGTCGGAGCCCGCATTGGTCCGCCCAGCGCACCGCCCTGTTGATAAAGCCCTGAATGAGGTCCCTGGTGGTTTCCGCCGAGGGGCCCGCGCAGATGGCGGTCACATCGTTGGCATATCCCACCTTCAGGACCGGGTCAGGACGAGTGCTTTTCAGCAGCTCATCCATGACAAGGTTCCACAGCAGCGGAGTAAGGACGCCGCCTTGGGGCCCTCCTTTTTGGACAGGTACAGAGAGCGACCTGCCATCGAGGTGGGCCACCACGTGGCGATGCCGGATCATGTACATGACCCAGCGAATGAGGTGGGGATGAGTGGCCCTGGAAATTAGGGCCCTCTCAAAGGCTTCGAAGACAACGTTATCGAAGGCCCCCTCGATGTCAAGGAAGACGGCCAGCGAAACCACTGCCCAGCACTGCCTTCTCGAGAGTCTCCACGATGTGGTGGAGGGCGCTCTCCGTGGACCGGCCCGCCCGGAAGGCGTGCTGGTTTGGGGAGAGCGGAGCCCACCCTAGCTCTACAGTAAGAAGGCGCCAGAGCACCAGTCTTTCCATGAGCTTGAGGCAGGTGGAAGTCAGGCTTATCGGGCGATAAGACTTGACCGATCGATAATCGCCTTTGGCGGGCTTCGGGATAAAGACGACCCGGGCTTCATGCCACAGCGCTGGCACATAGCCCAGCACGATGCAGGCCCGTAGAAGTATGCAGAGGAGATGGAGGAAGCGGCCATTTTTAACCGCTTCATGCAGAAAGGCCGGATAGATACCATCTGGCCCAGGTGTTTTATAAGGGTTGAATGATTTTGCCGCGCGAGCGATGCGGTCATTCGTAACAAGTGACTGAGCCAGGCCCTGACCACCACGCGAGTGGTCGTCTGGGCCAAAGTGCGCCGGTACACTCGGGAAGAAATGCCCTAGCATGAGCTCGAGCGCTTCGATCGAGCCATCAGGCTTTTTGATCGACGAGAGCTTTGAGAAGCGGTCGTTGGTGAGCGCCTTTACCACGCGTGCCGTGGGCCGCGAGCCCTCGAGCCCTTCGCAGTATTGACGCCACTTGTCCGCTTTTGCCCTTCTGACCCGGCCTTTAAACTCGTGGATAGCGCGAGTATAGGCCTCTTTGTCGTCGGGGTCGTGCGAGATTTTCAGCTTCCTCTGGAGAGCCTTAGCTCGACGTCTTAGGATTCCGAGCTCGGGGTTCCACCAGGGGCCGATTTTTTGCCTTTGCAGGCTTTTAGCGGGCAAGCCGTTTCATAGGCCTCAGTGATGACGCCGCCCAGCAGGGCAGCCACTTCATCCAGGTCCTGCGTGGTTGCCATGGCCATGGAGGGGTCGGAGTCCCGAAGGCCCTCATGCAGCTTTTGGCTGAACGTGGGCCAGTCGGTGTTTCTGACATTACGCCTCCAAATAGGCTTTTGCTTCTTATCGGGAGTACCGATGTTGAAGCGGATGAAACGGTGGTCCGAGAGTGAGCTTTCGGTCTCCCACACCTCCCACCCCAGCACCCTTGGGAGGATGCCGGGTGAGGCCAGGGTGACGTCCAGCACCTCGGCCCACCGCCCATTGTCGAACGTGGGCGTGTTGCCCACATTGCAGAAGTTAAGAGGCGTGCGGCTAACGAAGGCCAGGAGCTCTTCGCCACGGGCATTAATTTTAGAGCTACCCCAATGGGTGTGATGTGAGTTCACATCTCCCGCGAGGAGCAGCTCAAAGTTACGTGCCCTGGCGAAATCGCAAAGGGTGACGAGGGTTGACAACGGGGGCATCGCCTGCCAGGTAGGCGGATGCCACGAGGGTCAGCTTGTTGGGCACAATATGTGCAGATTGAATGACGCAGATGTCCCCGTTAGAAAGATCGGGTCTCATCCACGCATTTAAGGCTTTTGCAGCATAGATGAGATCTGGGGCGGACAGAGTCTTCCATGCAAAAGCAGTCATAGCCAGCAGGAATGTTACTTGGCTTGTTTTTCGATAACCAGGGCTCCTGCACAAGTACAAGGCCTGGCATCATGCGCTCTGTCGTGCGCATCAGATTGACTGACGCTGCCACGCAGTGCTGGGTGTTAACTTGCAGACATGATATCCCGGGGATCATCATGCAGGCAGAGGTCTACTTGGAGGGGACTCAGCCAGAAGGCGGTCCTCCTCCTCCGGGTCGACGTCGGTAGCCATGGGCTCCTCAGTGCCCCGGCCCCGAGCCAGAGGCGGGAACTCGACGGGGGTCAGCCGCCCAGTCCCCACCCCCGGCCCCGAGCCCAGGCCCAGAGTCTCCCTCAACCGATGCTAACAGCGCTCCCTGGGCCGTGGGAGGGGCGCTCGAAGGGCCCTGCTCGTTAGAGCTGGGCACCATAGAGGCCTCCCCCATAGCCCTTGGTTGCGGCGCCTGCCCCGGTGGGCCACCGCGCATCTCACCTCGGAGGTTCGCACCACCTCGGAGGCCCGCTGGAGAAGGCCCCGGCGCTTGATGGCGCGCGCGGAGCGATGCTCAGAGCTGCCGGCAATGGCGCGCTCTGGCCTTTTTTGGCGAGACGACTGGGCCCTGCCCCCGGTTCCAGCCTCGGGGTCCGAGGACCCTTCAGTGGCCGAAATGGTGGTGGGCCCGGTCTGACCCCGGGTTTTGTCGGCCTCGAAGGCGAAGATTTTGGTCTTCCACAGACCGATGCAGATGTTTGCGCCATCTGGGTAACGGCGTGTCCATTGCTCGGACAGGGCCAGAATGGCGGTGAAGCCGGTGCCGTCGGGGCGCAGGATCGTGCGGTGCACGATTAGGCCCGCTGTCGGGAGCTCCCGGTTCATCGCGATGAGGCCCATGCGGAGGTCCTCAGCGCTAGTGACGACGCTTTTCGGTCGAAAATACGGTGTCGTTTTGTCTGCGGCGGCTCGTTCTCCCGGAGGAAAGCGAGGTCGGCCGCCCAGCTCTGCGTGGGCTTGACTTACTTGACTTAGCGGCAGGGAGCCTCCATGACGGACGCAGCGAGGAGGCGGCCGGTGCCGCCCATATCGCTAAACCCTGGCAGCCGGACGGCCGCTCAACATGTTCAACAACCCATGCCAGCAAGTTCAAAGATTCTTACCGAAACTGAAAGTATTCTCGAGGTCTTCAAAGGAAAAGGAAGATAGATTAACACCGTAGACATTACTGTAGCAGCTTGAGCTTGTAGGAGAACTTTGACAGTTGAAAATTCTGTGGTTGAAACCACAGCAAACGAACTTATGGAGAAAAATACAACAGAGAGGGATTGCCTCTCGCACCACGGCCCCTAAGTTCGATTCCACGGCGAGGCCACACCTATTTGGGGCGGAGCTGCGGAGAGAAGGCTTTGGGGCTTGTCGTGTAATTTACGCCCTTGAAGGCCAACCTCAAAGACACAGTGAAATGTACGAGTACACTGCCTGACGATGAGAAAGTCATGGTGGATGTACACATCGATGCAGTGAGCGTATGCCCGCGTACAGTATCTGTGTGCGTGTGTGCTCGTGCAGGAGTCAGCGAAATGGGCAGAATTGCCTCTCCTCGATGGCTACGGGTCTAAGTAGTGTCACCATGTGCCATGTGTGATGTACTATTGCCCACAGCCCTCCTGCAATTATTATTATAATTGCCTGTGCAATAAAAAAATAAAGAAAGTTGAGACAAAACGATTTTTCCAGATCTCAGTTTTTAGCTTCATCTGACCTGCACAGATTTAGTGGGGTGACGAAAATTAATTTTAAATTCGAGTATCTGAGAGTGGACTCGCGAGTCTACAACTCCGAGATGCGACTTGACAGAGCTCTGGAATCTGAGCTCTTGCTGGATATTGTTTCCTTCCAGGTCTGTTTTCTGCTTTATACAATAAAATTGAACTTAAGCGAATAAATATTTCGATTTTTTGCTGGTAGATTTCAATTAAATCTAGATAAACGAAAAAATATTTTGCCAGCTCGTTTGAATGATATTACGAGCGTACATGCATGAATAGAATTTTTACTTGCTAATTGAATTAGAATTATGGATTAGATTCAGTAAACAAAATTATGAAAAATGGACGAGTTGGTTTAAATACAAGGATATAAATTCACATTTCGCATTTCGCATTTCGATTTCACATTTTGGTAAGCTGATTGTTGGCCTATCTCAATTTTAATGGAAACGAAGTAAAGGAAAACTTTCGGCTAACGCTACTACGGCTACTGTAAATATAATATGAGAACTACACAACTTCAAGACCAGATTATTTAGCATAATTATTCGTTTATTCTATTCATTCATTTAGCTTTCATTTTTCTTCAATTTTCGACATTTAGTCTGTTTAGCTTTTGTTTTAGTAGAGAGTTTAAAATGAACTTAAACTGCAGTTTAACTTCAATTTAAGTTATACTCGTACGCACCCATAGTTACTAACTATGTTCACAATTTTAATTCCCAGTAAAAAATGGTGTACAGAATTATATCAAGCCTTGCGACTAGTAATAGTATAGTAATAGTATAGTAATATACTATTGTAATAGTATAGGGCCTAGCCTTATATATATAGACATATAGCTAGTCATTGACTCTAAATTATTAATCCTCTAAATAGTTAATCAATCCTCTCTTAATTTTCAAATGTTTTGTCTTTGTGAATCTGCATGTCTGTCTGTTATCTCAATATATTTTCCTAGAGTTCTCAGTTCTAGTAACTCAGCATTCATCATCAAAAGGAAATCAAAAATTATATTCCAAGAATGGCTAGGCCTAGGCCTATAGGGCCTAGCCTTATAGGCCTATTTTAATTATGAAATTTATAACTTTAAGATCCCCAAAAGGCAGAAGTGTCACTCTGTCAGTTAAAATGAGTAGCTGCCATGTCCCTTCTATTGGCAAAAATTATTGATTGAGTAAAATACTGACAACTTATCTATTTAGTATAGTTTCTGGTTGTTAGTAGTGTTCTAGGGGTAATTTAATATTCTAACAATCTAACATTTTATTTTCTTAATGCCACCAAAGTTGTCCTTGTGTTCTCTCTGTAATTATTAGTCCAAGGATATGATGTCACCAAAGTTGCTACAAGGCCATAGTCATAAAAGTGTGAGTGTGCGCCGGAACAATTTTTTGCCTCTCCCAAAATTGTGTAGGGCCTACTGTGTGCACAAAAACCCTTGTGTGTACCATGTACAAACACAAAAACCCTTATGTGTGCCAATGTGCCCCCATCAATACCTGTCTTATGACAATAAAAGATTTTTTATAGCATAACAACAATTTTGTGCAACGTATTCTTTTCACTAAGCCCTACCCCTAAAATGTTTTTAATATTACTATCTGGTATAGACATTTAAAGAATACAGGCATACACAAGACAAGAGTCACAAGATGTCAATGAGATAAGATTATTACGGCTGATATTGGTTATCTTATAAGAAATGTTGATCATTAAACTGGAAATAAAAATTTACAAGTTTTAAATTAAAAAATTATTTAAAAAACACAAAAAACCAAGCAAATGGCAAAAGAAAGTACAAAAAAGAAAATGAAAATATTAATTTTTTTTTGTAATTTTACAAGAAAAGAGTGTTATACCAGATAAAACAAGAAATAATGTATTTTAAAAAGTAGCCACTTACATCATTACATGGGTAATGCTATATGTGGTGCCTACGGCCATGCGCTAGTGTCCTCTGGTGTGTGCCATATGCACCAGAAATTTGTTAATTGGTGCCAGAAAATTCAGCACAAACTGCCACTTTCCTGACTACGGCTACAAGGGTATTTTAATATAATGTCTAAGAAATTTGAATAAAAATTCCACTAAGGTTATTATAAGCTTTCTTAGAATTAGTCTCTGTAAATGTAGTTTATGTTTGAGCAATAAAATCTGGGTAGTGTATTTAGTTAGTCTGGTTGCATATTTAGTTAGCTTGGGTATTGTATTTAGTTATTCTTGTAGCAAATTTAGTTAGTCAACATGTCATGTTTAGGTATTCTAGGTAGCGTGTTTAGTAATTCTGGCTGATTACTTTATCACTGTATGTTTCTGTATATTTATCAATACAGAAAATTTATAAAGACTAAAAGAACACTTCTGAGTATTGTATTCGAAGTTTGAATCAAACAAGGTAAATCAACCTTTCCTCATTCTAAGTCATCTATATTTATATTAAATTTTAGTCAAGATAGCAGAAAATCAATAAAAATGTGATTCTTGTAGTAAAGTAAATTGAATGGATTAATTCTTCAGAAACATTGGTTTTTAGTTGGTCAACTAGCATGTTTTGCCCCCCTTCGGGGAGCAGAAATATTTTAAATTCGTATTGTATATACTTTTTAGCAGCTGTATTTTCAGCTTTTTAATCCTACAATGATCCCCCAGTTGACAATGTTCCCCCAGTTGACAATAATCCTCCAGTTGACAATGATCCCCAGTTGACAATATTCCGCAAGTTGACGATGATCCCCCAGTTGACAATGATCCCCAAGTTAACAATGATCCCCAAGTTTAAAATGATCCCCCAGTTGACAATGATTCACCAGTTGATGATGATCCCCCAGTTGACAATGATCCCCAGTTTAAAATGATCCCCCAGTTGAGAAAGATCCACCAGTTGATGATGATCCCCCAGTTGATGATGATCCCCCAGTTGACAATGATCCACCAGTCGACAATAATTCCCCAGTTGACAATGATCCCCCAATTGATGATGATCACCCAGTTGACAATGATCCCCCAGTTGATGATGACTCCCCATTGATGAAGATCCCCAGTTGACAATGTTCCCCCAGTTGACAATGATCCCCCAGTTGATGATGATCACCCAGTTGACAAAGATCCCCCAGTTGATGATGTTCCGACAGGTGACAATGATCCCCCAGTTGACAATGATTCCCCAGTTGACAATGTTCCCCCAGTTGACAATGATCCCCCAGTTGATGATGATCCCCCAGTTGACAATGATCCACCAGTCGACAATGATTCCCCAGTTGACATTGATCCCCCGATTGATGATGATCACCCAGTTGACAATGATCCCCCAGTTGATGATGACTCCCCATTGATGAAGATCCCCAGTTGACAATGTTCCCCCAGTTGACAATGATCCCCCAGTTGACAATATTCCCCAGTTTACAATGATTCCCCTAGTTGATAATGATCACCCAGTTGACAATCATCCCCCAGTTGACAATGATCCCCCAGTTCAAATTGATCCCCCAGTTGACAATTATCCCCCAGTTGACAATGATCCCCCAGTTGACAATGATTCCCCAGTTGATAATGATCACCCAGTTGACAATGATCCCCCAGTTGACAATGATCCCCCAGTTCACAGTGATCCCCCAGATGATAATGAACCCCCAGTTGACAATGATCCCCCAGTTGACAATGATCCCCCAGTTTACCATGATCCCCCAGTTGACAATGATCCCACAGTCAACTGGGGCCATGATCCCCCAGTTGACAATGATACCCCAGTTGACAATGATACCCCAGTTTGCAATGATCCCCCAGTTGACAATGATCCCCCAGTTGACAATGATCCCCCAGTTGACAATGATCCCCAGTTGACAATGATCCCCCAGTTGACAATTTTCCCCCAGTTGACAATGAAGCCCCAGTTGACAATGATCCCCCAGTTGACAATTTTCCCCCAGTTGACAATGATACCCCAGTTGACAATGATACCCCAGTTTGCAATGATCCCCCAGTTGACAATGATCCCCCAGTTGACAATGATCACCCAGTTGACAATGATCACTCAGTTGACAATGATCCCCCAGTTGACAATGATCACCCAGTTGACAATCATTCCCCAGTTGACAATGATCACCCAGTTGACAATGATCACTCAGTTGACAATGATCCCCCAGTTGACAATGATCCCCCAGTTCACAACGATCCCCCAGTTGGGCATGATCCCCTAGTTTAGCCATGATTCAAACTCTGGTTTAGCCATGATTCAGACTCTGGTTTAGCCATGATTCAAACTCTGGTTGGCCATGATTCAAACTCTGGTTTAGCCATGATTCAAACTCTGGTTTAGCCATGATTCAAACTCTGGTTGGCCATGATTCAGACTCTAGTTTAGCCATGATTCAGACTCTGGTTTAGCCATGATTCAAACTCTAGTATAACCATGATTCAAACTCTGGTTTAGCCATGATTCAAACGCTGGTTTAGCCATGATTCTAACTCTAGTTTAGCCATGCTGATGATGATGTTTTTGCCATGATTCAGACTCTGGTTTAGCCATGATTCAAACCCTGGTGTAGCCATGATTTAGTCTCTGGTTTAGCCATGATTCAAACTCTGGTTTAGCCATGATTCAGACTCTGGTTTAGCCATGATTCAAACCCTGGTATAGCCATGATTTAGTCTCTGGTTTAGCCATGATTCAAACTCTGGTTTAGCCATGATTCAGACTCTGGTTTAGCCATGATTCAGACTCTGGTTTAGCCATGATTCAAACCCTGGTGTAGCCATGATTTAGTCTCTGGTTTAGCCATGATTCAAACTCTGGTTTAGCCATGATTCAGACAGTAGTTTAGCCATGGTTCAAACTCTGGTTTAGCCATGATTTAAACTCTGGTTTAGCCATGATTCAAACTCTGGTTTAGCCATGATTTAAACTCTGGTTTAGCCATGATTCAAGCTCTGGTTTAGCCATGATTCAAACTCTGGTTTAGCCATGATTCAAACTCTGGTTTAGCCATGATTCAAGCTCTGGTTTAGCCATGATTCAAGCTCTGGTTTAGCCATGATTCAAGCTCTGGTTTAGCCATGATTCAAACTCTGGTTTAGCCATGATTCAAACTCTGGTTTAGCCATGATTCAAGCTCTGGTTTAGCCATGATTTAGTCTCTGGTTTAGCCATGATTCAAACTCTGGTTTAGCCATGATTCAGACTCTGGTTTAGCCATGATTCAAACCCTGGTATAGCCATGATTTAGTCTCTGGTTTAGCCATGATTCAAGCTCTGGTTAGCAATGATTCAAACTCTGGTTTAGCCATGATTCAGACTCTAGTTTAGCCATGATTCAGACTCTAGTTTAGCCATGATTCAAACTCTATTTTTGCAATGATTCAAACTCTGGTGTGCTAAGATTTATGATATTTTATTTACGAAATTAAAAAAATAAATTAAAATAGTCTTCAATCACTACTGACTGACAATTAGTTTAAATGATTTTACGCAGTGCAGAGTCGAACCAGGGACACTTCGCCTTGCCTAGCCTAACCTATTCCTAGTGCCTACACATCGGCTATTCCGACTGTTGGTTAGTGGGTGCAGAAATCAGCCTTATAAAATGAATTCTCAAAGTTCTGGCTTTGTACAATGAAGTAAGAAAATAAAGTACACTCAGTCTCGCGGTTGGTTGTGTACATTTATTTCCAATTTGTCTCCAGAGTGCAGGCTTTAAATTCAATCAGCTAGGGGTTGTTGCGCAATTTGACGATGCAATTCTGATTCAGTGGCAGTGAGTAAAATTCTCAATAGGCCAAGATGTTTGACCTTTGAAAAGTCATGTTTTTCGAATATTTAATCCCTTTAGAAATAAAGTTAAGCTTAATAAAAATACGTGTATAATTGTCCCTATATTTGGCATCTTTTGGTGAAGAAATGGTGAAAATCGGTTGAGCCGTTCGGGAGAAAATCAATTACAACCAAGCAACCATTTCATTTTTAGTATAGTGGAGGATCTCAGTAGTCTGTTTGAAAACAGGACAGAGAGCTATGAAGGCTATGGAGGCTGTTTGTACATTCTAACTGCTGTCTGTTTTATAATATATTGTAAGAGGTTTACCACCATACTAGCTTCTTATGAGTATATTCTATAAATAGATAAGATGTGCACTGAGGTGTGTGGTGGGTTTGTTTAATTAGACTCAGTTAGTGAGCCTTTAGAACTAACTCTTACATTGTTCATTATTCAGAAAGTCACATGGTGGCAGCAAGGGGAGTCAATAGCAGAGTGGTTAATGCATTTGCCTCTTGCACCACAGTCCCTAAGTTCAATTCCATGGCAAGGCCTTATTCATTTGGGGCTCAGCTGTGGAGAGAAGGCTTGGGTGCTTGTCATGCAATTTCCTCACTTGAGGCCCAACCTCCAAGGCACAGTGAAAGTGTACACTGCCTGACAATGAGAAAGTCAGGGCAGATGTACACACCTGTGTGAGCGTATGCCTACGTACAGGTATCTGTGTGCGTGTGTGCTCAGGAGTCAGCGAAACGGGCAGAATTGCCTCCTCACTGGCTGCGGGTCTAGTGTCACCAAATAGTGTGCCATTGCCTGCAGCCCTCCTGCAGTTATTTATTATATATGGTGGCAGGCAGCAGTGTGGGCTCTAACTACCCATACAACCTGTGCTCTAAAGATAAAACGAATGGTGAAGACTTGGAAAAGATTGAGGAAAGAGCCAGCGCAGTCCAGGATCCAATGTCGCTGGAAGGCTCGAATCTAATAGAAACGATCAAGTTGCTTCTGACGCTCGACAACTCGGAAATGACTCGCGCACAAAAACGACAGTCAGCATTCTACCTGGATCAACTGGCGCGTCAGCAAACGGAGTTCACGAGACTCCTGGCTGAGTCCAAGCCACGGCTTCCAGCAGTGGAGCCCAAGCTGTTTAAGCAGACAGACTCCGATGACACCAAGGCGTTCCTGATGACCTTCGTGAGAACAGCAGCATCGTGTGGAAGGCAGAAGTCGGAGTGGACAATACGGCTAGCACCACTCCTAACAGGCATCGCAAAGAGTGCATTTCACACTCTGACGGCAGCAGCGAGCGCGGACTACGACCTGGCGAAGGTGACTATCCTAGCTAGGTACAACATCAGCGAGGAGACCCACAGACAGCGATTTCCGTGTTTGCATAAGGCGGCTCAAGAGACCTTCCAGGTGTTCGCAACGAAACTGGAGGACCTGTTTAACCGGTGGATGACAGCTGGGCTGGACGAAAACCAGAGAGAGGCGCTACTAGGCGATGACTCCATTTCCAGGCAGAAGGTACTCCTTGAGCAGTTTACGGAGTCTGGCAAGAGGACTGCAAGTATGGATGCGTGAGAGAAAGCCGAAGAACATCAAGGGGGCTGCGAACCTAGCTGATGACTACGCAATGGCAAGGAATAGCGACAAGACCAGTGAAACACCTGGATACACGAATCTAGAGACAGTAGAAGGGGCTATCGCCCGACAAAGGACAATTCAACGACTGCAAATTCTGAGGCCTCAGATAAGCTGCTTCAATTGCAGGGACCCTCACAAACGGTTCCAGTGTCCCAACAAGCATTACCATGTCAATTTGGCCTCAGAAGAAAGAGCTACAGATGGGTTATCACTGGTCACGCGGACGGCTTCGAGCTGCGATTCCTGATGGATACAGGAGCAGATTGAACTACGATTCGGCGCTGCTGCCTGCCTGAGCACATCATGGGTCGGGCCACCAACGTTCCATATCAACCTGCTCAAGAAGTACAACGCGCGAGAGACGATTTTTGCGGCAACAACGACGGCTGGTCCTGCGCTATCTGACCATATGACATCAGCCGAGAAAGACTGTCTCCAGCAGCTGGTGCTGGACTTCGCGGACGTCTTCAGCGAGACACCTGGAAGGACCAACCTGGTGGAGCACCGTATCCGGACGACGTTTGACCGTGTAGTGCGCATGCAGCCGCGGCAGGAACCGCAGGCGCAATCGACAGGTGCTCCAGGAGGAGATTCTACGCATACTGGGCCTCGGAGTGATCGAACAGTCCGACAGCGACTACTGCTCTCCCCTTTGTCTTGTGTCCAAAAAGGACGACTCGGCTCGGTTCACGGTCAATTTCAAGGCGCTGAATGAGCTGCTGGCCTTCGACTCCTATCCGATGAATAACATCGAGGATTTGCTAGAGCAGGTCGCCAAGGCCAAGTTCATATCTAAGCTAGACTGCGGCAAGGGCTGTTGGCAGATTCCGCTGTCCGAGGAATCGAAGCGGCTGTGAGCATTCGCAGCCGGCGGCAAGCTCTACCAATTCACCGTGATGCCCATTGGCTTGAACTGCAGTGTGCGACGTACCAGAGGCTCATGGACAAGCTGTTCCAAGGGCTGGACAACGCGGACTCGTATGTCGATGACATCGCTGTGTTCAGTGAGACATTCGAGCAGCATGTCCTAGACGAGGGAGGTATTCGGTCGCCTCCACGCTGCCGGTCTGACGGTGCAGCCACGCAAATGCTACCTGCGTGGAAACTCGGCGGACTACCTGGGCTTCAAGCTTAGCGGAGGCGAGATCAGCACGAGCGAGGATTTAGTGCGGACTATCATGACGCTGGCCCAACCCAAGACCAAGGCCCAGCTGCGATCGGTGCTCGGGGTACTGAGCCACTACTGTCGTTTCGTGGGAGCCAACCAGGACAGCTCTACGGGGTCTGCAAGGTTCATAAGCCTGATAAACCACTTAGACCAATCGTCTCTATGACTGGTCTATCAACACCGCTGAATATGAGCTGGCCAAGTATCTGGACTCGCTCATCAAGCCTTGCATTCCTTCTGAGTTCACTTCCAAGTCTAACTGCAACTTCCTTAATGACCTTCAAAGCTCGTATCCTGTGATTAAGAGATCTGACACTCTCTGTAGCTTCGACGTTGTCTCTCTTTTCACTAATATCCCTTTTGGGCTGGCTATTGACCTAGCCACTGAGCTTGTGTACAAAAAGAATCCCCCTACCCTGCCCAAGGCTTCTTTTAAGAAACTCCTTGGCTTTGCCACCTCTGGCATTTTCATGTTTGACAATAAGTACTACCGTCAAATTGAAGGTTGTGCCATGGGAAGCCTCTTGGCCCCCACCCTCGCTGATGTCTGCATGTCTCACTGGGAAACCAACAACTGGATGACCCTTGACTGTGCACCCAAATTCTACAGGCGTTATGTTGATGACACTTGCCATCTTTGATAGCAAGAACAAAATTGACCGTTTTTTCGATGCTCTCAACTCCACGCATACCAACATCAAGTTCACTACTGAGATTGCTTCCGACCAGAGGCCCCCGTTCCTTGACCTCGACATTGATTTCAATTGCGGAACCCTCTCAACCAAAGTTTTTCGGAAAAGCTCGTTTACCAATCTCATCCTCAACTTTAATGCTTTGTGTCCAAGGCAGTGGAAATCCGGTCTCATCAGATGTCTGCTCCACAGAGCTTTCACTGTCTGCAACACCTGGACTAACTTTGACCAAGAAGTGAATTTTCTGACCAAAATGTTTCAACAAAATGGTTACCCTCGTGCGTTTATTCACACTCACATTCACAAATTTGTCTCTGAGAAAATTGCCAAACAGCCTAACGCTAAAACCGATCTCATTGATCTCAACGAACCAATTCTTGTCCTCCCTTTCTTTGGCTATCCTTCTCAATTCTTCAAAAATCGCATCTGCAAATTATTTCGCAACTTCCTTAATTGCGACATCCGCGTCATCTTTCGTTCTGCTAAAGTTGGTAACTTTGTCGGTCGGTTGAAGTCACGTGTTCCCTGTGCTCTTCGTGCTGGTGTAGTTTACCAATTCAACTGCTCTGATGACCAGAGCGTCTCCTACGTGGGGAAGACTAAAAGGCACCTGCACACTAGAATCAGGGAGCACTGGCTGAAACCGTCGGCTATTCAAAACCATCTCTTAGAATGTAATAGCTGCTCCAGCTGCAAACCCGAAGAGCGCTTCAAAGTCATTGACCAATGCTCATTTGACTCCAAACTGCAGATACTTGAAGCGTTGTACATTAAAGCTCATTCGCCCAACTTCAACACTCAACTCCAACACAGTGGCGCGGGCCATGTTCTCCGTGTGTTCTGAGGGAGGGGGCACTGGCTGTACTTTCTGCACTGCTGGCTGCAATGCTAACAATCCGCCCCTGGACTTGCCTCTTGACTTACGGAATATCAAATATGAACTCGAAAAATTTTCAAAAATTTTAAATTATTGCTTTAAAAATATTGATTAAAGTTACACCCAAAATCTCATATTTATTCGCTTTTCTACTTGCTATATTCGTTTTAATAAACCTGAAGATGCACGAAACGTGCGAAACGCGTCGTTAAACGTTAAATGTTGATTCTCGCCTTTTTATTCATCTTATTTGCCAAGCGAGCAACTTTACCTGAACATATTTTTTTGTTTTAAGAATAACTCAAATGCTCTTTTGTGCCATTTTTACTTGATTAGTCATAGAGGCCAAAGACAAATGAACTGTTCTCTGTAGCAAACAATAGCAATGGACCAGCTGTTTAAAATGCTGCAGGAAATGCAAAAAACTTCTACTATTTTGCCCCATTCCCAACATTCCTCACTTTATTGCCTATTGGGTGTGCAACCGGAGAAGATTTAGTTCTTAAAGTAACTTTTGGTTTGTTAGGTTGATAATGGACCCAGTGATTTTCTCGATAATTGTAAATTAGCAAGACTTAAATGTGAGCCTGTAGCCAATTCGGTTATTCACTCGTTTTATCAGCTTTTTTGTTAAAAAAGTGAAACTTTTGCATTTTTGCTTATTTTTGAACTTCTAAGCCAAACGCACACATTTCTTTTAGAGTACAGTGTTAATAAAAATTACCATTTCATGGTGAGAAACAGCTATCAATAGCAAATTAGCTTGTCGCAGTTTTCAGCTGTCACAGAATTGCATTATTTTTTACATTTTTTCGTGAACATTGAATAGTAATTGTATATACAGAAATAAGAACAAACCTTGCTTTCATCATTTTTTCCAGCTGTGAAATCCATTCTCTGACAGCCAGAGAAATCCATTCTCTTCGGCATTTGCATCTCCAGTCCTTTGTTTTCGATTGGCTCATTTAAGATCCATTGTCATGGAAGCACACAGTGATACAACAGAAAATGAAGCAGGGCTGCCACACCACCTTCTCTCCAGTATTCGTGTGCTTGATCAAATTGGTTCGCTTTATTTTTTGTTTTATTTAGAAAAACTACAAATTTATACTCACATTCAGGCATACTACACATAATTTGTAATACTTTTAAAATTGCATGCTTGTTAAAATAGACTACAGATAAGTAACCCCTGAATATTCTACAGGCCGTGGATCCTTTGGCTCCGTGCACAAGTGTTTCTTTAATGGACATACTCGGGCACTAAAGAAACTAAACCTTGCTAATACCAGCGTGCGTGCAGGATGGTAAGTTGGGAGTCGTGATGGATTTCTAAAGCCAACATTATGCTAGTTTGCTGCCTCTGAGAAATAGCACAGCAGGAATCGCGACCCTGCGAGAATTACAACCCTAAATGTTCTGCTAACAATTGTCAAGACTAACTTCATTCAATTTCCGCCGTTATACGAGTACTATCAAATTTTACTAGGTTCTCGCTTTAACTCTATAGCATACCCTAAAGTTGTAACAGCTGCACATTGTGCTTTTCTCTTGGAATAAAAGGTACTTAATAAGAATTATTCTAATTAAGTACCTTTACTTCTTAGTTGGTCTATACGTACTCTTAGACAAATATTTGGTTTTGGTATTTTTCTATTTTTATGAGTTTTTTTCTCTGTACGAATGCCTAATACTTATTTCCTTGTAATACCGTTGAGAAGTTTTCGTATATTTATTTTCATGCTCGTAAATTTAAACAAAAAACATATAATTTTAAATAATAAGCTACAGTAACTCGTACACTGGTCAACTCTGTGTACGCCTAACAAGTTGGGCAAAGAAGCCAAAGATTTGCCGAGATTTACAAGTAAACAATTTTATAGTAATTTTAACATTGTTTTACACTATTTTCTTACAGGATTCGAGAGAGATTAGTCAATGAGATTGAACTGCTTCATAAAGTTGGGTCAGAAAGTGAAGCTTTCGTAAGAATCTATTCCGTTTGCACTGAAAACGGCGGAGGAGTAATCGGTTACGTGATGGAGTACTTTAAATTCGGCAATCTGCGATCTGTGTTTAATAAGATGAAAAGCTACGTAAGAATCGCGATATGTTTTATTTGCATATGCGTTTGCTCATAATACTCGTACTTCCAAGATATTTAGTAAAAACTAATTACCAACAATGAAGGTGAATTCGCTTTTTCAGAGACTTGACTGCCAAAACTTCCCCTGGCTAGCGGCGTACCTTTTGCATCAGATTTCTGTTGGACTGCGGTACCTTCAAGAGGGTCGACAGGAGATTCTAATGCATAGAGATGTAGCCATCGACAATATTTTTGTTAATGGAAATATGCAAGCTAAGGTGAGCTTTCTTTTTTAAAATGTGCTTAAGTCTCGTAATGCATTTTCGACCCTATTGTCGGTTTAATTTACCGCGGAATTTTTTTAAGTCTGGAAAATAAATACTCGTAGATCTTCGTGTTGGTTCATTTTTATAATTCATGATCCACTAAGAGAGAGCATTAACTGTTGCGCAGGGTTCATTTTACGATTTTTTTTCTTGTCGCAGTCCATGTACACCAGCGCTCAAACAGTTCACAGTACTGAAAGCTGCTTGAACTGATATGTGCACCTTTCCATGCTTTGCAGAAGTCTCTTAAACCAGTTTCCTGATTATCAATCCTAACGATCTGTTCACACTGCTGCTAGATTTCAGTTGATCAGATATGTCTTGTGCCTCTTATTTTTATACCTTTTTACACTATTTAAGTGACTTACTGGCTCAGCTAATGGGGGTGCTATTGAGACACGAGCCTGTCATACTGCCTAACCCTCTCTTCTCACAGCTGGGCGATTTTGGCCTGTCTCGACGCCTAAATGAGCTACTTGGTCAGGACACTCTTCACTTTGAAAGCCTAGTGGGCATCGAGCGCCGACCTCCAGAGCTGCTGCTTGACCCGCTGCGCCCACCAAGCATTTATATTGATCGCTACCTGTTCGGCATTTGCCTATTCGAGGCGCTGACTTGCAGTTCGCTGAGACATCGCATAGGAGACAATGTGGCTAGCTTCAGGGATTTACTGATCGAGGGTCGGCATGCGGACTATCTTGTTGACGCCATTCGTCGCGACTGCTTCGACGCTTACCCACAGAGATTGCGCCAACCAACCTCGGAATTCCAGCGCATGTGCACGGTTCTTACTGACGCGATGCAGCGATGTCTAGCATCGGACCCGGAAGAGCGACCTGCTTTCAGTTGGCTCTGTGATCAGATTCAAGAAGTGGGCAACATAAACTGCGACGGCGTCAGACGTGAACTGGAGTTAGCTCGCACCCTCTTGCAGTCGGATGCATTAGACAATTCAGAAGCTACCTTCGCTAGCGGCTGGGCAGCTACGAATGGCGAGGGATTTGACAGTTCAATTCGAACTACAAATACCAGTCTCAGCAGCATGCTGCAGCCGGGAGACTTTAGTGTGGCCTCAACTATGCCGCTTGAGTATAGTCATCAGTTTAGTACTAACCTGAGAGTGGGTGAAGTGCAAGGTGCTATTATTAGTGTAGGCACACCTTCGCAGGAAGGAGCAGGGGCGCACCGACAGACGCTGCAGCAGCGCAGGTTTACCAGTAAGCTGGCACCCAATCAGCTGCTGGCTGCAATATTTCAGTCCAGCCCACTGCGCGATGCCTGGCCTGAGCTTCTGCGTGCTCTTGGCGCTCCCGAGCAGGCCGTAGCCGAAGCTGCGCTGGCAGCCCGCACAGCCGGCCGTCGAGATGCAGACGCCGCAATTGAATCTCTGCGACTGCTACCTGCGCCACCCACCGTTAGGCAGCTAGCTGAAGGCCTGGCTGCCGCTCGTTGCTCTGATTCAACGCTTCGTCTCCTTGGCCGTCTGCAGGAGAAGTACTGCTCCCCGCTGTCATCGAGTGAGTCCACCGCTGTTCGGTAAACCAACTGTCCCTAGCGCCACTGCATTCGCTTTGGGGTTGAAAGATTAGTGTTCATTGTAACGATCTAAACGATAATTTGTCCGCTCGTTTGTTTCCTCATGTTCCATTTTGAAGCCTTGAACTCGAACATGCAAGCTTTTCAAATTTATTTTTATGGTTTCCTGTGTATAGTTGTGATATTGTTTACAAACAGGTCTGATTGCTGCATTTTCTCATGTAAGTTCTAGCCCTCGTTATTATTCAAGATTTTATTTCTCGGCACTTAAAGCAGAAATTTGCGAATCAACATTTCCTAAACCCTAAACTCTTAAACGTACACTTATGTTAACTAACGTGAAATGACTCGATTATAACTAATATGATTTGTTTTAGATATCGTTTTTTCCTGCTTGCTTCGTTCAAGTTGCGAAGTCAGCATACATGCCTCTTGTTTTTATATAAAAAATATGGATTGTTTTATTTAAAACTGGTTGGAGTTTGTTTGTTTTTTGAAGGCGACCTTATGGATATTATTTTACTTCGATTTTTTGTGTCCGCCACTGATTCAGTTATAACTGATTGCTTGAGCAGCTAATGTTAACTACGAGCTATAAATACGAGTAAATACGTATAAATGCCTCGTAATAACATATTTGGCAGCCGTTTGTTACATTTAGATTTTTATTGAAATTCGATGCCATTTGGACTTCTGTTGCACTGTTATTTCAACAGTGACACTTAAACGGAACTTTTTGCCGCCTCAAATCGATTTCTAGCAGTTAACACTGGCTTAGCCTATTATTGTGCGATTCACGTAAATTACACAGGCGAAATCAGCATTTTATCCTCTCGATTCGCGTAATCTACGAGCGCATATATTTTCGTATTATGATCACTTCAAACTTTAATAAACTCAGATCATTAAATCAGCTTCTGCCACTGAAAAACGAGTACGCTTAACACATTCAGTCAAATACCAACACTGAGGTGAAAATGCAAGCGGGAAACTAATTAGCTCAATTCTAAATTGTTATGTTAGAAGTCAAGGCGAGTGTGTGCGAGCTACGAAACGCTTAAAGCCAGCGATGGGCAGAGAGCCGATATATCTATTATTGTTTAGTCAAGTGCAGTGAGCAATGTACATTGTACGCGTCAATGGGGGACTGGGGGCAGGTGCACTGAGAGAGAAAGAGAAAGACTGCACATCGGCTAGCCAGCATCGATCATTACACAACACCTCCTTATATTGAAAGTACGAATATAATGGCACGAAAAGAGTAGAACGAATATAGTAGCACGAATGGAGTCGCACGAAAACAGTTGAATGGGGAAAAATAAAAACATTGAAATATTTTACGATCATATGGAACAATACAATATTATTGTTGAAAAATATCATTTTAGACCGTTTGTTAAATCGCACGCTTGAGCAGCAAAGACAACACATCAACTTCTGCCATACCTCCTTTCACCAAAATTATAGGAACTTAAAAAGAGCTTCCAGTTCATTTAAATTCAGTCAACAGTCAGTTTTCACTCACCACGAGGCCTGGTACCTCTGCGGCTGATGGACAAGCCGACCTCGCTTGGTCCGGAACCCAGAGTCGTCCGAGCTTGAGCACGGTTGCACAGATGCCGGCTGCTCAGCTGGCTGCACTGGCTCTGCAGGCTGCTCTGTCGCCGGTTGCACGGGTGCCTGCTGGTCGTCCGCCTCCGACAGATTGACATCCTCATCAGCCACTGGGTAGCTTTCATGGAATGGCACGCCGATCTCACGTGGCCTGATAAACCGCCGGTTGCGCCTGAGCAGCTGGCCCGACTCCGTGCGAAGCCAGTACGACCGCGGGCTGCCGTCCACCTCGCTGTCGACCTCGGCAGCCACCCAGTTCCGACGATCGCACTGAAGCCAGACTGGCTCGCCGACCTCCAAGCGTCGAAGTGCGCGCGCACTGCGGTTGTAGAGCTGAGCTGCCCGGGTCCGCTCCTTCTGGAATGCTTCGATGCTGGCATGCACGTAGGTCTCCCGAGGCCGCAGATCTTGCACCGTTGTCGGCAGGTCGCACCGCAGTTTCCGGCCAAACGCCATTTCCGCCGGGCTGGGGAAGCCGCTGCCGACCGGCGTGTTGCGATAGTGCAAAAGGGCCAGTGCCAGGCTCTGTCCAGTCTCCTGGCACTTCTTCATCATATTCTTGGCAGTCTGCACATATCGCTCTGCTTTGCCGTTGGACTGCGGGTAGGCCGGACTCGATGTCCGGTGCTCCACTTGAAATCTGGTCATGAACTGGCGGAACTCTCCTGCGGTGAACTGCGGCCCGTTGTCACTGATGAGCTTCTCTGGCACTCCAAAGTTCTGAAAATGGTCTTGGAGCACCTGAACTACTGCCAGGCTTGTTGTCGACCGCAGGCGGGTGATGCTCATCCAGTGGCTGTAGGCGTCTACGTACACCAGGTGCGCAGCGCCACGGAACTCGAACAAGTCGGTCGAGCAGACTTGGAACGGAAACTCGGGCATTTCAACGATCATCAAAGTCTCCTTTGACTGGGCCTTCATGTTACGCTGGCAGGCCTCGCACTGGCTGACAGTTCGCTCGATGCAGGTGCGCATTCCTGGCCAGTAAAAATAATCTTTGGCTTTCAGGTCCATCTTGACGATTCCAGGGTGTCCAGCGTGCAAAATTCTTAGGATCGAGCTTCTGGCGCTGCCGGCTGGCACGTAGATGCGGTCCTTCAGGCACAGGAGTCCTGAGACGAAAGTCAGATCATGGCGAAGATCCCAAAATACTTTCAAATCGTCAGGTAGTCGGTTTCGATGCTCGGGCCATCCGGCTTGAATGACCTTCTGCAGACGCTGGCTCGTCTGGTCTGCAGCCGTGGCCTTCTTGATCATTGTCAGAATCTCGCGGTCTCCACTGAAGCATCGCTCCACAGCTAGCACTTGTCCGTCCAAAGCTTCCTCCAGCAGAAGCGTCAGGCTGTCCGTCTTTCCGTGAGCTCGGCTTAGCGTGTCTGCGACGTACAGCTCCTTTCCTGGTGTGTACTTCACACGAATGTCGTAGGGCTGCAGCTGCAGCAACAAGCGCTGGATGCGCGGCGTGGTGTCACAGAGCTGCTTCTTTAAGATGGACTCCAGTGGCTTATGGTCACTCTGGACATTGACAGTGCGGCCCCAGAGGTAGCGGTGAAATTTCTTGCAGCCGTACACAATAGCCAGGAGCTCCTTCTCAATCTGCGAGTATGCCTGCTGAGCTTTAGTCATGGCTGATGAAGCGAACTCAACCGGACGGTCCTCTTGGAGTAGCACAGCACCGATGCCGCTCTTGCTGGCATCCACAGACACGGTGACTGGCTTGCTGACGTCAAATGTGGCCAAAACCCTGTTAGAACACAGCTCCGTGATGATCGAGTCGTACGCCTCGTCGTGCTGATGCGTCCAGCTCCAAATGACGTCTTTCTTGAGCAGGTGTCTAAGCGGCTCTGCAGTAGCGGAAAGATGAGGACAAAACTTGGCCAGGTACGTCACACAGCCGAGAAATCGCCTTAGCTGCTCCTTCTTCGAAGTGAGACCTTCAACATCATTCGGCCGGATCATTTCTTTGATGGCTTTGACCTTCATTGGATCTGCTCGCAACCCTTCCGAGCTGAGCACATCGCCTAGGTAGTTGAGCTCTTGGACACCGACTCGCATCTTCTGTGGGTTCAGTGTCACCTTGGCACGCTTGCACTGCTCCAGGAGCTCTCGCACAGCTTGGTCGTGCTCCTCGACTGTTCTTCCCCACACGATGATGTCGTCAAAGAAGTTCTTAGAGTTTCTCACGTTGTTTGTGACGTTTTCTTCCATTCTCTTCTGGAAGACCTCGGGAATGGATGAGAGACCGTATGGAACTCGTTTCCAGCGATATCGGCCGAACGGGGTGTGGAACGTGGTCAGGAAGGAGCTTTCATCATCGAGTTTTAGTTGGTGAAAGCTCTCGTTCGCATCGAATGAGCTGTACAGGATGGCTCCAGCAGTCGCAGCTCGAACTTCCTCGGCGGTGGGGATCGGGTGGTACTCTCTGATGATGAACCTGTTCAGGTAGGTCGGATCTAGACACAGTCGCATCGAGCCGTCCTTCTTCCACATGATGGCCACATTGGAGACCCACTGCGTCGGTTCGTCGACTCGCGCGATCGTTCCTTCCTTCTCCAGTCTCTCCAGCTCGCACTTCAGAGGTTGATACGCAGCAAATGGCACCTTGCGAGGAGGCTGCACTTTAGGCACTGCGTTGTCCGACAGTTGAATGGTGTATGGCTGCTTCATGCAACCAACGCCGTTGAATACTTCTGGGAAGCTGGCCTTTAACTGGCTGGAGTTCAGTTCCGATAACTGCTGCTTGCTCACCTTGCTGATGCTGCTTGGACTCTGCTGCAACGAGAACAGCTTCTTGACCAGCTGCAGCTCTTCAATCGCTGACTTCCAGCCGATGATGGGCGTGGAGTTCTCGCCGACAACAACAAACTGCAGTCGGGCATTCTTCCGGCAGGGCGAAGACACAGTCAAGTACGTGATGCCGACCACGTCCAGCAGCTGCTTGTTGTACGTTGTCAGAGTCCAGGATGTCGGCTCAATCGATGCTGCAGGGGCGAGCTGGATCAGCCGTTTCAGAGGGATCACGTTGACGTCCGCACCGGTGTCCACCTTGAACTGCAGCTTTCTTCCAGAGTCCGTGACAGTCAGGCACACCATCATCGCCGAGCTGTCGGTTTGCGCCTTGGTTCGAGCACCTGGCTGCTCCACGGTCATGATTGCTGCAGCCGGGCCATCACCTGCGGACTCGGTCTCGGTGTTCTCCACCAGCTCGTTGACCTTCTTAGCTGAGCGGCACACGGACGAGAAATGGTTTGCGCGACCACAGTTATTGCAGGTCTTTCCGAATGCCGGGCACTTGCGCCGCTCATGCTGCTGTCCGCAGAAGCCGCAGCTGCGAGCCGACTTGGCATTGCTGGCGGGCTGCGACCGGCTGGTTCGGCCTTGAACTGCCTCGACGGACGCTGGCGCGGGTGCAGGCGTTGCTCGGCTGATCTGCGCTGTGGCCAGGGTCCGAGCCTGCCGCTTCGAAGTCTCCGACGCTCGACCCATCTGGATGGCGCGGTCCAGCGTCAGCTTTGTCTCGCGGAGAAGCCTCTCCCTCAGAGCTGGGTCGTTCGCACCGATGACGATCTGATCTCGAATGACGCTGTTCTCGATGGTCTCCTTGTTCGCTGGCTCGCTGTAGTTGCATCGCTTGATGAGCTGGCGAAGTGAGCCGACGAATTGGTCGAAGTCCTCAGCTTCTCCTTGCACTCTTGTTCGAAGCTGGTAGCGCTCAAAGGTCTCATTCGACAGAGGCTCGCAGTACTCTTGGAACGCACTCTTTACAGCTGCGTACGTTGCTACTTGGTCTGCAGGAAACGTGGAGAATACGTCCTGTCCATCGGATCCCAGCGCGGTCAGGAGAACAGCGATCTTCACTTCTTCACTTTCTTCAGTCCTCTTCGTAGCTTTCATGTAGAAATCAAATGCACTGATCCATCGCCTCCAGTTGTCTGCCCTATTGGTGTCAAAAATCATGGGCTCTGGCGGCCTCAATCCATCCATGCTGGCTTGCTAGAAAGTTTAGACTTGCGACGCCATGTTATGTTAGAAGTCAAGGCGAGTGTGTGCGAGCTACGAAACGCTTAAAGCCAGCGATGGGCAGAGAGCCGATATATATATTATTGTTTAGTCAAGTGCAGTGAGCAATGTACATTGTACGCGTCAATGGGGGACTGGGGGCAGGTGCACTGAGAGAGAAAGAGAAAGACTGCACATCGGCTAGCCAGCATCGATCATTACACAACATAAATCACTATTGAACTTGATACTTATCACCGCAATTATTAGCGAGCGATATTCGCGCTAAATTCCGAAATACGAGTAAAACTATTTTTCTACTAGGTTAACAGTAGAACAACCAGGGGGCCGTTTTTTCACCCTTGACAATTCTTATCTGCGCCCGAACGGAGCAACGCAAGCAAACGAAACACAAGAACACGGGCCAAATTTTTGTTGCGGATCTTCTGAAAGAAGAACCATGTCGCCAGCCCTTCAGACCTTCAAGATACTCAACGGTTCTGACCGTTTTTCCCATAGGCGCTAATATATTTCGTACACCCCTATACATGAATTTGCACTGCGCCTCAGTGCGGCTTTGTTACAGCTGCGCTGTCTGCCAGGAGAAGAAGGCAGGTTTACAGCCCAAAACGCCGCTCGGAGAGCTGCCTATCGGATCGCCATGGGACTCGGTGGCCATCGACATCATCAAGGTGGCACCATTATCACGCGCCAACAATTACCACCATGCGCCCAAAACGGCACTTTCACGCACAGACCATTTCAGTCGGACACACAAACAAACAACTAAATCTTAGAGATTTAGTATAGTAGGAGTACATTTATATGCATACAAAAAATATATATATTTGTATGCATGTAGATGTATTCTGCATACAAATATATACAAAAGCAAAGATAAAAATACGCGCTTTGCGCGCTCTCGCTCGCAGAAGAGACGAGAGGGACAGTTTGCACTATAGGGGTCAGTTTATTATTATTAATATTTTGCGCACCCTTTAAAGGTGCTCATTTTTTATTTTCAGCGAATAGTTTGTCCTGCAGGTCAGACTCCAGTGTGGCTGTCAGCGTTGTGGTCCGGCCTCGGCCTCGTCGGAGACGCTCAGTCAGATGGAGCAACAGGATGATCGCCGGCGGGTTATATATAGATGTCCGTGGCCGATACAAAGCCGAGCCTTGCTCCAGGTCCCTATATCAAATATATAAGGAATGACAATGGATGAATAAAATAATATTCGAGATAAATTGAGATTTGCTAATCTAAGCATAAAACTTATTCTTGATCGGGAACGGCTCGGTGACAATCTATGGTAGAATCCCTGGCAAAGTAAACTTTTATGCAGTGAACGCGTTCGGTGCCCTAATTAGTTTCTGGGCATACATATATATGTATAAACTGTCAAATTAGATCAAACTATCACTTAGATTGCGGAGAGTTTGTTGAAGCTTAAGCGTTTTACTGGAGAGTACGAGTACGACAAGTAATTTGGCTCATCTGGAAAATCGGAGCATCAATACTATCCACACATATTTGCAATTAATCTCTCAAGACACACGTTCACCGGAGGCAAGTTGTTAGTGCAATTTTTTTTCTAAGTGAACCTGTATCAGCGGTACATAAGACAAAAGAAAGTTAGCATCGATATAAACGGCCCGCCTCAGAAATATATTTTTCGTACTTTGTGCGTGGAGCCTGCAGCTTGGAATAGCTGCTTCTGACCAATGAGGTGTCACACAGGCTGCCCCAAACACTTTATCGCAGTCCATGGGAACCGCTTAAAAAAAAAAATAATTTCGCACTATGTTACGAATCGTACTGTGTAGGACTAGATCTTGCAAACTTTAAGCTTGTTAGCAACTGAAGCCGCCAAGTTCAATTACATAAGTGGTAAGTTTCACTTGTATTGAGTAGTCGCAGTAAGGCCTTAGCTACCTCGTAATAACCATGTACTGGCCAATGCTTTTACACGTAAAAGGTCATTAATTTGAAACGATTTCTATCCAAAGTTTATGGATCACCGCGGAACAACTTCTGCGCACTTAGCTTATGTTTATTAGTTTTTGCCAATCACGACGTGAACGCCATGGATTACTTTGACGAGTACACATAGCCTCTTCTGGCCTAATTACAATTGGTTTATTACTTTTTATTTACAGAGCAAAGTGAGGCCAAAAATTTACGAAAATTCCGACGATAAATACCAAAACCCTGGTGCGTTTCAAAAGCAAGAAATTACCTTCTGAAGAACTCCAGGTTATCGGTGATACAGCTATATAACTCTATTTGGGCATGGAGAAGCCAGCAGATCTGAGCGTCAGGTAATATACTCAATCAAGTATTGCTTTGCTGTTAGAATATCGGTTATAATTGACAGACAATCGGCCTTCTACATGTAGATCAAATGTACATTTGAGCAGTATATGAAGCTGGTTAGTGGAAAACTGTTCAGTGGAAGCTGCTCAGAGGGAGATCTGGACAGAGAGAAGCTTGTCAGTGTGGATGATGGTTACGCGGGAGCTCGATGTTGTGGAAAGCTTGTGATGGATGAGGCATATGATCCTGTAGAAGCCTTAAAACTTGCATGCTATATTCTGTTGACAACAATGGAAAACAAGATATTGAGCGCTGAAACAATATGAAGCTTGATTCGAATCCAGGCCTTCAAAATACCGACGTTGGGAATGTTATCCCGAGCTAACCTTCAAGACGTGTCACAAATTTCAGACCTCAGCGTGATGCTGTTAGATTGTATAAAAAATGAATCAAATGATAAAATTAGAATCTTCGCTGTTCATCTTTCCTTTCTCGTGTTTTCTTTTTTTAGCTCGAAAAGGTTTTCCTGGTAAGCTCTCGTCCGAGAAATAGCATTTAACACGATGGTTTTGGAGTCTTAAGCGCTTAAAACAATGAAAGTGCAGCTTTGTTTTTTCTACCCGTGCCCTTTGCAGGCCTCTCCATGCTGCAGGGCATTCCAAGGCATTTTCTTCACCCACTAATCCGCCTTTGCACCCAGTTCCCTAGCGCAGTTGGCATTTTTGCTATGTACTTTTGTCTATTCTTCCTGTGGACATGCACCCCGCTAGAAAAGAACTATTTTCCGGACCAGTTGTCTAAATTGTCAAAGCGTTTTCGCTGACGTAGTCGCTATCACCTCCGGAAATCAAAGTTTCAGTAATACCTATTCAAACTGTTGCTCTTTGAATGAATTCAGGCAACTTTTTTTCAGATCATATGGGTTACTTCATTGTTCTGCTGGAGTTGTTTTAGTTGCAAAAGACCAGCAGAAGAGAATATTTTTTAACTTTCTTGTTAGTCAAGTTATAGTACTCGCATTGTTAGTACAAGAGGGATTCATGGTGCGCTAGCAGAACCAAGATCGTGGGTGTTGGATTAAAACATTTTATTGTAAGAACTTACAGAATTTTTTCTGACATTATTCATTTTTACACAATTTGTTTGAATGATTTTCTGATTCCCTTTCCCATTACCAGCAATGCCGAAGCAGAAGAGGCCAACGCAGAAGAGGATCGCAAAAAGATCCATGTGTACCAGAGGCGCTGGCTTATCCTTTTGTTGTTTTGTGCCTGCTCTCTGTCTAACGCCTACCAGTGGATCCACCTTAACATCATCTTCGACGTCGTCAAGACGCACTACAATGCGTCGCTACCCACTGACTCAACACAGGCCAACATAGCCATCGACTGGCTCTCAATGATCTATATGTTAGCTTACTTCCTCTTCATGCTGCCTGCGGCCTGGGTGCTTGAGCGCTTCGGGCTTCGAGTGGGTAACATATGCGCCGCTTTGCTTAACTTTACGGGTGCTTTGATCAAGTGCTTCGCAAGCAGCCCCGGCTCTTTCTGGCTGCTTTTCTTCGGGCAGACGGTGAGTTTTGCATTTGTTGACAGTAAGCCTTGATGCCCTAAAATATGCTTGCCTTCAAAAAGAAAGGAGCCTTCACTTGATGAAACTCTTAATACTTCAGGCCCCAGGTTCCTTACAGCTTTTAGATTCAGATGTTGTAACTCAGTTTGACACCTAACCCATTAAGAGCGCTTTTTGAAATAAGTGTCTGGGATGGACACTCAGATCTCTAGTGCAAAATGTCTGCCAAGCGCTATGTACGCTCGTAACTTAAGTAGCTTCTTATCTTGCTTGCTATGCTCATCGATGGTGCCAAGGTAGCTCAGCTTTACGCTTTTTTACTAATCATAGCAATAAGGGACATATATCCCATTACTATGAGTGATTTGTGATTGCTTTCGGCCTGGTGTTCGGCCGACAGAGCTGCCAACCCATTCGTATTTTTTTAACATTAACATTTTGGTGAACCGGTGGCTTCTAGCAGCTCTCAGCCAACTCAGCGGAAGTATGAATGCTCCCGAAAACGGATGCCAAGCATACTGCCAGCATGCCGCTTTTTATCCGATGAATTACTAACTTTTCTGTTAATTGTTTAAAACTGGCGATTGGACAGAAAGCCAAAGCCAAAGCAAATCTAAACTCCAAGAGGCGCCTTATCTGCCGCTGACAATCACAATGACAATGTGGTAGTTTTTCTACAGGCATAGTGTTATAGCAGCAAGGCCAAAGTTTTTTTGATAAGGTTGAAGTCCCAACTGTAAAATAGGGACGGGCTGTTCTTTTCGGCTCAGTGACAGACGACCCTGTTTGTTCAGCGGAAGAAGATATCATTCTAAGCACTTGTGTATAGAAAGAAGGTTACATAGCAATGTTTGCTAGTAGATTTCTTGTGCTTTCTTAGCTTCGGTTCAGATCTGCCATGGTTGATAACGCTCGATATATTGCAAGCAATTACTTTGCACTCCAACAATCCAATTATCCAATTATTGCTGGATCTGCATACAGTGTGCATCGGAAATCTATCGGTGGAAAGAAATTTTTTAACGCTCACTAAAGCATTAGGGTTAATAGAAATTAGAATCGGGAAAAACTAGAAATACCAATATAGGGTGTATACTGCTGTGAGTGGAGGTGAAACACGAATCATCGTAACTTATTGCACTATAACGCATGTAGGTGTGTGCTACTGCGCAAAGCTTCATATTGGGTTTTCCGGCTCCTCTGGCCGCGGCTTGGTTTGGTATTAACGAACTCTCAACAGCCACAGCCATAGGTGTGTTCGGCAACCAGATTGGTATTGCTGTTGGCTTCGTACTGCCGCCACAGTTCATCAAAGCTGGGGAAGATACACAGAAACAGCTGCTGGGTATGTTCATCGGCGGCACCTGTGTGACCGGCATCATCCTCATTCTGATGGTGCTACTGTTTCCAGACCTACCGCCGCTTCCACCAACACTGGGCCAGCTGGCGGTACGAAAGAGCCGTGAAGCAGCTGCCAAAAAAGTCGCAGAGCAGCCAGAGAGTTTGCTGGGGCCATACCTGGCATCGCTCAAGCGGCTTATGACGAACTCAAGCTTCATTGTGCTCACCGTCTCTTACGGTAAGCCGCTGCTTTCGGATGTTATTTTTCACTCTCAGTTTAAAATGTTTCTCAAGCAAAACTCCAGATACATTAGTTATCATTCCCACAAACATTATTTAATAGCTTCTCGAGGCAAAGAAAGACAGAGAGTAGCGCTTTCATTTGAGACAGACTTGACCCATTGTACTTTGCCTTCTACTACCTCGTTGGGAAAGTTTTGCAAGGGAAATTCCGGTATTTGGCTCCAGCTAGGAAGCCCGCTGAAGACTTAGCTAGCTTGACGCAGGCCCTAAAAGCCACAGTCGTATCTGCCTTATGGTGACTTGATTGCTGTGGTAGCTTTTATAAAATTTACTAAGTAAAATTGTTAAACTTTCTACAGTTCAACCTTAAAAAAATCACTTTCTGATTTTCCATGATATGCATGTAACTGTGACTTATTATACCTACGACCATAAGAAGAGGATCGTTAAAATTATAGACCAAATGATCATAAGAAAGTTATCGCACAAACTTGGAAACCTCGTGTACTCTTCACAATACTCTAAGCAGTGAATCTGTAAACTTGATGTATTATTGGCAGTGTAAATTTTCTCACGTTTTCAGTGAGTGGGTAACCTGCTTATCCTGCTTCAAAACCTTTGCTTATAATAAATTAAACTGTGAAAAACATTGCAGGCATCAACACCGGCACTTTTTACGGTTTGTCCACTCTGCTAAATCCGATTGTTGTGCCTGAATTCAAGGTAATTTGGCGTAGACGCGCTTGACCATGCAGTGATACTAGGATACTAGATAAAATAAAAATTATCTGAATTCACGCTTCAGAAAAACAACAGCACTGCCACAGACATGGCTGCTGTAGAGACTCATCTGGGCTGGGCAGCTTTCACCATGATCATCGCTGGCATTCTGGGCTCGGTGCTTGCTGGCTTTATCCTGGACAAGACCAAAGAGTTTAAGTAAGTTGAGATTTTGCTAAAAAAACTTTTCGACTCAGGGATATTCAGTATTGCCTTTTTATTGGGATTCTTGAAAATATTTAAAGGTATTTTATTTTAGAGGCGTTTAAATCACAATAAGGTGAAAAACGTTATTCTAGACTTTGCAGCGCATAAATAAATCCTCAAGACTTATAAATGCCGGTTGTTATATGTCATTCTATGTCATTATATGTCATCGGTACATTCTAGCAATTTCGGGAGAAATGGACAGAGGAATCCGATTACTTTTATTTCGTTAAGTAGCACATGAAGCGGCACGTGAAGCAGCAGCACACACTACTCCCTTGTGCAGGTTGACAACGCTTGCCATCTACGTGCTGTCATGTCTAAGCACTGTGATGTTCACGGTCACCCTGCCGCTGGCCCGCATGTGGATTGTATACCTGTCCATGTTTCTGCTGGGCCTGTTCATGACTGGCTACCTGCCCGTGGGATTTGAGTTCGCTGCCGAGATCACTTACCCAGAGAACGAGGGCTTATCGTCTGGCTTTCTGAACGCAGCTGCCCAGGTCTGCACCTCACATTTTTGCCTCTCCTAATAAGATAATTTTATGGTTTTAGATAGAGAGATTAGTTTCAATTAATGAGAATACATTTTTGGTAAAAAAAATGCCTTGCTTCGTTGCTTACAGATATAGTATATGCTAGACTAAGTTTAGATATGCAAGAATCTATACTTATTTGCAAGAATTGAAAGATTTGCGAGTTTTAACTATACACAGAAACAATAATAAAACATAATCGCTCACTGTGTCAAATAGAGAATAGAGAACTGTGAGTGGCAGCTAATACATTTTCATCCTGTAATTTGCCCCTTTTAGTTGCTAGGGATAACTCTTACGTTAAGCATTCGCGCCATTATCGACACAGTGAGCACACTCGCCGGCAACATTGTGTTTTGCGTTCTGCTTCTTGTGGGCACCATCATGACAGGTAATTTTACACTATTAAAATGCATCATAGGACGTATCGCCATTTCGCTTGTCAGTTTGCTTCTCACCAATCTCGATGCTCCTTGCAGGTGTCATCAAGTCTGACCTAAGACGACAGCGGGCCAACAAGACGGTAATAATTGAGGCGACCGAGTCAATCGGAACCGTGAACACAAGCATAGTCCCGTAGAAGCCATGGGATACCACAGAAGCTGCCTCTGAGTAGGTACAGATTTCCAAAGTCAGCACGAACGGAATTTAATGGAAAACTCATAGTCGCTGCGGTGCTCGTGTCTACATACAAGTCCCAACCTTTAAATACAAACAATTTAGTTTTAGCCTCGGTTTCAACATCTCAATCAGTATTTAAAATTAAGTTGCACATAAGCGCGTTCATCTCAGAGTCCAGATTAAAAAATACTTTTAAGTTGCATGGTTTACACACAAACTATCCTTACTTTGATTTGACGCATCACTTTTTGTTGCCAGCCAGCCTCTCCTTTCCTTGCACCTCTGATCGAGGGACTTAATTTTTTAGTTGGACAAATTTATAACAAGCGAAAGTTGTTTGTTATCTAGCAGAATGTATTTCTCTAACGAACATCTCATGAATAAATAACTGACCACCAACACACAAAGAGCTTTATGTAATGAGGCTGACTCGACACTTTCTTAAACTAATAAGTAAGATAGAAATTTCGCACTCCACTCACGCCCATTTTAGATTGAAATTGACATTGACGTCCATCCTGAAACTGAGCTTTTTAAGAAGCCTGCCGGTCCAGAGCGTGTTTCGTATCCAGCGGAAACTTGACGAAGTGCTTCGCACTGCAGGCTATATAAGCAATAACTTCACTGCTCCTCTGAATTTTTTAAACTAATTTTGGTCTTATTAAGCGACAGCTGAATTTAACCCGTTCTGGCTGTCTGTAGTCGAACCCATTATAGTCTGTCTCAAAAATCAGTATATATATGCCCAATCGGAGATTCCCTCGTCATTCAATTAGTTCAATGCCATCAACGTGTCCTTTTTACCAGGGTCACTGAGTCAGTTCAGTGTGCTGCAGTCACTCTTAATTCCGTGATTCCTTGCATAATCCCCACTATCAAACAGGCTACTATCGGAGCCAAAAGGAGCAAGAGAAGAATCTACACCGTAAATTTCCACTAATATAGATGGGATCAAACGAAAGACTTCTGATTCTTGGAGAAATACTTTTCCTTGTAGATCGCAACTTCGCCTTATACATCACAATGATCGCGTGTTGGCATGTACTACTATAATTAGTGGATTGATGGAGGTTCTTAAATGAGTGCATGGTTAACATGCAGGTACAAACTGTATAACTTTGTGTGTTTCTAAATAGCATCAAATGAGAGGTTGTAGCTTAGTGGCTGGATCATCAGACTTATGACTTAAAGCAGCGGTTCTCAACCTTTTATTCAGGCGATCCTAATTTTTTCCCTTGCATCTTTTTTGTTTGTTTGCGACCCCTATAATAAGCATGCGACCATGCGATAGCCAGCGAACTTTGGTGTGGAGAAGGAGGGAACTGTGCTCAGCCCCCATTTCCTCGCACAGCGCTGTGAACAGTCGATGATTCAGAGGTCAGCTTTTGATGAAATTCACCACGGGAACGTCTGTCAAGACGGCGTCGGTCAGCTGACAAGTCTTTGGCTGCCAGTGCTTCACGATGGATGAAGCAATGTGTCCAGCTAGCGTCAGGCGTGACATCCTGGATGCGATTCACAGCACCACTGTTCTTTCATGTGCACGCTGCCTGTGCACGCTGGTTCAGTGATACCAACTGATGGAATTTGACGCCTTAACTTCTCCATGAAGTATACTCGCGTGGCTTAGTCGCAACTTCAGGGTGCTGGGTTTGCAGATGGCGCTTGAGTTTTTTTGGTTTCATTGACTCCTTTGACAATGTGACTTCGCAGATAACACATTGTGGTTTTTCATTCGCAGTTTTGAAACCTAACTCAAGAAATGCTTCATTATAACTGCGCTTAGGTGAGTTTGCAGACGATGCCATTAACAACAGATGAGATTGAATATCTAAATAGATGCCTCTCTAATCCTAATCTAACCCTAATCCTAAGCAGGTTATTGTGCCTCCAATCGGCTAAGCCAAAAGGAATGGGAATGCGTTTAAATGTGGGGTGGATTGTTGAGAGGAGTTCCTCCTCTGGGTAAGGAGTTGCGATCGTTCGTTTTAAGCTCGCTGGGGTAACAAGGTAAAAGGGAGACAGAGAAGGAAAGTTTGTTTTGCTTGTCGTGTGGTGTCGTGTGACTCAGCCCATATCTAGCAGAACAGGCTTAGCTTGCGACTGCGTGCATATTTTGTGTTGCGACTTCAAGTTGAGTGCTAGGCCGCTAGTGCTATAGCCATTGCAATGTAGCTAACAGCCTTTGACTTACTTTTACTTTTACTAAAAATGTTTTACTCTAATATCTCTAAAGGGTTCTTCCCCAATAAAAAATACATTTTTTATTTTTATTTTTGCTGCGACCCCCAGAAAATGGTCACGCGACCCCCAGTGGGGTCGCGACCCACAGGTTGAGAACCACTGACTTAAAGGTTCCAAACTTTAAGGTCTTAACTCAACACACACTTCAGTTGTTAAAATGGGTACCAGAATTAGCTGGGGGTGTGGCGTTACCCCAGTCCATGGACTGAACAGCCGTACGCAGCCTTCAGATGCGCCGCGCAGTATCTCCGGCTGTGCTGACAGCTGCACATTTGATCCAATTGGGGCTGATGAAATCAATTATTTTTTAATTATAAAGCACAGAAAATTTGCGCTTCTCACGCGATCCTATAAAATGTGTAATTTGTGTGTGGGTTTTTTAGCAACAGATTACGAGCTACAGTGAAAGGATATAATCGGAGTCGCCTGCAGAGGCATTGCATGCCATGGCTCACACAGTGGATCGACCATAGATATAGACCATAGCTATAATGCATTCCAAGTCAGAAATTCCCTTTATCTCCGCAAATATTGTGCAAAAAAAGAACAAAAACAGGAAGAAACGATTGAACATAAACTATGAATCCTGTAAGGAGGAACCAGCTGAAAAACAGGTGGTAGAAGCTTAATAGCAAACTTATTTATATGAAGCCGAAAATCAACATTGGGTTTGAAAATCAAATTACGACGCGATTCGCACTCCTAGGTGCGTCTTCAGGTTTATTTTGTCAACAGAACGAAATTGAACAGGTTTTGCGAATAAATATGTGGAGTTGGGTGTAGATTAACACAAAAATCAACAAATCAATATTGGAAACACACGAGTTAGTCCGTAAGGCAGCGTAAAGTCCGGGGGCAGAAAGAATGTACACACAGTACTCTCTCACATCAAAAGACACGTAGTAAGATGACCCGCGCCACTATGTTGGAGTTGAGAGTTTAGACTGGGTGACTGAGCTTTTATGTGCATGGCCTCAAGAATTCTGAGTTTGAAATCCGACTGGCATTGGTAAATGATTTTAAAGCGCTCGTTTGGGTTGCAGTTAGAGCAACTACTGCAGTGCAGGAGGTGATCTTGTATAGCTGACGGTTTGAGCCAGTGCTCCCTGGTTCTAGTGTGCAGGTGTCTTTTAGTTTTCCCCCACGTAGGAGGCGCTCTGGTCAACAGAGCAGTTGAACTGACAAACGACACCAGCACGCAGGGCACAGGGGACACGCGATTTTAACCGGCCAACGAAATCACCGACTTTGGCAGTCCGAAAAACAGCTCTGATGTTGCAGTTAAGCGATTGGTGAAACAGTTTCTTAATTTTGCTTTTGAAGTGAAGAGAAGGATGTCCGAAGAAGGGAAGGACGAGAATGGGCTCTTTGTGATCATTTTAGGCGATTTGCTGTTTGTTAACATTTTCAGAGATGAACTTGTGAATGATGCTGTAGATAAAGTCTTGAGGATAGCCGTTTTGACGAAACAGTTTGGTGAGAAATCTTAATTCCTGGTCAAAGTTAGCGCACGTGTTGCAGACAATGAAGGCTCTATGGAGTATGCATGTGATAAGGCCCGATTTCCAATTTCTAGGGCACAAGGCCTGGAAGTTGAGGATCAGGTTGGTGAACGTTTTTTCCGAAAGACTTTAGTGGAAAGAGTTCCACTGCTAAGGTCAATGTCCAGGTCTAAGAATGGAAGCTTTTGGTCGGTAGCATTTTCAATAGTGAATTTGATGTTAGGATGAGTAGAGTTGAGAGCTTGAGGGAAGGACTCGATTTTGACTCTGTTGTCGAAAATGGCTAAAATGTCATCCACATACCGCCTGTAGAATTTGGGGGCACAATCGAGAGACATCCAGTTGTTGGTTTCCCAGTGGGACAAGCAGACCTTGGCAAGAGTGGGGGCCAGGGGGCTGCCCATGGCGCAACCATCAATTTGCCTGTAGTATTTGTTATCGAACAGAAAGATGCCAGAGGTCGCGAAACGGAGGAGTTTTTTGAAGGAGGTCTTGGTCATAGAGGGAGGGTTGGCTTTATAAACCAGCTCAGTAGCAACGTCAACGGCAAGATCAAGGGGGATGTTAATGAAAAGAGAAACAACATCAAAGCTACAGAGCGTGTCAGAACGAGGAATATTGGCACAATATTGTTGAAGATCATGGAGAAATTCACTGTTGGATTTCGTAGAGAAATTGGACGAGAGGCAAGGCTTGATGAGGGAATCCAAGTACTTGGCTAGTTCATATTCAGCTGTATGAATCATGGAGACAATTGGTCTGAGGGGTTTGTCAGGTTTGTGGACCTTGGAGACTCCATAAAGCTGACCAGGTTGGATGCCACTGGGCATGATACGTTTAAATATTTTTTCATCAAGGTGTTGTTTGACGTTGGTGCGCAGAAAGTTTTGAAGAGAGCGTTCAGATTAAGGATAGGGTGGGACATATAGTGATGTTGTCATGCGATCCCAGACATTGGAATTTAGTCTGGTCCAGAAGGATATTGTTAAGTTTATTGATGTAGTCAACGGTGTTGAGGATTTCAACCCCATAGCCCTTGTCATAATAGAAAATTTTTATGTCATCAGATTTGTTCAGCTGTTTGAGGGTACGGTGGAGCAGTTTATTTCTCTTGTTGGATATACAGTTAGTGGCCTTGGCAGAGAATTGTTCAAATTCAACAATGGTCTTTCTTTAAGTGTCAGGAAGTTGGCGCGGCTCATGATACCCCGTGTCATGAGTTATTATTTATTATGAGTTATTTTTTTGTTAATCTACGCCCAACTCCACATATTTATTCGCAAAACCTGTTCAACTTCGTTCTGTTGACAAAATAAACCTGAAGATGCACCTAGGAGTGCGAAACGCGTCGTAATTTGATTTTCAAACCCAATGTTGATTTTCGGCTTCATACTACTTGAAGTATTCCTACTACTTGCTAAATTTCCCAAAAATTTCGGCTGGATGTCAAAACTTAAAAACTCTCTAAACCTCTTCTGACTTGGAATCATTTCGCGGTCCTTGAAGCCTACGAGAAATAAAACATCTGAGCAAGTATTAAACTGTGGTAGACAAAGTCTTAATTTTTATGAAAATGTGCTGTGCGACTGTGCTGTACCCATAGTAGCGGCAGCGTTGAAGGATTTTGTCTCAATTTTTTCGGATACTTTGGATGCTACTACATAATTGTTTGCAATTGACGCAAGTCAGCAGAGGTTTGAAATCAGAGGTAGAGCGGAGGGGTTGCGAGCTGGAATGAAGTTGAAACATGGGTGATCACATTAATTCCTACTCCCAAGTCCTCCCTCCCCCAGAGTACCCGCACTGTACGACAAGATTATCTGCAGGCTGCTCAGAGGACTATACAGCAAATCTTCACATGCTTTTTACGTACTACATTATTTTTTTATAAAAAAGCCTCCGTAAAAAGACCCCTTTAAAGTACTCGCATGAACCAGATTGGTTTTCTAGCTCGAATTGGCCTGTGTATGTTCACAATATACGAGCTACAATGTAGCTATTTTTAACATCAGATCAAGTACTCCTTGCCGCCGTTCAGTCGGTAAGGAGATTTAAACGGCTGAGTGTGCTGCGTGCGTTCGCCGGTCTGCCCGTTTAGGGCGCAGTGGGGGTCATGGCGTGTGTGGGGTGGCTGTCGGCCTGGTTTATTTACAGCAACCTAGGTTGATGGCAACCTAAATCTGATAGCAGACTATTCTCACACGTTGTATGAGAAAACCATTCATGCGTACGAGTACGAGTAAGCAGCTAGCTAATAGCATTTTTGTCTGGTTGAATACTTAGTGCCGTTTACAAAAGGATATGCTACAGCTATGCATGAATGCTGGGGTCCCGACATCACACGAATCTGCAGACTTCTAGGTATTTCGTACTCTTGCGTTGCAACAAGTACACAAATGGTCGAAAGCCACCATTAATTGAAGTAAGGATACCTTAACGGATCATAAACTTTTTAAAACTCGCAGATCGCAGGTCAGGGTATCATGCCTTGAAGCGGCTCAGGGCCGCCTCCGACCGAATGACGCGTGGCCGGTGCGTCGAAGTCACCGCCCGCGCAGCAGCTCAGAAGGGCTGTTCAGGTGCCCCCTTGCGTTCAGCGCGGCGTTGGTCTTGTAGCGTGGGCCGATGCGCACTCCAAAAGCCGCACGCAGCAACTTGATTTTCGACGCCAATTTCCTGTCGTCCCAGTCGGAATCAGCAGCGAAGTCCAGCTTGAACATCTGTAGCCACATGTTCACATCAGTATCTGCATGCAGAGCCGGAAAACTAAGGCAGTAAAAGTGTATTTTCTTTGGATGCCATGGTAAGCTGAGATTGTCAAGCTGAGTTACCACTGCCACCAATGTAAGACCTAGCGTTTAGGTAGGCACAAAACCCATGCGAGACAGCCTAAGCGGACTGCAGGTTTATTTTTGAAAGTTTTGGGGTGGCGCCGACACGATGCACATGCGAGAATGTAAGTAGCGTACACAGACGAGTCAAAGGTTAGACTTTGACTTGGTTAGACTTAGACTTAGACTTTGCGCATTTGTCGGGACTGAAAGTTAGTTGAGTATGCCAGCAGAGGCCCAGTCCGCTTACCATGTCAGCAAAGTACGACTGAAGTCTATAGAACTGCTTGCTCTCATTGGAAGTTTTCTCCCGATTCAGTTGTAAGAAAACAATTTATAGGCTAGAATAATGTGAAGTAGCTTTTTAAAACGTTGCTATACATTAAGTCGCATGGATATATGAATAATTTCATGTGAAGTCTAACTTCAACACTTTTGTTTCCAAGAAAGATGTACCAAGTAGAGAAATTAACACTAAATTTTCTCTAATTACCTCATTTAAAATGTAATTACTGTTAAAAATATCTGCAGGGTATATTACTAAAGTGGCCGGTAATCTAATCGAAGTCTAATCGATAAGTATATGGTGTGTTTAATATGGCGTGCTGCAATAATTATTTAATATTAAATAGTACAGCTATATAACTATTCGTGCGAGCCGTCTCACAGCCCTCCGATCAGACTCGAGAAACACTGACAGAACGGCATATTCAACACCTCGCCGCCAAGATGGGCGCGGACACAGTTTACGCGCAAGTCAAGTCGGACAGCTGGAGGTAGTTTGTTGGAGGACTCAGCGCGCAGACGCCGGACTCGGAGGTTTGCAGCATCATCAAATCGCTATGGCAAAGGTGGCAAGCCGCTCCCGGACACGCAATTAAGGCGGCCATATCCGACCTCAGACGTCTGCCATCGCGACCTACAGCGAGGTAAGCAGGTCTGCATCCCAAAGCCGATAAGCAGAGTGCCCGCACGGAGGTCTCACAAGCCATCAAGGATATTGGCCCCGTGGACCCCAGCGAAGCCAGCCATTCTTGCTGGCCTAGCTGTGGAGCGTGCTGAGGGACAGCAGACGCAATTAGGCGCCCGGCAAGGACGGGATTTACCCGGATTTCCTGGCGCGTCTTCCCGATCCCACCCTGCTGAGGCTTCTAAACAGCAGTTGTCGCGAGGCGAAGCTGAATTTAACCTGGCGACAGGCACTCACCGTGCGAATTGCCAAAAAGTGGAAGCAGCTGTCCGACCCCAGCTGATCGAGCTGTGTCAGTTAGGCCCTCGTAGGCAAGGTGCCAAGGCGCCTCGGCACCTGGGCCGAGCAGATCGGACTATTCCCAGAAGAGCAGGAGTTTCCCTGCAGACAGCAGCACCGTCGACTGGCTGGCGCATCTGGCCCAGTCCGCCTTTGCCGCGCACCAAATTAGTAGCCATAGAATTCCTGGCGGCCTTGAATCACTCCTGGTGCCTGGGCATCCTGCGCGAGTTCGTCAATGGCCAATGTCAGACCACTGGTAGGGTAGATTCGTGGATGATTCAAACTGCTATTATTGCACTGCTATATACTTCTACTGCTACCCTCGTACATAATTATTTTACAAGACATTGTGTTGGCCGACTCTGCCATTGTGTCGGCCAACAACTAATTCTCACTTTCTAATCGATGCTTGCAAGCTACACATGCCTCTTTGATTTGCTCATTTATAACTTAACTCAAAAGCCATTCATTGATTTCCCTTGATTTTTGATGTTTTAATAATAAACTCTATGCACTTCTGCTATGAAATATGCTATAAAAACAGAACAGAAAACATTTAAATTGTGCAGATTGTGATACTACAGTACATCAGAAATTAACAAATTAAAAATTCTAGAAATAAACGAGTGCTCTGTGTATTTTGCATTGTCTTAATCTTTCTGCTTGCAGTGCAACAAAATGACTGCTGCAGACTAAAGACGGAAGCATGAGGCAGCCAGTATCAATAACAGGATTATGTAATATAAGGCAGACAATTAAAGCAATACAATCAAAGCTAAAAAATTGCAAGCAGCAATACCAACATAAGCTCAACTAGTGAAAAGCTAATCGTTTCACCGTTGGTCATATCGTGCTGCTGGTATTCGCAGTTAAAAAGTTAGGTTCAAAGATTTAACTTAATTTTCTGATTTCAGGATTTCTCAGACGAATGTCACAACATATTATTGGCCATAAAAGCGAATTACTCCTACTCGTACTTTTACACAGCGCACCAAATAAGCAAATCCGTGAATGGGATTAGTTCAGAATGAATTTACCAGTGGACTAGAAGGCAAACACATGTGGAATTTCTGTACACATAAAAAATCACATGTGTACAAATGTTTCCATGTGGAATTAACTATAACTCACTACGTTTGATGTCGATCAAAACGAGCCATTAGTAAATCTAAAACCAACCCAACGATCACCAATTGAGTAGGGCAAAACATCTATTGAAAGATTTTCCACAGAAGGGAAGGCATAAAACTGTCTCTAGATGTGTTGGGCAACCGCGGCAACAGCAAAGAGAAAGCGCATCTGAACAGAGCGGAATTTAAGCAGCTACTGAAGTCCAAGTAAACTGAGAAAACAAACTGTAGCCAGCAAAAGCTATTTTGGAATCATACTGTCACGGGTGGAATTTTACGGCGGCGGGTGCAGCGATACGTAACATGTGTTGAGCAGGGTATACCGCCCGTCGGCATTGGGAGAGATTCTATCGCGAGTATTTTTTCTGGCTATGTACGCGCGAAGAATTTATTGGGCATTTATAGGCCGATACAAGCCGCAAGATGCAGCTAAGACAGAAACAGACGGAAACGTAGCAGTGCTAGAGTCACATATAAGATAGATCAACGTAATATATCCAAGCCTACATTACACTAAGTAACAGCGAAACAACAGCATAACAAAAGAGCAGAGCTAGAGATTTTACAGACCGAGGAATAAGCAGAGGAAATCAAAGTTATTTACAGCCTCACAGGCAAGCGGTCACTCGCACACCGACTCAAGCATGTCCATTTTAGGCGAGTTTTCGAACAGTGCAGCCCGGTTCTGGTCCTCGGCCTTCTTTACCCAATGATTATAGACCAGAAAGGCGGTGCTGTCAATTAGGCGTCGCATAGCCCGAACGCTGTACGGATCAGAACGAAGGCGCCGCATGTCCAGACGGCTAGGCGCGGCGTGCAGTCGGCTAAGGCGACAGAGGCAGCGTACGGCCAGGATGGCTGAGCGGAATCGGCTGCGCGGCTCGAACAGAAGACGTCGCAGCTCCTGCGGGGAACGGCAGATTGACTGGCTGAATGACACAGTGAATTGAATGGAATCGAGTGGCAGCCCATAGGGTTGGCTGAATGACACAGTGAATTGAATGGAACCGAGTGGCAGCCCATAGGGTTGGCTGAATGACACAGTGAATTGAATGGAACCGAGTGGCAGCCCATAGGGTTGGCTGAATGACACAGTGAATTGAATGGAACCGAGTGGCAGCCCATAGGGTTGGCTGAATGACACAGTGAATTGAATGGAACCGAGTGGCAGCCCATAGGGTTGGCTGAATGACACAGTGAATTGAATGGAACCGAGTGGCAGCCCATAGGGTTGGCTGAATGACACAGTGAATTGAATGGAACCGAGTGGCAGCCCATAGGGTTGGCTGAATGACACAGTGAATTGAATGGAACCGAGTGGCAGCCCATAGGGTTGGCTGAATGACACAGTGAATTGAATGGAACCGAGTGGCAGCCCATAGGGTTGGCTGAATGACACAGTGAATTGAATGGAACCGAGTGGCAGCCCATAGGGTTGGCTGAATGACACAGTGAATTGAATGGAACCGAGTGGCAGCCCATAGGGTTGGCTGAATGACACAGTGAATTGAATGGAACCGAGTGGCAGCCCATAGGGTTGGCTGAATGACACAGTGAATTGAATGGAACCGAGTGGCAGCAGATTGGGATGGCTGAATGACACAGTGAATTGAATGGAACCGAGTGGCAGCAGATTGGGTTGGCTGAATGACACAGTGAATTGAATGGAACCGAGTGGCAGCAGATTGGGATGGCTAGGATGGGAGGATGGGACAAACATGATGTAATGAGTAAGTAGATCTTCGACTCTGAAGAGCATTAGAATAATTAGGCTGCCACTATAATTGACGCTGCGCACTTTTTCCATTTGTTGCTGTGGTTGTGCTACTGGCTGATCCAAGATGACTAGGTTTAATTTCTTCTATCTATCTATCTTTTAGTGCCCAAGAACTTACAAAGCATGGCCCAGTAAGATAAGTGAATGTACAATTCATAGCACACCAAGAGCAGTACACATCAGTGTAAGAGAACTACAGCTAAAACGGGATAAATAAACAAAGTGCTGCCGATTATTCTGATGTGAATCAATGAGTTGGGTAGATACACGGAAATTATCTCAGGGTTAGTTCATTAGTTAACTGCAGACACCAGACAAACAGACCATGTGGATGGAAAGTTCGCGGTATTGACATCATTAAATCGTTGATTAAACGGCAAAATGCATAGTGCAAGTTTTAGAGAATTTGCTCTCTGAAAAGACCTTGGGTCAAGCAATCAAACAGCTCAGGTCTGTGCAGTAGATGCTGGTAAATCAACATACCACCACAGATGATTTACTGAGAGGTTCTGAAAATTACCTGACTGCGAACTCCTGATGGAAGGCCGGGCTCAAGCTTTAAACGTAGGTTAAAAGTGGGTCAATATTTGTACTTAAGTAAGCAACGAAATATGCTAAGATTCACAACTTAATAAGCAAAGGTAGATGAACAATTTCACTATGGACTGAATTAAGAACTGAAAATATAAAAGTTTTAGAACTACGAGCTCTCGAAAACTAAAATATTCTATCCATTTAGCAAGGAAGACTATGCAAAAACCCACGCAATCATGAACGGAAAGTACCCTCAGAAGTCTGCGGTCCTTTAAACATGCAGACACACAGTCTATTTTGTTGAGAAGCAATCGTTTGTTTGGATCTTTAGAAAACCATTATATACATCTGGTACGAGGTTAAGTTAAGTAAGCATTCAAACTATAGACTAGGAACAAATGTACACATAAACATAGAATTTAGAGCTCACTTTAAGCAAATAGCAGCCAACTGACCTGTCGGGCAAAAAATGGATGCTGAAGAGCCCCAGAGGCAGTGGGTCGCTGCGCTGGTTCCACGCGGAGCAGGCTGCGAATGAGATCCTTCGCCGAGTCGGAGATCTCCTCCCACTCAGGGGAGTCGAAGCTGAATCGGCCCTCCATGATGAGGCGCAGCATAATCATCTGCTTACGGTGCCAGAAGGGCGGTGAGCCACTTAGCAAGGTGTAAATCAGTACGCCGGATGCCCACATGTCCACCGGCCTGCGGTGTGGGTGAACAGACCATTGTAAATTGAGGCGTCCTATGGACCCAACCCAGTACTAGCATCTACATTATTTCTTATATTTACAGCTTTATTTCGAAAAGAACCGCTTAATCATAATTTGATGGGAAGTACTCACCTCCCGTAACCCCGCACGGAGGAGCGCTCGTGTCTCTCATACATATTGACTTTGAGGATTTCCGGACTGAGATAGCTGGGTGTGCCGCAAAGGTCTGTGAGGCTTTGGTCGTCCTCCACTTCGGTAGCGAAGCCGAAGTCAGTCAGCTTGATGTTCATGGCCTCGTCAAGCAGGATATTCTCAGCTTTGATATCCCTGTGAACAATGCTGCGTCTGTGCAGGAATTGCAGTGCATCCATCAGCTGCTGCATGATTGTCCGGGTTCTCTTTTCGGACAACCGAACAACCTTATTCAGGTGCTCAAACAGTTCGCCGTTCGGACAACTGCCGGGTTTAAGTTGAATTTGTTAAATATAAAAATCAGCATGGTGATACAGCTGCGATTAGGAATAGCGCCTGATTGCCAAAAACTGATCAACTGGATCTGGCGAGCAGTTTAGTTTTGTCTGTTTCAGGAGCAAATCAAGCAACCAAGTTTAGAACACTATTATTCAAAGAAGATATAAATAAATCTGAGTCTAAACTATCCATGATGTACTCGTAAAGCGTCAAGGATTATTCCAGCAGCTGTTGCATATACAGGCGGGCTTTCAGGTCAGGAGACTACACCAAGCCTGTTCAGATGAGTACTCGGGTCAGAAGACCCAACCAAGTCTTTCATACTTTGTCGGAACTGCTTTTCCTCCATGATTTGCGTCATATTTTACTTTCTTATTGACTGCCCGTCGGTTTTTATCATATTATATCATTTCTCCAATCAACCAATAATTCGCTTCCCTGCAATTTCTTATGTTTGGCTTATACAAAGTACATTCATTGAGTTTATATACTCTTTTGATCTGGCCCACGCCTTCGCTATTGTTTAATAAAGCTTCACCAAAATTGCTCGTTCTTAAAATCGAAAATACACTAGAAATACTAAGTCTATTTTGTCCAAGCGACAGCCGTAACCCAGCAGGGTGTGCAAATTCAAAAAGCATAATAGATTATTAAGAAATATTTTTACATTTCAAACACGAAGAACACATAGGCAGCAGTTTCAAAGTAGCCGTGAAGCAGGATAATGTTCGGGTGGCCCTGGACTTTGCGGAGAACCTCCAGCTCCTTTACGGCATCTGCCATCGCATCATCACTGTTCGAGTCAAGGTTGTTTAGATCAATCACCTTTACGGCAAATTCCTTTTTAGTAGACTTCTCCACACACTTTCGCACCACGCTACTGAGACCACTGAAAGGCAGCAGGATGAGTAGGTTATCCGATAAAGCCTTTTCGGTTCATTGAAATAAATTAGCAGAAAATTCGCACACTGCTTTTGGATAGTTGCATAAGAAAAGCTAAGAGTGCATAATAAAGTGTAGTTTTAGCTGTCTACAAACGCAAAAAGATATAAAAATGTAAATTTTATTCATATTGTATACTGTATACTATATCCAAAAACTGATCATCAATGGTCGATGGACTGTTTTTGAAAAACTTTTATCGACCCTCTGAACCCACTTAAATCGATATCTGAAAAACGAATCATGTTATGGACCTTAAAATTTTAAATTAACTTGGTTAGGTTTATGTACTTCTCGCGTTTGCTTTGACCCCTTATAATAATAAAAATAATTGCAGGAGGGCTGCGAGCAATGTCACATCATTTCTTGACACAAGACTCGCAGCCAGGGAGGAGCCAATTCTGCATGTGAGCCAATGAGCACACGCACACATACCGTTTGCAGGCTCACGCTCTTCATACACTCACACCCTAGGTGTGTACATCTGCTCTGACGTTCTCGTATCAACTTTACTGTGTCTCAAAGGTGCTTTCAAAAATGACAAGCCCCCAATCCTTCTCTGGCAGCACTCCAAATAAATGTGGCCTCGCCATGGGCTGTTTGGTACGAAACATTTTACATGAAAAGATGAAAATAACACTCATCAAGCAGAGAAGCTCCGATACTTACTGGCCCAGAACCTCCTTGGGTTCATATTGGCTGTAGAATTGATTGGTGTTTCCACTGTCATCACCAGTGCTATTTGCATAGTCAATAGTCATTGCATGGCTGAAAGTGATAGCGATTATTTGTACTTAAGCCTTCTTCTTAACATTTTAACTCATGTAATTAGCACTGTCAACTATATTTCAGCAGTGGAATTAATGGCTTAGTCCAAATAACATTTAAATACATTAAAAATAAAAAAGTATAGTAAAAATGGTTTTAATTAGTAGTCTAATGTATTACATATAAGATTACCAACTTATAGTTATAGTCATTAGTTTGTAAGCAAAATTTTTAGCCTTGTATATAAAACTTACAAAATATGATACATTGTCAGATTTTTTGTTAAGAAAACAGGGCTAATTTAAAAACTCCTTTACAAGTAGACAACAGTTAAGACCTACTAGATACCAAGGTGAGACTAGTCTCAAGTACAAATTTAAACCCAATATTATCTAATACAAATGTTATGTATATATAAGTACATATAATAGCTTCATTTAGTTGTGTGTGGCAATGTGTGAAATGATAGGCCCTAACAAGTTTAATGATCTTCAAAATGGATGACAAAAGTATTATAAGATGATGAAGTTGTAAGATGAAAAGTGTCTAGGATCCAAAGGCCTAGTCAATTTGCTTACACATAACTTCATAAGTTTCGCTGTGATTTCAACATACAAAAATCTGAGAGTTGTGGCTTATTTTTGTAGACTAGTTAGTTAGTTAATAGTAAGTCGACGAAAGTTGTTAGTTGGCTTTAGGCAAGATGCCTATTTGCCAATCATTGACGGCTATATTTAATGGTTTGATTATTCGTCCGGTTAACCGGACAAATAGCGTTTGATAATTTGTCCGGTTAAATTAAAACCAAAACTTTAAGTTTTCGGTGTTGACTATATCTCCTGCATCTTGCTATACTGAGTAAATTTGACATTTTAAAAGCCTTAAGTTTTGAAGGGAATCAGATTCAAGGACCACTGTAGTTGTATAGGCCTAACTATTTATTTATTAATTAAATATTTATTTACAATCTACTATTTATTAAATAAATAAATAAGTATATTAAGAGGCAATATATTAAGATATATATATAAACGAAGACAGTTGTTCCTTGATCCAGGCTTTGGTCTGTCGGCAACCTAAAATTATATATAGATAGCATATAGATCAATTGCCCTTTTAGTTAGATAGGTTAGCTTTTAGTTTCCTAATTTGCCAGGGACTCAGCTAACTCAACAATGGATTTATATGATAAACATTTCTAAGAAACGATGCCTACATGAATTTTACCACCACTTTGACATCAGTGGTTGACAGCAAAGTCACTGTAAACCGGTTAACCGGACGAATAATCAAACGGCTATTTGTCCGGTTAACCGGACGAATAACAACTACCATATATACTGATTTGATGAGTTAGTTAGGCCTAATAAACATTATAACACAAAAAATAACTTAATATAGGCCTAATAATAACTACGCGATTGGTAGTTTTCTTAACAACAATTGGAATAGAAATTGGAATAGAAAGAATAGAAATAGAAAGGATGTATGAAGAAGGATAAGCCTAGCTACATATTAGCTATGGCTATAGCTAAATAAAGGATAGCTAGGCCTAGCCGCCTGTTGCCCAACACTGGGCCTATTGTATAGCAATATAAAATAATAATAACGGGCTTGATTCGTTGTATGTAACATGTCTGTTCCCCTAACTCGTACTCGCGCCTTATTCGTTCATCTGTTCTGTTCTAATTAATATTCTGAATATTTTGAAGGTACTTGTTTCGCACTATTTGAAGTAAAACGCGCGCGCATGCACACTCTCGAAGGATTAACCTCTGAGTAGCCGTGAAGCTAAATCGTCAGGACTAAATTAATATTATTAAAATTGTGAAAACCAAATAAGAAGCTTTATGTCATGAAACTGACTCGAAATTTTCTTAAGAAGAGCATAGAAGCGCGATTAATTAAAGCACAGACGTGAGTAAAGTTGGAATAAATAATCCTTGTAGCGTAATTTCGGTGACAGAATTGTGACGGCGTAGTAGTCGTAATTTTTTGTCTCCTACGTTATTCAGCCAAGCAAACTTATATTAAAGTCGTATCATACGCTCGTATGCTTTGCAGTGTTGTACCTATCCAAGCGCCATCAAACTTACATGTAGTTATTCACCCAGTTATTATGTATTGTGTTTTTATTAAATAGCACTTATTAGCGCTGTATGTATGACATTAAAACGCTTTTAAACGCAGTTTCTCCATGCCATCTATTCTCTCTCTTACGGCTAGGCTAGTCCTTGAGTGCTACACCATTTTACCATCAATTTTGAACAACGAAAACTTCAATAGTGACAAACTCGGACGATTCAAATTCGACAGTTAACGGCAAGGCACGTCAAAGCTACATTCAATTTTGACACAGTCAACTTCAATTTTGAGAAGGTCCGATTTAGCCAATGCGCGAGCCAAATCCTCACTCCTTAAGTTGTCTAAAACTCTGATTCAATTTTGACACTGCGAACGACAAAAGTTACACTCCATGGTAAATTCTCCTGAATATCCGCTTTAATTTTATCAACTCCACTTCAATATAGACAGTCTACGTCCAATCTTGACGGACTTTTCATGACTATACAGTACATGAACCATCGGGAGCTTTTGCCATAAACGAAATGGTCTTCTTGTCCAGGGTAAAAGTAAGATGAGAGCCTTCTCTTCTCCGTGTCACTCTCTAGTTTAATCCGCCACCTTGACTCGCTTCCGTTCCGTCCTTATTTTTATATTCCATAACTTAGAAAATGTAAATGATCGACGAGGACGCGGAATCGTTTCTGGAAGAAGAAGGTACGGAGTCAACCGACGATCCGATTGACGAAGAGCAGCAGCCGGAACAAAGAAGAAACCAGTCAGTTTCTGTTCAGGACCGACAGCGCCTAATTACAGCTCATGAGAACGCAGAGGACTTCGTACACCTTGCGATCCAACTGGGGATAAAGAGGACGACTGCTAGCTTATACCATTGTTCGGACCGGCAGAGCTGAGAATAAAGCAAAGGGAGGTGCGAAGCATTCAAAGTGGGACAAAGAAATGCAACGCTTTCTGTGCGCAATCGTCCAGCACAACCCCCTGCTTACGCTGTCGCAGATGAACGGCATGTTGCGCAACAGATACCCAAGCAAGCCGCACGTCTCGGACAAGACCATTAGCATCAAGCTTGACGGTGCTCTGTATACAACCAAACTGGTTCGCGACACACCGGCTGAGAGAAACTCGGTTACTACGATTGAGACCCGATGCCAGTTTGCAGAGTGGCTGTGCTCTGAGGAGACCCTGGAGATGGAGAAGATCTTTATTGATGAGTTCGGATTCAACACCAGGATGCGCCGCTCAATGGGCCGGTCCCAGAAAGGCCAACGCGCTTACAGAGTGGTTTCTGGGCAGAAGGGGCAGCGCGTGACGGTTTGCTTGGCTGTCAGCCCGACTCTTGGTGTCGTGCACTATCACACCTACGAGAAGGGCATGACAAAGGAGCGATTTGGCGAATTTGTGAGCATCACAATCGCCAACTTCCAGCAGGTGCACCCGGACCGGCGATGCAGCATTGTGATTGACAACGTCAGCAGTCACAATGACGCTGAAGTCTTCGAACTTCCGGGTCTGATCGAGATCAAGCGACTGCCAGTCTACAGCCCATTCTTGACTCCGGTAGAGAACGCCATCTCTTGCTGGAAGGCAGCTCTGAAGCAGCGTTTGGCTCGGATCCAAGCTGACTTCATCCAGCCCACAGCAGAGCAGCTCGCAGGGCGGACACTGGTGGCCTACAGACGTGACATCCTGTTCCGTGAAGTGGACTACACAGTCAATAGCGTCTCGGCCGAGAAGTGCGCGCACTGGTTCAACCTGTGCTATTCGTACGATCCACGCTGCCTGGCCTCAGAGCCGGTTGAGGGCTAGAGGCAATGAGGGACTTAATGACCTAAAAAGACTGTTTTCAATGCACCATCTGTTCGGACCCGTTCTACGTTAAATGAATGTTAACTGGTGTTTTTAATGAAGGCTTTAAGTGAGGAAATGGGACGAATATATCCATCAGATGTTACGCTCCACCGACCACCTTTCTGTCTTACCAGTCCGTCGAAATTGGATGTAGACTGTCTATATTGAAGTGGAGTTGATAAAATTGAAGCGGATATTCAGGAGAATTTACCATAGAGTGTAACTTTTGTCGTTCGCAGTGTCAAAATTGAATCAGAGTATTAGACAACTTAAGGAGTGAGGATTTGGCTCGCGCATTGGCTAAATCGGACCTTTTCAAAATTGAAGTTGACTGTGTCAAAATTGAATGTAGCTTTGACGTGCCTTGCCGTTAACTGTCGAATTTGAATCGGGGTTTGTCACTATTGAAGTTTTCGTTGTTCAAAATTGATGGTAAAATGGTGTAGTGCTGAGCGCTGCTACACAAACCAGTAGCTTGATATAATTAAATAAATTCGTAACAAATATAATCTGTCTTCGATTAATCGAAGAGCATCTAAACTCGACTAAATGCTTGTAATGATACCGTTACATACTCGAATTTAACTTCGTCACAGAAGATTGAACAAAATATCAGCTTTGAAAACTAAAAAATAGTTGGGTTATACACATTGCAAAAGAGAATATTATGAATAATGAATAATAAAAGACACTATGTTTGTAATTCGTTGACTGAACAGTAGACTAGCTGCTTATGTTTTAGTATAAAAATGAATAAATGTAAAAATTATAAAGTTTCAGTAAGACAAAATGCAACAAAAGCGCATGCAGAAGAATGGATGAACATTAAAAGAGGAAAAAAATAACAAGGACGTCTAGAATGCTACAGCATTTTGATAAATAAACGTCCTTAATAAATAGGTTCGCCGGTTAAAAAAGACAGACCAAACTATAGTGAGGCGCGACAGGGGTAGGTGGTAAAACTAAACGAAAAACGAAAAGGTAAAACTAATCGAATAACTGAAACAGGGAGTTCATAATTTACTCATCCTGATGTCACAACGAGACGTTAGGTGGCTAATGTTTTATTATGGTTCCATGCCATTCCTGCGTCCCTTCGCCAATGACACACCCTGCGTGACCTTGACCAAAATATTTCTGTCGTAAATTATCTTTTGCCTCCTTTTTGCTGTAAAAATGCGCACCAACTCCCTTCTTTTTGTGTGATTTACGACATCTCGAATGGCGCACATAGTAAAAAATCATCTCTTATTTTTAGATTGCACATCCACCTCATCCCTCCTTCATTCTCTTGCTCTTTCCATCATAAATAAATTTGCTACGTAATCGCGCAGCCTCCCTCTATAGTTATAAATCATCCCCGTTCCCAGTCCCCGCGCATCCACCCCACTGCCCTCCCGACTAATCACCGATCGGCAGGCCAGGCACGTGATCTGACTGTGTCCAGCATCTCGGTCAAAGACAGACTCAAAGTCGAGCTGATCATGCGATAACACGGCATGAGTGCGTGACTCTGGGCTCTATATACGGTGCGGTGCCACCACCCGAATACTTTTGGCGCTCTCGTCATCACCGGTTTTTAGGCACCGTCGCTGCGCCGCCGTACGTCGCACCACTTTTGCCAAGAGTCGCGTCGCCGCGATTTATTATTATTATTATTATTCTTTTTACAAGCGTAATTCACACATTCATCACATGACTATAATATAATTATTCTTATTTTCATTTTTGTAAAATATGCGCACTTAAAAGAGATGCTGATTTTTGTAGTTTTTTTTATCGAAACTACGAGTAACAACTGATCGAAGCTCAGCTCATGCTGCGGCTGCCTCACGTAAAAAGGGTCGAATTGAGTTTGCAAAAACTTACATTAGCCATCTCCGTTTGATATGATTGGTTTTGAGAAGCCATATTGCATTTTCAAACAAAAAACTACACGAGAACATATTACTGAAGTAAAGCGAGAAAAGGGTGCTGCGATTCGGTATTTACAGACGACTTTGCTAGAATAACCAAAAATCGCTTAGCTCATAGCAGCGACCTTCATGAAGCTGCAGTGTATTTAAAACTGTTCGTGGCACTGCGTCTGTCAGTAGATGCCAGTTTTAAGGATAACACAAGGAGCTCCCGGACAGTACGGCTAACGCTCTGCTGAAGTTGCTTCAACAGAAATCCATTACGAAACGAGATTTCGGAAAGCGCAGAGTTTGCGCTGTTAAACGGGGAACTGCTTCTCATCGGTGCAGAAGCAGAGGAAAGAAAACATGGGCCAACAAAAAATACAAAAGTAAAGAAATCCAGGAAAAATAAAAAACAAATGGCTTACATAGGACTACGAATCTGTTAACAAAGTGTAGACAGAAACGAGCGCATTTTAAGCAACATATTTTTCAATGCTTGACATAAGCTTCACAATCATTCAGCCGTCGCATATATACAATGGATATTGTAAACTTTGCATTGAAGATGTAAATATATGCGTGGTTGCAAGCAAGAACTGCCGGTTAAAAAGTCATTAAATTCGTATTGTGGGGCAAAATATTTGCTCAATACTATAGACACCAAAATCAAAGCAAAAAACAGCAAACTGACGCCACACTGACCGCTTAAAAAGCTTAAATGTTCAAACTCGGTTAACCAGAGGATAGGATACAGAATTTTAGTATTCCACAAGGAAACGAGACCTTGGAACGTTAAACTTCAGTCGCATCGGTTTTCACTCAAAAAACATAGGCAAATCCAGAATGTGATAGAGAAGTTCCAGTATATTAATAAATTACAAAAATATATATATAATTAGTGAAACAAACCACTTAAAGCACTCGCAGCACAGCAAAATATTGTGAATATATTTTATGTCAATTCAAAGTTTATAAACTAACTGTTAGATGAACAAGTTCACCGACTTGCCATAGAAATGAAAATCAAGCGAATTGGGACAGGGTAGTGAAAATAACGAGATCTACCTTAGAGGCAACAGGGGAAGCATCAGATAAACACAGAAATTGACCTCAGCTGCCAGGTCCAACTCAATCGAACCCAACCAAAAATCTGCGTTTGTCCATGTACTCTTTGTAGTATAATCCTGTTTGTACATGTGATGCGACAGACACTGGTTTCACAGTGTCAATAGTTATATCTATATCGAGATCTATTATTTTAACAGCATGAAATTTACTAATGACACATAAGTCCAAGCGTTAGTTTTCAAGGCTTAGTACCCCAAATCCCTTACGAAACGCACACCAAAAGCTCAAACGTGAGGCTCCAGAGACAGAGAAAAATATTTGCGAGATAAAGAATACGTCCTGAATTTTTAACGTGAACAAGGCGCTACTGCTGCTTCTGGGACAAGCTCAGCTCTACTGTGCGCCTCACGTGAGAGTCAACGCATGACAGCGCGATACCAAGCTGAGCAAGGTAATAGGTAACCATGACAGCAGCGTGGGCGGCCGGAAGTGGCAGAAGGAACTTGTCGACGACAAGCGTGAGATCGCTGGCGACAAATAAAACAGCACCGAGCAGCGCGCTAATAGAGGTCCAGGCGCCGCTGTTGAGGCGAGCAGCGGCACGCCAAAGCATCGAGAAGATCAGACAGGTGTACAGCAGGCCGATGCAGCGCAGAGAGAGGCCATCGACCTGGAAAAGTAGGAAAAAAGCCTGCGACAGTAAAGCAATCAAGAAAGTATGTTAAAAAGGGAGTTCAAACAATATTTTTGTTGTACTACGAGGCCTACTTTTAGCGTTGGTCTCGTTTTGTATAATAGGTATCGATCAATCCCTCTCTGTTGTACTTTTCCCCACAAGTTCGTTTGCTGTGGTTTCAACCAGACTTTTCAAGTGTCAACGTTCTCCCACAAGCTCAAGCATTAACATTTATGTCTACAGTGTTAATTTATCTTCCTTTTCCTTTAAAACCTCGAGAATCTTTAAATTTCGTTAAGAACTTTTTAATTTGCTAATGCACTAAATACGCACAATAAACGTCCTTCTAACACACACGTTAACAAATACGTTTCTATAACTAAAGTAAGATACTTCAGAACGTGCCGCACTAAATAAAATGCTTGCATTTCGGATAAGTTCTTATTAACAGTAGATCTACCAAGGGGGGGAATCCCCCCTGACAATTTTTTTGCTGCACCCGAACGGAACAATGCAAGCACACGAAACTCAAGAACACGGGCCAATTTTTTGTTGCGTATCTTCTGAAACAAGAAACAAGTCGCCAGCTCTTCAGACCGTCGAGATATTCAATGTTTCTGGCCGAAGGTCCGATTTTCCCCATAAGAGCTAGTGTATTTCATACACCCCTATACACGAATTTGCACTGCGCCTCAGTGCGGCCTTGCCAGGCCTTCAAAATTTATCAGCATGTCACCCGAGTGTGCCTGCATCATCTCCGTCTTCGGTAGTCACCTACCTTTATCTAGACAGACTGCTGGACCTTTAAGGGCTACAACAGGTGGAACTAAGCTACTATGGACACCCTGATGCGAATTTCTCAACTTTCAATGCTCAAGCCAAAATACGAGTATTAGGCGCAGCTCAACCACAGGACACCATCGCCTAGTCTGTCAACCAATCAGTCACCACCCAACGCTGTTAGCATTCGGGCGCTGCCAAAAAAATTGTCAGGGGGGAAATCCCCCCCATGGTATAAAAACGGGCGGCAAAATGGCTTGGTAGTCCTGCTGTTAATGAGGCCTCGGAAAATAAGCTGACTTTGCCATGTAGCTAGTAGATAATCAAATAAAGATTCGCTGTCACAGTTACAAAGCACTGAAAACAACAAATAAAAACCTCACATGTGAGCACAATAATTTGGGACTCACACTCGGGATAATGCAGGCGTAGACCAGTGAGCCGGCGGCTGCCATGACAATGCCGAGGCGTCGACTGGGCGGTTGCAACCCAAATGCCAGTGTGTAGCACAACTGCGCCGCCGCAAAGCTGGCCACGCCGGTAAGGAAGCCGTCCTCGAATACCAGAGCCGCGTCACCAAGGCTAGACAGCAGCAGGCCGAGAGCGATGCGGCGGTTATAGGCGAATGCATCACCCCTGGCAATGCCCTGGCTCAGCACAAACCCAATAAGGCAGCAAACAGGAGCGAGTTTAAAGGCCAGATAGACAAGTCCACCAGGCACCTTCTCGGGAAATAGTATGAAGAAGGCAGCCGAGGTCTTCAAGAATGGCACCAGGCGGGGCCCGACACTCTTCAGCTGGGTCAATGAAATAAAGGAATAAATAAATATATTTAAATAGTAATGCACGATGTTCATGACGATGTTGATAAAGCCTTAGAAAAGCGCTCCGAAAAATTTCAGATTTTCTTAGTTTTTTTATTTTTTAAACTTTAATTTATATTATCATATAAATGATTATTTAAGTGAGTATCATAATTTGAAAGCAGATTTTTATATCATTTATATGTTAAAACTGCCGATGTTATGTGTTATATGTTATATTTATATTTATAGCTTATAAAACTTAGTACATCATATAACTGATTACATATTATTTAAGAGAGTAAAATTAATTTAATTATGCCAGTTGAATGAATTTTTCTGTTTTTTAAATAGGTACATTTTTATTTTGGATATTTATATTTTTATCGAATACAAATCTAATATCAAAGAAAACAGTCAAAACTTTGCTAAGTTTATTTTTTGCTACAAAAAAAGCAATATTTTTTTAAAGCTTTAATATCCTTTTTTGTTTCACAATATGGTCGATCTTATATTTTCGTTAATTTTTTTTCTTTTTAATGAAGTCTGAAACATAATAACTTTTTTATCTAGCATAAGTTAAAAGACCAAGGAAGAAGTCAAGGCTTTATTTGGTTTTGGAAATGCATCCTTTGTTTATTTTTGCATTGGAAAGTAAGCTCCTATTCTTTTGTTTTAGTTAAGTCTACTTACTTGATGGAATTCTGAAACTTAAATAACAGTTTCTGTTTCTTGTTTTTAAGAATATAATTCAAGAGTATTAAATATATACACAATTTATAGTCACAAAGTATCAATATGAAGCTCTATGGCTTTATTTGCCCTTTTAGGCTATGCTTTTTATTTGTCTATACATTTTTTCTGCATATAGTATATAGAGCAGTCATTCTTAGTAGAGACTAGCAAGTTTTGCCCCCCTTCAGGGAGCAGAAATATTTTTAATTCGTCTTGTATATACTTTTTAGCAGCTCACCAGCTGTATTTTCAGCTTTTTTAAGCTACAATGATCACCCAGTTGACAATGATAACCCAGTTGACAATGATCACCCAGTTGACGATGATCCCCCAGTTGACAACGATCCCCCAGTTGACCATGATCCCCCAGTTGACAATGATCCCCCAGTTGACAATGATCCCCCAGTAAATGATGATCACCCAGTTGATGATGATTACCCAGTTGACGATGATCCCCCAGTTGACAACGATCCCCCAGTTGACCATGATCCCCCAGTTGACAATGATCCCCCAGTAAATGATGATCACCCAGTTGATGATGATTACCCAGTTGACAATGATCCCCCAGTTGACAATGATCCCCCAATTGATGATGTTCACCCAGTTGGCAATGATCACCCTGTAGAGAGTTGTAAAATGTGCTTTTTGCTTAACGCGCTACTTAAAGTAATGCCATAAGGAACTCTTAGCTACAACATTTAATCTATTTTTAGGAATGAGTCATACGCTATTTTTAGAAACAAGTCATGTGACATGAAACCGGAGAACCGGTTCTTGACAGCTGTGTTTGCTGGAATTCCAAATATGGTAAAGCAAACAATTATGATTCATCGGTTTCTGCGTCTGTGTTTACACAATATTCCAAATATGGTAAAAACTCACAATCATGACTCACTAAACAAATATGTGTGACCTAAGTAAACACCCGGTAGTAGAACCGGTTTTTCCCCAAAATTTTACTATAAATACAAGCGAAAATCCGAGCTAAAAATTCAGACTCGGAGCGGTCCACCGGACTTCAAAACACCTTACGAAGAAGAGGACTCATCTCTGAGGGAAAGACAAGTGGTAAGCGCTTTATTAGACAGAGTTACTTATTGCTAGCAATAGTTGTTGAATTGAACTAAGTTTACGAGAGCCACATATCGTCGATACATTTGAGAAAGGCCTCCTTGTTTCCTAGGATACATTCCTAGAGGATTATTGATTGATTTGATTTGAGTTATCCGTTATCTTTCGGAGGTAACGAAGAAGACGCCCTTCAGGAGGACCTACTAGAGATATACAAGAGAGATTTCAATTGTTCACTAGGGCGCACGTTTCTATTGTGAATTCCGAGCTCGAGGAAACCGTCAAGTAATCTGATTCGCTCTCGTCATTTATTGGCACACAGACAAACTCAAGCAGCTACCAGGAAGACAAAGAAGACAAGACTACAAAGACTCAAGAAGCAACAGAACCGATACTTCACGGTCGACCAGCACAAGAAGAAGAACCGCCGGCTATCGAAAACCAAAGACTACAAACAACTCACTATCAAGGAAGAAGAAGAAACTGTAGTAAGTGTCACGTGACTGTTATAAATTCCTAGGCAATTGTTCCCCATTGTCTAGAAGTGGGAGTTTCGTGTGTCTGATCAACATGCAAAACTCTTCAACCCAGTTGACAATGATCCCCCAGTTGACAATGTTCCCCCAGTTGAAAATGATCCCCCAGTAAATGATGATCACCCAGTTTATGATTACCCAGTTGACAATGATCCCCCAATTGATGATGATCACCCAGTTGGCAATGATCACCCAGTTGACAATGATCCCCCAGTTGACAATGATCCCCCAGTTGACAATGATCGCCCAGTTGACAATGATCCCTATTTGACAATGTTCCCCCAGCTGACAATGATCCCCCAGTAAATGATGATCACCCAGTTGATGATGATTACCCAGTTGACAATGATCCCCCAGTTGACAATGATCCCCCAGTTGACAATGATCCCGCAGTTGAAAATGATCTCCCAGTTGATAATGAACCCCCATTTGATGATGATCCCCCAGTTTACAATGATCCCACAGTAAATGGGGGCTAAGCTCTGGTTTAGCCATGATCCCCCAGTTGATGATTATCCTGCAGTTTACCATGATCCCCTATTTTATGAAGACTCCCCAGTTGACAATGTTCCCCAGTTGAATTTTTTATTAGCTGCTATTGTATAAAATTGAGAAGAACATTAGTTGAATATCAGACAAAATTATTTCGATACAAATGTATATCATTATGACGTTATATGATAACAAAAGCTAAATATAGATAATTCATCAATGGCAAAAAAATTTGCTATGATTCACACCCTGGTTTTGCTATGTTTCAAACTCTGGTTTAGCCATGATTCAAGCTCTGGTTTAGCCATGATTCAAAATCTGGTTTAGCCATGATTCAATCTCTGATTTTGCCATGATTTAAACTCTGGGTAAGCCATGATTCAAACGCTGGTTTAGCCATGATTCAAACACTGGTTTAGCCATGATTCAGACTCTGGTTTAGCCATGATTCAAACTCTGGTTTAGCCATGATTCAAACTCTGGTTTTGCCATGATTCAAACTCAGGTTTTGCCATGATTCAAACTCTGGTTAGCCATGATTCAAACTCTGGTTTAGCCATGTTTCAAGCTCAGGTTTAGCCATGATTCAAGCTCAGGTTTAGCCATGATTCAAACTCTGATTTTGCTATGAAATAAAATCTGGTTTAGCCATGATTCAAACTATGGTTTAGCCATGATTCAAACTCTGGTTTAGCCATGATTCCAACTCTGGTTTAGCCATGTTTCAAGCTCAGGTTTAGCCATGATTCAAGCTCAGGTTTAGCCATGATTCAAACTCTGGTTTAGCCATGATTCCAACTCTCGTTTAGCCATGATTCAAACTCTGGTTTTTCTATGATTCAGACTCTGGTTTAGCCATGATTCAAAATCTGATTTTGCCATGATTCAAACTCTGGGTAAGCCATGATTCAAACGCTGGTTTAGCCATGATTCAAACTCTGGTTTAGCCATGATTCCAACTCTGGTTTAGCCATGATTCAAGCTCAGGTTTAGCCATGATTCAAGCTCAGGTTTAGCCATGATTCAAACTCTGATTTTGCTATGAATTAAAATCTGGTTTAGCCATGATTCAAACTCTGGTTTAGCTATGATTCAAACTCTGGTTTAGCCATGATTCCAACTCTCGTTTAGCCATGATTCAAACTCTGGTTTAGCCATGATTCCAACTCTGGTTTAGCCATGATTCAAACTCTGGTTTAGCCATGATTCAAACTCTGGTTTAGCCATGATTCCAACTCTGGTTTAGCCATGATTCAAGCTCAGGTTTAGCCATGATTCAAGCTCAGGTTTAGCCATGATTCAAACTCTGATTTTGCTATGAATTAAAATCTGGTTTAGCCATGATTCAAACTCTGATTTTGCTATGAATTAAAATCTGGTTTAGCCATGATTCAAACTCTGGTTTAGCCATGATTTAAACTCTATTTGTGCAATGATTCAAACTCAGGTTTGCTATGATTTATGATATTTTATTTATGAAATACAAAAAATAAATAAAAAAAATATTAAATCACTACTGACTGACAATTAATTTAAATGATTTGACGCAGTGCAGAGTCGAACCAGGGACACTTCGTCTAGCCTAGCCAAGCCTAACCTATTCCTAGTGCCTACACATTGGCTATTCTGACTGTTGGTTAGTGGGTGCAAAAACCAGCCTTATAAAATGAATTCTCAAAGTTCTGGCTTTGTACAATGAAGTAAAAAAATAGAGTACACTCAGTCCCGCGGTGGGTTGTGTACATTTATTTCAAATTTGTCTTCAGAGTGCAGGCTTCAAATTCAATCAGCTAGGGGTTGTTGCGCAATTTGACGATGCAATTCTAATTCAGTGGCAGTGAGTAAAATTCTCAATAGGCCAAGATGGTTTGACCTTTGAAAAATCATGTTTTTCGAATATTTAATCCCCTTAGCAATAAAGTTAAGCTTAATAAAAATGTGTGTACAATTGTACCCATATTTAGCATCTTTTGGTAAAGAAATGGCAAAAATTGGTTGAGCCGTTTTTTCTAAAATCAATCGCATACCTAGATAGATACTCATACTCATACTCAAAAAAAGATCTCATTTTTAGTATATATAAACTAGCAAGTTTTGCCCCCCTTCGGGGAGCAGAAATATTTTTAATTCGTCCAGTATACACTTTTTAGCAGCTGTGTTTTTAGCCTTTTTTACGCTACAATGATCAGTTGACAATGATCCCCCAGTTAATAATGATCCCCCCGGTTGACAATGGTCCCTCAGTCGATAATGATTCCCAGTTGATGATGATCCCCCAGTTGACAATGATCCCCCAGTTGACAATGATCTGGGACAATGATCCCCCAGTTGACAATGGTCCCCCAGTCGACAATGATTCCCCAGTTGACAATGATCCCCCAGTTGATGATGATCCCCCAGTTGACAATGTTCCCCAAGTTGACAATGATCCCACAGTTGACAATGATCCCCCAGTTGATGATGATCCACCAGTTGAAGATGATCACCCAGTTGACAATGATCCCCCAGTTGACATTGATCCCCCAGGTTACAATGATCCCCCAGTTGATGATGATCACCCAGTTGACAATTATCTCCCAGTTGACTATGATCCCCCATTGATGATGATCCCCAGTTGACAATGTTACCCCAGTTGGCTATTACCCCCTAGTTGACAATGATCCCCCAGTTGATGATGATCCCCCAGTTGACAATGATCCCCCAGTTGACAATGATCTGGGACAATGATCCCCCAGTTGACAATGGTCCCCCAGTCGACAATGATTCCCCAGTTGACAATGATCCCCCAGTTGATGATGATCCCCCAGTTGACAATGTTCCCCAAGTTGACAATGATCCCACAGTTGACAATGATCCCCCAGTTGATGATGATCCACCAGTTGAAGATGATCACCCAGTTGACAATGATCCCCCAGTTGACATTGATCCCCCAGGTTACAATGATTCCCCAGTTGATGATGATCACCCAGTTGACAATTATCTCCCAGTTGACTATGATCCCCCATTGATGATGATCCCCAGTTGACAATGTTACCCCAGTTGGCTATTACCCCCTAGTTGACAATGATCCCCCATTTGATGATGATTCCCCAGTTTACAATTATCCCACAGTTGACGATTATCCCCCAGTTCTGGTTTAGCTTTGATTCAAACTCTGGTTTAGCCATGATATAAACTCTGGTTTAGCCATGATCAGACGCTGGTTGGCCATGATTCAAACTCTGGTTTAGCCATTATTCAAACTCTGGTTTTGCCATGATTCAAACGTAAATTTAGCCATGATTCAGACTCTGGTTTAGCCATGATTCAAACTCTGGTTTAGCCATGATTCAAACTCTGGTTTAGCCATGATTCAAACTCTTGTTTAGCCATTATTCAAACTCTGGTTTTGCCATGATTCAAACGTAAATTTAGCCATGATTCAGACTCTGGTTTAGCCATGATTCAAACTCTGGTTTAGCCATGATTCAAACTCTGGTTTAGCCATGATTCAAACTCTTGTTTAGCCATTATTCAAACTCTGGTTTTGCCATGATTCAAACGTAAATTTAGCCATGATTCAGACTCTGGTTTAGCCATGATTTAAGCTCTGGTTTAGCCATGATTCAGACTCTGGTTTAGCCATGATTCAAACTCTAGTTTAGCCATGATTCAAACGCTGGTTTTGCAAGAGAACTAATTTCCCCAGCAGCAGAGAACTAATTTCCCCAGCAGCAGAGAACTAATTCCCCCAGCAGCAGAGAACTAATTCCCCCAGCAGCAGAGAACTAATTCCCCCAGCAGCAGAGAACTAATGTTCTCCAAACAGAAGAGAACCTCCATAATACCAGAATGGAGGCTACTTGCAGGCTACCAAACTCGCAGCAAGAAATTTTTGCCCTTTTTCTTTGACAGGAAACCATTGCCCCCAAATAGCATAGAAACGATGTGTCCATCGTTTTACTCAGCCCAGAAGGCAACAAATATCTCCTGTTACATCTCCTGTTACATGTGGCACGGTAGATACATTTAGAAAACTGTTAAACACATTTAGAAAATCGTTGGACACATTTAGAAAATCGTTTAGCACTTTAGAAAACGGTTTCGATCAGTGTTCGTCGAATAAAGTTTTATAATTATTATTATTAAATAAGCTATTTTTTTGATCGAATAACGCTTAAAACAATGCTAAAAAAATTTGAAATAATTTACGCTCTTAGCTGCGCTCAATATTTTTTTCTTGCAGTTCTCAATTGTGATATCGCCTGCAGCTATGCACAAAAATATTTCCTTAGTTTTATTATCGAATTCCCGATACTCGAAAAAACTTATACTATTTTCTGAAAGGGAGTACAGGAATAATAAAGCTAACAAATATCTGCTTCGACAGTAGCTAACCAAAATCGCTTACTATTTATACTCGAACCAAAAATGCCCAAAAAGTACTAATAAATAGGAACTTACGTTTTTAACTGCTGATGTTTAGAAGATTAGAAGAAAAAGAAGCAGTAACAAAACCGATGCTGAAATTCTACCTGCATTCTACAAAAGCATTAAAGTACTTTACTTCGGAGCTAGATGAAAAGAAAGCGGCACAATGATCGAAGTCGAGACAAGGTTTGACAATAGAAAGGCTGCAGTTTTATGGATAGAAAGGAGGAGGAGAGGTCTCGCTAGCATTGAGCATCATAAAAGCCCAATCATGAAATCTGCTATGTACGTTTTGCGTATTCAAATCAAATCACTCGATCAGCCAAGAGACAAATTTATAAACGTACGTACGGGTCGAAAAGCAGTGACGCAATCCTATTCAATTGAGAGTATCGGGCCCTGTTCAGTGCTATACCAATGCACGCGCGGGCGAGAAAAAGCACCGATGCAATCTAATAAAGCTGACAGTGTCCGGCCCTATTCTAATTTAACCTTGTTTGGCCTCCTATTGAAAGCAATAGGAAAACTCGTTTTTCGAATATTTAATATTGTTAGCATTGAAGCAGACTAACGAAATTTTCAAGGTCTCATGCCAGTAAAATTTGGCATGTTTAGCAAAAAACGCGATCAAATTTGGTTGAGGCATTTAGCCTGTGTATCGAAATTCCACAGACAGACAGACAGACAGACAGACAGACTTTAGAGATTTAGTATAGTTGGATATATAAGACAAGCAAGATTTTCATTTTTAGTATATTAGAATATTTAGTATATTAGATTGCAGTATTCATATTTGCAAGTCTTTAAAAATATATAATATTGTATATTGGGCAGTTATTTTTTGCAGCAATTGTAGCAGCCATATTTTCAATTCTTTTAATGTATATAGTATGTTAAGCAGTCATTTTTGATGGAGATTGCAATAGTCATTTGTAAGACTTGAATGCAATCGATACCATGGGTGTATAATTATAATTGTATAGAAATTCCAACATGTATTCTATGGTGACTGTTTAAAATTTGATTATATGAAAGCAGTCTGAACTTCTTTCTTTTAATGTGTAATGAATTGTCTTCTGCTATCAAATACTTATTTAAATTAATTTCAGATGTAGTAAAACACTGTTATGAATCAAAGCACAGGTTTGAACAGCAAGGGGTTGCCACATGAAGCTGAAGGTGACTTGCTATCTGAAAGAATTATGAGCACTGAAGAATTGTAATAGAGCGAAAATAAGCATACTGTATATTGTATTTGAAATTTGACATTTTCTAAGAAACCAAAATTCAAATTCCGATAAATGTTTTACTGCACCGAATGTTTGTTTTACCGCACTCAATTGTTTTACTGTACCCGAATGTTTGTTTTATTGCACCCGAATAATTTCGCATAAATGTTTGTTATAATTACGAGATAGGAAAAATACTATAAATACACGAGAAGTGAGGGAAAGAAAACTAACCTTGTCAAGAGCGGAAAAACATCCAAAAGACTTGAAGGTTCAAATAAGTATCTTTCAGATTAAGTGTTCATAAAAAGAGTTATTCATTTGATATAAAGAGAGATATAAAGAAAGAGCTGTAATCCTTAGATCATTGGTAACGCCTTAAAAGCGGACTGAACATTGCAAACCAGAACCTGCTTAACCAGCAAATATATAAATCTATACAATTGCATGAAATACGTACATTAAAGCTCGGTTACTATATATAAACGCCACCAATTCAGACTTAAATACGCTACCATTAAGAGTTAAGAGCTTTATATTGCATTAAATTATAAGAAAGGTTAATAACCACTGTGATAACAAGTAATCGGATATTAAATATTGTGTGACAATCTTATAACAATTTTGATAATAACATTTAAACAGTAAATATAATAGAAAGAGGCCTGTAACAACTTTGGTGGCATTGTTAGGATATTGTATTGAATAGAGAGAAGCCCTAGGACAACTTTGGTGGCAGCGGAAAGGATCTAAGAAAACAGCGTGAAAGTAATAGAACAGTACTCAGAAATGTCACCTCTAATTCTGATCTTAATGGTCATGATGAACCAGCAGCCAGGTCTCCCATCACTATTCGGAAGTCAGCAGGAGACAGTAAAGAAGACAGCAGGAAGAGGAAGAAGAGAGCATGAAACGATCACGAAGGACAATTTCCACATGTTCAACAGATGCTACATGTGCGGAACTCCAGGAACAGCAACAGTGAGGAGAACTGAAGAAGAACAGAAGGACAAAAGACCAGGTTATCATGTGTGCAGAGTCGTCCTAAGACGTTCCGAGAATAAATGAAGGTTCCCGATAAGAACTCTGAAGGACAAAAACTGAATCTGTAAATAGTGTATAAACATGATTTGTATATAAATTGCGTAAAAAGACTATAAAAAGAATAAAAAGAAATACAAAAAAATAAGGTGCCTGATTGGGAGAACAAATACATCACAGAAACACAAACACACACACACACATCAATTAATGAAAAGTACAAAGATGAGACGACGTGAATTCGGTGAAACGAGAAGTCATTGTGAAAATTAGAAGTCGTTGTGACAACGAGAAGTCATGAGAAATATTTGAGAAGCTGTTGACAAAAATTAAGAGTGCAAGAGTTACGCTTAACCTGGCCAGCTTAAAGTTCTGACCCAGCTACCGAATGCAAAGAAGTAAAAATTGGAATGTCAATTGTGCTGTCTAGCCTCATTGAAGGCTCAAGCAAAAAAGAGAACATTTCCAAGAAGGAAGTGGAGAAAAGAGATCAACAGTGGAGACAGTTAATTTAGTCTGCTCCTGAGATCTAGAGATGCCTCAAATTTGAGAAAGGGGAGAGAAGAGATCAAAAGTGGAGACAGCTAATCTAGTCTGCTCCTAAGATCTAGAGATTCCCCAAAAGTTGAGAAAATAAGATAAAATGAAATTTCGAGAAGAATCACTGTTTATCTAACCAACATGACACCCGTACCAAATTCAATTATAAATATCACAGAACAATCAGTTAAGGGAGGTCAAAAACCACCTACACAGCCAAAAGTTAAGGGAGGTCAGGCCACCTTAAATAAACAGAATGTAATTGTCATTAATGAAGAAGAAGACGAATCCGAAGAAGAAGACAGAATGAGATGGAGAGTTAACATGCCAAATGAGGAATCTGAAGACGAAGTCTATGAAGAACAAGAAGCATTCTCTGACAATGAAAGCGAAAGGCAAGAAGAACCGAATGAGTCAGAACGAGACGAAACAGACAGCGAAATGGACAGGACTGAAGAAATGAACATGAGTGACTCAGAGATTGAACATGAAGAAGAAAGAAATGTACATACAGAAGGAGCCCACGGCTATAATCTAAGACCACGAGGTGAGCGCGTGCAGCCAATGGACACGGCAGAGCCTACCCCAGGCAGGAGAGGATTGCGTCATACCCAGCCAGTCACACATGGATTTGTGCCCCGCGAGAGGTATAGGCGACACCTAAATTTAGGACAATGAAACAGTAGGGAGCCGAATTAACTCGGATTGACATTTAAAGCAATGTAAAATCATTTAAAGTCAATAAATCACAAAACTAAAAATCGAATAAAATTGAATCTATAGAAGCTACAAAATTGATTCAAAAACGAATCTACTCAGAATTTAATAATCTTTCAGAAAAGTATAAACTCGATATATAAATACTAAATAATAACATTGAAAACGATATTAAAACACATATATATGTGCTGACTAGACAACAGAAGTGTCAAAAGTGAAACCGCAAACCCCCAGGGATGCCGGACACAATGATGCGGTCCAGTTCCAAGTCAATATATTAAGACCCCCTGAGGCACGAGAAAAGATTATATCTAAGAGCCTTACCAGCTCCATTAAATAACTATATAAAAAGCCTTACAAGCTTCATTAAGAACAATTAGCAGGAACAATGGACAATAACTTTGATATTCTGGAAGAACTCCTAAAAGGAGATACGAATGTTAGTGATCAGGAAAATGAGCTACCAGCGGCGGAGAGAACTGCGACAAGGCCAAAACTGCCCAACGCCACACCAATAGCCCCCAAACGGGCTAGATCACCGTCACCGGTGGCAATAAAACAAGTCAGGCTGACTACAGCGAGTCAACCCGCTAGTACCAGTAGCCGACCCAGGTCAATAATCTGCTTAAACACCAGCAGCACGCCGAAGCTAAATACAGGAGCTACGGCTGGAGCAGCAGCCAAGAGAAACAACCCGGAATCTCGTCAAGAACCGCCGAAGGAGCAGCCGGAGCGGCGCCGACTGTCGCTGCAGTCTGGACGATACCAACGGCAGCCAGACCAGCTCAGCGGTCAGCCAGGCACGGATTATCAGCCAGAACAGCCTAGCGGCCAGCCAGCCCAGCGACAGCAACGACCGCCAGAAGTGCAAAGGCAGCCAAAGGCGCAACAACTAGAGGACAGTGAGCTGCGAGAAAAGACTCACCATGATCTCCGCACTCACATGGAAAAAGTAGGGTTTCACACCTACGAGCTGCCTTACCCGCAGCGACAAGCTGTCTGGAGCACTCTGGACACGCTAAGACAGAGTTTCAACCAAGAACAAGCGGTGGCCATCGTGCAATCGGTGGCGCACCAGATCCAACAGGCCATTACATCAGGTCAATCCGGGACACCGCGCCGGAAACAGCTTAATTGGGAATTTCGATGGATCTTCCGCCAGCTTGGATGGCCATACTATCGGGCCCTGCCAGCACCTTGCGAATTCTGAAATTAACTAACTTGTTACTGTTTTAAAAAGGTTTTGGTGTTGTGATTAGCTCCACATTTATTATTTTTGTACCTATGATTAGTTTTATAATTTTCTCACTCTGCATATTAAAAAATTTAATTGTTTTCATAAATTTTTACTCTGCATATTCAAAAATTATGTTTAGGGAGGTCAGTTGTAATAGAGCGAAAATAAGCATACTGTATATTGTATTTGAAATTTGACATTTTCTAAGAAACCAAAATTCAAATTCCGATAAATGTTTTACTGCACCGAATGTTTGTTTTACCGCACTCAATTGTTTTACTGTACCCGAATGTTTGTTTTATTGCACCCGAATAATTTCGCATAAATGTTTGTTATAATTACGAGATAGGAAAAATACTATAAATACACGAGAAGTGAGGGAAAGAAAACTAACCTTGTCAAGAGCGGAAAAACATCCAAAAGACTTGAAGGTTCAAATAAGTATCTTTCAGATTAAGTGTTCATAAAAAGAGTTATTCATTTGATATAAAGAGAGATATAAAGAAAGAGCTGTAATCCTTAGATCATTGGTAACGCCTTAAAAGCGGACTGAACATTGCAAACCAGAACCTGCTTAACCAGCAAATATATAAATCTATACAATTGCATGAAATACGTACATTAAAGCTCGGTTACTATATATAAACGCCACCAATTCAGACTTAAATACGCTACCATTAAGAGTTAAGAGCTTTATATTGCATTAAATTATAAGAAAGGTTAATAACCACTGTGATAACAAGTAATCGGATATTAAATATTGTGTGACAATCTTATAACAATTTTGATAATAACATTTAAACAGTAAATATAATAGAAAGAGGCCTGTAACAACTTTGGTGGCATTGTTAGGATATTGTATTGAATAGAGAGAAGCCCTAGGACAGAATTGGCATGTCTATTAAAAAGTAAAAAGCAATCACCAAGCTCATCTCGTATGTCTAAGACTGCAGCAGCAGTACTACCTCAAGCTCAATCTGGTGATGTCGTGGCCAACAATGCAGCTGCTGCTCAATCTCGTGATGTCGTGGCCAACAATGCAGCTTCTGCTCAATCTGGTGATGTCGTGGCCAACAATGCAGCTGCTGCTCAATCTCGTGATGTCGTGGCCAACAATGCAGCTTCTGCTCAATCTGGTGATGTCGTGGCCAACAATGCAGCTGCTGCTCAATCTCGTGATGTCGTGGCCAACAATGCAGCTGCTGCTCAATCTCGTGATGTCGTGGCCAAAAATGCAGCTGCTGCTCAATCTCGTGATGTCGTGGCTAACAATGCAGCTTCTGCTCAATCTGGTGATGTCGTGGCCAACAATGCAGCTGCTGCTCAATCTCGTGATGTCGTGGCCAACAATGCAGCTGCTGCTCAATCTCGTGATGTCGTGGCCAACAATGCAGCTGCTGCTCAATCTCGTGATGTCGTGGCCAACAATGCAGCTTCTGCTCAATCTGGTGCCAAAACCAGCGCACAAGCTACTACTCTGCAATTTCTTAGCGTATCAAGGAATTCAGATGCTTCTACACCACGAACAAGTGCCCGTAAGCGTGGCAATTATGCCCTGTTTAGTCAGTCTGAATATTACAGTTATTTTAACTGTGATTTAGATGCAGAATCTGAAGTAGATGATGTCGGGGGAAAATGCTGCTTTGCTCTGAAATCTAGCGAAAATATTCAAGTTTCTCGCAATCATGATCCGATGAAAATCTCTCCGCGTCGTGGTATTAACTATGTTTGCTATCTCGACGAGACTCATTTGATTAAGGAATCACGTATTTGTGAACACTTCAGTCGACAGCATCCTGCAGAAATGTTAAGGCACGAATAAATTGAGGACATAAAAAGAACGTTAGTGGATTTCAACACTGAGAAGTTCGGCAGCCTTCCAAATAAGCCGCGCATATCTGGTACCTCTGATGAGCCAAAGAAAGGACGTAAAGGAAAGGACTTTCTTTGTCACCTCGACGCAACACATATCATTCGGAAATCAAGGTTTTCTGATCATTTTAAGTACCACCATAAGAAGGAGCTTGAAAGTACTCCTATGAAAAATCTAATTGAAAAGACCAAGTTAGCAACCATGAAAAGTGTTAGAATTGAACAAATTTCATCTAAACCTCTTTGTCCCGAATGTAGCCTTCCAGTGATAAGCTCTCTTTTGAGTCATCTTATGAATTGGCATGAGTATTCCAACGAATATGCTATGAACATTATCCGAGATCAAAAGAAGCAACAAGTCGAAGCCGAAGTCCAGAAGTCATGGCATCAGCAGGTTCCAGATCCATCAGCTGGCACATCAGCAACTGATAAGAGCGCAACATTAGTGTATGGCAAACCACGTTGAAACTTCTAAAAAAAGTCACAAACCATCGTTGGATGACTTTGAGTGTCATCTGCAAACCTACAGTGGATCTAAATTGGTGCTTTCGACTGCGAAGCAAACCCGCCGTGCGGTGGCCAGAATAATGGCTGAAATCGGAGCATCATCTATTCTGGAATTAATTGATGAACAGCACCACTCTCCAATCACAGACTATCTCACGAAAAAAAGTGGCGCCTATTTGGACAGCACAAAAATTTATGTTGAAGGATTAAAGAGAATTGGAGCTTTTCTAAAACGCCACTACAATAGCCTAATCCAGAAAAGGAACAAAGGTGCAGATCTTGACTCATTCATGTATTGAGTCACAGTGTATTTGAGTTCTGGCAAGCATTCCATTATTAGAAATGACAACAATGTACAATTATGACAATGACGCCAGGATTTACTGCGTCACGCACTCGCTTTATGCGTCACAGTCGAAACTTTCCCCATTTTCACTGAAACACAGTGCGTCACACTCCTGTCATTTTTGACATCCAGCGTCATGTCATTCTTTGCGGATATGTCATGGATGACCCCTCTCCATCCTTGCAGTTGCGCCTAGTCATTGCAATTGTTAGTCTAGGGGTTCTCTTGTTCTCTCCAACAATTTGACTGCCACAAAGAGACTGTGAATAAACAGACACAATGAGTGTTCCACAGAGTTAAAGACATCTTACAACATGAAGCAGGTATTTCTATGGGCTCTGAGCCTATTTAAATACATTTTTTGAGAGGCATAAGCCAAAATCTTATTTTAACCCCAGGCATATCTTTGGCAGAATGTTTTATAATTACAGTCAACTTGTTAACAAATACTAAAATTGTGCATGAATGGTAATAATATTGGCTGAAAATAGAAGGCTGTGCCTATGGGATGTATTTAATGTTCGAGTTGGTGCGTATTAAGTTTTCAGCTTGTCTATTGTATATTTATTTTTGTCTCCTCTCATTAATGCTCTGCTTTATATTTTTCCATGGTACGAGAGTTCATTTTTAAATGCTAAAGTTTTAAAACTTATTATAGTGGTGCCATGAAAGGGGCTATGTTAAGTCACCTATTTTTAGTAATATTACAACTCTTCATTCTTTTGTCCTGAGTGGTAGGTTTTATTTTACAGTTTTAAGCGGTTTCCAAGGCATTAGCGTGCCTTTTGCTTTATTCTAGAATGTATAAGTGTATTTTGATTTATACATTTTACTCGGTGTGCGCACACTACTTGAAAGGGTGCAGCATTTGCCTACCCATAAAGGCCAGCAAAGTATTGTAGTTGATAGCTACCTGAGAAAAAAACATGCCAACTTATTTAAGTTTTCAAAAGTTTGGTTTGTTTTTACCTGACTTGATTTGACTTACAAAGTTTACTATGTACCCGCGCCTCTAGACTTTCAAAGTACTTGGAAAGTATCCAAAGTAGGAGTTCACATGGTTGACTTTGAAAGTTTACAAAGTGTGTTGACCTCATCTGCATTCAAGTACTTGGAAAGTATCCAAAGTAGGAGTCACATGGTTGACTTCAAAAGTGTATATTCGATAAAAAATAAATACTATATAATGTTATATAGTAAGAATATTCAGTAACATTATAATTCTGCAGTATGCTTTTGCAACTGCTGCTGATCAAGGCATTTTAAAGAACTTTTAATATATTAATAATATAATATATAATATAGAGTATACAAAAGAAGGGTATACATAGCACCACAATCTAGTCATATTGGGTTGTTTAAACTTTGAAAATTGCTCTAACAAACAAAATTTATTGCAAAAAGGGTATACGACCCAAGTAATAGTTTCACACACAATGTGCATCAGTGACTCTTGCCACTTGTGGGTGTGGTCCTCTTCTTCCACTGATGGTGGAGTGAGTAAATTGCATCTATATAGAATTGCAGCTGAATCTTATCCACAAGAATGTGGTGTACAGCCTCCATGATGCAATCTTGATTCTCATGGACACAGCCCCACATGACTTTCTTTAAGCATGGAATAACAGCAGTCACATGGATCCAAGTCTAGTGAATAAGGTGGGTGTGGGATGATGCATGGTAGTGTAGCTTCTCCATAGCCTCTTGTGTCCTTCTGGCTGTATGAGGTCAAGTGTTGTTATGTAGCAGGAGCAATGGCTTTTGACCACAATGTTTCCTTTTGATGTCTGCACTATAGTCTAGTTAGGGTCTGAACATAATGCTTAGCATTTACTGTCCAAGAAGTCAATTGTAAAGGGTCCATGACAATCACAAAAAAGCAAAAGCCATGATCTTCAGAGCATGCAGCTATTGCTACGCCTAAGTGGCAGATCAGATCCCTTGGTTGTCTATAACATCAACTGTGACTTGGTGAGAGATGCAAAGTGGGATATGCTGTTTGCCATGCACCAGTGCATGCTGGATCTTGATGCATCTAGTCTGTCAGCAATCTGCCAAATAGTGCAGCCAGGATCTTCTTCTAGTAGGCCTAAGTCTAATATTTGATCAGGCAACTCCATGGATCTAGATGACCCAGGGGACCATTCTTTGAAAGATAAGGGCCTAGCGGCTAGGCCCTAGCCACATATTGTATACCAGCCTCAAACTGCTTGAACCACCAATACAATGTCTTTCTGCTGATGGTGTTGGAACCATGAATGTATATTAGGTTAACATGGATTTTGGGACATTTTTGATTGAGACTCCAAAAGTTAAAAATTGCATAGTGTTGTCCTACCTACAGTTCAAGCTTAATTTTATGACAACAATATATTTTATTCTCTGCATTGCTAAGTTAGTTCTGCATTTGCTATTCTACTAAAGGTTTTTGTCAGTGAGCACATTATAACTATGATTAGGCCCCTATGAATTTATATAGCAAGGGGTCCTCACACAAGTCCACATTGCTCAGAGAAAAACTAAAAATTGAAAATAATATTTTTTACTTAGGGGGCCCAAGAAAGCTAAAAAAGCCACTTGCTTTCGTTATATAAATTACTTCTGGCATACTTCACAATCCATTTCATTTTATTATTCATTTCAAATTCATAACATTTCATTAGATAAATATAGGTACAAACTAGAGGATTGTCAAAAATTTGTTTGGAGTTAAACTAAAAATTGGAGTTATTCCATAAAGATATACAAGTTTTTATGGTAATTAATAATTGCCATTAGAATCAGATCACTGAATAAGAAAAGCTACAAACCCAAATTCCAAAGGATTTTTTCTTTATAAACTTTCCATTAAGAAGAATGAATCACAATTCAACTATGGCCTGTAGTCAACAAATAGGACCTTCAACAAATACATTAAAAAACAATCAAGAAAGCAAAAATACATACCAAAGTCTTCGACTCATAATCCATCACGATTTTTTAAGTTGTGTCGTGGTCGTGTGTCAGTTATCCAGAAGTAGAAGACGTCTAGTCTCTAGTCTAATAATTTAGGCTGGCTATTGAAAATTGTGACCTGATTAAAGGTTCTTTTAATTAAGCAATAACAATTAGTGAAAATATAAACTCCGGTGGATTTTTTAATCAACGAATTTTATTAAATTTTCGGTTTACTAATTTTCACATATTACTATTCGTGTAGGTAGGCCGTAGGGGGATCTAGGAAATGGGCAAAATGAACAGAACCCAACAGCTGAAGTACTGAGCAGCTGACGCACTGCAACATATTTCTCTTTTTTTAATCGATCACCTGACTTTTGAAAACCTAATTTAACATTACAGAAATACTTTTATCAACTAATAAAACTGATAATATGCAACTTTATTGTTCACATTAAACAGTCGAACCTAAAACTGTAAAGTATTTTTATTTAACTTTTAACTTTCTACGAACTTAACTGATAAAATCGATAAGACAAATTAGTTGATTAGGCCTAATGTGAAAGTCCTATGATTGTGAATTATTTCTAAAAGTATTCATATTATTGATTTTCAAAAATAATTTTAAGCTTTTAATTGATTTAAAAAAGTTAGTTTAACTGATAAAGTAGCCTTTTTAGTCTTTATAGAAACAAAGTAGCAAAAAAACAAACGTTGCTTGCACTTATACTTTATAGCTTAGCCTTTGTATAGTAGAGCCTAGCTATTAATTCGACTTAAGGAAGTTAAGCCTTATGCTACAGTTGGCATCTAAGAATGAGTCGTTAAGTGAAAGTACTGCATTTACTTCTCAATCTAGTTTTACATGCCCTATAAGAGAATAAATAGTTTATAATATGGCTTTAATCTAGATTAAATCCTAATTTGGGTATAGCTGGTTAACTGCTTATGTCAAACTCAATGGCTTTTGTAATTAAAAGCAACAAGGCAAAATCTATATTTAAACATTTATTTTAAAACAAAGTAAACACCTGCATATGCTAACCCCTGACTCTTGTTGTCTAGGACAATTATGGATTCAAAGATTGATAAAATGAATGTTTCTAAAACAGAAACAGAGCGCCACCATTTTGCAAACCTCATTGAGAAACAAAAAGTTGATAACATCACTTTAGAGTTTTTTTATAAACCTCATACTCTTACTTTGCTACTTTTTACTATTGGTTGGATTATATACATGGCTTTGAACAGGTATGGAGAAATCATTTATTATGTACTAATTTTTAAGTGTACTACTTCTAATACTAATAGCATTTGGCCTATAAACTCTGTTGCTAAAGAATGGTAGTGAGACAGAAATAATATCTATAGAACAAAAGAAGTAATATGTTCAGTCATTTCATATAATTTTTTATATTAATAAACTTTTTATAATTTTATTTTAATAGTTAGTAGTAGGATAGTGGGATATTTTAATATTTCTTAGAAACTATTTCCTACAAATAAATCTTATTTTATGTAACTATATAAAAAATTTCTTTCAATGCTCATTTTTGATTGTATGCACTAGAAATAAAGGTTTTAATAAAGTTGCAAAAATGAGGTGCAGAGGGACTTTTTTATAAATACTTGACCTTGAGTAAAATTCATTGAGAAATAAAAGTGAGGAAAGTAAAAAGACAGCTAGAACCCTAAATCCACATATCCACTCATAAGCCCAAGACAGACTGAAGAATAATTAAAGATCCATTGAATAGTAACTGAGGAGTGATAAGACTTAAGAAAAAGTGATAAAGAAGGATAAAGACTGATAAATAGTGATAAAGACTGTCACTATTTATCACTGTCCCTGAGCCTTGTTAATAGTCATCGCAAAGCACACTCCACATCGCAAAGCCGTTTATCAGCACAAATGACTACTTTGTGCTCCTCTGTGTCCCGTGGCAACCTCTCCATGGCAGTTTTAAATTGACGAACATAATTATTTTTCTCGTGCAGGACTTCCTGTAACTCAAATACAATGTTGGCACGCACTCCTGGAGCGATTCTACATCGGCGCTCAACCTGCTCTTGATGATCTCCCATGAAGTAGATCTGCAGGAACTTTGGCTCCTCTCCAGGCAGTGGTAGCAATGATCCTATGTCATGGTACACCTGACCTTGGACTTTGAATGCAGGCATGAACCCTGGCTCACGGACAATACTTTTAGCTCCAAAAGAAGTCATTTGAAAGCAGCTGTTGTAGCACCGGATATTAGACAGAAAGTGCTCAGATTCTTCTGTCTCACCCAGCAACAGATGCTGATTGACCAACATTCTCGCCATCGCAAGTTTAGGATGGACACCATAGACAACAGTGGGATCATAACTCAGAGCCGCATTCAGTGCCCAAGGACGTGGGCCAGCTGGCAGGTTCGTCAACGTTGGGGTTTGTTGGGGCCGGGGGTGGTCCAACAAATTGGAAGGTCTCAGCGCGTTCCCTATGCCGCTCTCGATCATCCTGCCGACGCACTTCAGCCTGGTTGGCTGTTTCATTGCGACGGGCCTCGGCAGTCCGGTCTCTGTTCTGTTCTTGGCGCTGCTGTGTCTGGACTGCAGTCTCATTGCGACGGGCCTCGGCAGTTTGCTCTCTGTTAAGCTCTCGTCGCCTATCTACGTCTCTGCCGTGACTGGCTGTAGAACTTATTGCAGCTCCAGCACTGCTTCCACTGGTGCCTGATGTCTGTGCTCTTGTCCGAGGTCGAAGGTTATAAGGCTGGACTGGCTCAGCTTCATTTTCACTTGAAGCTGCTTGTGGCTGTGCTGAGGTGCTTGGTCTAGGTACTGCTGTTGTTGCGCCGTCTTCTACTGCATCGTTTGGCCTTGCTGTTGCTCGTCGAGCTGCTTTAGTCAAGCGACTTAAAAAACTTTTCTTAGGTGGCATCTGAAAGTTAGAAGTAGTCCGAATGACAGGGGACCTGTGTTGAAAAATCTTTCTCTTCTCTTCAGTGGGAGAGGCTAAGCCTCTGTATATTTTAGCAAAGCACTGTACGCAAGCCTCTCTCTTTCTTCTATCCCAGGCTGGCTGGAGAGAAATATCGACTGGAGAGACAGTCTAGCGGTTTGGGCTATGTACATTCACGGCTTGAAATACAATGTACAGTCTGGGGCTTCGGCGCCCAGGGAAGGGAGGGGGTGGCTGTAATAAAATTTGGCCCGCAGAGTGGCGGAGGGGAGTTGGGGTGGCTGTCCTCGGAAAACAAAAAGTGACTCACTTTGAGATGATGCAGCTTTGCTCTGGATTGAGTAGAGATGTTCAAAATTGATAGCATTGTTGGAAAACATGTAAAGTGTAAGTGGATCAAATTTGGAGAAAATCTGACAAAGTGGGGCGACAATATGTCGAATTGAGTGATTTTTTGACGATTTTTGAGCAGTTTTTTGCACTTTTGAGCAGGAAGGAAATGATTTTTCGGGAATTTGAGTAGCCTATTGCACTCAGCGTAGGTGGTTTTAGGTATGTGCAAAGTTTGGTGCGATTTGGTTGAGCGGTTTCGGCGTCTATAAAGACAAAAGGTTGCACACACACACACACACACACAGACAGAGTTTTCACTTTTATATATATAGATTATAGGCTATTACATGTTGCTAGATACCAGAGCATTAAATTTCAATTTTCAACCAATTAAAAAGAATGCATGTTAATGAATTGTGCATTATTTATTTTATTGCTGTTCTTTCCTTTAGTTATAACTCATGTTATTAACCAATAGTGTGCCATGGTGAGCCATGGATATGTAACCAAGTGACATGTAACCAAGTGTGCCATGGATGTGCCATGAAGTCAATAACTGCTATGCACACAATTAAAAACAGACTGAATGGAAGCCATGCCTGCAATAAAAAACTGGGTGAATGGCTGCCTGAATGCAAGTTCTCCTAAATTAATTCTGTTCATTTAGTCTTAATATTTTAGCTAATCACTTGCAATTAATTCTCCATTAGTCAAATAAAATCAGGCTTTCAAGATCTGAAAGAAAAAAATCCAAATTAAATATTGTTTAACAAACTTTTTGACAAATCATGCTTTCCCTAAAAAATCTTGCTTCTGCCTTGGCACAACTGGCATGTTGCTGGCACAAACTACTAAACACAAATACACATTGTCAATGGAAATGGTAACTAGCATTCTTACACAAATCAAGTATTCTAGGGGCATTTTTGAGAGAGGGCCTTTTGTGAGAATTTCAACACACCATGATCTTTATATACTTTGTCTAGCTTTGAAAGTGTGAAGTGCACTGCCTTCATGTGAATGATTAAAATATTCTATAAGTGAAATGTGACTTACGTCTAGGCACTAGTAATAATAATAATAATTGCAGGAGGGCTGCGGGCAATGGCACATCATTTAGTGACACTAGACCCACAGCCAGTGAGGAGGCAATTCTGCCCATTTCGCTGACTGCTGAGCACACACACACACACACAGATACTGTACGCAGGCGTACACTCACACCGGTGTGTACACCTGCCCTGACTTTGTCATTGTCAGGCAGTGTACATTTCACTGTGCCTTGGAGGTTGGCCCACAAGGGCGTAAATTGCACCACAAGCCTGCAAAGCCTTCTCTCTGCAGCTGCGCCCCAAATAAATGTGGCCTCGCCATGGAATCGAACTTAGGGACCGTGATGCGAGAGGCAAACGCATTAACCACTCTGCCACCGACCCCCTATGCTCTAGAGTGCCTATGCATTTTTTCAACTAGTTATTTATGATTACTTACTGCTTTTTAGCAATCGCAAAACCCAAATTTGCCTGCTATTTTTAGGACAAATACAAGCCTGAAGGAGGACGTCTGGGATGGGGGAATCGCGATTTGCATCATATTCCTAATCATTTCTATACTTGTGATGCCCAACGGTAAGTTCGTTAGCTTCTCTCTATCTATTCGCAGGGGGCCCGGGGCACTTGTCGCACAAGCGACGGAGCGGCACGCCCCCAGACCGGCGCTTAGCGCCCATCGCGCCGCCTCCCCTGAGCAGGCACCACACACAGCAGCACAGACCAGCCGGTGAGGGCAGGAGGCACCCAGAATAGGCAGCAGTGCCCCCACCTCAGCCCCACACACACAGAGCAGACCAAGCCGGGGCGGAAGGCTGATAAGAAATCGTGACTTGAAAGGAGAATCGAACTAGCGTCCATTGGAGTGAGAGGCAGCGACGCTAGCTGCTGACCCACTCGCCCCCAAGTTCGTTAGCTTTGCACTATTGTTATTACATATGTGATCTAAAGTATTTAAAGTTCTAAAGTATTTGTTTTTTAACAAAATCTAATCTATCTAATTACATTGAAACCTGACTTCGGCCTCTTCAAGGTCCATTCAATCGGCCTCATCCAGCAGTCTGGAGAATTGTGTTTGGTGAGCTACTAGATTTCGAATGGCGATTTCAAAAGCAGAGCCTGCTTAAGCCAAGTTACTGAAAGCATGCCAGATTTTATTTGCCTTAACATGTGTTGTATTGCGCCTTTGTTTAGACACCAGGCGGCAGTGCGGCATACTAAAACAGACGGTAACATCCAAAACTGCTTTGTTTTCCTCTGCCGTTACGCATCTCTGCGTTTTTACTTGTTAACAGAAGCAGCCTGACCAAAGTGGACACTCCACACTCCAATTTTGATACAGCTCCTGATTAAAGCTCTTAATCTGAGATGGTTTATGCGAGTTTACCTGTATTGTGGCGCGAGTTTAACTAATTATTGTAGCGAAATTCATATACGTCACCTAGCTAGGGACTGATGCTTTTCGGCTTGCTTATCAACTTGATGGTTTTGCTTGTCATTATCATTTCAATTTTTTACCTGAAGTGTTCAGTTAGTCACTCATTTTCTCCTTCACTGTTAAGGTATGTGCGTGCATCTAAAATGATGTTTCTGACGGTCGTTACAGAAAGAACAACTAAACAACTGTGCAACACAAACGCTTAGATGGCTTTTATCTAAGCAATATGTTTTCTGGAAAAATTATAGGCTACCGGGTACTACTAAGAGCTCACAGATCACGAGACCAAGTTGTGCTTTACCTCCTGAGTCTTGGATTTTTATTTTACAATCAGCTATTAGTCGGTGACCGCGTTCTACTGATTACTTGTTAGTGTAGTCGCTGACTTTCTTACTTGTGCCGCAACTGAAACTTCAGCTTTGTCATTTTACTAAAATTCTTCGCTGATTGTTAAACTACAATTTGCTCAGGTGTGTTACTTGACTTTTCTGAAAACCCTTGTCGATTGTCCTTAACCCAAAACAATTGGTTCAGTGGCAGAAGGACAGATTAGAAATTATGTTTCAGATTTTACAGTGCTAAAAAAGAACATGCTATTGACTCATTAATACACCTTTTTACATTTTTTACCGAACTCTATTTCAAAGAAACAATCGGAAGTTCATTTCAGACATTGCGATAAGGCTTATGTTTGCGGAAATCCAATCGAAACAAGCTTCCTTTCTTTCAATTCAGTCAAATAAATCATGACGAGCAAAGCAGACGCGTTTGTTTATAGTTGCTTGGAAGTCTAGACATGGAAGGAGATGATCATGGGCTGTGAGGACGCTTTCAATGAGGAAGAAGGCGGGGAAACGTAATAAGCGAAATGGCGCTAAGGCTCACTAGCACCGGACGTACAAGGTCAGTGGCAGCAACAGAGCTAGGCGCATAGGTACTTTTCATAGAAGGTAGGACTTTGCTGCTATCGCTCGACAGCTAGAGATCAAGCGAACAACGGCTTGCAAATTGTGCGATCTGATATAGTGTAGAAAGGTAAAAAGCCAGACCCAGACGAATCCAGTGAGATAGGGATATGCAGAAGTTGATTTGTGCTCAGGAGTGCAGGTCAAATCCGTTCATCACACGGAAGTAACTGAGTCTTGCGCCAAAACCTCATGTCACTGTGAAGACGATTGGCATTTGTAGTGGCCTTTTTATCGTCTAATGTTTCTTTTGATCTTCTAAAATGAACCCGTGCGTCAGGTGCATTAAGGACGTGTTACCAGGGACTCAATGGTTGACTAAATTGAAAGGACTCTCTGAAAGGAAATGTTGTTTCAACTAAATTTCCGCAAGCAGACAGCCTTATCGCAGTGTCTGAAATGAAATTCCGATTGTTTAATTGTTTGAGGTAAAACGCAAGCGTTCTAGTTTATCTAGGATGTTATTTGTTTCGTTAGAGCAAGCTAGAGCAAGAGTAGCTTGTATATTGTACACAGCAGTAATTATGATAGGTTATCGGGTAAAATATATTCTCAATCACTAGAAGTGGATTGGTTAGAACGATATTTCAGCTGTACGAGTAACTGCCACTGCAGATTTTTAATTACAAATATTTGTAAGATTGGTTTCATTGTGTCTAGCCTTTATCATACTCTAGGCAGCTTCCCTCCTATTCGGCCTTATGTCCTCTGCAAACTGATAATTGCTAGTTTACTTGGCACACTTCAAACAAACGATGGTGCGTCTCATTCGAATTAATTCTGGCATAGTTATACACGAGTCTTTTAACTGACTTGCCGCTCCGCAGGCATCAGCGTGTTGTACTTTCTGGTCATGGCCTTCGTCTGCTTTTTGAGCTACGATGATGCGAGACGCGCGCTGCACTTTATGTACCCAGACCTACAAAAGATGACAATTGACGACATTCTTGACAAAGTAAGGCAACAAGAATTACGTTTACACAAAATCAATTCATTTGATAACAAGTGTGGGCGAGCCTTTAACAGTGAAAAGACCACGCTATTTTCCCCTGGGAAGATCACAGGGGTATTTCAAATACCCATGACAAGTGTGGGCGAGCCTTTAACAGTAGAAAGACCACGCTATTTTCCCTTGGGAAGATCACGGGTATTTCAAATACCAATGACAAGTGTGGGCGAGCCTTTAACAGTGAAAAGACCACGCTATTTTCCCCTGGGAAGATCACAGGGCTATTTCAAATACCCATGACAAGTGTGGGCGAGCCTTTAACAGTGAAAAGACCACGCTATTTTCCCCTGGGAAGATCACAGAGGTATTTCAAATACCCACTGCCTACTTCACGATGGCTAAAAAAATTAATGACCGATTTTAGTGAAAGTCCACCATCTGAATCAAAATTTTCCACCCTTTACAATTAATTAATTTTCAAAGACCCTTGTGGCCAAGACAACTAACTTTGCTCTGAATAAACCTCTATGTGGAATCCATAGTACTTAAAAAATGAAAAAAATTAATCAATCCAAAATAGTAAAAAATGATAGCCGACATAGTTACATGATTAAGAAAGAAATGAGAAAGCCAGAGAAGCCAGCAGAAAATATTCCTTTTTGGTGGTTTTAGCCACCAGACTCACCGACGAGAATCGTTGAATATCTTGACGTGCCGATGTTTCGTGATGCTGAAAGTTTTCCATCGGCGAGATACGCGCTAAATTTAGTCCTTGCTATGAATTTTCATGGTGATTGAATTAATATTTCAGGTGATACAGTATTCGAAATACCCCCAGTGGTCTTTCGACTGTTAACGAACTTAGTTTCTGAATTAATATTTCAGGTGATACCGTATTCGAAATACCCCCAGTGGTCTTTCTACAGTTAACAAACTTTGCGCCTGAATTAATATTTCAGGTGATACAGTATTCGAAATACCCCCAGTGGTCTTTCTACAGTTAACAAACTTTGCGCCTGAATTAATATTTTAGGTGATACAGTATTCGAAATACCCCCAGTGGTCTTTCGACTGTTAACGAACTTAGTTTCTGAATTAATATTTCAGGTGATACCGTATTCGAAATACCCCCAGTGGTCTTTCTACAGTTAACAAACTTTGCGCCTGAATTAATATTTCAGGTGATACAGTATTCGAAATACCCCCAGTGGTCTTTCTACAGTTAACAAACTTTGCGCCTGAATTAATATTTTAGGTGATACAGTATTCGAAATACCCCCAGTGGTCTTTCTACAGTTAACAAACTTTGCGCCTGAATTAATATTTCAGGTGATACAGTATTCGAAATACCCCCAGTGGTCTTTCGACTGTTAACGGACTTTGCGCCTGATGTATTTAAATAGACCTGTTTAGAAGATTCAAACAATGCATACGTCTGTTAAAAATATTAGAAAAATGTCGCAATGCTTCACTTACAATGTCTTCAAGCTTGCTTATCAACTTAGTGCGATATTTGTGCAAATAAAAAAGTGTCCTGAAAAAACCTAGATTACATTCAATTATTGAAAGTGCATTGTAATAAGTTTTCCCAGCTCGTTTTAGCGTCCCTCATCCCATTTTCGACTTGCAAACATAAGCGTGCTGTAGGTCAAGCACGCTAAAAAGGAAGAGAGAATAAAGATGTTATAGATAAAGAGGAAATCGTAGGGAAATGTCTGACCGATGAGAAGCCGGTCATGAACTTTAGGCGTTTGCAGTCAGGCGCTTGTCGTAAACGAATCCTCGTGCAAGTGCTCAACTTCAGAGCTTTGCCTACGCACTTTATCTGACAGGACTACGCCGTAAACTGCTCAGAGGTGACGTTATCACGCATATACGCCCACTTGGATGGGTTCGCCGTAGCGCACCTATTCGGGTGGGTGATGAAGGCTGTCCTGTTGCGCCACTATGGCTTGGCCTGGCTACTGTCCGTCAACTGGGAAATCACGGAGCTGGCCTTCTCCCACATCTTGCCCAACTTCCGCGAGTGCTGGTGGGACATTGTGCTTTTAGACGTGTTGCTGTGTAACGGGCTGGGTATCTACCTGGGCATGCAGTTGTGCAAGTGGCTGGAGATGCGCAGCTACCATTGGGAAAGCATCCGGTGAGCGACCTTACCTGACTGCGAAAGTCGGATGCGTACCCTTTGTTTACTTTCCTAGCTGTTTAAGATTAATAATTGCAGCATATGTGCTGTACATAAAAGGAAAATTAAACGCTCTTGTTGTTTATTAGGTCAATTAATTCTACCACCGGCAAGATCAAACGAGCGTTCTTTCAGTTTACGCCTGGCAGGTTAGTACCCTCTCATTTGCACTCTGCATTGATTCAGCTGTTGCTTTCAGGTTAGGGTTATTTTTCGCTAAAATTCTCCACTACTGCAGCTGGACTCCCACTCGTTGGCTGGACCCCGAGAGCTCTTTTATGCGTGTCATTGCTGTGTCCATCCTAGTGGTTATGACCCAGCTGGCCGAGCTCAACTGCTTCTTCCTGAAGCACATCTTCCTGGTCAAGCCCAGCCACCCCACCACACTGGGCCGGCTGGTTCTCATCTCTGCCATCAGCGCTCCGGCTATCAGGTGAGCTGCACCTTCTGAGCCAAAACTGTCGAAGCTGTTGTTTGGTTTCCACGGTATGCTGAATGCTTCCCAGAAACCATACGAGCTCCTAAACGTGCTCACTTCAGGCAGTACTATTTGTACGTGACGGATCCTCTTGTCACACGAGTCGGTACTCAGCTCTGGGTATTCGTGTAAGTTCTCGGCATATTTTTGCTTTTCTGACTGATCTGCCGTCCTCACATCACTGGACAGTATATCCAAGGATCCCATTTCTCATGCACAGAGCTGTGGTGGTGACCGAAGCCATAGTTTGTCTGAAGTTCGGCCGTCACTTCTTTGAGAAAACCGTCATGCTGAACATTTTTCTGTGGATTTTCTACTCGGCGAGTATTTTCATGAATAGAAAATGTATATGCATAGAATATGCGTTAACAAGGTGGTCTCTAGCAAGAAAAATTTTTCAAGCTATCTTTAGCTGACCACTCATATCGAGCTCCACTGACCTTTCCACTCGCAGATCATGTCCTCCTTCTTCATCGTGTTCCTCTGCGTGTTCGTAGCCAAGGCCCGCAGCAGTCGGCGCATTGAAGCCAGGGCGAACGATGGTGCGGCACATAACTGCCGCATTTCAGATGGGAAAAAGCGCTTGTAATGTCAATACTTTTCATAGCCTGACTCGGAGGACTATTGTGTCAAGCATCAAAGACATTCTATTATCTAGCTGTGATTATGACTGTGTTAGCCTCTCGTGTAGGAAGACTCTATCTATTATTTGCCATCGGCTATTATTAAGTTCAATTAGTGTTCCTACACCAAGATGTAGTAGCGTATGACTATGATAAGAACCTCAACATCGAAGATTCATTAGCAGCTGCAAGAAGATGCGTTTGGAAATCAAGTTCTGTCGCAGTCGATTGTCATCGGTGCGCCTGATTAAGAAAAATAGACTGTGTAGTCAACTGAGGATGTCGCAAACGGGTCGACCAAGAGAATCACAAAGCTACCATCATCTGGTTCAGCGACTATTGAGACCAAAGGGCGATGTACATGAATGGATTTGAACTGATATTCCTTATCGTAACTGTGCAGTGTAGCTACAAAAATGGGTCCTTACCAGCTCACGTGCACAGTCGGTAGAGAGTTTTTTTATTATTAAAAATTTTTAGGAAAGGGAGTAGTTACAACTCACATCTAAAATGAGCTGGATGTGCTGTTTGCTGATGCATTCCGACAAGTTGACTGCACACACCATGGGCTGCTGACTAACTCATGTGTGTCTAGAGTAGCTCGGAATTCTTGATTTTGTTGCTCATGTGGCTCATACTGTTTCGAGCTACGATGCAAGTTTTTCTTTAGTCATTGCTGCCTTGATAGCTTAGGTCAGACTTCTGGCTGGCTTGCGAGCTCAGGCAGCTGGGTTCGAGTTGATAACAACAACAACAACAAAGGACGCCGAAGCCAAAGGGGCTGCCGTCAAAAGGCACGTGCAAGAGCAGAGTGGCGCAGAATTGTCAGTCCGCGGGGGTCGGAGATTCCAGCGTCAGTCAGTAGCAGTTCAGGGTAGCGTAGCGCCCTCGCCTGACCACGCCGCCAGGGCCCCCGCAGGGAAAGCAGCTGCACGTCCTGCAGTGGCTCGGGCAGCGCTGCTCCGCACGAATGGCGTAGCCAGCCAGCTGCAGGCGCTGGATGCGCAGCAGCTGACTTGGCCGGCAGAGCTGGGCCCGGTGATAGAGCTCATCGTTGCTGGTGTTGGTGACGGCAGTCGGCGAATAGTGGACGCCGAAGGCGGCTCGCAGGAGTCCGGCTCCTGCACAATGTGGTCCAGCTGTGCGAGTCTTTTTGTGGCAAACTTTCAACTGGCGTTCCTGGTCGGGCGCTTGCATCCAGTGAACGTTGCCAGCCTCACAGCTGGTTTCCTAAAGAGTGTGTTCGCTGAGACCAGATCGTACCGGTCCGCGAAATCCATTAGTGCACAGTGTTGTTGTTTTCGCGCGGGGTGACAAAGAGAGCTCGTTCAGACTTTCGCATAACAGCGTTGAGGTCTCCAAGCACCAGCACTGAGTCACGCTGAGCAACCGCCTCCAGTTGCGCCGAGAGGAACTCCAGAAATTGACGGTGCTCTATCGGGTGCGCAGCTGTGGGTGCATAGGCACGGAATAAGTGAATATTACGGGTGCGGAGACGAAGGTCGACTCGTAGTAGTCTTGGCGATAAGCTTTTGCATCGAAAACATTTCTGTAGCCGTGGGCTGGTGAGGACACCAACTACTCCTCGGCCATTTGCGTCTGCTGAAGTGAACTGAAGGAGCCAGCCCGCCACCGAGGTGCTCCTGATGGAGCCCCGGATCGGTTTTAATAGAGAGCTCCTGCAGCATTACAATTTCTAGATGCAGATCGGTAGCTAATTTTGCCAGTAGATGTTGCCTCCAACCTGCTCGCAGAGTCCGGCAGTTTGAAGTCGCGACTCTTAGTTGTTGTTTCTGTTTATACAGCGTGCAATTTGGTTCAGCTTGGATCCGTTGGTTGTGGACCTCGTGGTCCCCGGCGCCACCCGGAGGAACCGTACCACTGCGCATAGAGGTTCTGCCAGCAGTGCGACGCTCGCAGGCACGGTGTCGGCCACGGCAGTTTCACTCGTGGCGTCGTTCAATACGCCGACGCACACTGCGTTGTCCTCGTCTGCAGGGTGGTGTGCCGCTCTTGGCAGCCGCAGCAGGTGCGCGGCTCTCCGTTGAGGCCTTGGTACGCAATTCCATTGTTGGAGCAGGCATTGGCACCAGGAGGCGGCGGCGCTATTCAAACGCAGTAGCGTTTAAATAGACTGCAGCTTTAAATAGACTGCAACTTAAAAAAGACTGCAACTTTAAATAGACTGCAACTTTGATGAAGAGTTGATGAAGGGCACCTAGTCTGAGTTCGCTTATATTTGCTTAGGCCGACTGCCGAGTGAATCGAAAAAATAATTTTTATCAACACAAGCATAATAATGCTCTTAGTCGGTTGATTATTACTCTTTGGTTCTGGCTTGTTATCGCTTTTTAGTTTAATCGACTGTGTTGTATTTGTTATTCGTTAATATGCTTCTGACGTTTCTAGCACCAGAGTTTACATCGTTTTGCGCAACGTCACTCACTACCCTGCACTCAAGCTTTAAAGATTTGTTTATTTTGTTATTCTGAGCCAGAATCAGTAGCCGAATACGTTAAACTTTTTATGTATCATTACCAACAGATATTCCTAATTTGTATGTCTTTAGTGTCACAGTTGCAGTACCTTAAAAACTTTTTACAATTTTCTAGCCATCAGCTTTTTTCAACGAACGCACAACTCTACTCTAATTTTCGCAGTAGGAATGGCAGTATTTTCTCATACTTCTCCTCTATTGTATTAGCACCGCTCTCCTACTGGTCTGCGGCATTAGGCCGTTGTTTTTCGAGTTCGTGCATTTCTTCTACCGCTGCACTTGTTTTCGAATTTGGGGATTTTTACTGACTTTTTGCCTCCGGCTTTAACGGTTGTGCTTGCGCGCCGCTTTTGTTTCTATGAGCCCCGGGACTTGATCCCGCCCTAGATTCCCAAATTTTCACTGACCATGTGTTCCTACTGCACTTTGGTACTCTTGCTATCCATTCACTACATTTACCTACATTCTTTTTCCTGAGCTGGAGATCGTTGCTGCAAGCTGGATTCTGATATTTCTGCAAGCATGTTAATCATATGCAATTAAAACACTTTTTTATCTGTTTGAGACAGTGCAAGTTGAGGTTGTCTCCAAAACGACTACCCGATAGCCACCCCTAAACTCATTCAGTTGCAATAGAGCTGCGCCTCAAAGAGATCTGTATCTGTTAAAGTGGCATATCGCTTCCACTTCAGTTCTTTGGTTTGCGTAGCTCCTTTCATTATTCGGCAATATGCTTGACTACTACGAGTCAGTCGCTTACTCGTAATCGCTGGTATTACGTCACAAATGTCAGTTAACCGTATTATTATATTACCAGCACTCTTCTAAAGCTTTTTCTTTTCATTTTCAAAGCAAAGCTATTATTGACTAAATTAATGTGTCCTGGCTTTGGCTTTGAAATTATTTGTGCACTCTTTATCTAGTCTAAGTGTCTTCAGCGTCTCTATTCTAACTAAAAGAACCCTTAGGGCTGACAGTGTGTTCCTTAAGCTGCCCCAGGCTAAACTTCCGACGTCTGTGTCGTTTGTATCATTTTTTCTAGTCCAAGAGTCAGACTAGACCGAAGAAATGCTCTTCAATTTTGCTTTTCCGTTACGGCACAAATGATTATGTGGCTGAAGTCAAAAGTAGAATAGACAGTAGCAGAGACATACTAGGCTATACTAAATATTATTACGAGCGTATAGTATATCAGCGGTATCTACTGAAGCATTAGTAGGCCATAACAATAAACTCCAAATGTCATTGGACCGCTTTAATAATTGTAAGCAGCCAATTATTTTTCAACCGAATACCGACTTAAAAAAGTGCCGAATTCCTTTGCAGTCCGATGTGCTGATTGATAATAAACTTCTTTCGGTCCCTCTGTGCCAAGCGCGAACAGGAGCCGGAGGGGCCATCTGCTCGGCAGGCCAACAGCTCCGCCAGCAGTGAGAAATGCCATCTGGCTTCAGCAAAGCAGAGCCAGCGGTCGCCTGAGCCACCCGAAAAGCCAATCAACTTATAACGAGATGGCCTATTATTGCTTAGACAATGCTACTTTGGGGTTTTAAAAAGCTGTTTTGTGCTGACTTTCTAGGACTCTTACGTGGTGATTCGCGGTGTTTAGGTTGTCGAAAATTTCATTTTGGGTTTCACTTCGGCCTAACCCAATTTACTACTCTAGCAAGCACCTGCTTTCCTTATCCTGGTTTCAGATGTCAGAATTGGTTAGTTTCTTCGAGTTCTGCAGTTGCAAATTTGTAGGTTGGGTAGCAGGTATTACGCATGTTCCCTACTCCACTGAGCATTGCAGTGGAGCTGCAGCTAAGCTGTGCACGTTTTTGCCCGATGACGGTCATACTGCCGAAAGCGCAATTGCCATAAGCGCAGGCTGTGACCCGACTATCTTTCACGTAGCTGCTGCTGCTGTTTCTGTGACTGCTTTGGCTTTATCCATCACGCTCGTAGACGTGATTGCTCCAAAAGTAAATGTTAGATCACTTACTTTATATTCACGTCTTATTTGAAATCATTTTCATTAAATTACGTTTTAACGAGGATTTTACGACTATGTTGCATTGTATATCAGCGGCACTTTAGAAACACTCCGTTGCTAAATACACTCATATTCTGATTTGAACAAAGCCTTCAGTCCAGCATATTCAAGTTTTTATTCTATTCCATTCTTCTATTATTTATGCTTCTTCTAATTTCTTCTATTCTGTCATGTAGCAAATTTGAACTGTAGCATTTATAGTACAACTGCGAGCGTGGGAAATTTTTTTGTGCTGCACCTGAACGGAGCAACGTAAGCACAAGAATCACAGCAGTCAGCACAGCAGCTCTGTCTAGATAACGGTGCGTGACCACTGAAGTCGGAGATGATGCAGGCACATTCGGGTGACGTGCTGATAAATTTTAAAGGCCTGGCAAGGCCGCACTGAGGGGGGTCGGTGGCAGAGCGGTTATCGTGTTTGCCTCTCGCACCACGGTCCCTAAGTTCGATTCCACGGCGAGGCCACATTTATTTGGGGCGCAGCCGCGGAGAGAAGGCTTGAGGGCTTGTCGTGCAATTTACGCCCTTTAGGGCCAACCTCCAAGGCACAGTGAAATGTACACTGCCTGGCGATGAGAAAGTCAGGGCAGATGTACACGCCTGTGTGAGCGTATGCCTGCGTACAGTATCTGTGTGCGTATGTGCTCAGGAGTCAGCGAAATGGGCAGAATTGCCTCCTCGCTGGCTGCGGGTCTAGTGTCACTAAATGATCTGCCACTGCCCGCAGACCTCCTGCAATTATTATTATTATTATTATATTAAGGCCGCACTGAGGCGCAGTACAAATTCGTAAATAAAATGCACTAGCTCTTTTAGGAAAAATCTGACCTTCGGCCAGAACCGATAATTATCTCGACGGTGTGAACGTCTGGCGACTTGATTATTGTTTCAGAAGATGCGCAACAAAAAATTGGCTTTTGTTCTTCAGTTTGATGTATTTGCCTTGCTCCGTTCGGGTGCAGCACAAATAATTGTCTGGTTCCCCCCTGGTATAAAAAACGGGCAGCAAAAACGAATCGGTGGTCCTTACTGTTAACGTTTCACAGCAGTTCGGTTAATAAAAAACCTTTGTTTTGGCTGTAGACAGGACCAAAAATACACAAATTTTAAGTTCAGCGTACAGTAACAAGTCCCATGCCTTCAGCTCCAATGCTTGGCGACCACCTTCTGCTGCCAGCGCAAACCTTCTCCGACTGGGGTCTTCGCATTCTGCAGCCCGTCCTGCTGCAGTCAAAGCACTGCTGCTCGGTGTTTCCTTGCCCAGGTGCCACCCAGCAGCTTCAGAAGACTGCCATAAGTTCCAGGATTTGCCTCGGGCATCTGCCGCTGACTACCTGCCAGCGGTTTTGTCTCGATGCCGACCCTGCCTCGCCTCCTGCAGAGCTGGTACTGCATGTCAACCCGGCCTGCCCGAACCCCATCGTTGCTGAGGTTGCAACAGTGAAATTGGAGTGCGAGGCGATGCCCGCCAACAGAGGACTACTGCTTAAGATTCTGAAGCACAGGCTACGTAAGTATACTTATTTAATCAGTGGTTTAGTTTTTTATATCGAAAATTTTTTTTTCTGATAGCACTAGGAGATAACTGCGCCAACAAAATGTGCCCATCTGCTGCTTCTTTTCTTTCTGGCACACCTCAGGCAACTGCTACGTGACAGAGGGTAGCGTAAATAGCTTTAATATTCTTGGCGTTGAAGTGGCCTTGCGCTTCTCCAACATCTCGCCGCCACCACCGGCAGTCATCGCTGCCGTTGCATCAGCCGACTCTGAGCTGACCCTGTCGAACTCGCTCGCTGCACACTGTTCCATCAGCGACTCTCCGCAGCCCCAGCCATCAACTCCGGAGCTGTCGTCTGCCTCGTCAGAGACGCCAAAGCGAAACCGCAAAACGCCACGAACTGGTAGCGGTGCGCCCGCCGAAGCAACTCCAGGCACAGGCACCTGTGCTGGCGGCCTCGACCTGTCAGACTATCGCCAGTTCTCCGTATCGCTTCGGCTCGCTGTCAGCACGGTTGATTGTCACCAGCCATACCGAATAGTTGACGACACCAGACTTGTTTGGGAGGCTCCGGACTCAGAAGTCACATCGCAGCCGACTGGCAGCGAAGAGTTGCCGGAACTGTTCGGCCTGGATTTTCAGGAAGAGCAGCTCCGTGCTGCAGTTGCGCAGTTTATGTCGGAACTGTCGAGCCATGCCGGCTTTGCCTTCACCGGAGTTTTCCTTTGCGGGCCGCGTGGCTGCGGCAAGGCTAGCCTCGCAACCAGCGTCTGCCGTCGTCTCCACTGCCCGCTGCTTCGGCTTGACCGGCACCGCCTTCTAGGCCGCTACCTAGGCCAGGCCGAGTCCAACCTGAGCGCAACGCTTCAACAGGCAGCCGCTGGGTATGCCATGCTACTGGCAGTAGTGAGCTAATTGCAGCATATTTAGTTTTATGTACCTTATTTTATGCTAGGCAGACTTCTGCTGTTTTAGACTTCTAATCGATATTGCAGGGTGTTGGAACCAAAGGGTATGAGCTCCCTATATTTAGGCATGATCCTGCTTGTGCCGTTACGAATTCGAAAAACTTCGGTGGTCAGGGGTAGGATTTTCGGTTTTGGTTTGACGTCCTATCTCGCCCGTCTTGCCACCTAGCTCGTTGACCTTGAACCCATCTATACATGGAACATTAACTCCTCCTCGTGGTCAGGCGTGGAAAAAATTCTGTTTTGTTTTGAAGCTTGAGGTAATTTTGCAATTGACAAGCCTTTTGCCTACTTTACTGCAGCCGCGGCACTTATTGTTGCGTTGCTTGCAGCTCTGGCGCAGTTGCGCGCCGCCTGTCGAATTAGCCGGGTTTGTCTGGTGTCCTTTCTTTGGAGCTGTGCTGCTTCCAATGGCGTGCAGTCTGCTGTGAAGCCTCGCCATGAAGACTCCGCCATATCGCTGGACGATCTTTGAGCAGACTCGAGATCCACAGCAAGCTTGATCCTCTTGCAGGAATGGTCGGAATTATCCGGATACTGATTTCGGTGTCGCTTCTCTAAAACCGAATTTTCAGTGTGTTAAGGCAGATATGAGGTTCGCCCGAAAGTTGGCAAAGGATTCACCCTTAAGCTGGCCATGACATAAGAATTCAGATAGCACTACAACTTTCGAGTTGCCAACTTGACGGCTCTGAAGAACGTTGCTTATTCAGAATGTCCTTCGAGTCTTGGTAGAACTGGTTGCTTGGAATTGGCTTTTGATAAATCGATCTTGTTGCAAATATAATAGTTTTATTCGCTCTACGTTTATTGCGAATACGAAGTAAGTTACAATTGAGCTCTGTAATCCGACCTCATGACTTTATCGTCATTGTGACAGATTAAGCCCTCGACAGATGCGAGACCTCGTCTTTTATTGTACATTCCAGTAGAAAGGTTTTAACTTCTAAGAGTTTGCTAAGCATTTCTTGCTCGCATTTAGAGAAAATGCTCCGCGGGCAAATCTCGTCTGGCAATTAGTGTACAGTCAATTGATTTGCAGTCAAATCTCTTGCGGGCTACGCATCTGCAGTAAAATATGATAAGATAGAATCACATTGTGCGCTAATAGAAAATTAAGTGCAGTATCGAATGCATCAATGCACCTAAACACATTTTCAGACGTAGCTCCTGCCTTCTCATCGAGGACATCGACGACCAGTTTGGCGAAGCTAAGGCCAACAGCGCAGGTGTGGACAGCCGCTTGAGGCAGGTTCTCGCGTCGGAGCTCGACCGGCTGAGCCACGGCAGCCGCCTACTGCTTTTGGCCACCGGCTCGGACCTGAAGAGCCTGGATGAGCGACTGCGCGGCCTATTCCAGCTGCACATTCCCGTGCCGCTGCCCACAGGTGAAGCTAAGGCCAGGGTGAGTTGCATGAACTAGTATTTTGTTCTGGGCTTTGTTGTGGCTGTCACTGAATATTTTACAACTTCCGAAATCAACAGCTTATGGAGCGACAGCTTAGCCGCCTGCCAGAGCAGCTTCGTCCCTCCGATCCAAACCTGGTGCGGCAGTTCGCTTCCAAAGTGCATGGCTACTCAGCCTCTGAGCTCGTCAGTCTGTGCAAGCTGGGTGAGCCAAATTTTGTGTCTACAATGTTGTTACTATAAAGCCTTTCGTAAGTAAGTTCTTTATAGCAGTCTAAATTTCAGCCCTTGTGTTTCAAATTTGGTATGCGCAAGTTTTATGGGCTGGAAAACAGAATCTGGCTTTGTGCATGCCCCTCTAGCCCCTGAGCGAACAATGATATTTTCAGAACAATTTCATATTGCTTAATGTTTTGCCTTGTTCTATTTTTAACCAGTTTTAACCAGTCAAAGCAAAAAGTTTGAACGTTCGCTCGTATCATGCTTGCTTACCCAGCAACTTACCCCAAATCTAGTATAACTCTCTGTAATTTAATGCGTCATCCTTTAACAATAATTCTAATTTCCCCGACCTGCCAGCTGTGCATGTCAGCCGTACTGCCGGCCGCCCTCGTCTAGGTTCCTGCGACCTTAATGAGGCGTTACGCAGCTTCCGGCCCTCGGGTGTGCAGGCCCTGCTAACCAGCGCCGACAGGGTTGCATGGGAGGACATTGGCGGGCTAGATGAGCTAAAGCGGATGCTGCGGGAGCGGGTTCTCGCGCCCCTGCTGGAACCCGACCGATTCGCCAAGTTTGGCCTGCGACCGCCAGCGGGTCTGCTGTTGTACGGGCCGCCCGGTTGCTGCAAGACCATGATGGCCAAAGCCGTGGCCACAGAGTGCGGTCTGCCCTTCATTGCAGTCCAGTGTGCTGACGTCTACTCGAGGTGAACGCTCAGTTTTCCCGCGAGCAGTTATCTGAAACGTTTACTTATAGGCTAGTTGTCATTGATACTCTTTAGAAAAAAATAAATCCAGTATAGTTCTTCGTTGTCCGTTATCCTGGTAGTTCGTCCATTTGCTGCTCCTGCTGCTCATGCACTCTACAGATACGTTGGCGACTCAGAGCGGTCTATACGAGAGCTGCTAACCCGCGCTCGGGCAGCCGCCCCGGCCGTGCTGTTTCTAGATGAAGTTGATGCCCTCCTGCCCACTCGCGGCAGCGGAGGCGGCGACTCCAGCGGCGACAGCGTCGGACATCGCGTGCTTTCGGAAGTGCTGACGCTATTAGACGGTGTATCAGGCCGGTCGCGGTTGTTTGTGCTTGCGGCCACGAACCGCCCGGAGTGCGTGGACCCAGCACTACTTCGTCCGGGCCGACTGGACCGCCTGATCTTTGTGCCGCTTCCCGATGAGGCCGCCCGTCGTAAGATCCTGGTTGTGGCCGCTGCCCGCATGCCCCAGTGCAATGAGAGCGAGAGTGATGCAGTTGAAGACGCAATTTCGAAGGTAGCGGCCCGCACCGAAGGATTCAGTGGAGCGGAGCTGACGGCGCTCGTGTCGGAAGCGGCGGCCGAGTCGGCCCAGGGTGGACTATCTGGCCTGAGCTGGCGCCTGGCGCTACAGCTGCTGGACGCGGGGCGAGTACGGCCGCGGACCTCTGCGATTGCAATGAACGGCTATATGAGATTCGCCGAGTCTCACGGCTGCGGAGGCTTCTGATTTTGTCAGCTAAAACTGGAATGCTCTGCTTGAAATGTATTGTACACTGGCCGTGTTAGTCTGCACTGTTCGAGTTATATACTGATGACTGACAGTCGCTGCATTTGATTATCTTACTCCTTTCTGGAAATCCCGCCACTTACTCGGCTTGTCTCAGTTTTTTTCGGATGATATGTTTGAACGTGTGTTGCACTGCATTATGCTAGTTATCAGATAAGTCCTATATTTTCGGATGATATGTTTGAACGCGTGTTGCACTGCATTATGCTAGTTATCAGATAAATCCTATATTTTCGGATGATATGTTTGAACGTGTGTTGCACTGCATTATGCTAGTTATCAGATAAATCCTATATTTTCGGATGATATGTTTGAACGTGTGTTGCACTGCATTATGCTAGTTATCAGATAAATCCTATATTTTCGGATATGTTTGAACGCGTGTTGCACTGCATTATGCTAGTTATCAGATAAATCCTATATTTTCGGATGATATGTTTGAACGTGTGTTGCACTGCATTATGCTAGTTATCAGATAAGTCCTATATTTTCGGATGATATGTTTGAACGCGTGTTGCACTGCATTATGCTAGTTATCAGATAAATCCTATATTTTCGGATGATATGTTTGAACGTGTGTTGCACTGCATTATGCTAGTTATCAGATAAATCCTATATTTTCGGATGATATGTTTGAACGTGTGTTGCACTGCATTATGCTAGTTATCAGATAAATCCTATATTTTCGGATATGTTTGAACGCGTGTTGCACTGCATTATGCTAGTTATCAGATAAATCCTATATTTTCGGATGATATGTTTGAGCGTGTGTTGCACTGCATTATGCTAGTTATCAGATAAATCCTATATTTTCGGATGATATGTTTGAACGTGTGTTGCACTGCATTATGCTAGTTATCAGATAAATCCTATATTTTCGGATGATATGTTTGAACGCGTGTTGCACTGCATTATGCTAGTTATCAGATAAATCCTATATTTTCGGATGATATGTTTGAACGTGTGTTGCACTGCATTATGCTAGTTATCAGATAAATCCTATATTTTCGGATGATATGTTTGAACGTGTGTTGCACTGCATTATGCTAGTTATCAGATAAATCCTATATTTTCGGATGATATGTTTGAACGTGTGTTGCACTGCATTATGCTAGTTATCAGATAAATCCTATATTTTCGGATGATATGTTTGAACGTGTGTTGCACTGCATTATGCTAGTTATCAGATAAATCCTATATTTTCGGATGATATGTTTGAACGTGTGTTGCACTGCATTATGCTAGTTATCAGATAAATCCTATATTTTCGGATGATATGTTTGAACGCGTGTTGCACTGCATTATGCTAGTTATCAGATAAATCCTATATTTTCGGATGATATGTTTGAACGTGTGTTGCACTGCATTATGCTAGTTATCAGATAAATCCTATATTTTCGGATGATATGTTTGAACGTGTGTTGCACTGCATTATGCTAGTTATCAGATAAGTCCTATATTTTCGGATGATATGTTTGAACGTGTGTTGCACTGCATTATGCTAGTTATCAGATAAATCCTATATTTTCGGATGATATGTTTGAACGTGTGTTGCACTGCATTATGCTAGTTATCAGATAAGTCCTATATTTTCGGATGATATGTTTGAACGTGTGTTGCACTGCATTATGCTAGTTATCAGATAAATCCTATATTTTCGGATGATATGTTTGAACGTGTGTTGCACTGCATTATGCTAGTTATCAGATAAATCCTATATTTTCGGATGTCTTTTGCATGTAAAATTGGCAAGGCCGTTTTGTCACAATGGCACATAGCTTGTCACTCATTTGGTTTTGGCCACAGACAGACAAAGAAAACTTGATTCATTCGCAGTCACAGATTCTATATTACCTAATATAGAATATTGGCATTCGCGTCTATATTCTATACTGTATTCTATATTCTATATTGTTATTCTATATTGGTAATATAGAATCTGTTTTCGCAGTAGCCCCTACTCGTATCAGAGGAGTGAGTCATATTGAGTTCAATCAGATTCAGTTATCATCAATTATTAAATTATTTTGCAACCATGAAAAGTGCAATTTTGGAAGGCAAGCTTAGGCCCCGACCCGACGTTGATCTGCCTCGCCAGTGCTGACTCGTCAACAAACGTTCGCTGGGCGGCACCAGGCTGCAGCGCAACTGCACCGTCATCTTCCCCGTGTAGCTGAAGCGCTGGTGCCATGGCTGCACTGAATTGTTGCAGTGAGCGATCCCGCCTCTTGGCTATGCCTTTGTTGTCCAGTCCTCAACGTCGCAGATTCAAGTTGTTCTTCATCTAGCAGCGACAGCGCCGTATTCGAGTTTTCTTGCACAAACTTCTTGGATGCAGAAAATTCTTCGTCATGCCGATCAGCCACGGATGATTCCGATGATGAAATCCAACTCCGCGCGGGTTATACAAGTGTATTATCCAACTCGGGAACCGGAAGGTTTTGTCAGTGAAAAGGAAATATGCTGTGCCATTACGATGGGTCAGTGCATGATTTGCCAGCGCCTTAATTGCAAATACTCCACTATAGACACCGTGACGCGAATTTCTCCAATTTCACTTATCAAGCAAAAATACTAGGCGCAGCTCAACCACAGGACACCATCGCCTAGTCTGTCAACCAATCGGTCACCACCCAACGCTTTTAGCATTAAGGCGCTGCCAAAATATATTCTAGTTAAATTCCCCCCAAATTGATTCAAAAACAGGCGGCAATATGGCTTGGTAGTAGCCGAGCGCAAAATGCTATTTTGAAATTATGAAATTATGTTACAATGTACATGCATATTTACGAGCTAGCTAGTAGATCAATGCAACGACGACGACGTTAAACTCTAAGAAACGAAAGCGGCTTTTGGCCAGAAAATAAACAGTCTACAGTCTTATCTGTAGATTTTACTGTAGTGGGCTACAACCGCAATATCCGAGGTTGACCCCGTATTCATATTGTTAAACTTGCTGAAATTTTGTCTCGCATTACAAAAGTGAGGCACGAAAAGAATTATGAAAGTTTGGAAATATGTCATTTCACAAGAATAGTAGCAACAATGGTCTTGTGTTCGAGCGAGGAGAACTTTGGTCTTTATGTTCTACTTCCTTCATGTACAGTATGATCGGGCAGAATTCCATTGCAACTTTCGAATTTAAAGATAAAAAAAATTTCTTACACTTGCAATTGTGCACCCATACTTTTGCATCTAGTCTTTTCGAACTATAGTTACGAGCAGCAGGAATTTTTCATGCATATTTCTCGTCGAAAAAAAGAAACTTCATTTTTAGTGTGCTTTAGGCTTTAGTGGGTTTTAGGAAGTTTTAGTAAAATTCAAAAATATAAATAATTTCTAAATTATAAATTTCTACATTTTTTCTACTTTTTTCTAAATTTTCTAAATTGCATATAGCAAATTTCTAAACTAAACGCAACCGCAATCAGCTACCAGTGTATTATCTGTAGAAGTTATGCGCATTTTTCAGTTGGTTATGAAAATTAAATCTGTTAATTGTCTAATATTTTCGCTCATCATATACAAACGTATTGTATTATTGATCGACGCTAATAACCTTTCATAACTGCGGCACAACAATTTTATAGCAAATAAAACCACGCCCAAATAGCATATATAGAAATTCATAAATAAATTCGTACATGTAATATGCATTTTGGTTTAGTATGCTTCAAATCTTAACTTTGAAATCTAAACAAGAGAAATAGCTCAGTGTTACTTAGTCAATTTTGTTTGTGCGGATATCATCACTTGAATGACAACTTGAACGTCATTTGCAAAGGCATTTTCAAGCCGGCCAATCACCACAAAACAATCGCGTTGTCAGCTATGTTCAATGCCAATCAGAATCGTGGCATAATTAATTTTCCGTCTTTGACGTGTCTCCGGCAGCAGCATCAGCAGCCTTTGATGCAGCGGATTTTGCCGCCTCGGTCGCGACGTCAGCCGCCCGCTTGCCGAACTTGGCAGTCAGTGCCGACTTCGCCTTTGTCTCTGCGTCCCCCAGGTTCTGTGCGAGGTCGTCACGAAGCTGGTCGGAGCGCCGGTCCAGCCGCATGGCGATGGAGGCCAGGTTGCCCAGGCTGGAGATTTCATCGCTGGCATTGGCTGCGGCCATGTCCGGCATCACTTGGTCCAGCAGGTGGCTGTTCTCGTAGCACAGGTGGGAGATGTAGTACCTTTTGCGATTGGCAATTAAGTTTAATTGAGTTAGGGCTGTAAATTCTTATTGTTTAAAAAAATTTATTTTATAGAATGAAAAAAAATGTTAGTAAACATTTTCACGCTTTTAGTAATATGAACCTAGGTGGTAAGGGAGCTACACCAATTCAGTTCCACATTAAGCCAATATTAGTGCCACAATAGATAGAAATCTCGATTCATCGAATCTTGTCGATGAATCGGACAAAATTCATCTGCGGATTTCGGCGTGGTGAAGCTAAAGCTATAGATGCTTGTCTCGTTTGTTGCGTGCAGAAATTAAGGCTGCAAGAATGATGTGCAGCTGAGAGAATCTTGAGCTGGCTCGAGATGCGTGTTTCCGACCGTAGTTAAGCCTGCATGCACTAGCTGGCTCATCCTCTCAGCCTGCACATATTTTTCCGCCTTCTTTCTGGGACAACCTCGTATAAACTTCCTGAAGATCACTTTTTTGATAACTTCTTGACCGATTTTACCTTTTATTTCTACTCGTATGTGAGCGTGAAAAGTCAAAAGAAATGATTTTTTGCTTTATTCGAGTGTGTAATTCGATTCTGAGGTTCAACTAAGTTTTCTACCATACTTTTAAAAATAGTAGCGGTGCAAATATTGCCGAAAAATGTTATTTCATTCTTGACTAAGAGCTAAAATTGATGCTTAAATGAGCTGAAGAAATTCATACCTGTCAGCGAGTCTGTGCGAGAAGTAATCCGAGCAGCCATCTTCCATCTCAACGTACCCGGTGGCACCACCACTTCCGAGCAGCGGGAGGCCTTCGTCTGCAGAATCTCGCTTGGGCTGCACCACCAAGCCGAGAATTCTCTGAAAGTAGTGCGATCGGCACTCCTTGCCGCAGCCAATGAGACATCGCTTGGTGCGACACTGGCGGCAGCGGCAGCCGACCACGAAAGGGAAGTAGTAAAGCAACTGCCTGGCGGTAGCCAGGAGGCAGAAGGCCAGAAGGGACATGTTTGTAGACCAGCCGACCTCGTACAGACTGGCCTGCAGCAGTACGCAGCTAAAGCGGCTGTGTGCAGCGATACCGCGTGAGTAAGGTAGGAAGCAGGTGAACCGGTAGCGAATATCCTCGTGCCGGAATCCAGGAAAGAAACCATAGAAAGCCAGCCACGCCGCAAGCACTGCCGCCCGCACCAGCTGGAAAGCGCAGTACTGACCTGTGTGCTTCGACTTGCAGTACCAACGCCGCAACCGCCGCTTGAGCGCCGCGTCGGTTAGTAAATCAGCTTTTGATGGCCTTCCCTGCTGCATCCTTCGATGTCGGCAAGTCTCCTCAGACTCACAGCCGTCGCCATCGCCACCCTCTGCTTCGTCAGCTAATAGCTTCTTAGATAGCTCCACCACGAACTGCACGTTTTCTCGAAGACACTCACCTGCCGTCTGACTCCAGATGTAATAGGGCAGATAGACTGTTCCTGCCTGCCTGTGTTTTGAGCATCAAGAGTTTTCACAACATTTCTGTTTGTTTTGCGGCCTTAGCTTATTACCTAAATTCGTTTTTTACTCGTATAAACAGCATGTTTTGAATAACAAAACATGCGCGAATTCATTTTACCTGGCCAGTAAAGGTAACGTTTCTAAAGACAAAAGTATTCGCAAAAGCACATTGCCTTTCCTGAAAGATGAACAAGAATGGCAAGTAGAACTGCAGCAGGTAGTGACGCAAGACTCCGTCAAAGCTGGCTGGAATGACTCCGTCCGGCAGGCCAGTTTGGTCAACGCCACGCGTATAGCAGTAGGACTCTGCGTAAGCTTTGTCCGCCACAGAGACCGTCGCTGCGATCGATGCCGTGCCATTTTCACTGTCTGCGCCTGCCTCCGTCGTGCAAGTCACCTTAGCTTCTGTAAAAGCAAAATCGAAGGAAAAGTGCAACGGATTAGTGGCCATTTAAGATCAGTACATATTACTTTCGACTCTGCATACTTCCTATATTACCTCTGTAAGCAACGCGTACATTGACATCGACTATTGGCAAAAAAATTATGAATCGCCATTGGCCCGTATCCTCTGAGCACTGTCACTTACGGGCTGCGAAGTTGGCCGCCAGAATCGCCACTGCCTGCACGATGACTGTCATGAAAGCAAGTCGGTTGATCAGCCTGTCTATGGGAAAACTCGCTTTCACGGCGTGTGGCTTGACGAACTGCTCGAGCGAGGACTGCAACGAATTGGCCAGGTTAGACATGATTGCTGACAGCGGCTACCCGATTAATTTTCTAGCCAAAGCCGCGAACCAGTCCACATCACTCAATTGAACTTCCCAGCATATTATAGACAGACAGTAAGAGCCGCAACAGCTGCACGTGCACGTGCTTCCAAATCCTGGCAACAGGTGCAGCTGAAATTTGGCTGCTCAGTGGAGGTTACGAGAGTCCTGAAGAGATCAGAGATTGTCTGTCGAGATCAAGTTTAGGCCATGGACGCCGTGAATCCTACGCAATCCTACCTGCATAGTTCCACTTTTCCCCACCGCTTTGACTGGCTAATCTCACATTGAGCTCGTCGGATTAGTGGAGGAAGACTAATCCCAGGGAATTATTTTAGAGTGCTCTGTCAGGTGCATTAAATGGATTCACCTCCTGCAGACTTAAAGAGTCCATGAGGTTTTAGCAGTGCTTGTACTATACACGCAGTTCGTAGTAAGCAGTTCTGGATTTAATACTCAACTGTCTGGCCGTCAGTTACTTCGGCGAGCTATCAAAAAGCCGTGCATGCTTCGCTGGTCAAAAATTAAGTAACTTGAAATAATCTTCAGAGAGCTTCAATAAAGTTAAGAAAGCAAAATAGTCTTCAGACTGCCGTTGCTTCAGACAAGAGAACCATGGCCATGGTCTTCAGACTGCTGTTGCTTCAGACAAGAGAACCATGGCCATGGTCTTCAGACTGCCGTTGCTTCAGACAAGAGAACCATGGCCATGGTCTTCAGACTGCCGTTGCTTCAGACAAGAGAACCCTGGCCATGGTCTTCAGACTGCCGTTGCTTCAGACAAGAGAACCATGGCCATGGTCTTCAGACTGCTGTTGCTTCAGACAAGAGAACCATGGCCATGGTCTTCAGACTGCTGTTGCTTCAGACAAGAGAACCATGGCCATGGTCTTCAGACTGCCGTTGCTTCAGACAAGAGAACCATGGCCATGGTCTTCAGACTGCTGTTGCTTCAGACAAGAGAACCATGGCCATGGTCTTCAGACTGCCGTTGCTTCAGACAAGAGAACCATGGCCATGGTCTTCAGACTGCTGTTGCTTCAGACAAGAGAACCATGGCCATGGTCTTCAGACTGCTGTTGCTTCAGACAAGAGAACCATGGCCATGGTCTTCAGACTGCTGTTGCTTCAGACAAGAGAACCATGGCCATGGTCTTCAGACTGCTGTTGCTTCAGACAAGAGAACCATGGCCATGGTCTTCAGACTGCTGTTGCTTCAGACAAGAGAACCATGGCCATGGTCTTCAGACTGCTGTTGCTTCAGACAAGAGAACCATGGCCATAGTCTTCAGACTACCGTTGCTTCAGACAAGAGAACCATGAGAGAACTTGGACTCAGGCTAGGGACTACTTTCTTTTTGAAGTTTTTGGAATGTAACTTTTTGCCGAAAGTTTCAGAAAAAATAAAATACGTTGCTTTTTTGAACTGCTTTCGCTTGCAATTCTCGTTGAAATTAATGGTCTGAACATGGAATGAAATTGTCGATTTTTCTGTCTGATAAGCAGCTTCTAAATCTTTCCGGTCCGCTATGCAGCTGGGTGGCAAAACTACGAGTCCTCGTAACTTTGGAAGCTGTCCGACAGGAAATAAAAGACACAAATCCCCTGGCGACTCCAGTTCGGTAAGCAGCTTAGCCGCTGCCTCACATCGAGCCAGATCAACCTCCGGAGAAAACGTTTTCCCCACTGCACTAGAATTTGAAAAAATCAGTAAGCTGCGCTCTGAACAACGCAGCTGCCATTGCTGCCATCACTCAAATGGTCAATGATGGCATTTGATTGGCTGGCTATAGGGAATAACAGACACGCATATAGCGGTTGCTACATGAAATTCAGAGTCATTGAGATAAGATCGAGCTAAAATTTGCTGCAGCTTTACCCTAGAGCTCACAAGACCGAAGTCATGCACTGGAGTTTTCTCATCTTTGCCTTTGTTTCCGCTGTCCTGACGGATGAACGAAAAGTTGTCCATATTCTCTGCATAGTTTCTGACGCTCCAGAGTTCAGAATGGACAGAGACTATTTGAATTTCAGCTTTAAGTACGTCAATGTCAACCTCAGCCACTTGTTCCCGACCTTCCAGATGCAGTACCAACTAATCAGCACTGATGGTGTAAGTTTGATGACACTTTTTAGCAACATTAGAGGGCAAATAGGATTTTTTTAGCCCCAAACTCATACCAAGCTTGAAATTGTGACAAATTATAATATATTTTATAATATAGTATCGCGCCATTATGCAGTATTTTTGTTTTGAATAAGTGTGTCCGCTCCGTTACCGCTTGCTTTTATACTTCTAACTGTTGACAACTTCTCGGACAAAGTAGAGGCCGCCAATTTTTTTAGGCAAAGCCTCATTTTTGTTAAAATGAAGAGAAAAGCCACTACATTTTTTGTTTTTAAACATTTAAAACCCTTTTTTCAGTCGGTGCTTCTCTGTCATCGATTTTTAATCAATATATCATTGATCGTTTTGATACTATGAGTATTTTAGAAGGTTCTTTTAAACTTACCATTCTGATTCACTTTTTGTCCCTTAAAGAAAACGTGTGTTTTTTTTAAACTTTGGATGCTTCGACTACTTTATTTTTTCATTTGTTCAGACTCCAACGTTGCTTTGTGCTTTTACCGTGGCGAGACGAATAAAAAAGTTAGTCTTGTATAGAGTTTGATCGCTTTTGAAAATATTTTCTTGTTTATTCTCCCATTTAGAGCTCATTCATTTTGGTGCCCAGAACCCTAATTGACCTGCCATGACTCAGATGGACAGAAGAAGCCTGAATCCATATGAACACATCAGAAGTTGGACAGGAATTTTATTTCATTGGCGCTTGCAACTTGCAGCAAAAGTTGGGCAGCGCGGCCAAGGCCCTCATCGACGGCTACCTGCAGCCGCCAAACAAGGCGTTGGTGCTGGGCGCGGCCTTCTCCCACCAATCGCAGATCATAGCCGACATAGGCCAATACTACTACCTGCCTCAGGTAAGGCGTCAATAAGGTGCTTTACTGGCTAGGAGCCTCCTAGAAGCTATAGAAGTGCAGTAAAATGTTATCGCACACATTGTATCGCGCGTCCTTTTGCATAGGCTGTTTGCAGAAGCCACTTTGAAGCTCAGAATTTGAAGGGCATGAAGTCTTAGGCTGAGGCTGAGCTACGAGCGCATGTTGCATAGGCTGTTTGCAGAAGCCACTTTGAAGCTCAGAATTTGAAGGGCATGAAGTCTTAGGCTGAGGCTGAGCTACGAGCGCATGTTGCATAGACTGTTTGCAGAAGCCACTTTGAAGCTCAGAATTTGAAGGGCATGAAGTCTTAGGCTGAGGCTGAGCTACGAGCGCATGTTGCATAGACTGTTTGCAGAAGCCACTTTGAAGCTCAGAATTTGAAGGGCATGTAGTCTTAGGCTGAGGCTGAGCTACGAGCGCATGTTGCATAGACTGTTTGCAGAAGCCACTTTGAAGCTCAGAATTTGAAGGGCATGAAGTCTTAGGCTGAGGCTGAGCTACGAGCGCATGTTGCATAGACTGTTTGCAGAAGCCACTTTGAAGCTCAGAATTTGAAGGGCATGAAGTCTTAGGCTGAGGCTGAGCTACGAGCGCATGTTGCATAGGCTGTTTGCAGAAGCCACTTTGAAGCTCAGAATTTGAAGGGCATGAAGTCTTAGGCTGAGGCTGAGCTACGAGCGCATGTTGCATAGACTGTTTGCAGAAGCCACTTTGAAGCTCAGAATTTGAAGGGCATGAAGTCTTAGGCTGAGGCTGAGCTACGAGCGCATGTTGCATAGGCTGTTTGCAGAAGCCACTTTGAAGCTCAGAATTTGAAGGGCATGAAGTCTTAGGCTGAGGCTGAGCTACGAGCGCATGTTGCATAGACTGTTTGCAGAAGCCACTTTGAAGCTCAGAATTTGAAGGGCATGAAGTCTTAGGCTGAGGCTGAGCTACGAGTGCATGTTGCATAGGCTGTTTGCAGAAGCCACTTTGAAGCTCAGAATTTGAAGGGCATGAAGTCTTAGGCTGAGGCTGAGCTACGAGCGCATGTTGCATAGACTGTTTGCAGAAGCCACTTTGAAGCTCAGAATTTGAAGGGCATGAAGTCTTAGGCTGAGGCTGAGCTACGAGCGCATGTTGCATAGACTGTTTGCAGAAGCCACTTTGAAGCTCAGAATTTGAAGGGCATGAAGTCTTAGGCTGAGGCTGAGCTACGAGCGCATGTTGCATAGGCTGTTTGCAGAAGCCACTTTGAAGCTCAGAATTTGAAGGGCATGAAGTCTTAGGCTTGTAATAGCTCAAGAGTCAAGCTGTGTGAGGTGCGAAGAAAAAGGTGAGCCCTCCAAGTAGGGCGAGACAGTATTTATATATTTGCCTCAACGTGCAACCGATACGATCAACGTGCGCGTGGGGGGCATGTACATAGTGAGCGAGAGTTAGTGATGCATGTACATATTAGATTGACCGGCAAAGCGATACGTGAGTGCTATTAGACTACGGCATGACAGTCCTCCTCAAGTGGATGAAAAATTATAGGGAATAAAATGAAAGAAGTAGTAGCAGGCAACAATATAATTGTTTTTAGAACAGTCCTTGTAACTTTAGTCTGTCAATCAAGCAATTCAGCTTCTGCGCAGGTCGGGTTCTCTGTAGTTCCTCTCTGGGTCCTTCGCCCGCCGGGGGTGGAGCCGGGCTGCGACTGGCTCCGCGAGCTCAGGGGCGTCGGGAGATTCGAGCGGCTGCTGATCGGACTGCTCAGGCTGCCCGGGCAGCCGCTTGACCTGCGTGGCGTGCCTGCGGCAGACGACGTCGTCGCGCTGCATGAGCAGAGAGTCGCCTTGCACCTCGGCCACGGTCCACGGCGCCGACTCGTAGAAGGCGTCGGTCTTTTGCCGGGACTGCTGGCGCCTGAGGACGCGGTCGCCGGCGCGAATGCCGTGGTCGGCGGCTCTGAAGCGTCGGTCGGCGTGCCGCTTCATAGCCTCCTTGGCCTGTCTGTCGCTGTCGGCAATGGCCGCTCGAGTCGCGTCGACGGGCTGCGAGTGTCGGAGACTCGGGATCACATCGTTGATCTGCCTGCCAAATAGCAGACTGGCCGGCGCGACGCCCGTGGAGCAGTGCGGAGTGCGTCTGTACGCTGCCAGGTACTCATCCAGGGCCAGTGTCCAGTCCCTGCCTTCGACGCTCGCTGCGCGGATAGCCTTGTTCAGCCCTTGATTGCACCGCTCCGTTGCGCCGTTGGCCTGAGGGTAGAGAGGCGTGATCCGATGGTGCCGTGCGCCCTGATCCATCAGGAAGCTGGTGAACTCGGCCGATGCGAAGGGTGGGCCATTGTCTGTGGTCACCTTTGTCGGCTGCCCGAAGATGCTAAACCACCGGCGTAGCACGTTGATGACGGCGGAGGCGGTGGTGCTGGCCATGACCTCCACGAGCGGGAACCTGGAGAAGTGGTCCGTACAGACGAGCAGCGACTTGCCGTTTATCGGTCCGAGGAAGTCGAGCCCCAGCTCGAGCCAGGGGCCCTCCGGCAGTTCGGTCGGCTTTAGCGGCGTGGCTTTCGGTGAGGTCTCGCTGGTGCAGGTCAGGCAGCTGGTGCAGGCTGCTACGTGCGCCTCCACGGATGCTCGCATGCCTGGCCACCAGACCTTCGCTTGCAAGCGGTCGAGCGTTTTTTTGACGCCCTGGTGTCCCTGGTGGGCCAGCTGCATGCACCGGTATCGCAGAGTCGTCGGCATGTACAGCTGACTGCCGCGCAGCAGCAGGCCGTTCAGCTCGGATAGTTCGTGGGATACGCCATGGAGTCCCTGCAGACACGTGTCACTCTTGTCCCATTGGTGGCCGCGGATGGCGTGTAGCGCTGCTTGTACCGTGCCGTCTCGTTCGGAGGCCGCCTTGATTGTGCCCAGGCTGATGGACACCGGAGTGGCAGCTTGGACTGCCGTGGCCACGTAGATCGCGTCCGCCTGCTCGCCGACGTTGTTTGGTGGCATTGGCAGCGGCTGGCGGCTCAGGACGTCAGACGGGTTGCCGGCGCCGGGCTGGTACACGACCCGAAAGACAAGGTCTTGCAGTCGCAGCGCCATGCGCTCAATGCGGGGTGGCGGCCGAGACCCCGTGCTGAACAGGGATATCAGCGGCTTGTGGTCGGTGATGACCTTGAAACTGCCACCCCCGCTGAGGTAGTGGTAGAACTTCAGGCCGCCGTACTTCACCGCGAGGGCCTCTCGCTCCGTCTGGGAGTAGCGCTGCTCGGTCGGGCTGAGGCTGCGGCTCGCGTATGCCACCGGCCGCGTCGATCCGTCTGGCTGGACTTGGGCAAGGATGGCGCCGACACCCGTGGGGCTGGCGTCCACGATCAGCTGAGTCTGCAGCTCACTATTGAAGAATGCCAGCGCGTGGCTGCTGGCGATCGTCTGTTTGATGTCGTTGAATGCGGCCTCTTGCTTTTCGCCCCACGTCCACTCGGCGGCCTGCCTTGTCAGCTCGCGGAGTGGCCGGGCCCTGTCAGACAGGTTGCTGATGAAGCGCGCCACGAAGGTGACGAGGCCGAGGAAGGAGCGCACCTCGGTTGCGTTGGTCGGCCGCTTGAAGTTGTTGATGGCCGCTACTTTCTCGGCGCTTGGGTGAATGCCGCATGCAGAGAGCCGCATGGCGAGAAAGTCGACCTCTGGTCGAGCGAAGCGGCACTTCTTGGGGTTCAATGTGATGTTGCTAGCCTTCAACCGGGCCAGGCAGTCTCGCAGGCGCTGGTTGTGCTCTTCAATGTTTTTCGCGTACACCAGGATGTCGTCGTGCACCCAGCGGACGCCGGGGAGGCCACTCAGGACGGAGGTCATCACCCGCTGGAGGATCTCGGAGGCGGATGTGAAGCCCATGCAGAGCCGGCGCAGCCGCAGGAGCCCGATGGGTGAGGAGAACGTTAGCAGGTCTCTAGACTCCTCGGCGACTTCAATTTGGTGGAAGGCTTTGGCGACGTCCAGCTCCGAGAAATACGTCGCGCCCGCCATCTCGTCCGTCACCTCTTCGAATATGGGTATAGGCTGCTTCTCTGGGATGACGTACTTGTTCACCTCGCGGAGGTCCTGGGTGATGCGAACCTCGCCCTGCTCGGCCTTTGGAACTGCGACCATCCTGGAGCACCAGGCTGTTGGACCACGCACTCGTTCGACGATTCCCAGTGCCAGTTGATCTTCCAGCTCGTTGATTACAGCATTCCTTAGGTGAACGGGCACTCGGGATGGCGGCTGGCAGACTGGAGTGGCATCCGGCCTGAGCCTGATAGTGACGCTGACTCCCTTCACGCATCCGATGCCTTGAAAGCAGTCGCTGAATTCCGCCAGGATTGTCTGAAGTTGCAGCTGCTTGGGCAGGTGCTGGTCCTCACTGCTGGCCGGCTTAGCTAGGCTGGCCACCACCGCAGAGTTCGTGCTGACTTCAGGTCCGACTCTCAGCATGCCGAGCTTTGTGCTGGACGATCTTCCGAGAATCGGTGTGCAGTTGCTGCTGATGACGATGAAATTGGCCTGCAATTCGCGGTGGTTCGCTCTGACAGTGAGCGTTGTTTGGCCGGCTGTCTTCGGTGGCTCGCTGGCACCAAGCGCAAAGACTGTGGTGCTGGACGGCGAAAGCGGCGTGCCGGGCCGGCAGATTCTGTGGAACGTCGCCATGTCCAACACGTTGCAGCTCGCTCCGCTGTCGATCAGTGTGCGGACCGGACTGCCGTTGATTCTGATGACGAACTTGGCGCTGTCGTCCTTGCCGCTGAGCGTGCAGAACACCTCGTTGGGTGGTTGGTCGGCTGACTGGTCCTGCTCGGGCTGCAGTGAGTTAATCTTCGAGCGGCTGCTGAGGCAGGCCTTGGCCAGATGGTTGGCCTTGCCGCAGCTGCTGCATCGCTTGCCTTGCGCCCTGCTGCAGCTCTTGTGGCCCAGCTCGCCGCACCGGATGCACTTAGCAAATTGCTGCGACTCACGCGAAGGTTCCGGCAGCGGGTGGCGCTGGCGGCGCAGTTGCGCCACTTCCTCAGAGGCTGCCGCTGTCCTGGTCATGATGGCCGCCTGCTTCTCTGCTGCCTCGTGCGTCCTGGCCAGCTGGAGAGTGTCCGACAGGCTGATGTTGGGGATATTCAGCAGGCGCTTCCTCAGTGACTCGCTGCGACAGCTGGCCACGATTTGGTCCCTGATGAGCGACTGGCGGAGACCCTCGAACTTGCAGGCTTCCGAGGCGCTCCACAGTCTGCTGTGCCAAGCGTCTATGGATTCGCCTTCTTCCTGGAGACAGTGGCGAAACTGGTATCGAATGAAGACGACGTTATCGCGGCCTTGGAAGTGCGTGCTGAACTGTGCGATCAGCTGGTCGACCGTGGGCTCGGCTGCGGGCTCGCCTTCTTGTTGCTGCGACTGGGTGGCGATCTCGTTGTACAGGTCGCTCACTTCTTTGCCTGCCGTATACAGAAGGATCTGGCGTTTCTGCGTCTCATCTTTGATGCCGGTTGCCGCCAGGTACCGCAGAAGGTTTGTCGACCACTCCTGCCAGCGCTTGCTTACAGAGTGAGGGTCGTCTCTGATGCTAAAGTGGGCTGGTGGAGGCAGTTGTAGGAAGGCCATGGTTCGGCCTTGCGACGCCAATGTAATAGCTCAAGAGTCAAGCTGTGTGAGGTGCGAAGAAAAAGGTGAGCCCTCCAAGTAGGGCGAGACAGTATTTATATATTTGCCTCAACGTGCAACCGATACGATCAACGTGCGCGTGGGGGGCATGTACATAGTGAGCGAGAGTTAGTGATGCATGTACATATTAGATTGACCGGCAAAGCGATACGTGAGTGCTATTAGACTACGGCATGACAAGGCTGAGGCTGAGCTACGAGCGCATGTTGCATAGGCTGTTTGCAGAAGCCACTTTGAAGCTCAGAATTTGAAGGGCATGAAGTCTTAGGCTGAGGCTGAGCTACGAGCGCATGTTGCATAGACTGTTTGCAGAAGCCACTTTGAAGCTCAGAATTTGAAGGGCATGAAGTCTTAGGCTGAGGCTGAGCTACGAGCGCATGTTGCATAGGCTGTTTGCAGAAGCCACTTTGAAGCTCAGAATTTGAAGGGCATGAAGTCTTAGGCTGAGGCTGAGCTACGAGCGCATGTTGCATAGACTGTTTGCAGAAGCCACTTTGAAGCTCAGAATTTGAAGGGCATGAAGTCTTAGGCTGAGGCTGAGCTACGAGCGCATGTTGCATAGGCTGCGCACACCTAAACTAATTACTATGGCTTTCTGTTGCCTTTTTAAGTTCTTTGTTCCAAACCGGTCTTAAAGGATCACGTTGAGTCCTTAAGCTACCAGCAAGCAAAACAGAGGTATATATTAACTTTGCTGAGTAGCACAGTAGCACAGTAGCACAGTGTGACCTTAAAATCGAAATATTCTAAAAGAGCTCTAGAAAACTCCAAACTCAAGTATATAATTTACCGCCAAAAAGGATACGATAGTGAAGGAGCAACAACCCCTCTAGTCTGTAATGTGATCTAAATTCAACTTCTCGAGATCTACTTTACCCCCCTCCCAAATCTTTTTTTCTGCTCACTGACTTGATTGTTCAGCGAGTAAACGAGCAGAGCAGATCTGATTCGAGCAGAAATTCTATGACTGAGAAGTCTCTAATTGCGGAAGCGACCTTTGAGTTATGCACGATTAACTATAAACCTGGGTAACTGACTCTCTGTCCTCAGATCGGCTTCTCAAACACATCCCCGCTGCTGAGCGACAAGTCCGCTTACCCCTTCTACATTCGCATGCCGGTCACGGGCAGCCTGTTTGTGGAGCCAACTGTGCGACTGCTCAACAGGTTCGGCTGGCGCAATGTCGGTCTCATCACAATGGACTTTGAGGTTGTGTACCCGGTAAGCAAAGCCTACATTCAATCAGAATTCTGTCAGTCAAATACCAGAGCACTCTATAAAATTAAGGACTTGATGGCGGAGCAAGTGCCATTGTTGCCAGTTAATTTAGGCAAGACTCAACTTAAGGCATGGAACTTTGCACTCGTAGTTTCATGTACTTGATTTGTTCGATGTCACATGACTTGTCCTGACAACTAATGGAGAAATAGAATAGCTAATGCATGCAGCAACTAACCCCTAACCCCTAATCGCTACTTCGACAGGGCATTCTACATGGCTGACTTCAATGTTTTCACAGGACAACATGAAAAATGCATATACTTCTTAGAGACAATATTTGGACTAGTTCAGATTAGCATGGGGAATGGGAAGTTAATGAAATAAGGAAAGCCAGCTCTAACTCAAAACACATTGACGAACTGAAGGTGGCTCTATTGCTGGAGGCAGCTCTGGTGGAGAAGAACATCACCTACCAGAAGATGATCTACAGCGGTGATGTCACGGAAGCCATCCTCAACCTGCTGGTACGGATGCAGACATTGATTAAAGCTGAACCATTCAGGACCCATCAGTCATTCAGGCACACCTCACCTTGCAGAAGAGCGATATCCGAATCTTTGTGGTTGTTCGAGCTGGAAATCAGGAGTATCCCGACAAGCGATTTGAATGCGTAGTAAGATTCTGCTTGGACTTCTGTGCTATAAATCTAATGGGCACTTTTGTCTTTAAAAGCAACATATTTTTTGTGAAAAACATTTTGACATACCTTGCATTTGTTAATAAGAAACACCAAATAATTTATTGAAACGATTTCGTTTCATTCGCTAAAATACCAAGTTTCCTTTCCCAATGTAACCATCCTCTTAACAGCTAAAGCAGCTGGGTGTCTATGGGCCGAAGTATTTCTGGGTTCAGGTAGGCCTGCCATTCACCGCCCAAGCCATGGTGGGGTCCTGCCCGGATTCGGACAGGGCTGAAAGTCTTGAGGGCTCCATCGAATCGGACACAGCAGTTATGGATTCTTCCATAGTGGAGACTCGCGTTGGTCCCGCTGAAAAGGTGAGCGCTGCAAGCATGCTTGTATATTTTTTTGCAATGTTAGAGTCATTTCGCGCAAAACCAAAGTCATATATTTACCCTTGCATGATTAAAGCTAGACGTGCACTTCACCCATTTGTCAGACGCTTCCAGAGCTATTCAGCAAGTTTCTCGTCGAGTTCCCTGAACGTCATGCCTATGCAATAATGAAGACTTTGTTCGGCTTCGATCTCCGCTTCGACTCGGTGATTTCGGCGGCCCTGGCGCTGAACAAGACGCTGCAGTCATGGAACTACTCAGCCGAGCTGCAGTTTGGAAACTCATCATTCAAAACAGCCCTGCTGCAGAACATCCTGGAGTTGGACTTTGTGGGACTCTCTGTGAGTAGCGGACATGGTCATATAGAAGCTTTTGGCTCAGAATTAATTTTGTGCAGAACAAAATTTTTTTTTCAGGGCAGGGTTATATTTGACAAAAATGGAGACCGAACACCCAAGGTCTTTTTGTACCAGCTGAGAAGTACGCCTCTCAAATATTTTTTGTTTTAGAATTAACTCGAATCTAAAAGCCAAGCAGACCCACCTTGCACTTTGCCAGACCTGACCAGGCGCCTGGTGGGCACGTTTGATCCCATAACGGGAGCCCTGAACTGGACCGCCGATCTGTGGTTCGCAGGTGAGCACGTTTTATCCTTCACGGGAGCCCTGAACTGGACCGCTGATCTGTGGTTCGCAGGTGAGCACGTTTGATCCCATCACGGGAGCCCTGAACTGGACCGCCGATCTGTGGTTCGCAGGTGAGCACGTTTTATCCCATCACGGGAGCCCTGAACTGGACCGCTGATCTGTGGTTCGCAGGTGAGCACGTTTGATCCCATCACGGGAGCCCTGAACTGGACTGCCGATCTGTGGTTCGCAGGTGAGCACGTTTTATCCCGTCACGGGAGCCCTGAACTGGACCGCTGATCTGTGGTTCGCAGGTGAGCCACTTTGGTGGCCTCTAGCTTTGCTTTGTTTTGTAGCGATTTTTTGCCCATAGTGGCCATCAAACGTAACTTTTTCATTGAAAAGTGCTGCATTCTCTGGCCTACTGTTAATAAACAGCTTATGTAACACAATTATTCACAGAAGTGGGCAGAACCAAAGGACTTGCAATTAGGTTAGTTGTGTTACATAGGAACGAATAGGAATAGGAACTAGTCGAATAGGAACGCATATTCGAGTTGTTCTGCTGGTAAATTGGTTCAATAAATCATAGCTCTTCTGCTTGTCTTGCTTTGTGATTTTTCCAAAATAATCTTGCTTTGCCGCCTGATCATTCGAGCCCGACCGTCTCAGATTCCAATCCGAAGAGTTAGCGGTAACCCCGTGGTAACAACCTGCGGGCTGAGTTTCGGGTCATAGTTTTATTTGCAGCAAGAAGCAGCCCGTGCTAATGAGCTCAGGCTCAGGTGAAATGCTTGGACCGAATCTGCGATTGGAGAAGGGGATGCGTTATTAACTCAGCCGATTCCAGCTACTCAGGTCATAATTATTCCCTGCTGATCATTATCATCCCAGTTTTACACTGAGAGCCTATTCAGTGCCTTAGTGATTTGAGCTCGTGTTGCTAGGTGAGCGCTCTGGATATGCTCACCCCAGTAAAAACGTCGCGAACGGGTAGAGCCCGTTCACAGAATTGATTCCTAGCCTCGAAAGTGAACAAGATAACACAACCAAGATCTCTTTATTTTCTGTGCTGAACGCAGTAATGTCCATTGCTTCTAAAATGAAGGGATATAGAAAGCTGGAAAACATGTTCAGCCCATGGAAATCTTAAGATTGCTAAATCAGAAGGATGTTGAAAGGATAGGACACCAGACTGCATTTCTGCTTGAGTGGCAGCCAATGCTTCTGACTGACACTTAACAAGCTCGCATCCTTATTTGTTGAAGCTCGTGGGCTATGGACAACCGCCAAGGCGCACGCACGGATTAGCCGTGCTAATCTCTCTCTCTGGCCACAAAGCCCAAATCTATTCAAAATCGCAGATTCTCCAATCCAAAGATCTGCTAATAACGAATAAGTCCCCCTCCAAGCATTTTCATAATGATTGGTCCAAATCAATTCTGCACGTATTGATCAGATTGCAAGATTTTACCTGTTCTATTTAGCTAGAAAGTCAAAACTACGACAAAACACAAGGCTGGAGTACTTTCTAGCTATTAACTGACATTTTAATTTTGCGGTTTGAGATGAGTGCAGGCCCCAGTTTTTTACTTAGCTTTTGCTCAACCTGCTCTAGACATGCTTACTAGACGCGCATTATCCAGTTCTGTTCCAAGGCATGAACCAGTACAATCTAAAAAAATTAAGCTGTAATGAATTGTAATAAATAAAATGAACTGTAATGAACCACCGCCGGCCAGGTGGCTCACCGCCAGTCGATGCACCTGATCTAAGAGTTGAGCAGCTGCAGCTGGGCACAGCGGGCATGGTCTCAATAACCACGGCCTCCTCAGTTGGCATTGCGCTGTCCGTGGCGGCGGTGGCAGTCAATTTTCACTTCAGGGAGCTGCGCCTCATCAAGATGAGCAGTCCTCTGGTGAACAATGTGATCGGCGCTGGTTGCCTCATGTGCTATGCGTCCTGCATAGTGATGGCCGTGAACTCCTACTGGCCAGTGAGCATTTTCAGGTGCTGGGCCCAGACGGCTCTGCTGACGCTCGGCTACTCCGCTGCATTCGGCGCCATGCTGGCCAAGACCTGGCGGGTGCACCGGATCTTCACCAACGTCAAGCTGCAAAGAGTGGTGAGTTACGTACCAAAATGAGCTTGCGTTTTGTTTTTTTGGTGGCACATTATGGTGTTGTTAGTCACGAAATTATTTTATGTCGCATACCTGACAGGCTATTCGGGATTCGCACCTGTTTGCCGTGATCCTGGCTGTGCTGGCTATGGATGCTGTGCTACTGTCGGCGTGGGCCTGCATCGATCCTCTGATCCTATTGAGAAGCACCTCACTAACGCTGGTGAGTGTTTGAGACGATTCAAGTAATGAGTTCGCAGATAAACGTCGCATTCATTCCTTGAATATATTTCCTAAATGTGCTCTCATTCTTGAATCGTCTATCGTTTTTACAAAAGCGTCAAGTTCCAGTCTGATTATACATTTTACAATTCTGCCGCAGGAGTTAGAGTCACAGCCCAAACATTTTATGACCTTGAGTAAATTGACTTCCCAAGTGATTCAGTTCACCCTGTAGGGTTAGGGTTTGTTTGGCGGCTTGTCTCCAGTCCAAAGACTGAACAGCTGTACGCAGCCTTTTCAAGTTCTGCGCGATAGTTGCCTCTGGTAATTTTTTTCAATTGTATTCTATTCTCAAGGAAAATGAGCTGGCAGCTGAACCTAGGTCACGAGAATTCAATGTATTGTAGTCACCACTGTCCACAGGAGAACAATGATGGATCTGTCACCCGATACACAATTGAGGAATGCACCTGCAGCAGAGTGACCATATGGATCGGAATCGAGCTGGGCACAAAGGGTGAGAGCGCCAAACTTTGACCCTTGAAGGGAATTTACTATTATTCTTCACTCACTTTGACATTCAGAATATGTCATATGCTAATGCAAGGGAGTTGGCTTTTTACTCACTACTCGTAAGAATGTATTTTTTGTTATAACTCTACTCCAAAAGGTTCTGAGCCTGACCAACTTAAAACAACGACACTTTTTCAGCAAAGCATCAAAGGACTACCTTTGATAAGTATTTTTCCTAGTGGTGGTCCTTGCAAAACATTTCGCATCATACGCGTCTATCAAGCGCGCTGCAGCATATTTTAAGCATGGCCGCTAGTCACTCGAATAATCCACAAATCAGCAATACATTCTGGTTCACCGTGAACAGCCGGTGAATTTCTGAAAAAAAACACAGAGCTCTGCAGTTCGCAGGTCATTGAGATCCAAACCAGCATCTCTGCCAGACTTCCAGCAGACTACCGAGCAGTTCGGCAAGACCAATCGAGCTGTACTGTCAGATGTCGGCAGTACTAACTGGTCGGACCGACGAACCCAGTGGACCCATGCGGAAGCTGACAGCCAGCACCCGCTCCTGTACTTAGTGGAGGACCTAGCCTGGGGCTGCAGGGAGTAGGTGGGACAATGACGCCGGGCTGAGGCAGTCGGTTTGTTCGCTTGGTCCAGTGTCTTGTTGATCCGGTTATGACCAGCAAAAGCAACAAGTACTGCTGCTGCGGGCCCTTGAGATGCCAAGGTCGCCAGGGCGGCGTACATAGCCCTGGCGAGCCCGCCTGGTGAGGCAATTCCTGGCTGAAATCTGGCTGAAATCTCACTTGAGTGGAAGTATACCTGCGTTCATCCAAGGCCAATTCGCTGCAGTGCCCGGACCCCAGACGATTGAACCTGAAGGAATGGCGCACAGCTGTCAAGTGCATTGGAATAGAACACTCCAGTACGAGCCGGATATCGAAAAACTTCAATCCAAACTTTTATCCAATAAGGCAGACCTCATTGGACTGTAGAAACAAGCGCAATCGTGACGCTCTAGCTCGTACCTGGCTGGTGGGTGATTGAGAGGTGACGACAATTGAGGCCCAAACAGGATCCAGAGCCTACCTGCGGATTTCGACATGTTCACCGACAGGGCTGCTGAATGGCAAGGCAGTTAGGCATGGTGGCCGAAAAATTGCGTGGAGGCCCACAGAAGATTCATTCGGGCAGGCCGCAACTGGCCCTCGACGCAAGCTTACATCAGGGAGGCCGTCATGTGAGAAAGGATGAAAGAGCCTGAACATAATCTGTGATACTTTGTCCGACTTTTTACACTCCTAGTAGTCAGCTACTTGAAGGGAGGCAAATGAAAACGGTGCATTATATTGGTGCTAGACTTCTTGTGCCCACAATCCAAAATGTTATATTTCCTATCTTTTGCGCAAGCAAGCCTTCAGCTAGCAACGCTGGTCTCATTTACATGTGTTTCGGCCCTATTTTAAGCATTTACTGGCAGTCGTGGCCGAATTAGGGACGACTGTTCCCCTTACATTCGAGACGACTGGTGGTATTGGGCGTGATCGTGAGGTTTGGTACGGTATGGTCTTGGTATTGGTCGCGAGGTTATGCTTGTAAGAATTGCGGGGCATGCTGGCATACAGGGCAGCGTGGAGGATGACAGGGATAACGAACCAAGGCCAGACCGAAGTTGAGGAATCGTATAAAGGCGCCTACAATACGCTGCTCAAAAAGCGGCGACAAAGTAACAGACAAAAATAATATAGGTTTACCTAAACCACTCCAGCTAGCCCCAGACTCCATGCAGTTTTAACAAGATCATGCTGACTAGTGGGATGTAAGGACCGCCGCAGCAGGACTTTTCTTTCTCGAAAGCAGATAGCCACAGTTGACTTCTCCTCTATAGCCTGATCGAACTCCCCGCGAGGAATGCTGAGTTGTGGTTCGGTTCTGCTGCACGGCAATGAATGAGGAGGATCGACAAGGCTGCTGTCACTGTGGCAAGGTTTCGGTGAACTGTCTATTTAGCCGGCTATAGTCACTTTCTCTTATTTCCGCATCTCAAGCGGGCGCTCCAGGGTCGGAAACTTGGCACCCATGCTGAAGGCTACAGCTAGGCGCCTTCGCCTAGGGGCCTTCGAAAAGTTCAAGGCTGCAACTAGAAGCGCTGCCACAAGTACGAGCTACACTTTTGCTGAGAGGTATTATTTCTCTTTTTCAGAAAGAAGAAAATTATAATTTATTTATTTTGCATCTCCTAAAATATTCAACTTATCGCCATAAAATCCAGTAAAACGGGCTAGAATTTTCCGCTCTTTCCGATGAAAAAACTTTCATATTTATATTAAGCAATGTCAGCTGTCCATGTCACCAGGGTCTTCGACAAGAATCGCCGAATATTTCGACGATGCTGACTCGACGGCTTTGAAATTGTTATTTAATCGTAAGTTTTATTCGAATGGTGGACTTTCACGAAAATCAAATGGTGGCATTCGGCTTACGAGCTATCGTGAAGTAAGCAGGGGTATTTGAAATACCCCTCCTGTAATCTTTCCCCTGGGGAAAAATAGCGTGGTATTTCTACTTTTAACAGGCTTTGCCAGTGTATCATATTCCGTACTAAATACTCTTTAGATTTAGTAGTCCCTGCATGTACCCCTCATGTTGATTCCAGGCTTTCTGCTCTTGATCGCTATTTTCCTCGCATGGGAGACGCGCAACGTACAACTGGAGGCGCTGAATGATTCGAAGAAAATCGGAGTTTGCGTGTACAACACCACTGTGATGGGGCTGATCGGGGTGGTCATTCTATTCGCTCTGCCGCAGATGAACCTAGAGCTGCGGGTCATCCTCATCGCGAGCTGCATCATCATCTGCTCCAGCACTACTCTGTTCATAGTGTTCGGAAGCAAGGTGTGTCTGTGAGAAAAGACTGATCATTCCAAATCATATCATCTGTACGGAATATTTTGCTTAGGGGCCACCACAAAATCTGTGGCGAAATTACCGTTTTCCTCAGGTTTTCATGCTGGTTAAACATGGTCCAAACCGCGTTGACAACTTGGAAGTTGCTATGCAGGTCACAGGTGGCATTTCGCTCGCGGCCAGCTAAGCGGTGCGATCCGCGACAGTATCGTGAGAATCGAAATGAGAGCGGCGAAATATTCTCGAAGCTAATTGAAGCTAATAAATTTACTGATGCAACCGAGACCCTAGTTAGTAGATGCAGACACTGCATAAACTATTCCTGCGATGCTGAAATGCTTTTTATGCGTCACGGCGAATTGGTCAGCTTTTGTCATGTGGAAATACACAGCGTTGATTGCGTATTTCAACCAAAAAGGTGAGCTGTTAGGGAGAGCTCTTCAAAGCTCTGAACGTATTTATTTATTACACCTAAAAGTGTCTGGACGCCTACTGAATATTAAACAGGTTGAGCAATGAGCACGTAAATATGGAATTTCGAGTTCTAAAAGACATTCGGCTCGAAAATGAATTTTTTCATTGCATGCTCTTCATTGGGTGAAAGGACTTGACTATAACTTCATTTGCACTTCGCTGTGATTCGCATTCACTTCACTTCACATCGTCTGTGATAGCCTTAGCTTTTTCAATCAGTTCTCGTAGCGCTTAAAATACGCACATTTAAGAAATGATAAATGTCTAACGTATCTGGGAGAAAAAATAAAAGCATTTCATTACAGTTTACAAACTCAAGGAACTAGTAAGTTTAGTGCTTGTTAAATATGGGTAAATAAAAAGTACAGATATATACTAAAGTTTAAGTACACAGGTGCAGTGCATGTATCTCAACATTTGCAGCAGCAGCAGCAAAAACTGTTTTTTAAGCATTTTGGCCTGCCGCATAGGCAGCAGTAGCAGAACAGGAGCAGTAGCACGGCGGCGATAGCGGCTGCCAGCAACAGAATGTAGGCCAGAGGCTTCCAGTTGTACTTGCAGGTGGCATGGCCGGATAGCAATCCCAGGTCCTTCTCGCAGTTGGTCTCAATCAGCGGGCTGTTGCCGGCTGCCAGTTGAACAGTCAGTGTCAGCAGGATCAGAAGAAGATAAAGCCCTAGCATGTTTGGGCAGCTGCCAAGCAAATGAAAGATTGCGACACCGAAATATTTTCGAGTCCATAAGCTTTGGCTTAAATTGAAGAGCAGCGCACTCAGACCCGAGTAGCTGCAGGTCTGGGCTACCGTAAATACTGGGCTACAAGCGGCGCGTCTACAGTATCGAATCTGATACCGGGGAGAACTATTAGTAAAGGCAACTGCAGAAACTTCCAAAGCGGCGAGTTAAGATAGGCTACATGCTGCTGACTGCATGAAAGCATTGTAGCAGACGAATATTAAAGCTGGTTCACAGCTACCGCTGGTGGGTAAATATTATACACTTTTATCACTGCGCCATTCACATGCAGCTGTCAGTCATGAGCTACATAACCCACGTGTGCGTGCTACAGGCCTCATACTTGGCAGAATGTAGCAATGCTCTGGCTGGAACAGAATCGGCAATCGAAATGAGCATCTCGGCATTAGAAAGACATTTTAATTATTCGATTTTCAGTCGGGTCACGGCGATAACTTTATACATTTTATATTTAAAACTATAATCACTTACAAAGCATAGAAAATAAACAACGGTCAAGTTAAACAATGCGAATAGTTTAAATATTTCATTAGATCTGCCGGCATGGGGAAGGCCCTCCAGGGCAAACGAAGCTTGGATGGGACAGCAAAATGATGAACAATAAACTGGAGAAATAAAGCGAAGACTAATTAAATTAACCAGGAGCTGTGGACCTTCAATTTACAGATGGCAACAGCGTGCGCTGATTAGGAATGCGATTGTAATGCAGAGGCCATCAGATGAGAAGATTCGTGCACATTAATAAGCCACTGCGCTGTGTGCACATAAGAATAGTAAGCACGCAGCTTCAGGATCCCTTGCGAAAACAGAACGTCTTATTGATCGTAAAAGAAGTCACCATCATGATTCGTCCAGTTTCTTGCTGATGAGACCCTTAAACTGTGCCAGGATCTTGGCCTCGCGTTTGCTCCGCTCCTCATTGTTAAACTTCTGTAACGCGCGCTTTTCATCGGCGCTGTAGATCTGGTTCTCCTTGCGCAGGCGGACCGCCTCCATGCGGCGGTGTCGGCTGCCGGACATGACGAAACCAAGGCTTTCGAAGCCGGTGATCTGGTCGGACTCCAGGCCGATCTCACCGCGCCGCGGGATTCGCTTGCCCTCGGCGATGTATGCGGCCATGGCGGCGCCTTCGCCTGGCAGCAGGGCCTGGCCGAAGTCCAGCCGCTGGTCGGCGCCGGGCAGCAAAACGGCGGGTAGACTGGGGCCCGGCTGTGGGATGGGGTAGTTTTGTTTACTGTGCTTCGTATTGTAGGAGCCACTATGGGAGGATTGATGCCCATGCCTACGCATACGCCAGCTTGATAGGGCAAGTGGCAAGATATGAAAATTTCCGTGACTGATCTAACTGATTTGGAATAATTTGCTTTATGGAGCTGTACGCTTACCAGTGATGAGTCGGCAGCGGCGGCGGCAGCCGCCTGTGCAGCCTCTCGCTCCGCGCGTACGCGCGCTAGAAAAGCCCGCTTCTCGTCGTCCTCTTCGTCAGAATTGGCGGTGGCGACAGCGGAGGAGCTGGCAGTCCGACGGGACTCCAGCTTGGCCAGCTTCCGCTCTAGCTTAGCTGGCTCGCTGTCGCTGGACTTTTTTTTCTTGGCCTTGCCGGCTTTTTTTTTCTTCTTTTTCGATTTTTTTTCTTTTTTGGACTTCCTCTTGCCGCGATCTGAGCCCGAAGAATCCGAATGAAGGGCTGCGCCATTGGCAATAGCTTCCGCACGCAGTCGCTGCCGTTCCGCCTCGACTTCTTCGGCCAGGCGCTGCCGGGTGAGCCGCTCCGGTGTGGGTGAGCGGCCCCACAGCTCCACCGTGAAGCCCAGCGCCAACCGCTCCCGGGCCTGGCGCCGTTCCGACCAGAACTCGTCAGACTCGGCGCCCACCCAGCCGGCGGCGCGGGGCCAATCTGCGCCCCTCGATGTGGGCGGTGGAGACCTGGACTTTCGTTGCGGTGAATACCTGGACCTTCGTGGCGGAGAGGGCCTAGTTACCAACCGTGGTGAGGACCTTGGTGCCCGCCGCTGCGGAGAAGACCTCGGCTCCCGCGACGGAGACCGCGATCTTCTACGCCGAGAAGGCGGGGTACGCGATCTGGAAGGCTGGAAACAAAAAGGAATTTTTCGCCGTCAAATAGAAAATCTCAAATAAATCCCAAGAATCCGATGCTACTCGAATTTCCTGTGTGGATCAAAAATTCAAAATCTGAATCCGAAGTCTCCTGGTCACCCTACGACTGCATCTTCTAATAGCATAATAAGATGCAGCTGATCGGAGGGGCGCAGTGCATGCTAGTTGAAGCAGGGGTGACTGAGCTATAAATTAGACTGGATGCTAATTCCTACCAGCCGGTAAGAGCCATAGCAGAGACCACCCTGAGAATTTGGAACAGAAACAGTGAATTCTAAGGATATTATATTTGTCCACACGCACATGTAAGGTGCAAAAGAGAATATTGATAATCAAAAGAGGTGCAGAATTTACACATTACATTAGGAATATTCAGTAGTATAGGCAGTATATATCCATATAACATACTTTTTGTTTATAGTAGTCGAAGGAAAATTCAGAAAAGAACTGCCTGGTACATCCCAGACAGACAATAAGGCAGCCTAAGGCATTCAGCAACGCACCCAGCTCTCTGAACAGTCAAGTTGAGTAAAACACAAAACCAGAGACTCAAACCAGCAGCTTGGATGTGACTTCTCTGAGCTAAACGTAAAAATACGCATAGATAGAAACATTCAATAGCTCAGACTATTAAAAAACTGATGGTAAAATGACAGACCACGACCCAATGGAAAATTTCTGATTTGGCAGTCCATGAGTGAACATCAATCACTGTGCCATTGGACACTTGACGAATAGAAAATAAACACGAATAGAATAGCAACGCCAGAGCTACGCTACTACGGCTAGTAGCAGCATGCACGAATAGTAAATAAACACGAATAGAATAGCAACGCCAGAGCTACGCTACTACGGCTAGTAGCAGCATGCAAGGATTTTCGATAAAAAAAGAGCAGCAACAATAAAGAATAAAATTCTACTTGCCTGCCTAGTGGTATTAGCACACCGAATTCAGGCTAAAAAGCTGAATTACGCAATTCGCACAGGAAGCGCAGGAGGTGTAGCAGATGGGGATTGGCGCTGGTGCCTTCTAGAAAGGCAGAGCATTGTCAAGCCGGAATTACTGCTGTAAATATTGATTAATTGCTCGTATAATAAAATCAGCTCTGGGCACAGATGAAAGTGGCATCAAGGCAAAAACTGTTCACCCACGCAGATATCCCTGCATCTGGGAATTAGTAAATAAGAGTGCAGTTTGCAGGAACACATAATAACCTAATGCTATATTGCGATTCCCTTGAGGGTAATGGAAAACAAACAAAACCGCTAACGCAGATACAATCAATCATCGAATATTAAAGGGAAGATCATCTGAGTGCGCAGTTCAAAGGCCTATTCACTCTCACATCACAGAGCAGCACGTAACCTTGCTCTTGGATGGCTCGCCCACCACCAGATCAGTGTCGCCAGCTGTGCCAGCAAATCGCATCCGGTTAGGACCGGCACCGCCCCCTGGATTCTGCTGCTGCTGCTGCTGCTGCTGCTGCTGCTGGCCGCGCGGGTACATGGATGAGCCGGGTGGCCCCTGGTAGCCGTTTCGCTGAGGTGCCTGCGGAGGCTGGCTATTGCCGAATCGATTCGGCGGCGCCATGATCGGTCGAAGAGCCTGCTGCGTCGGCTGTTGCGGCTGCAATGCCTGTTGTTGCGGCTGCAGTGCCTGCAGTTGAGGCTGCAATGCCTGTTGTTGCGGCTGCAGTGCCTGCAGTTGAGGCTGCAATGCCTGTTGTTGCGGCTGCAGTGCCTGCTGTTGAGGCTGCAGTGCCTGTTGTTGCGGCTGCAGTGCCTGCTGCTGCGGCGGCTGTTGTGATTGCAGTGCTGGCTGCTGTGGCTGCTGCTGCAGGCGTGGTAGCCGAGGTTGGATTGTCGGCCTCTGAGGTACATCAACCACAATGTCAGAAGGATCAGTGGGCGTTGCCAGATGCGCCGGCTGGGACTCTGGTAGCTGCGGACGCGAAAGGGAAAGGAGACTGCATCACGCAAAAATCCTAAGCTGAGCTTTCAAAGGCACATATCAGGTCAGAAGAGGGGGGGAAGAGGGAAGAGGGAGCAGCTGTGGAAGAGGTAACAGAACTATGGAAGAGGTAACAGAACTGTGGAAGAGGTAACAGAACTATGGAAGAGGGAGCAGAACTGTGGAAGAGGAAGCAGAACTGTGGAAGAGGGAGCAGAACTGTGGAAGAGGGAGCAGAACTGTGGAAGAGGGAGCAGAATTGTGGAAGAGGGAGCAGAATTGTGGAAGAGGGAGCAGAACTGTGGAAGAGGTAGCAGAACTGTTGAAGAGGTAACATAACTATGGAAGAGGGAGCAGAACTGTGGAAGAGGGAGCAGAACTGTGGAAGAGGGAGCAGAACTGTGGAAGAGGTAGCAGAACTGTGGAAGAGGTAGCAGAACTGTGGAAGAGGGAGCAGAACTGTGGAAGAGGTAACAGAACTATGGAAGAGGGAGCAGAACTGTGGAAGAGGTAACATAACTATGGAAGAGGGACTAGAACTGTGGAAGAGGGAGCAGAACTGTGGAAGAGGTAACAGAACTATGGAAGAGGGAGCAGAACTGTGGAAGAGGGAGCAGAACTGTGGAAGAGGTAGCAGAACTGTGGAAGAGGTAACAGAACTATGGAAGAGGGAGCAGAACTGTGGAAGAGGTAACATAACTATGGAAGAGGGACTAGAACTGTGGAAGAGGGAGCAGAACTGTGGAAGAGGTAACAGAACTATGGAAGAGGTAGCAGAACTGTGGAAGAGGGAGCATAACTGTGGAAGAGGTAACAGAACTATGGAAGAGGGAGCAGAACTGTGGAAGAGGTAACATAACTATGGAAGAGGGAGCAGAACTGTGGAAGAGGGAGCAGAACTGTTGAAGAGGTAGCAGAACTGTGGAAGAGGGAGCAGAACTGTGGAAGAGGTAACAGAACTATGGAAGAGGGAGCAGAACTGTGGAAGAGGGAGCAGAACTGTTGAAGAGGTAGCAGAACTGTGGAAGAGGGAGCAGAACTGTGGAAGAGGAAGCAGAACTGTTGAAGAGGGAGCAGAACTGTTGAAGAGGTAGCAGAACTGTGGAAGAGGGAGCAGAACTGTGGAAGAGGTAACATAACTATGGAAGAGGGAGCAGAACTGTGGAAGAGGGAGCAGAACTGTTGAAGAGGTAGCAGAACTGTGGAAGAGGGAGCAGAACTGTGGAAGAGGAAGCAGAACTGTTGAAGAGGGAGCAGAACTGTTGAAGAGGTAGCAGAACTGTGGAAGAGGGAGCAGAACTGTGGAAGAGGTAACATAACTATGGAAGAGGGAGCAGAACTGTGGAAGAGGGAGCAGAACTGTGGAAGAGGTAGTAGAACTGTGGAAGAGGTAGCAGAACTGTGGAAGAGGGAGCAGAACTGTGGAAGAGGTAACAGAACTATGGAAGAGGGAGCAGAACTGTGGAAGAGGTAACATAACTATGGAAGAGGGACCAGAACTGTGGAAGAGGGAGCAGAACTGTGGAAGAGGTAACAGAACTGTGGAAGAGGTAACAGAACTATGGAAGAGGGAGCAGAACTGTGGAAGAGGTAACATAACTATGGAAGAGGGAGCAGAACTGTGGAAGAGGGAGCAGAACTGTGGAAGAGGTAACATAACTATGGAAGAGGGAGCAGAACTGTGGAAGAGGGAGCAGAACTGTGGAAGAGGTAACAGAACTATGGAAGAGGGAGCAGAACTGTGGAAGAGGTAACATAACTATGGAAGAGGGAGCAGAACTGTGGAAGAGGGAGCAGAACTGTGGAAGAGGTAACAGAACTATGGAAGAGGGAGCAGAACTATGGAAGAGGAAGCAGAACTGTGGAAGAGGGAGCAGAACTATGGAAGAGGGAGCAGAACTGTGGAAGAGGGAGCAGAACTGTGGAAGAGGGAGCAGAACTGTGGAAGAGGTAGCAGAAATATGGAAGAGGGAGCAGAACTGTGGAAGAGGGAGCAGAACTGTAGCAGAAAGCGAATACTCACTTTCCCAGCCGCGTCTTCCTCTGGCGTTAGAAAAGGCAACAGTTGCGCTTCCTGCCGGGCCTCCTTGCGGGACAACAGATTCTTCTCGCGCATTGACGAGCGGCGGACCGATGCTCTGCAGAAGGAAGAAATAGAGCAGCCAAGTAAAGTGTTGCGAGCTTAGAGATTACTCTGATCAGCACACCAATATTTCTTCTTCCAGCATGATGAAACTAAACAGTTTTACTATATTTCGGATTCGTTGAGGCTTGTTTATTTCGGATTCGGTGAGGCTTGTGTATTTCGGATTCGGTGAGGCTTGTGTATTTCGGATTCGTTGAGGCTTGTGTATTTCGGATTCGGTGAGGCTTGTGTATTTCGGATTCGGTGAGGCTTGTGTATTTCGGATTCGTTGAGGCTTGTGTACTTCGGATTCGTTGAGGCTTGTTTATTTCGGATTCGTTGAGGCTTGTGTATTTCGGATTCGGTGAGGCTTGTGTATTTCGGATTCGGTGAGGCTTGTGTATTTCGAATTCGTTGAGGCTTGTGTATTTCGGATTCGGTGAGGCTTGTGTATTTCGGATTCGGTGAGGCTTGTGTATTTCGAATTCGTTGAGGCTTGTTTATTTCGGATTCGGTGAGGCTTGTGTATTTCGGATTCGGTGAGGCTTGTGTATTTCGGATTCGGTGAGGCTTGTGTATTTCGGATTCGGTGAGGCTTGTGTATTTTGGATTCGTTGAGGCTTGAGTTATTACGAATGGGAGAAGCTTGGGTAATTACGGATGGGAGATGTTTTATTTTAAATTTTTGCAGATTGAATAAGGCTTAGGATATTGAATAGGAAGATCCTTAAGTTATTGGAGACTTGCAGGCTATTACGGACCGGAAGAGACTTAGTGAATAAAACATTAGAAATTGGGAATGGAATTTGGGAATAGTGAAATGGAGAAACGGAGAGCAAGAGATGAGCAAGGCATCAGAAGAGCTGTAAGCAGTCGTGTACATGCAGCCATTATTAGCGAGAGCATATAAGAAAAGGACTGCCAATCTTCCAGACTGCAAGCTAGCGGTGCATAAAGGTAAATGCGTTAATAAAAATCTAGGAAAGGCTTTGCGCGACAAGCTTTACCAAATTTAAATGGGTTATAAGTTAAATTCTGAGTCAATAAGAGTCCAAGTGTGCTTAAATCCTAAAATCCAAAAAAGCTCAAGTCCTCGCAGCCGGCGGGTCCGTATGACAGTCAAATAAAGACACAAAAGCAACACCAAACCAAGCTTTTGCGACTAAACAGGAAAATGCAAAGGAATAGCAGCGAATGGCAGCAGGAGATAAATAGCTGGTGAATCTGGACAAGGGGGCAGACGTGAACGCACGTTCTGGTGAAGGCGCCAGGAGCGCAGCCGATGTCGTGACTGCTGTAGATTGGCTCCGCGCTGTCACCACTGAAATCCATGCGACATTAGAAACTGTACAACAGGTACACGACTGGTGTAGCACAGATGCAACAATGTGCGCCACACCCCCACAGGCCGCAGGTACCCCACAGAATCTGCTACAGCAACCCTTAACCCGTACTAACTGTACTGGCTGGAAAGTAAAAAGGTTTGAGCAGCAATGCTAGAGCAGTGCCTCTATTACGAAGGCACAGACCACTGACACTGCCGATTTAAAGCTAGTAAAGCAGATGTTGCTGTGTTAGAAAAATCTAGAGCAAAGCTTTTAACTGCTTACCTAAACTTATATAAACTCATAAACTGAAGACACGAACACCTGACATGTTTAGAACAGTGATGAGTATCTCAGATAGAAACACCTGACAAGTTTGGAAAAGTGAGTAGCTCAGATAGAAACACCTGACAAATTTAGAATATTCAGTAGCTCAGATAGAAACACCTGACAAATTTAGAATATTCAGCAGCTCAGATAGAAACACCTGACAAATTTAGAATATTCAGTAGCTCAGATAGAAACACCTGACAAATTTAGAATATTCAGTAGCTCAGATAGAAACACCTGACAAATTTAGAATATTCAGTAGCTCAGATAGAAACACCTGACAAATTTAGAATATTCAGTAGCTCAGATAGAAACACCTGACAAATTTAGAATATTCAGTAGCTCAGATAGAAACACCTGACAAATTTAGAATATTCAGTAGCAGCTCAGATAGAAACACCTGACAAATTTAGAATATTCAGTAGCTCAGATAGAAACACCTGACAAATTTAGAATATTCAGTAGCAGCTCAGATAGAAACACCTGACAAATTTAGAATATTCAGTAGCTCAGATAGAAACACCTGACAAATTTAGAATATTCAGTAGCTCAGATAGAAACACCTGACAAATTTAGAATATTCAGTAGCTCAGATAGAAACACCTGACAAATTTAGAATATTCAGTAGCTCAGATAGAAACACCTGACAAATTTAGAATATTCAGTAGCTCAGATAGAAACTGCTGTCACGGCTAGAGTTTTTAGAGACAATGGAGGACAGCTCACAGAAATATGTGGGAACAATCAAGATGCAAGTGGACCAATTTGCAATCGTCGGCACCAAATGAGACACAGCTCTTTAATGATGTCAAACTGCTGTGTTGGTTTATTCAGGTCGTAGCCATTGATATCAATTGATGATTAGCACCATTGTGAGCGTATTGATCACACAATAGTTAAATGAAGCTGGGCTATTCAGTGTTCAGCGTAATTTATCCGATTGGACACTAATAGTTGAATCCAAAGAATATTACTGTGGTTTATAGTTATATAGTGGTCGTAAATCACTCAAATTTGAGTCCATGCCTTTAGTCTGAGGTCAGCTTTGAAGAACATACTAAGAAAGGATCTGCTGTGTGTTTGCGTTAGTCCACAATAGACTACAGATTTATTATCGGCATCCAAGGCCTTCAGTTTTAACCTTCTGACTGTTTAGGCAGTCGACCATCCGGTAGCTTGAAGTTAAATTCTTTCAGTAGCGACTGTCACTGACAAGGCTCAGTAACAGAAAACGCATTGTCCCAGTCTCTTAAACAAACATACGGTGTAAAACTTGACTCGGTAATATACCAACTAGTGCCAACATAACTCACCCTCTGGTCATGCTGGGCTTCCTTGACGGCCCCTTGCCGGAGGGCGACCTGTTCAAGCGCTGCTGCTCTGCCTCCTTCTTGATGGCGTCCAGGCGCTGCCGCAACTGCGGATCCTCGCACATGTCTGAGGAATAGGAAGGCTGACAACATGCAGCGCAACTGCAAACACTTATAATGCATACAGCGAACCGACCCGATCCACAGGCTTAATGAAGGCAGTGCACCGATCCACAGTCTTAATGAAGGCAGTGCACCGATCCACTGTCTTAATGAAGGCAGTGCACCGATCCACAGTCTTAATGAAGGCAGTGCACCGATCCACAGTCTTAATGAAGGCAGTGCACCGATCCACTGTCTTAATCAAGGCAGTGCACCGATCCACAGGCTTAATGAAGGCAGTGCACCGATCCATTGTCTTAATGAAGGCAGTGCACCGATCCACTGTCTTAATGAAGGCAGTGCACCGATCCACAGTCTTAATGAAGGCAGTGCACTGATCCACAGTCTTAATGAAGGCAGTGCACCGATCCACAGTCTTAATGAAGGCAGTGCACCGATCCGCAGTCTTGATGATGGCAGTGCACCGATCCACAGTCTTAATGAAGGCAGTGCACCGATCCACAGTCTTAATGAAGGCAGTGCACCGATCCGCAGTCTTGATGATGGCAGTGCACCGATCCAGTCTTAATGAAGGCAGTGCACCGATCCACTGTCTTAATGAAGGCAGTGCACCGATTCACAGTCTTAATGAAAGCAGTGCACCGATCCACAGTCTTAATGAAGGCAGTGCACCGATCCACAGTCTTAATGAAGGCAGTGCACCGATCCACAGTCTTAATGAAGGCAGTGCACCGATCCACAGTCTTAATGAAGGCAGTGCACCGATCCACAGTCTTAATGAAGGCAGTGCACTGATCCACTGTCTTAATCAAGGCAGTGCACCGATCCACAGTCTTAATGAAGGCAGTGCACCGATCCACAGCCTTAATGAAGGCAGTGCACCGATCCACAGTCTTAATGAAGGCAGTGCACCGATCCGCAGTCTTGATGATGGCAGTGCACCGATCCAGTCTTAATGAAGGCAGTGCACCGATCCACTGTCTTAATGAAGGCAGTGCACCGATTCACAGTCTTAATGAAAGCAGTGCACCGATCCACAGTCTTAATGAAGGCAGTGCACCGATCCACAGTCTTAATGAAGGCAGTGCACCGATCCACAGTCTTAATGAAGGCAGTGCACCGATCCACAGTCCTAATAAGGGCAGTGCACTAATAGGCAGTCCTAATGACGGCAGCTGTAAAAAGGGCCCTAATAAAAAGTTATATATAATAGATGTAAACGCATATACTACTAACTCTCTTACCGTAGAGAGTCTCTCCGGAGGCAGTGAGGGACTCCAGGTCGGCGCCCCTGGCAGCCAGAGCTTCGATGGCGTCCAGCTGTCCCCAGCATGCGGCTACGTGCACTGGCGCCCAACCGTCCTTGTCACGAGTGTCCAGCGGGACTCGAACCTGGTCCAAAAGGTAGAATATAACGGACAAGAAGCCGTTGGCGCAGGCCACATGGAGTAGGTTGGCACCCTGGCTATCGAGCTTGTTGAACAGTTGCCGGCAGGCGGCCTTGGACTCGCTCTGCTCGAATACTCGCGTCACCTCCTGCAGCATTCGCTTCTCAGGCACCAGTCGGGTGTCATCGATCTGCTGCTGCGTAATGCCTGGCAGGTGCAGTTAGTTTTGAGAGACAGTGAAGATGCAGATCCCGAGGCAGGTTAGCCATGTTTTCACTATTGTATTCTGCTCACTCACCCCTGCGGGCCATCTCGCCCTCAATGTAGTCCAGCGTGGTGGACTCCTCGCAGATGTCATACGGCATGTTGCCATCAGCGTTTACGGAGAGCAGCTCAGCGCCGCTGCGGGTGTCAGGCAGGTCAGTGGACAGACTTGGATAGTGGCTTGACTAGATTAGATATTTGTTTACCAATATATTAAATAATGGTATATTAGTATATGTGTATTTTAGTATTGTGAGCTGAAATTAACTCGCAATGAAAATAAAGGAACATAAAGCTCTACTGAACATAAGGGCAGGTATGAGCAACAGCGAATCAATGCAAGTTATAGAATAATATGTTAGATTTCACACTCACTTGTTAACAAGCAGGCGGCAGATAGCAATGTGGCCGCATGTGGCGGCAGCGTGCAACGGAGTCCACTGTTCCGTGTCTCTGGCATTGACGTCGGCATTGAATTCCAACAGTAGGCGACACATGGCCTCGCTGTTGTCGATGCAGCACTGGTGCAGGGCAGTCAAGCCATCATCATTGGCGGCGTTTGGGTTGACACCAGACTTTAGCAGTGATCGAACTGCATTGGGTATGGAGAATGAATAGATTGCATAGGGGATAGGGAATAATTGCATTGCACAGGGCATACGGAATAAGCGCATTTCACGGGGTACAGGGAATAAGTACATTGCATTCGGCTAAAGCAGAGAACAGTTTGATAAAGTGCTCAGGCTAATTTACTCTGGTCAAGTCAATCCTGATGAATAAGCGGAGCATGAGTGCGACATTTGATATCGTAATTCGTAATGCGGGGCAGAACCCGAGCAGGAATGCTAATGGCAAAGCGGGGCAGAACCCGAGCAGGAATGCTAATGGCAAAGCGGGGCAGAACCCGAGCAGGAATGCTAATGGAAAAGCGGGGCAGAACCCGAGCAGGAATGCTAATGGAAAAGCGGGGCAGAACCCGAGCAGGAATGCTAATGGAAAAGCGGGGCAGAACCCGAGCAGGAATGCTAATGGCAAAGCGGGGCATAACCCGAGCAGGAATGCTAATGGCAAAGCGGGGCAGAACCCGAGCAGGAATGCTAATGGAAAAGCGGGGCATAACCCGAGCAGGAATGCTAATGGAAAAGCGGGGCAGAACCCGAGCAGGAATGCTAATGGAAAAGCGGGGCAGAACCCGAGCAGGAATGCTAATGGAAAAGCGGGGCAGAACCCGAGCAGGAATGCTAATGGAAAAGCGGGGCAGAACCCGAGCAGGAATGCTAATGGCAAAGCGGGGCAGAACCCGAGCAGGAATGCTAATGGCAAAGCGGGGCAGAACCCGAGCAGGAATGCTAATGGAAAAGCGGGGCAGAACCCGAGCAGGAATGCTAATGGCAAAGCGGGGCAGAACCCGAGCAGGAATGCTAATGGCAAAGCGGGGCAGAACCCGAGCAGGAATGCTAATGGCAAAGCGGGGCAGAACCCGAGAAGGAAATCTAATAGTAATGCGGGCAGAACCCTAGAGAAATGGCTCTGGCAGTACTGTCTGGCACTTCCAACCGTAAAATCTAGGAACATAGAAACAGGCGAAGTCAATTTAGGTATTTGACCCACCCTCGTCAATGTCGCCTCGAGCGGCGGCTTCTAGCAACACAATGTTCTGGGAGAAGCGCACCATCCTGCTGGGATCGTCGCCAGTGAGATTTCGCACCTGATGGCCCTTCTTATCCATCGCCTTGCTCCACTGGGCGTAGCGCTTCAGCTGCTGAGCTCGCCGCTTCTTGGCCAGCCGAATTCGCTCAGCTGCAGGCAGCTTCTCCACCTGGGGCGCCTCTGCCACAGGTTCATTACGAGACATCGCGAGCCTGCTGATTATGTCACTAGTAACAATATGCTTGTATTGTGGAGAGCAACGTTACCACATATCCACAGTGAGCTGCACAAGAGAGTGGGGAATAATATAAGAAATCGAAGTGATCACTGATCAACTATCAGCAAAAATACAAACCGTTAATGCTAGTCAGATGAATATAAAACGAATACAAGACAGTGATAAAAATGGTTTCGGGCTACTGGAATTTTCTCCAATTCTACCTTGCTTTGATGTACAAAATATTATACACAAACCCATTAATGTAGGCAAAAATGTTTAGCTCTAGCCAAAAATAGCAAACAAAATGAAAGTACAAAGTTGACCAAGGGCTATATACCCAAGCAAAAAAATATCTGATATGCATTTTGATACACATGAGACTCATATTAGATTAAATATATTGCAAGCACAAAGCCTGATTCCAAAACATTTGAAATCACTGGCCATTGAAAGGGTCACACCAAAAATAGCAGTATGTTTTAGATTATTTACATGGATACCAGTAAGACAGAGGATTAAGACACATGTTTACTAACTATTTAGATCAAATCTCGTTTGGTATTGCTGCTCCTAACAACTAAAGTGAAAAGTTGCAGCATCCTTTTGACTACAAAATACTTCTATTATAATAATCAGTAGTCTATATGCTCATATTCACAAATACAAAAATTAGAATTTTTCAACACATGATAGCAAATCTAAAAGCTAGCCAGTATTAACATAATGATTTAATCTGTCTTAAAGAGTGCATTTGTTACATAAGTTGTGCAAAATGTTACATCCTTAACAAATGCAATAACAACCTAATTGGCTAGTGTGGACATACCTAAAATAGACTCAGTGGCATATCAGACAACTAATCAATAGCAGATTAATTCAATCATTTGTGTGTTGTTTGCATGCATTCCAATACAAAAGAACACAAAATAAAAGCAAAGTTTTTGTCCCAGTCTTACTTTCCTACTAAGTAATAAAAAAATTATAAGGCTAATTAAAAATAAATTAGTCTAGCTAACTATATACTTATATAGCTCTACTAGCATTAGCTAGACTTCAATATCAATAGCCATTTGGAATAAGTTTATCTTTTATTAAGTGCAGACATGCATTTATAGCATTTTTTCCAAAGTTAGGTTGTAGCAGAGTTAAGGCAGGTAGTGTCAAATGGTAGCTATGTTGAAGAGCAGGGGCAGCAGTGTGACCACCAAAGAAAAATAGAAATAATTAGTGTAGTATAAAAAATACCACAGACTAAATCGAATATCCAATAGCATTTTTAAGAAGAACAAACTGTGCTTCAGCCTTTTTGGCTTCTATAAGAATTGTATGAGCCTAGGCATGTTTTGTCAATTTTCTGATGCTTAACCTATACCACTTCCAAAATTCCTTCTCTGCCCTCACTCTTCCTCCTTGGCCTATGCATGCCACATTGAGTTGAATTGCCCTTGAAGTAGCTAGAAATACTCTTTATACTAATTATAATTCTTGTTGCAATTCTTGCTATGATTCTTGGTGCGATTCTAGAAATTATTCTTAGTGTAATTCTAGCTACAATTTTAGAGCGATTTGAACTATGATTTTGGTACAATTCTAGCTACTTGTATGATTCTTTTTATGTAGTAATGAGCCTTCTTACATTTTAGCTACAAGTCAGTCATATTGAATCTAATTGCTCTTGAATTAGGCCTAACATGATAGCTCTTTTATTTTTATATAAGCTCAAGAATCAGACTTGGCTTCAGCTAAGAAGCCATCAGCAATCAAGGCTGATTGCAACCATTAATGACTGCCATGAATTCAATTTTAGCCAAGCTTTATTGGCCACCATAGTATAGAAGTTGTATGCTATACTAGAATTTTCCCACTTACATTAGGTTTTGAACCTAAAGTTGGTGTGCATTGTAAGATATGTTGCAGTGCAATTTGACTAGGCATGCAATCAGTGTGCATTATTGGCATGCACAGACTGCTAATAGCACCCTCAAAAAATATAATAATTTGGGATATAGCATTGTTTGGCGTGGCACAGCATTAAATGTAGTTTTGTAATTAATGTATTGTAAATTTAAAAAATTCAGAAAATTAAATTAATGTTGACATCATTCTTGGACAGATTTAATTGTGTATTTAACATAATTAACATAGGCCTAATTTATGGTGATTCACTGATTTAGATTTACCATTGGTGTGCAAGTTGTTGGTATGCAAGAATATTATTCTTGGCATGCATCATTATGCACTCAGTAATTTTTTTAAATCATTTGCGTGTGCACCTAACATGATTGGTACTATGGATTGGCCAAAACATTTATAGGCCTAGCCAAAAGATCAATTTTATCACAATTTCATTAAATAGTGCACAAAATAGAACACTAGGCAGAACATTAGCTTTTTTTAAAGTAAAAAAGCACTATGGTCCCATTAAGGGGCAGGGCTGTGTTGCTATGCTTTTCTATGCTTTGCAGGGCTGTGTTGAGTCTTATTTAGTGGTAGGGCCTAGTGACAGAACTGTAGGCCTAGCCTAGCCTAGTGTGGTGTAGGCCTATAACACTAGGTGTAATGCTGTTATACATGGGACTCGAAAGAATTTATTAAAAATAGTACATTTTTTGTGTCCATATAAAATAAGGACTAGACAAGGGCAGCCAAGCTTAATCAATACAAATCTATTCATTCACACATAGGCCTAATACACCCCATTTAGTGTAGGTCCCATAGCAAATGTATAGGCCTACTAGTGAAACTTAACTAGGTAGATCAGGTCGATGTTGCAAATTTATTGTAAAAATGGTTAGCATTTTAAAGATAAACCCTTGAGTATTTTGATGAGCATGTCTTTATTTACTGTAAATTATCATTACGTTTGTGAATAACTAATAAATTATATATTAACACTAGCTTTTTTTGCCCGTTGTTTTTGGGGCAGAAATTTAAAGCAAAGCAGTAAGCAATTCACGTCTCTGTATTAACTTTATAGTGAAGGTCACCATTTATTTATTTACTGCATTAATGAAAAGTGAAGAGTTTGTTTAAGGGCGTTTTAAGTAAAAAAGAAGTGAAAAGTTTGTCCAAACAGCCCCCTCTTGATTACTTCTTTAGAAACATGTCTCTTAGCCACTCCTCTATACAGTCAGTGGCAGATCCAGGAATTTTGTTTTGGGGCGGTCTGTCAGGGGAGCGCCATGAGAATCACAGAGGGCCGAAAAAGGGCGCCAGGAGCCAAGAAAAGGCGCCAGCGGCTGAAAAACGGGAGCCAGCGGCTGAAAAAGGGGCGCCAGCGGCCGAAAAGGGGCGCCAGTGCTGCGACTGGCGCCCCTGGTGGGGGCATCTTATTCCCATGATTAAAATTTAGGGGGGCGGCTGCCCCCCCGCCCCCCCCTAAATCTGCCTCTGTATACAGTATGCATGTACACGCGTATACATAAGGAAAATAGCCATGGCATAACAATAACAATGTCAAAGAAACAAAATTAAACTGTTTCAGAGTTCAGAGTTAGACAGGTCAAGGTCAATTCGTGACTACTTTTCTATTAATTGCTTGCGAGTCATCTCAAGGCCTGGGGATACACCACATTCTTCGTTCTTCCCCTTGGTGCGAAAATGAATAGGCCAGCTGGAGTTCCAACACGGGAGCAGGCGACATAAAGCTGCCCATGCGAGAAGCACGGAGTCTCCAGGTTGATGCCAGCCACCTTCAGCGACTGTCCCTGAGCCTTGTTAATAGTCATCGCAAAGCACACTCTCACAGGGAACTGCAGTCGCTTGAACTGAAATGGCAGGTCCGTGGGGATAATTGGAATCCGGGGAACGAACACAGACTCTCCTCTGCCAGATCCAGTCATTATCATGGCCTCAATCACGTGTGGGAAGAGCCGCCTGACTATCAGTCTGGTGCCGTTACACAGCCTTGGCGCATTCAGGTTGCGGAGGAGCATAATTGGTGCCCCAACTTTCAGCTGCAAGTTGTGCGATGGAGTTCCAGGAGGATCTAGAGAGTTCAGAAACTCAACAGGATACTCCACAGCGGTGTCATCAGTCAACGTTGTATCAATTGACTTGTAGGTGAAAACTGCACCTGGCAACTCCTGAAGCAGTTGGTAGTTAATTTCGTTGGCGGCATCATTTCTAGGACACAGAATTGCCCTCTCTGACAGCCAGTCAACGTCAGCATATCGAGAGAAATAGGCTGGCTGGAGAGAAATATAAACCGGAGAGCCCTGCGCACTGGGACGCCACCGCACTCACCGCACTCAGTCTCAGTGCTGCTTGGGGGCCAGTAGACAGTCTAGGGGTTTGGGCTGTGTACATTCACGGCTTGAAATACAATGTACAGTCTGGGGCTTCGGCGCCCGGGGAAGGGAGGGGGTGGCTGTTATAAAATTTGGCCCGCAGAGTGGCGGAGGGGAGTTGGGGTGGCTGTCCTCGGAAAACAAAAAGTGACTCACTTTGAGATGATGCAGCTTTGCTCTGGATTGAGTAGAGATGTTCAAAATTGACAGCATTGTTGGAAAACATGTAAAGTGTAAGTGGATCAAATTTGGAGAAAATCTGACAAAGTGGGGCGACGATATGTCGAATTGAGTGATTTTTTGACGATTTTTGAGCAGTTTTTTGCACTTTTGAGCAGGAAGGAAATGATTTTTCGGGAATTTGAGTAGCCTATTGCACTCAGCGTAGGTGGTTTAAGGTATGTGCAAAGTTTGGTGCGATTTGGTTCAGCGGTTTCGGCGTCTATAAAGACAAAAGGTTGCACACACACACACACACACACAGACAGACAGAGTTTTCACTTTTATATATATAGATGCCCAGCATATCACGAACACTGTCTCAGTGTCTCAAAGATAAGTTGACAGTTAATAACAATTTTATGCAAAATTTGCACAATGCCTCACTCAAGTGTGCCATAACGATAGGGTGAAATAAATAAATACTGACTAAGTCAAGGTTGTTTCCTGGTACATAGGCAATAAATGGAATCAATTTTCAAAGTACGCTAGTATTACTTCTACGAAAATATGTTGCGAAATTTGTTTGTAACAAACGAAAGTCTACTAGGTTTGTAATTTTCAGCAACGGCACAAAAAAGTTTAAAAAAATAGAAAAAGACACTGAAGGATTTTTTGTAACAGCTGTCTTACTTTTTGTTTTATTCATAATAGTACTTTTCTTGGAAAAGTCCGTCGCGAACTACGAATAATTACTAGGTCCTAATTTAATTTAATTATTAACCACGAACATTACAAATTACAAAATTACAATTTTAATTTGCCTTCGATGCCCCACCGCGTATGCAAGTACACGATAATTTGTACAGGTTATTAGGGGCCATAATAACGATTACTAACTCTTGTTCTTAACTTCTTTTTGTTGACTTACTATCTGTTGTTGCTTTCAGGTCTATAACTTTCAAAATAATGATTTATATGTAAAATAGTTATAGTACAAGTTTGCTCATAGTTGATCCCCATAGTTGTTACATAAAAAGCAAAGGCATCTGTTATTCATATGGTGATCATACAAATAGCAAAATGGTTATTCATATAGTGAATGTTCGAATAAAAAATGGTTAGTCAAAGAATGACAACAATAAGTATCAAAAAGGCAATTTTCTTGATTCCTCATGTAATTATTATTTTCATGCATTTTTGATTCTCTAAGTAGGCTAAGTAGTAGAATACTAAGTAGGCCCTACTCGTAGTAAGATTTTAATAAAGATAATGACTTAGTACTACTAAGTTTTATACAGTAGGCCCCTACAGTTAAATATGTTGTTGTCTTGTAAGGCCTAACTGTTGTTGTGTGAATGCATTTTATCCATAATTTGACTTCATATAGTAATTATATGATATTGTTGGTCATTGCTACCACACAACCTCCATTGCATAGAAAGCAAAACAGTTGATTTTTAAACACACATGTGAAACATTTGATGTGGCAATGCTGAGAAGCCAGAAGCCTCTATATGAAGGTATCAGACTTTTAATTAATTCTGCCCTCAGCCACTTTGATAAATTTCAAAATGCAAATTTCAACAACAAATATGGTCACCATACAAATAACCATTCTGATATATGTATATGTGTATATGTCCCATAGTCCAGATCATGTAGTGCATGCCAGAATTTTCTGGAGTGCATTTGTTTTCAGCTGGCATGTATGGCGTGCATTGGTATATATTTTAAGGGTTGGCGTACACTTTGGGGTGCAAGGTGTGCATGGCCATGGTGTAGTGTGAAATCGTACATTGCATTTAAAAAGAGATCAAATATGTGTTTTATGCATCTGAATGTACAATTACAAATATCAACTAATTATTTAATGGACTTAGCATGACTAAAACAAAATTGTCTGTATCTGTAAAAACATTTTTAAGTTTTGTAAATTGGACTATAAATATAGCATTTTGTGTCCGACTTAAGTTTATGGGCATTTCACTTGATCCACAGTGGCAGAATTCCACACTCAATGGCAACTGCTTTCCCAGTCTATGGCTCAAACGGGTGGCTGGCAGGCGATTGACATAATCTTTGGGGCATGAACTTAGTCCATTTTTGCTCTCTAGTAGACTGAAAGCTGCGCTTCGCGCTCTAGCCTAAAGAGCAAAGGCAACAGTATGAGCTCGGAAGACGAAGGCAGCAACGCTAGGTATGAAACTGCCCCTGATGAGCAGGGTGACGGCCCACAACCTTGGACGTAGTCAATGATGAGCAATGAGAAACACAGCCTTGTCATAGACGCACTGGACAGAGGTGAGCGGCCGGTCGATATCGCGCGATGGATGAAGGTTAGCATCAAGACAGTCATGTCAATTAAAAGGCAGTACGTAGTCACTGGACATCGCAATCGTCTCCCTCATGGCAGTGGCAGAGAACCGAAGCTCGGAGCAGTCCATGTTCAGTACGTGGTGGACAGTCGAAAATCCACTTCTGACACTGGCGGAGATGAGGAACCAGCTGCAGGATCGGTTTAATCTACAAGTAAGCGAATCCACCATCAGTAGGGCGCTGGACAAGCAGCTGATCACGCTGAAAAGTCTGGGGCGAGAAGCCAATGTTCCAGCAGCGCGCAACTTTCCAGAGAACGTGGCTCGGAGGCAAGAATTTGCTCACTGGTTGATCGGCATTCCTCCCGAGCAGCACTTGCTATTCGTCGACGAGACGGGTTTCAACATGTGGACACGCCGATCCCAAGGACACAGTAGACGAGGCCAGCGAGTTCGGTGCGTGGTTGTTACACAGCGCGGAGCTCAACTGAACATCGTGCAGGCCATCTCTCCAAGCCTTGGCCTCGTGCATCACAAGATGGTTTCTGAGACGATGACGGCGGCCAGGTTTCAGACATTCGTCAAGGAGCTGATGCATGCTGTCAATAATCGCGGTGATGTGGGCGACGCTGAACGGTTTTGCATTGTGATGGACGGCGCTCGATTTCACAATGGAGTCACACTGCCGGAGCAGTTTGGAGCCAACTGGAGCATTAAGGTCCTGCCGCCATATTCGCCGTTTCTGAACCCCGTCGAGGAGGCGCACTCATGCGTGAAGGCGGCAATCAAGCGCGCACTGGCGCAGCATGAGGTGCAGTGTGAGCTGGACAGCCCGCCCCCACAGACGCCGCTGTACCAGTGGCGAATTCTGGTCATGCAAAGGATTGCTGAGGAGGCGACAGTGGAGGTCACGGCTGCAAAGTGCGGCGGATGGTACCGTCACTCACTGCGCCACCTTCCAGCCTGCATTGCCGGCCAGCCTATTTTGTGACCTTCAGTCGCTGAGTTCGATGAAGTTTTCCCGCTTGTATTTAAATTTTGTTCATTATTGCCGCCTGTGTTCCCGTTGCTGAACCTTTCTTGCCTACGTTCCCGATTCTTTTCTCGTTTGCATTCATTTTTGGTAAGCCTCGTGGCATCACATCAATAAATCACTTGGTCCTTGTCGCAACGCTGCCCACTAGGGCCTGCTTAAAAGCTTTCGGTCTACTAGAGAGCAAAAATGGACTAAGTTCATGCCCCGAAGATTAAGTCAATCGCCTGCCAGCCACCCGTTTGAGCCATAGACTGGGAAAGCAGTTGCCCTTGAGTGCAATTTGAAAAACTCAGCATCCTTGGCATGCAAACAATTTTTTACAATTTTTTTCTGGCATGCAGCCAACATGATCTGGACTATGGTACACTCAGCAACATTGAAAAGTTTCCACCCTCGCGCAAGTTGTATATTTAGAGTTTCAAAACTGGTTTTTGTCGCCAGACTTGTGCCATAGACGATTGATGATTTCGTCAACACGCACTTGGGCCATAGAATTCAAAAACTTGGGTCATAGACGCCAGACAAGTCGAAGGAAACAGTCACATGGAGCAGACAGCAGCATCTTACAGGAGTCTAAAATCCACGTTCGCAACCGAACGCAATGGTTCGCCAAATGACCGACCTGGAACGAGCGCGCGCCATTGGCATGCTGGACGCTGGGATGTCCATCCGAGCTGTTGCTCGCCAAATTGGGCGGTCACACAGCAATCCGCAAACTGCAGATCAAGTGCAGAGAAACGGGCAGCGTGGCGCACGCCACGCGCGGCCTGCGGCTCAATATGCGCAGTACAACTAGGAGGGCGGACCGGCGATTGCTGCGAATGGTAAAGGGAAGCCCCACATTGCCAGCCACCCTGCTACGGCTGATGTGGGCTGAAAGAAGCAGGCGAGGGAATGTCCTGAGCGCCCAAACCATCCGACGACGATTGCGGGAGTCGGGGCTGCGATCCCGTAAGATGCGCAAACGGTCACGCCTGACCCCAACCCATGTGGCCAGCCGGGAACAATGGGCAATGCAAAGGGTCCACTGGAGGCAGCAGCAGTGGCGGCGAGTGATTTTCACAGATGAGAGCCGCTTTCGATTGTTCCGTGCCGACGGCCGCATTCGCGTGTGGCGCCAGCCGCGCCAGGAGATGCTGCCGCAGCACGTGCAAAACTCTGAGAGCCAGTCAGCTTCTATTCACGTGTGGGCAGGCATCACAATGCACGCGAAGACGGAGCTCGTGTTCCTGGATGCGACTGTGACTGCCGAGTCGTACGCCAACCTTCTACAGACGCGCCTGCTGCCCTTCATTGATGCTTCATGTGGTGGCGTGGGGAACTGCGTCCTCCAAGACGACAACGCCCCACCGCATCGCGCAGCCGCTGTGGCGCATCTGAAGGAGCTGCTGCACCTGCGAACCTTGCGCTGGCCGTCCCGATCACCGGACATGAATCCCATAGAGCACGTTTGGGATTACCTGAAGCGCTCGATTCGGCGCGACAATCCGCCGCAAAATGTTGCCCAACTGCGCGAATCACTGTCTACTGCATGGCAACAACTACCGCAAGATTTTCTGCGACGCCTGGTTCTGGGGATGCCCCGGAGAGTGAGCGCTCTGCTGCACTCACGTGGCTGCTATACGCGTTACTGACCCTGTTCTGGGCGAGTTGTCACCCATGCTCGCGTACTTTGTTTCTTTGCTGTTCCTTTGCTTCGGTCGATTCCGGATTATATATTTGTCTATGGCTCAAACCACGAATATCTCCACAGACCAAAACGTTGCCCCTTCGCGCGCTAGGGTGGAAACTTTTCAATGTGGCTGAGTGTATATGTTTATTGTTTCCCTATTGGAATAACTGCTCGGACAGCGGACAACCATCTGCAGCATAATGTCTTTAATTTTGTTGCTACACCATGCCACCAGAAAATTAATTATATTTAGTGTATATTTAGCAGTTTTGCTATAAACGTCTGCTGCATAACATGTAATACTCATAAACATGTGCCTCACATCCACAGGATCTGAAATTGTATTCCAATAGGGTGTTGCTGCTGAGGGGACATTAGTTCTCTGCTGCTGAGGCAATAGAATTAGCATGTACCTTAGTACCAGTAAGCTGAGTTGTATCAAACGTAAGTTTCTTTTGTAATTAATGGTAACTAATATGTTGCTAGCTAGTAAATGTTTACACAGCACCAAGATATATCAATGGAATAAATGAAAAGTGAAGCAGTTTTCAGACAAATATTCGGCTCTGCCTAGCTTAAACCATTATTTTTGGTGGCCAAGACTGCCACACACCAAGACCACAACAGCTCTGAGTCTGACTGACTACAAAGATGAGAGAAGGTTGCCACATTACATTTTTTCTAATAGGCTAAGATTGAGGTAGTGATTGACTGCTGCATTCCAAAGGATAAATAAACAAGGGATTGCTCACGGGCTATTATCACAAAACATTTCACATGTAGGCTTTGTGCTTATGCCGATGATACAAAGCAACTGAATTATCTACTCTGCCACCAACCCCCTTGATATAGGAAGAACTGTGCGATTTAATTACTTCAACTAGATGTTTAATTCCAGTCCAGTTTTCGAAATGTTATAAGTAGCTTTTGTGATTGCAAGCACTACATTTTGCAAACTGACGTTTGAACATTTTCTGCACATTTGTTTTCATGTGTGCTATAACACTGCTTCTCACCCACAGCAATGAGCCGCTTGTTTTCTCAGTCATCAGTTGGTGCCCGCCTGCTACTCCGCAGGCTACTATGTAGCACCGGCAACCAGCCGGATTTGGTGGTGATCGGCTCTGGGCCAGGTGGTTATGTAGCAGCCATCAAGGCAGCCCAGTTGGGCCTCAAAACTGTCTGTGTGGAGAAGGACGCCAGCCTTGGCGGCACCTGCCTCAACGTTGGCTGCATTCCCAGCAAGGCGCTGCTGCACAACTCGCACATATATCACCAGGCTGTGCATAATGACCTAGCGGCCAGGGGCATTGAGTTTGACAACCTGCGCCTTAACCTAACCAAGATGATGGAGCAGAAAAACAACGCTGTGAAGGTAAACATCTGTCTGCCTCGGCTCTTTATTTGCTCAGCTTACCACTATCTAGACTAAAATTTCTCATGTCAACGGTTGTGAGCCATGGCTCAGCTTACCACTATCTAGACTAACATTTCCCATGTCAACGGTTGTGAGCCATGGCTCAGCTTACCACTATCTAGACTAACATTTCCCATGTCAACGGTTGTGAGCCATGGCTCGGCTTACCACTATCTAGACTAACATTTCCCATGTCAACGGTTGTGAGCCATCACACTGGCTCAGCTTAACACTATCTGGACTAACATTTCACATGTCAACGGTTGTGAGCCATGGCTCGGCTTACCACTATCTTAAATAAGATTTCACCGCTACCCCGCAGGGCCTGACCGGTGGCATTGCAGCGCTGTTTAAAGCCAATAAGGTGCAGCGAGTGCACGGCTTTGGCAGCATTACTGGACCTAACCAGGTGACCGTGAAGAAGGCCGATGGCGCCAGCGAGGTCATTACCACCAAGAACATCCTCATAGCTACTGGTAGCGAGGTCACGCCCTTTCCCGGTATCGATATCGATGAGGACACCGTTGTGTCCTCCACCGGGGCGCTGTCGCTCAAGAAAGTGCCAGAGAAGATGGTCGTCATCGGTGCTGGAGTCATTGGAGTAGAGCTCGGATCTGTCTGGCAACGACTGGGATCTCAGGTACGGGATATCCTTAGCATTCAGAAGCAGATAATACAATGCATATACCTCATAATTGACTGTAAGGGATTTTATAGTAGCATCTCATATCCCATTGACGGACTATCTCGTGTGCTGTAAAGTGTGGGATTTTATAGTAGCATCTCATACCCCATTGACGGACTATCTCGTGTGCTGTAAAGTGTGGGATTTTATAGTAGCATCTCATACCCCATTGACGGACTATCTCGTGTGCTGTAAAGTGTGGGATTTTATAGTAGCATCTCATACCCCATTGACGGACTATCTCGTGTGCTGTCAAGTGTGGGATTTTATAGTAGCATCTCATACCCCATTGACGGACTATCTCGTGTGCTGTCAAGTGTGGGATTTTATAGTAGCATCTCATTCCCCATTGATGGACTATCTCGTGTGCTGTAAAGTGTGGGATTTTATGGTGGCATCTCATATCCGATTGAGGGTACATCTCGTGTGCTGTAAAGTGCGGGATTTTATGGTAGCATCTCATATCCGATTGACCGTCCATCTCGTGAACTTAGCTTAACTAGCTTATTTCTTCGCTCAGGTAAATGAGCTACTTACAGTAGCAGTAGATGAGTAGTAACCAGTTCCGATAGACCAAACGTCTAGTAGTCTCGCTTCTTTTATTCGTCACTTGCAGGTGACCTGCGTGGAGTTCCTGAGTCACATTGGTGGTGTCGGCATTGATATGGAGGTCTCCAAGCAGTTCCAGCGCAGCCTTACCAAGCAGGGCCTGAAGTTCTTGTTGGACACCAAAGTAACGACCGCTGCGCGAGAGGCCGGTGGAAAAATTCGCGTTGACTTGGAAAGCGTGAAGGGTGGCAAAAAGACTGCACTGGAGTGCGATTCGCTGCTAGTCTGCATTGGCCGGCGGCCATTCACCAACAACCTGGGTCTCGAGAGTGTCGGCATCAAACTAGACAGCAGGGGTCAGTGCTGCCACTGCTTGTTTGAGAGGAGGCTAGTGGAAGCAGCCTAAAAATAAGGGAGGCAGGCTATCCCTAATCCTCTTCCCCATCCCTAACTGATAAGGAAGCAGGCTAACTGATGAGGAAGGCAGGCTAAACAATGAGGAAGGCAGGCTAACTGATGAGGAAGGAAGGCTAACTTATGAGGAAGGCAGGCTAACTGATGAGGAAGGCAGGCTAACTGATGAGGAAGGCAGGCTAACTGATGAGGAAGCAGGCTAACTGATGAGGAAGGCAGGCTAACTGATGAGGAAGGCAGGCTAACTGATGAGGAAGGCAGGCTAACTGATGAGGAAGCAGGCTAACTGATGAGGAAGGCAGGCTAACTGATGAGGAAGGCAGGCTAACTGATGAGGAAGGCAGGCTAACTGATGAGGAAGGAAGGCTAACTGATGAGGAAGGCAGGCTAACTGATGAGGAAGGCAGGCTAACTTATGAGGAAGGCAGGCTAACTGATGAGGAAGGCAGGCTAACTGATGAGGAAGGCAGGCTAACTGATGAGGAAGCAGGCTAACTGATGAGGAAGGCAGGCTAACTGATGAGGAAGGCACGTCGAAGAATCATTAGAGCTTTGAAGGGCAGTGAACTCGAGAAGAATGATATGATGAGCAGGCTAATTATCTGATCTTAAAGATATGATTCTTATTTCTTGTGCAATAATTGATTAAGCGAATACTATGTAAACCAACTTGGCTGTACACTACTCTCATTACGCAGGGCGAGTTCCAGTCAACGAGCGTTTTCAGACCTCTGTGCCCAGCATTTATGCCATCGGAGATGTGATTCAGGTTGGTTTCATACAATTACACGCAGTTTTTGCTTTTTGGTTTTTAGTGTCCCTTGTTGAGCCTTGCGAACCATTTTTCAGGGCCCGATGCTGGCGCACAAAGCTGAGGATGAGGGTATCATCTGTGTGGAGGGCATCTGTGGTGGACACCCCCACATTGACTACCTGAACGTTCCCTCGGTGATCTACACACACCCGGAAGTGGCCTGGGTAGGCCGCAGCGAGGAGCAGTGCAAGGCGGAGGGCATCCCCTACCGGGTGGGTAAGTTCCCCATGTCCGCCAACAGTCGCGCCAAGACCGTGAATGATGCCGAAGGCTTCGTGAAGGTGATCGCACACAAGGAGACTGACCGCCTGCTTGGCTGTCATATGGTCAGCAGCGTGGCCGGTGAGCTCATTAATGAGGCCTGCCTGGCCATGGAGTATGGCGCCTCTGCTGAGGACATTGCCCGAGTCTGCCACGCCCACCCCACCATGGCCGAGAGCCTGCGTGAGGCCGCCCTCGCTGCCTACTTTGGCAAGCCTATCAACTCTATCTGAGCCACCTGACTGAACGCTAATTGCCTGCGTGAAGTTGGTGCCAGGCTGACAGTTCTTTTTCATAGTAGATTAGTCTATTCTCACAGTTTATTGATGCTGTCATTTTTCGCTGCTCTTTCGAACTTTGAATTTTTGGTATCTTTCGACCTTAGTTATTTTGTCGCTAGTTATAACAAAAGTCCTGCCTGATTTCCCTAATCAGCGCCCAACCAGTTCATTTGAGAAGTTTTCTAATTGGGATATGAGCTGCAACTCAGCCAGCGGCGGTTTTCGCTACTGAGCTACTTTTGTGAAACCCTGGAATCGGCTATTCGTAAGCTAGACTTTAACAATCAATCAGTGATTTGAGGCTTGCGACGCAAACGCTGTTTAGTGCTTATTAAGCGGCATACATACTATACGCATAACTGTCTTATCTTGCATATAGTATATCTTAATTATTTGTTCTCAGCTTCTCATAATAAAATATAAATACAACTCGTATTGGATTAAAATTCTACCAGCTGTACAATCGCTGACTCAGTTTTTCTTCAGTAGATCACCTGCCCCCGCTATTTGAGTTCACTTCCTAGATGGGCCAGCAGTCTGTACTTTTACGGTATTAGCTTGCCTGATAAGACAGTTAAGAGAAATAAAAAGCCTCCTCTGCTTGGCCGGAGCTATCCAGCTGCTCATTTGATGAAGGAATGTCCTTTGAGCGAATTAAATTGTGTTTAATTCAACTGGAACCGACTCGGTCTGTCCGAGTTGCCTTCATTTCAGTAGTCCATTAAGTACATTATTTTGTCCTATTCAGAGAAATAAACGAAGTTATCAACTAGTGTAATAAAGGTTTCAGTGTTTGCCATTTCTGGACAAAAATACTACAGTTAGCACAATATTTATCCAATACAATTTACTGTATTTACTGCAGTTTTGTAGTTAGTAAATATTCTGTATTAAAGTATGTATATTTAGTTAGAAAAAATATTGCTCTAGTACTTCTTACTTAGCTCTGTTTGTTTATCGATCTGCGAAATCTTGACATTATTTAAAACCTGTCTAAAAGAAATATTTAATACACCTGAACATCTGGCACATGCTTTGGCATAAGCTAGGTTGTGCTTTTTAAATGAGCTCTAAAACAGTTCAGGATTTAGAATCAGGCTTGTTCACACTGGCTTGTTCAAGTGGTTTCTGAATCTCAAGTACGAGCGCATAATCATCTTTTCATAAGCCGGCCGCGCCCACTCCCAGGTACCTCTCCTCCGATCTGGGAGGTCGTGGTGGCCGAGGCGAGTGCTGCCGCAGCTCTGCTGTGCTGCTCGCTGCTTGCGTCATCGCCCGTGTCGCCCTCGTCTTCCTCCTCGATCTCTTCGTCACCAGCTTCCTCATCCTCCTCATCTACAGTTAGGTGATAAAAATGTCCAGGAAACCTCTTGGCGCTCTCCGCCTGCCTGGTGGCCGATGCAGCCTCCGCCTCGGCAGCCGGGTCACTGGCAGGTGGCTGCACCCGGCGTAGCGCCAGGCAGTTCATTTGTGGCATCTCAGGCAGGGACGTGCTAGGGCTGTTTTCACTGCTGGCTTTGCGGCTTGAGCAGCAGTGAAAGATGTACAACAGGACGCCCATGATGGTCACTGCGACTGTTAGCAGAATCATCGTGCCGATCTCTAGCGGCCGCAGCGACTCCTGATTGGCAGCGCGCTGCGTTATTTTGGATGGGTTCCAGTATTACCAACGGGCCTAGTTTTCTACTTCACACGAGTTCGTTTGAGCTTTATATTTTTCAATGAATCGTACACTAGACTTTCGCTGCTTTTGGATTATTGCTGCCTCTCATTTTTCAGAGAAACCTGGTCGTCACAAAAATTGTCTTACCTATTTCTGTCAGGTTCATTTTTACTTCTTACATGATTGAGATTCCGCTGCTCCATCTGCATCTGTTGGAGGGTTTTGTTCAGGGCTGCCAGACGCTGGTCCAGAGCATTGATTGCAGCAGATTTGTTGTTGCTGTGGGCTGAGGATTTAGAGCGTTACTGGGTTGCGTATCTGTTCTGTGTAACCAAATATTTGGTGACACATGCCGCCAGCTCATTCCCATTGTGCGAGCCACTAAAGCTGCAAGCCGCCAGCTCATTCCCATTGTGCGAGCCACTAAAGCTGCAAGCCGCCAGCTCATTCCCATTGTGCGAGCCACTAAAGCTGCAAGCCGCCAGCTCATTCCCATTGTGCGAGCCACTAAAGCTGCAAGCCGCCAGCTCATTCCCATTGTGCGAGCCACTAAAGCTGCAAGCCGCCAGCTCATTCCCATTGTGCGAGCCACTAAAGCTGCAAGCCGCCAGCTCATTCCCATTGTGCGAGCCACTAAAGCTGCAAGCCGCCAGCTCATTCCCATTGTGCGAGCCACTAAAGCTGCAAGCCGCCAGCTCATTCCCATTGTGCGAGCCACTAAAGCTGCAACCCTCCAGCTCATTCTGAAAACTTACCAATTGCAATCTGATTGGCAGCCGAGAGCTGCGCTACTGACTTGGCCACATTGTCAATGGTGTTCTGCTCCATAGCCAACTTAGCCTTCTCTTTGCTGACCTCATCCACTGCGCTCTTAATGCTGTCAAGGACTTCCTTGGGCACCTCCGGCCCACAGACTGTCCAGCGGCCCTTGTAGACCCGGTCCAGCGAGCACCAGAGCACATGGTAGGCGTTTCTGGTACAGTAAGAGTACTCGGTACCGTTGTACAGGAACGGGAAGTAGCAGTCCGATTCTGAGGCAAGGTCAGATTTATGATGCGACTCACGTCAATTTTTCTATAAAAAAACTCCCTTGAATTAGGGCTCACGGTAGAAAAACCATACATATTTTACCATAACAAACTTGACAACCTCTCTATAGTTCTCTATATCGTACATATTGTGTGTCATGTACGCAATGACCAGCTAAGTCTAGCTAAGCGATTAACGATATCCCTTGTTTTGAGCATGAGTTCCAAGAGCCTGTCTCTCTGGATCTTCACGCTTTCCGAGTCTCGATAATCTAATGAGCAATTGAGCTAATGAGCTTCATTGTTATTGTAATCTCTCAATGACATTATTATTAACTTATTGTGAATTATCAGTTATTAGCTATTATCACAGTTTGTCATGCTCACTTGAGTAGGCGGCAACCGACGCACTGTACAGGCACAGAGCGGCAACTAGCAGCCGGGGCAGCGAACCCGGGGTCATTTACTACTGCCAGTAAGGTGAGTGCCCTGATGACGTCACAGAAGCTACCATGGGCCAAGGTGGAAATTTCGCTGCCTGGAAATGCGTTGGTGCTCTATTCTGGATTCTCTGCAGACCGACTGGTCCTGGCACGTTGTCGGAACGATTCTGGAATACAATCGATGTTCAAAACTTGAGCTGATTGCTCAGACAGAATGCTCATTTTCTCCAGAGCTCCTAGGGACTACATCTATGCTAAATCGAAATATTTCTCGCTGGTTTGGGCTTGTCAAAAATAATAGCTATTATCCAGCGATGATTTTCCCGTCATCAGTTACTGATCTATTTATCTACAACTGTCAGTCAAGTAAAATAGACAACATTGATCGTCTTATGTGTCTTGGCACTCGTTCTCCCAGTCTCGAATAGACTTGGCCCATTGCCCACTTATATCGTTCTGCATGGGCTCTTTCTGACTGCAATAAGGATTGCATCAGGAACAGAGATGAACTCCAATTAGCCCATCCAAGCTGAGCTGAGATACTCATGCTTGTTGAATTGCACTTACCACTGTATTGTAAAAATGCGACTCGCTGCAACTGATCTTGGCTTTTGAACTCGGACTTTCTGACGCGTTGCTCTGTAAGAAATACTAAGCGAAAGCTTTTGACTGTATACGATTTGATAAAGCCAAGCTTAAAGCACGCGGAGCGAAAAATACTGCTGCAGAGAAGGCGTTAGTCCGTCAGCTGCTGAGCGGCCCTCAATGGGACAATTAGCAGGCAGCGGCGCATCGACCAGGCTGCACTGCATAGCAGGAGGCAGGTCAGCTCTGGCTTCTGTGTTCAAATCGATCTGTGCTGAGGCCCTTCTTGTGTCCTGCTTTGAGCCTATTGCGCTGTACATAAGAAGCCGTGCGTGGATGTTGATTTCTGTCCAGAGCAAACTCACACGAATCATTTAACTTAGTAATAACAAATTAACTATTGCAGCAGTTAACTTCGGTGTCCAAACTCACATTTTTCTCTAGCAAGAGGAATGTTACTAGCAAAAGAAAGTTAAGAAAGAAAAGAAAGAAACTTAAAACTGAAAGATATTAACTTAATATTAAATTAAATTATTAAGTGAGCCTGTTTGATGTGTGCTTAAGTGGTAAGTTGCTTATGTGGCTGTAGTTGACAATGCTGCTTTCATTGTGTTTGATGGGTTGACAGGTAATCTATTGGGTTGTCAACATCCTTTTTAAAGTTAAAAGGGATGCTACTTGTCGTCATGACGTCAGTTTTCGTTTGCACATCAGTGCCAAGCTGCGTATTGGAGCTGAGTTGCGCTGGCGACCGTGCTGTCCCTATATGAAACCTCTTCGTATAGATTCAGCAGAGCAGCGCAGAGCAGACAAGTCAATGCAATGTTAGCGAATGGTTATGTTCATGTACCTTTTATTTTGAATTTGTTTGAAGCAAACATCGTAAATATGCAAACTGACCTACTTATGGATGTCAGTAGTGTAAATGGCATATTACCTATAATTTACAATTCAATGTACTAGTACTGAATGAATTGGCCGTATATTTTATGAGCAGGGATAAGGTGATTCATGAAGTCATAATAATGGAGTTATTGAGACTTAGTCGTAAGTCAAAACTGACAGAGGAAGCCCAATTTTTTGTTGCAGCCTCTGGTGGCCTCCTGCCCTTCTAAGCTGCCGATTGAAGGAAACGCAACTCTGTCACCCGCCGGGCACAGCGGGTGAACATCCTGGCTCTCATTGCACCCTCAACCGAGGGGCTGCCGCCCCAAGGCTTAGCGCGACGTCCGCGGTGCGGCCCGCCGCAGATGAAAGAGCTTGCCAAGCAAAGGCCCAAGCAAAGCAGACGAGAGCGCCAGGTTCGAGAACTGCGAACCAGGCTCAAATAGCAAGGACGTGGCCGCGCTGTGCAGAGGCCGTGTCTGCCAAGGCCCCGCGCCCATGGCAGTGGCGGCAACGGCTGGCAGAGCAGTCACACTCGAGAAGGGCCCGGGGCCCATGGATGGGACAGCGTTAAGTAGCGCGGGGACCACACTAAAAAGCTACGCCAGCATTGAGCTTAGTTAAGCTACGACTGCTGAGCAGCCAGCAGTCATCATCATCGACTCACCGCCGAACAACAACGGGTAAAAGGGCTCCCCTGGGAGATCTCAGCGCTGGCTGAGATCCTCTGACACATTGCAATCTTTACACTGCATTAGTTTGAATTCAGTCTATTGTTACTGGGTCGTTTACCTTTCGTCCGTCAATTAGGATTATAAATCATCAGAGTGCAGCAAGAAATCTGCATTCATTTTGGAAAATATTCTCTGAAGATATGCTGCGATGAAAAAAAACTGCGCCAAAACTGCATGTACCTAGTTAAGTCCTACCTGCAGTGAAGTTGAAGAGCGCACATGTTTGTATTGTTGAGCGAGCTATTTTGAGAGAAACATCCATGCGACTCAAACAAACTGGAAACTGGAAACCGACTTTATACCATTCACCTGACCCACTTTTTAAATAAGGGGCATAAAAGAGCAATAATTTGGAATGCCTGTGCAGAAAAGTGCATCTAAAGTTCTAGGTGCAGAAAGCTACTTCTAGTTTTGCAGGGCATTTCCTGCGTTCCGGTGTATTTCTTGATTGTCTCTCCATCGTGGGACTGAGTTCTGAGCTAGTTGAGTCTTTCAGAACCTTTGTGTTTTTTTCATTTGCAAAGCAAGTTCAGCGCAAGTCGTTTATGCATTGCTCAATGCATCTCGGCAGTGTGGGAGTCAACAGTGTTGGCGCTGGAGGTCTGGCGGTCGACTGTCTCCAGAACCTCCTGGGCTTCCACTCGGTTAGGCCCCAGACGCAGAATAGTGTGCAGCTGCAAAGCGTGAGGAGGGGGTGGGTGTGAGATGCAGCGAATCAGTCGGGAAGCGAACTGAGTTAGGACTCGGACTACGAAGCCTTAGTATTTGAAATGAAATAATAGTAATGATTGCAGGAGGGCTGCGTGCAATGGCACATCTTTTCGGGACACATGACCAGCAGCTAACGATGAGGCAATCTGTCCATTTTGCTGACTCCTGAGCACACACGCACACGAATACCTTATGCAGGCATACTTCACACAGGTGAGTACATATGCCCTAACTTTCTCACCGTCAGGCACTGTACCACTTTCACTGTGCCTTGAAGGGCCCTTAAGGGCGTAAACTGCACGACAAGCCCCCAAGCCTTCTCTCCGCGGGTGCAGCCCAAATGTATGTGGCCTCGCCGTGGAATCGCGTAAAATGCTCTTCCACTCAGCCCCTCCAACTTTAGTGGTGAGTGTTCCTTGATCATTTTTACTCATGGGGAGCTAATGCAGGGTGAGCGCACCTTTGTGCCGAACACCAGACCTAGAGTAATGGTGGCGCAGCCACAGATGCAGATAGCGATAAGGAGAAGCCGCAGTTCATAGCTGGAGTCTGGCAGCACGAAGGCCACGACTGCCCCGATAAGCGCCAGGACTGTGGTGTTGTACACGCAGATTCCGATCTTCTTCGAGTCGTTTACGGCCTCAACCTGCACTGAGCGTGTTTCCCACGCGAAAACAATGGCCGCGAGCAGAAGAATGCCTGCATGATGCACATATGAGGCTGGTTATGAGAACTAATGAGCAAAGTTGATCAGCCACATGAGCAATGAATAATTACGCTCATGTTTTCTCAGATCTGCAGTGAGTGCAGGTGTTCATACTAACTGAGGCAGTTAGAAACTTAATAACTGGCTCTTATGCTTCCCACCCGCTGCTTGTTGTTACTGACAATACTTTGCTTTAAGTCTCCTATCCCTACAATGAAATTCAATGTTGTGAAGCCGCCAATATCTGCTAAAGATGCTATGAAAAACTCTGCTGCAATATTTCCACGGTGTGATATATTATGTTTATGAAATTTTGGCTTGTAAAGTAAAGTGATTGTTTGGTTTTCGAAGTTCTCAAACTTCAGCATTGTAAACTATCAATTGTATATAAATCATTGTGAAATTTCAACGTGGTGACATTTCGGGATTTTGAAAGCGCCCCTTTCACTCATGTGCCAAGCCGAGTTGCAAGGCTTGACGAGCGATCCGCAACGCCAATGGCTAACAGCATTAACCTCTGTGACCTCTGTCCACCTGTCCTTGCGTGCATGGCTTTTGGCAAGTTTCGACTGTCACATTTCGTCTTTTCTGCTAGCTGCGAAATAATCCTAAAAACTGTTTATCGATCAGAATAAATTAATTACTGAGGCACGAACCTTTGGTTCCGAGTTCAGCACCCAGCCAGGTCGCTGGATTGCGGCTGACGCACTGCTGGAGCCTGTTCCTCAGAGTAGAGCCGTCATATCTCTCCTGAGTTAGAAGACCAGGTGCCATAATGCAATAATGATCCCTAGAATCTGCGCTAATTTGGACAGCTGAGTTTAACATCTGAACCTCCGTTCTTTTTTTAGATTTAAAATTGAAGTCTGTAAATTTAGTGATTTGTGCGGCATTTATCAATTGTAAATCGCACCTCAACCAGAAATTCGATGGTTTGTAGTTTTATTGGATCGAGGCCGGCCCAAAGACCTAGCAGAATAATATCCACCAGCATTACGATGCCAATAAAGAGCCCCAGGTAATGAAGCTTGACCGGCTAAAAGTCAAAAAGTACAAATTATTTATATTTTTAGTATAGTTTTCAGGAAGCTGTCAGTTGAGCTAGTTTAATCTCACCACACTGCGCAGCTTGACGTTGGTGAAGATCCGATGCACCCACCAGGTCTTGGCCAGCATGGCGCCGAAGGCGGTGGAGTAGCCGAGCGTCAGCAGAGCCGTCTGGGCCCAGCACCTGAAAGTGCTCACTGGCCAGTAGGAGTTAACGGCCATCACTATGCAGGACGCATAGCACATGAGGCAACCAGCGCCGATCACATTGTTCACCAAAGGACTGCTCATCTTGATGAGGCGCAGCTCCCTGAAGTGAAAATTGACTGCCACCGCCGCCACGGACAGCGCGATGCCTATCGAAGATACCGAGATGACGGAGACAGCAGCCGGCATGCTGAGTGTCAAATTGCTGGTGACAACTTCCGGAACGTCCATCGGAGGTTGTCCACCTGATTTATTTTGTCGGCGTCAAAACAGGTAATTGTGAGTCCTATTTTCAAGCAAGTCAAAGCAGGAAATGTTTAGAAAGGTACTAGTTTTAGATCGTTCTTTAGTGCTGTATCGAACATACCTGCATAAAGTAGCATATTATTTAATATAATTCGCACATTTCATTAACTACAGCTCGCGCATTGCTGGTCTTACCAACGAACCAAAAATTTGTTAGCCACGTGATGTTGTTGTAGGCAGGGTCATACATCGCCACGAGGTTTCTTTTTAGACCTGGATGTCCAATGGTAAGAATTTCCAACTTAAATTTCCGAGTGCAATACTAGCACATTTTGTAGAGTTAATAGTACATTCTGTATGATGCGATATACATTCATTCTCACCTCGTAGCTGGTAGAAGCGAATGATGGACAGTCTGTCTCCTCTGTCATCGAACCTCACTCGGCCCTTAAATCATTCGTAGACTAAGAATTTTAATTCATGGACTCTGGGAACCATACGATTGCAGCCAACTGAAAAGCCTTGCAGAATTGACTTTGCCACCACCACCGCCAATTTAAAGCTTTGCTTACCGATAGTCCAATAAAGTCTAGAGCCATGAGGTTCCAGAACAGACTGGCCTTAAAGCTGGAGTTGCCTAGCTGAGGGTTTTCTTGGAACGTCTCAGTCTGGATGGTTTTGTTTAGAGCCAGCGCTGCTGCTAGAACAGTATCGAAGCGCAAATCGAATCCTGAGATCGATTTTGGCGATGTGGCCACGGAACCAGTGGGTCTGGAGGCTGTGAAGTCTGCGTACAGCTGACTCAGAGTCTGCGAGTTCCAGCAAGTTTAATACGTAAGGAGTTTTTCAAAAGTGCCTGTATGCTATAAAAACTATACGAGTTGTCTCTTTGTCACAGAAATATTCTCTGAATTTGCAGGGCCATCCGTCATATTTTCCTTTCGTTTACAGATACGCCTATATAATCATATATAAAAATTTATGAGCACTTTGATGGGGATTCGTCTTAGAGCCCCCTCTCCAAAAGCATAGCAACGCCACAGCAGCAGCAAATTGAGCACAAGAGAGAGGGGCATCGATGATGACAATTGATGGCGAATAAAACATTATTTTTTCCGCTTTTCAAAAAGTCACTGGGAGTGGCTGGCAGTTAAACGAACGTTGGTTTTAGCGCCACCGCGTTAAACAGACAGATAATGCAAAGTGTACCGTACGGAACACCTCTTATTCAAGTGTTGTACTCCCGAATCCTCGGAGGGAGCCTTTGTACCAGTTACAGTACTAATACACGGGCCCGAACTGGCATGCATCAGGACGCGCGTGTTCGCACCGGTCCCAAGTCTTGCGCGTCGGTTCGCACCCACGTCGCCGGCACACGCGTATATAGGGGATGCTGTGGTGTCTTTTAGCAAGGCGTCAGGACGCACAAGCTGGCTTAAGTGTACAGCGGGGATACGCTGAGAGTGCCTCCTTGCCTACTTCCCCACTGGTCAGCGTCAGGACACACGGACTTTCCCCGCTAAGGCAACAGAAAGAAATGAGTATGGCGATGGCGACTTACTTTAGTTGTGACTGTTGCTTGGTTCCGGCTGGCGTGTCAATGTAATTGACACTGTATTTTAATTGGCACTGTATTTTAATCACGCCCGCACCGGCGGGACACATTGCCTGTGTGGTATGAGTCAGTCCAGGCCCACGGGCTAAGGTCTGCGATGCCTCACACCTGCAGTCGTTTTTTGAGCAGGCTTGGCAGGAAGGAGACCTGTGCCTTCGGGTGCAGGAATCCCTCCACGCTGTCCCGTCAGCTGACCCATGGGTACACGTCCCGCGAGTGTTCAAGGCTGACCCTAGGGCAGCCGGACAGAATGGGCAACAGCGCTGGATGACCCATCCAGGGCCTCTGGCCAAACTGGGTACCTCTAGCCCCGGCTGGAGGGAAGGGTGTCACCCTTTGACCTTAACAGGGTATGCGGCCAGTCCGCAACGTTCGTGGCACCTGTGCGTGATCAGGTACCTCTGGCTACGGCTCTGAGGGAAAGGTGCTACCCTTCGACCTCAAACAGGGTGTGCGGCCAGTCCGCAGCGTTCGTGCACCTGTGCGTGATCAGGTACCTCTAGCTACGGCTCTGAGGAAAAGGTGCCACCCTTCGACCTCAACAGGGTATGCGGCCAGTCCGCAGGCCTCGGCGCTGGCCCAATAGCGCCCTCCAATGTCCCAGTGTTGACCGTGATGATGGACGCTTGGCCAGGGAGTAGTCTGGTCTCCTACGGTTCCTCCCGGTGGTCCTGGCATCCCACCCCGGGTTGTAACTTGTCTTTTTTGGCTGCCCCCGCTCAGCTTTGGGATCGCGGCTGAGTGGGTTATTCCTACCTGTGTCTACAGGAAGCCCCTTTTCTCTTTGCAGCTGCAATGGCTTCCAGCCAACTTTCTGCTCCGACCGAGGACACCACGGTGCCCAAGGTCACAAACGCTGCGGCGCCCGGGCCTGCCCCTGCGACAGCCACCAATGCTGCGCTGCCCATCTCGCGCGGTGATCGGGGCATTAAGCGCTCCGCGACTTCCGGAGCGGCGAAACACCGCAGGCGCCTGAAGGCAGAGCTGGGCGGCCGACCTCGCTTTCCTCCGGGAGAACGAGCCGCCGCAGACAAAGCGACATCGAATTTTCGTCCCGGCGAAAAGTGTCGTCACCAGTGCTGAGGACCTCCGCATGGGCCTCATCGCGATGAACCGGGAGCTACCGACAGCGGGCCTAATCGTGCACCGCACGATCCTGCGCCCCGACGGCACCGGTTTCACCGCCATTCTGGGCCTGTCCGAGCAATGGACACGCCGTTACCCAGAGCTGCTCCTCGCGGGAGATGTGAACTCACATTACACCCATTGGGGCAGCTCTAAAATTAATGACCGCGGCGAAGAGCTCCTGGCCTTCGTTAGCGGCACGCCTCTTAACTTCTGCAATATGGGCAACACGCCCACATTCGACAATGGGCGGTGGGCTGAGGTGCTGGACGTCACCCTGGCCTCACCCGGCATCCTCCCAAGGGTGCTGGGGTGGGAGGTGTGGGAGACCGAAAGCTCACTCTCGGACCACCGTTTTATCCGCTTCAACATCGGTACTCCCGATAAGAAGTAAAAGCCTATCTGGAGGCGTAATGTCAGAAACACCGACTGGCCCACGTTCAGCCAAAAGTTGCATGAGGGCCTTCGAGACTCCGACCCCTCCATGGCTATGGCAACCACGCAGGACCTGGATGGAGTGGCTGCCCTGCTGGGCGGCGCCATCACAGAGGCCTACGAAATGGCTTGCCCGCTCAAAGCCTACAAAGGTAAAAAATCGGCCCCCTGATGGAACCCCGAGCTCGGAGTCCTTAGACGCCGTGCTAAGGCTCTCCAGAGGAAGCTGAGAATCTCGCACGACCCCGACGACAAAGAGGCCTATACTCCCGCTATCCACGAGTTTAAGGGCCTGGTCAGAAGGGCAAAAGCGGAAAAGTGGCGTCAATACTGCGAAGGGCTTGAGGGCTCGCGGCCCACGGCCCGCGTGGTAAAGGCGCTCACCAACGACCGCTTCTCAAAGCTCGATCACGGAGGGCCCGGAGGAAACGCTCGAGCTCATGCTAGGGCACTTCTTCCCGAGTGTACCGGCGCACTTTGGCCCAGACGACCACTCGCATGGCGGTCAGGGCCTGGCTCAGTCACTTGTCACGAATGACCGCATCGCTCGCGCGGCAAAGTCTTTCAACCCTTATAAAACACCTGGGCCAGACGGTATCTATCCGACCTTTCTGCATGAAGCGGTCAAAAATGGCCGCTTCCTTCATCTCCTCTGCAGACTTCTACGGGCCTGCATCGTGCTGGGCTATGTGCCAGCGCTGTGGCATGAAGCCCGTGTCGTCTTTATCCCGAAGCCCGCCAAGGGCGACTATCGCTCGGTCAAGTCCTATCGCCGAAAAGCTTGACTTCCACCTGCCTCAAGCTCATGGAAAGACTGGTGCTCTGGCGCCTTCTTACTGTAGAGCTAGGGCGGGCTCCGCTTTCCTAAACCAGCACGCCTTCCGGGCGGGCCGGTCCACGGAGAGCGCCCTCCACTGCATCGTGGAGACTCTCGAGAAGGCAGTGCTGGGCAGTGGTTTTGCCCTGGCCGTCTTCCTCGACATCGAGGGGGCCTTCGATAACGTTATTTTCGAAGCCTTTGAGAGGGCCCTTGTTTCCAGGGCCACTCATCCCCACCTCGTTCGCTGGGTCATGTACATGATCCGGCACCGCCGCATGGTGGCCCACCTCGATGGCAGGTCTCTCTCGCACCTGTCCTAAAAGGAGGGCCCCAAGGCGGCGTCCTCACTCCACTGCTGTGGAACCTCGTCATGGATGAGTTGCTGAAAAGCACTCGTCCTGACCCGGTCCTGAAAGTGGGATACGCCGATGATGGGACCGCCATCTGCGCGGGCCCCTCGGCGGAAACCACCAGGGACCTCATTTAGGGCTTTATCAACAGGGCGGTGAGCTGGGCGGACCAATGCGGGCTCCGACTCTCTGAGTCCAAGACCGTTGCGGTTATGTTTACCAGCAGACTGCTCTGGACCATTAAGCCTCTGACTCTCTATGGCAAGAATATTGCCATGGAAAAGCAGGTCCGATGCCTTGGTCTCCAGCTTGACCATAGGCTTAACTGGACCCCGCACATCAACACAAAGGCAAAGAGGGCCCTGGCCATACTGGCGCAAGTCAGGCGTGCCGTGGGCACCACTTGGGGGCTAGCCCCCAAAAAACCTTTGGTGGATTTACACGGCGATCATCAGACCGTCCGTTGCGTATGCTGGCCTCATCTGGGCCGTGCCATGGGCATCCAGAAAAACCTGGAGGCGCTCTATAGGGTGCAGGGCAAAGCTTGTCGTATGACGCTGGGCGCCCCACCTTCCACTCCCTTCGAAGGCATGAATGCCTTCCTCAACGCTACACCCATTGACATTTATATCAAGGGGGAAGCGGCAAAGTCCACCCGGCGTCTTCTAGATGCGGGGGTCTCCTTCCAGAAGCTGCGAGCCTTCCCGAAGCGCTCCCTTCTGCCTCACTCAGACCTTTGCCTGAAAACTCTGGGCGAGTGTGGAGGGCTCAACATCCTCTCGGACGGGGCCCCGGCTACTTTGCTCCGGAGCCACAGGTACAAGGTCAGCATCCTCCCTCGCAATGAGGTTAAGGACTGCTGGGATGACCCAGCGGTCCACTGCTACACTGACGGCTCTCCGATGAACGGTAATTCGGGATTCGGAGTGTGCGTCGCCTCGGGTGGTGAGGTCCTCTGGACCCACTCCCAATACTGTGGCAATAGCTCAAGCGTTTTCCAAAACGAAATGCTCGCCATCAGTCTCTGTGCGGCTGAGCTGCGCCAGAGGCAGCTGACTGGACGAAGGATTTTCTTTCACTCCGATAGTGAAGCAGCTCTCAAGGCCCTCAGCCGCAGCACTTCTCGCTCCAGAACCACCTTAGACTGCCACACCCAGTTAAACGGATTGGCACAGTCTAACAAGGTGGAGCTGATGTGGATCCCTGGGCACGCCGGGCTCACAGGGAATGAGATGGCGGACCAGCTTGCAAAGGCTGGAGCAGCCAGCTCCCTGATGGGCCCGGGCCCGGTGGCCCCGATCCCCGTTTCTGAGGTCAACTCCAACATCAACCGCTGGATGGAGACCCAACACCGGAGGTGGTGGTTTAGCACCCTGAACTGTAGCCAGTCCAGGGCTGCGGTGCCATCCCCTCTAGTAACCTGCGTAAAGCGTTGCTTATGCTAAATCGCAGAGACCTGAGAGCAGTCACCATGGCCCTCTCGGGACATGGCTGCTTCACCAGACACCGCTACCTCCAAGGCCACGTGCCTGAGGAAACGTGTCCCTTCTGCTGCTCCGACCGCGAAAACGCCGAGCACTTCATCTGCCACTGCCCGGCCTTCACCCGGGCTAGGCTAAAACATCTCGGGCCGGTGCCGACCCTAGTCGAAGCCTGCTCGCCCGAGAGCATTCCACAGCTCGCCCACTTCCTTCGGGATACCGGCCGAGCTGATTTCTTCCCAGCCTATGGCGAGGGGAATCGCGCGGCGGAACCGACCGACGGACCACCCTGAGTGGCACCGCCTCGCTGGAGGCCGTCCGGCTGCCAGGGGTTAGCGATATGGGCGGCACCGGCCGCCTCCTCTCTCTCTCTCTCTACTGGCCCCTCGGCCAAAGGCCATACAGGGGGCGCGCCAGCGCGCCCGTTGCCTCCAGGAAATCCAGCACCCTCTCCGGATGCTCCTGCAGCAGGGACATCGAGCCGATGCCTTCAAAGCAGCGGCGCTCCTCCTCCCATCTCGGGCAGTCCAGCAGGAAGTGTTCCGTGTTCTCGACCGGGGCTTGGCAATGTGGGCAGACCGGGCTCTCCACGCGGCCCCAGCGGTGTAGGGTGTCCCGAAGGAAAGGGGCCCGGTTGGCCCGCAGCTGATAAAGGGCCACTTCCTGGTCCCGCCGCCTCCTGTTGCTTGGCGGCAGTGGCCTGCCCCCGCAGCGCCGGTGAGGGTGCTCCGCCGGAACCTCAGCCTCGTACTGGGCTTTGGCCCGGACGACGCTCTGCCGCCGGACCGCAGCCTGAATGGCACCTGCTGAAGCCCGGGCGCCTTCCTGAGGCAGCGCGCAGCCTTCCCGGGCCAGCGAGTCGGCTTCCTCGTTCAGGTGCAGACCCGCATGTCCCGGGATCCAGATGACTGTGAGCCGGTGTTTTTCAGCCAGCTTGTGCAGCAGGGCCACTGCCTGTGCCGCCCCATGGTCGTCCTGACACCGCTCCGGGCGCTGCAGCCAGATGGTACGATGGGTCTGCCCCTCCAGCAACTCCCACGCCGCCTGCAGCCCCGCCGCTGCCGCCGCCGCCTCTGCAGATGTTGAGCACGTGAGGCGCCCTGTCGCGACTGACCCGTTGACATCCGGGCCCGGTGCCCGCCGCCGGATCACGTAGCCGCCTCCCCCGTTCCGGACTCCTTCCTCCGCTGCCCCGTCCGTCCAAATTTGCAGGTCAGGCGGGTCCTTCTGGTGCAGGTTGTCCAGAGTGATCAGGGCTTCCTGCCTCCGCCGCCACTCCGGGTCCTCCCTCTTCGTGTTGGGCGTGCAGACAAACGACACTGCCGTACCCCTCCACGGCCTCGGCAGCATGGTCACAGGCACCCGCTCCTCGGGATTGTCGGCACTCCTCCTGCAGCCACAACCCCTCAACACTTGCTTGGCGGTATCCCTCCAGCTGGGCCGCAAACCTCCGCCTCGCGCCTTCAGCCTGCGCGCCGTGCATGGCTCCTGGGCCAGGCCTCCGAGCGGATGGGCAGCCGGGAACTGCCGGCACCTGGTGAGCAGCGCAGCAGCCTTCTCCTCGCAGATGGGGCCCAGCGACAGCAGCTCCGCGTCCGTCGTCAGCGCCAGCGAACGCGCCCCTGCCCCGACCCCCGTGATGATGCGGGCCGCTTCGGCGTTCAGCCGTTCCAACCTCTGCCGGTGAGTTGGGGCCAGGAAGCTCCACCAGACCTCCGCGCAGTAGAGTCCAGCCGGCCTGACGTAGCTGCAATACAGCTGCCGCAGCGTACGAGCCTCCGCTCCCCAGGTGCGGCCTGCAACCGCACGGAGAGCGATGAGCCTGCGGCGAATGGTGGCAGCCGCAGATTGGGCGTGCTCGGCGAAGGTCAGCTGGCTGTCAAGGTGCACGCCCAGGATCTTGACCGTGCTGCTGAGCGCGATCTGCTGGCCGCCGACTGTCAGCTGCACGGGGGCCTTGCCCTTGATCTCCCCCGGGTGCGTGGTAACCAGAAGGGCTTCGGTCTTGTCGGGCGCCAGCTCGAACTGATGATCCTTGCACCAGGAAGCCACTGCATCGATGGCGGTTTGCGACAGCTCCGCCGCCTCAGCTGCAGATTTCCCAGACGCGTTGACGGTCAGATCATCCGCATACTGCACTGGCCTGGACTCCGGCGCAGCGGCCTTAACGGCCGCCGGCAACGTGGAGGTAGCGATGACGAAGAGGAGGGGGGAGAGCGGACTGCCCTGCGGGACGCCTTCCTTGAGGACCCGGCACCGACTCTCAGCGCTCTCCCAGCGAACCGTGGCACGCCTGTCAGACAGGAAGGCTCTAACCCACCTAAGCACTCTGGCCGGCGCGCGTGCCCGGGCCAACTCACGGAGGGTGCCTAACCGCCAGGTGCGGTCGAACGCTGCCTTGAAATCCATCGCCGTCACCATCGATCGGTGCATCGGCTGTTCCTGCAGGCTGTCGAACGCGGGCTGCGCAATCTGCGCAACGCAGTCAATGGTGCTGCGGCCTGTCCTGAACCCCGCCTGCTCGTCTGGGATCAGCCCGTGCAACTCGGCCCACACCGCCAGTCTCCGCTGCACCATGCTTTCCAGCAGCTTGCCGATGCAGCTCAGCAAGGAGATAGGCCGGTAGGACTTCGGGTCGCCCTTGTTCTTGCCCTTCTTCACAGCCGGCACAATTGTAGCCCGTCTCCAAGCACTCGGTAGCTTCGCTTCGACCCAGCTCCTGTTGAGCAGGGTGAGCAGCGCTACGAGCCCGCTGGACGGCAGCCGCTTCAGCAACTCGGGGTGGACCTCGTCACCGCCCGGGGCCTTGCCCTCACTCCGCCGGATGGCCTCCTGGAGCTCCGCTAGCTGGAATGGTGCTGCCGCCGCGTCCTCATGTTGTCCTGCTGCTATTGCCCGCCGGACTTCCGCCCTGGCTGCACTCTGGTCCGCCTTCGGGACCCGGAGCCGGCTGGCCTCGGCGTAGGTCGCCGCCGCCATCTCCGCCTTTTCCTTGTCCGAGTGGGCCGTCCGCCCGTTGTGGACGAGCGGGCTGTCAGGGAGCGGGAGGCGAACGTTGCCGTCGAGCGCCCGGATGACCTGCCAGACCTTGGTGTCCGGCGTCCTCGCATCCAGCTTGGAAACGAAGGTCCTCCAGGCCTCCGCCTTAGCTGCCCTGAATGTGCGCTCCGCCTCGATCCTGGCAAGCCTGTACGCTGCAACCTTCTCTGCGTTCCCGGGGTCGGATCTCAAGCGCTCCAGCGTCTCACGGAGGTTCGCGTGCGCCGCCCTGCACTCAGCAGACCACCAGGACTTGGCCTTGGCGACCGAGCCCCTGGGTATGCTCTTGGCGGCTGACTCCAGAACCATAGAGGTGAAGCTCCTGTTGGCCAGCTCCAGGGAGAAAAAACGCGAGGCGTCCCAGCCGGCAAAGCGGGAATCAACCTCGGCCTGAAACTTAGGCCAGTCCGCCCTCTTGATGTTCAGGTGCGTGCGGGCCCTTCTGCCCTGTGGCGCGACGTACTGCACCGTCAGCAGCAGCGGGAGATGGTCGGATCCGACGGGGTCCAGGACCTGCCAGATGGCCTTGCCGGCCCAGCTAGCATGGCCCAGGGCGACGTCCGGCGCAGTGCCTACTCCAGTCGCAGAGAACCGCGTCGGGGACCCGTCGTTGAGGGCTAGCCATCCTTGCCCAGCCAGCCAGTCGTCCAGATTCTCTCCCAGGTCGTCCGGGTCGCACTCAGGGTCCCAGCTGCCATGGGCGTTCACGTCCCCGAGAACCAGGTGGTCGGCTCCCCTCGGCCAGCTGCCGAGATGGAGGTCGCCGTCTCGCTGGTCCCCGTCGCCCAGGCGGACCGGCGGTCTGTAGATGTTGACGATGGTCAGCGGCTTGGTGTTGTTGCTCCGCACTCTGACACTCAGACTCTCCAAAGCAGCCCCGTCAGGCAGGCGCAGCCCGGGCTCCACTCTCTCATGCTGAATCCCGCGGCGAACAAGGGTCAGGAGACCCCCATGGTGCCCTGGGTTGGCACCTCTGTGCACTTGACGCTCTCTTCTGTAGGCCGTGAAGTCCTTGAAGTCGGGGATGGGATCGTTGGGATGGAGATTCGTCTCTTGCAGCACGGTCACGTCTATCCTGTGAACATCGAGCAGCCGGCTCAACGCCGGTCCCCTCGATTTCAGGCCGTTGAGGTTGAGCTGCAGGATGTTAAGCGCTCTCTTCACTTGCTGCTGCTCCGGTCGTCTCTCGCCGCCTCTCGGCGGCCCGGGGTTCGACTCAATGCCCCCCGACAGCAGGAGCCGGCGGCGCGCCCAGTCGGGTTGGACGCCCGCCCACCCGAAAACCCGACCAGCGGGCGTGGGTGCTGGCGCTGCAGGCAGCAGCCGCCTCCTCGCTGCGTCCGTCATGGAAGCTCCCTGCCGCTAAGTCAAGTAAGTCAAGTATTTTAATCACGTAAAGATAAGTTGCCCCGGTCTTAGCAGTGAAAAAGTCTGTACGGACATAGGGCCCGCGTTGTGGAAAAGTGGAGTGGAATATAAGGGGGCGAACCAACCACCCCCTAGAGCCACGCATTTGTAATGCCACGGCTCACCTGGGGCCAGGGTAGGCATCCAAACCCACCCACACGACCCCCCGCCCCGCCACCCAAACGGAGCTTTTAATGGCCAATCACGGCGCAGCTGAGGGAAGGGCAGTCCGAGGCGAGGGCCAAGACAGGGTGGCCCAGCCAATCAGCGCGCATCAAAACTAACAAAGGCTAAACTAGTAACAATATAACAAGAAAGGCTTTTTAGCCTCTGCGTACCTTATACCACGTGGGGCAAGCTGTCTGCACTGCAAAGTGCACGGACCCAACACAAGTCTCACCTTTCCAGCGATGCCCACCCGTGTCTCGATCAGGCCGGACTCCATAGCTGTGGTATCAAACTCCACGGCTCCTTCTAGACTCACAGCCCGCTCCAGATCAGTACAGCTGCCATTCACTGAGGTGGCTGTCGCCGGAAATCCAATCTGCATCCAGAAGTACTTCGCCCCGAAAGCCTGAAGCTTCTGGATCTGCAAGAGAGTGGCTACACACGCTTTGATAAGGAGTGAAGAGAAAGTGAGGATGGAGGAGTAACTTACAATGCACTCGAATCGTTTTCCTGGGAGCTCAGTGGCTGCGTCTCGCACGACAATGAAGATGCGGTAGTTATTGCGCTGCAACAGGCCGCGTATTTGTCTCATTTTTTCAACATTCAAACGGACAGAGTAGCGTTGAGCCTTACCAGTGAGCTGGAAATCGCCTCAGTCGCATCGCCACCGTAGATTACCTTCCGGTAGTTGGTCAGGTTACTTCTGGTGAGCGCTGTCTCCAGCTCCTGCGATGTCTGTTTGGAATCGGCCCATGGTTTAGTCAGTTCTGGTTTTTGCAGCATTGCATGTTTGAGTTTGAGTTTGAGTATGTCTAATTTGTTAGAAATTTTTCAAGTTAAGAAAACTTTCCAGTGAATTTTTTTCCAAAAATTAATTCCTATGTCAGACATACAAGCAATGACATTCGCAGGCTCATCGGAATCTAGACTCACATAGAACACAGCGTCAGAATCCGAGGTCAGCAGTGCGAACCTCTTCCAGCTGTATTTCATCAGCAGCTCAATCACTGGCTGAATGAACAGGCTAGGGTTGATGGGCAGGCGTATGAAGTACGGGTACTGCCGCTTCACGCTCAGCACTGGCAGTGTGTTGGAGTAGCCAATCTGCAGGTAATATGCGACTCAAATTTGCGGGAATCCATCTCAAATTTAAAGCATTTAATAACGAAAATTTGTCTTTGGTTGCTTCCGGGTCTCAGCAACGGGTGTAACTCTTGCAAGACCAGCGACTTTCATCGCCATTTTCACATTTTTTACCAATCAATACTTATTCATGAGGTCGTTACTTTAGGCTGCTGTCCATTTATCATGGGTCTAATTAATAAATCAAAATAACACAAAGACTATACTTTCGGCCCAGCCACTTCAGTGCTTCATCGCTAATCTGCCATCCCAGTCACCTGCGGAAGGTAGTAGAACCGAGCAATGTCAGCCAGAATCTGTGACTGCTCTGAAAAGGCTGGCCCAATTAACAACGCCTTGTTGGGTGGGTTCAGGTATCCATCGAATAGAGCCTTGGCCGCGCTGCCAAGCTTGTCCTGCAATGCGAACATGAAGCTGTGGTTTAGATTCCAGGGCCAGGTGTGCAGCTGAGCAACAAAGCAAATTTACCTCATCAGTCACAATCAGCTGGTAGTTGAGCTGCAAGTCGGGAAATTTGTCGCTCATGTTTTTGTTAAAGTAGGCGAACGCATATTTAAAATAATCCGCGTCCGCTACGAAAGGTGCTTTGTTTGAGACGATACAGAGAGCCGTCACCACCTGCCTAGCTGCCCCAGCCATCGGCAGGGGTGGCAGCAGCAGCAGCCGCAGCAGCAAGCTGGCTAGAAAAGCGGCCGCGCTTTTTGTAAAACTTTTTTTTAACATTCGGTTGGGCTCATGAGGGACTTTGAGAATCTGGTGAGCTTTAGCAGCTCTATATAGCGGCTAGTAAGATTTTGTTTAGCTCCGAAAACTAAGGTAAAGGCGAAAGAAAAACTCCCCGATTTTAAGTCTGAGTCGAGTCTGCCGACTTCCGATTGGTTGCTTGGCAGATCTAAACAGCAGCAGCAGCAGCAAATTTCTTCAAAGAATCCCGCGCAGCCATGCATATTCTTACGTTCTTATGAGAAATTTCATGAAGAGTTTTCATTGTGGCTTTGAAAAGTTTGTTCCAACAGAGTAAATAATAATGTAAATTTATGAGCACGCTGCGTCTGCTCAAGTTGATAGTTACTGTAAGTTTCAAACCAAAAAACCTTCCCTCTTTACATATCTCTCTCTTTCTACGCTCCCAAGGAGAACTACGCTGAGAAGGAGAACGTGTTCTGTATCGTGTCTCCCGAGCTCCCTATGGGGGCATCTTCTGGGCGTTCTCTTCAAGGAAATACTTCGATTAGCTCAAGGGATGCCGCTACCCACATAGCAACGCGAGCAGCCGTGGGGGCTGGGAAATCCAGTGGGAAGGTGCACATGGCAGAGTTCACGGCTCCGGACTCTGCACGTCGAGGCCAAAGCGATACATGGGTTTCATGAGTTAAAGGACATTGATCAGACATGAAGCTGGGGCATAGCCTGGCCCAGCCTGTCATTGCCGTCCAGTTTGATACGCCTGTGTCGCGAATCACGGCTCTGGTAGCTGACCTGGCGACAAGTGGCGGTGGCGGAGGGAGGCAGGGCGGCGGCAACCTCATGGCCTGGGGCATGCATGGGTGGTCCTATAATACTGCTATTAAATGTAGTCAATCGCGCAGGAAAAGCGCTGCCTGAATCCCGGTGGGCTAATTACATTAAATAGCAGCGTTGAATAAACCGTAACACTAGTCAGAAGTATATGCCGACACCTCAAGCAAATCATTTCAAACAACTGGGGTATATCGGCCAAATATACAAGCGCGTAATCGCTACGTCTATAAATTTTATGGTAGATTTTAATGCATGGGATTTCTCTTAAATTGCCAACCTGTATGCGTAAGCTGCATGCTTACGTCACCTGTCGAATTCTGAAGGCTGCTGGCTGCTCTGTGCTCTAAGTAATTGTGCCTTAACAAATCAACTTCACAAAAAGGAGCTGTAATTAACTGCATGCATCTGCATGGTGGCGCAGTCAAATGCGATTAAAAAAGGTATTTAGCTGCCTGTATTTAAAAATATAGGCTGAAGCGAAGCCCCGTTTAGGGCCATTTTGGCCATTTTGGTAATTTATAGCTATAGCCCACGTGCAAATTAACTTTTTTTGCTAATCGCTCCTCCGATCGCAAGGAAAATTGCGATGCTAGTCAGCAATGCAGCGATTGATGCATCTATAGCATCTCTATTAGCATCTCTTTGCTAAATTGCTGCATGAAGTTTAGCCAGGTGGATGTTTTTTGCACCGCCGCGGCTGCTTCTGCTTCACTTTACCTCACAGGCAACGCTTTAACAGGCAACTCGACCTTGCTGAGAAAGAAAGAAATATACTATACGCTCGTACCATGCATATGTAATTTAGAAAGCCAACGTTTTTCTTCGGAGCCTAACTAATTATAGTATTTATTCGTATAGCAGAAATAATTGTTCTTGGCAAACTGATATAAATAAAATAATAAACTTTGGTGAAGGTGAACTGCCTTTAGCGACATCGAATTCCCTATCAAAGCCGACGTATATATATAGTAGGCCTATAGGTATATATATTTGTAGGAATTGGGGGGGACAGCGAGGCCATAACCCGCACTTTTTAAAGCGAGGGGCCAGTGCAGTATTGGTATCTGGCCAATCCACATTTTTAGTCCGAAATGTAGACATTTTAAATTATTTTTTTTCACTTTTTTGGTTTTCGCCACTTAGCATGAATGCATGTGATTTTACAAATTTACATAAAATAACAAATTAAAAGGGGGCCCTTATATGATAGAAACTTTAGTTTAGTTGTTTTATGGTTACATATTAGCTCGTCACACCTATGTGGCGCTTCAGTTTCAATAGATTTTCCATTGTAGTCCTAACTGTGCATTTCGGTTATTCAGAAAAACATGTTCGTTATTTACGAGAAAATAGAAATAGTTGTGGTTGGTAATAACACGTAAAAACTTGACTGGGTTTCACTGCACCCATTTATTTTACGATTTGCTTCGATAAATTCATTATTATTCTCTTTTCGAAGACTTTTGAAACTTAATAGCAATCGTCATCACGATGGATCTGGACTTGGATCACTATTTTCCCTTTAGTGAAGTGTCCGAGACACTGCAACGTGTCAAAATGTATCCATATTTCGACATTTCTCATTACATTTTAATGTGTCTTCTTGTTAAAGAAGATACACCGCAGCTGGGTAAGTCGACCAGATGAGATAATTGGAATTTTTTCTTAAAAAAGCTACTTTATTTTCTTCTAAATTTGTTCATCATTTTAAGTGTTCTACTATTTTACTAATTTAATAATGGCTCTTAATAATACTTAATAATACTTAATAATACACCTAAATAACTTAATGAATACTTTATCTCATGAGTGAAAATTAGCTATTGTTCATGACTTTATACCAGCACAACTAACATATTTCTTGCCATTAGAACTTTGGGGGGGCTTGTGCTAGAATATTTCTATAAGACATATTCATTCCATAATAAAAGGCAATTCACAATTTTTATGTGACTTAGTTATAAGAAAGCATTGAGTTTGTATAATCTAATAGCAATAGCAAAAATATAAGCTAGTCAAAAATTCCTCTACAAGTTTTTTTATTAGTGTGTTTTTATTTTACTAACCAATGTTTCATATTAATCCCAGATTAGGTGGCTCTGTTATTACCTGTTTGTAGTAGTTCTAGTAGTCCTAAAACTCTAAAGTCTTGTCATTTTGGATTACTGCATAATCGCCCATAAACTAGCCTCATTTCACTTAGCAAGGATAAATCAGGTTCATGATTCAAATCGTGTGCTTTTTGAAATAAATTATTTCGAGTTGTTGTATAAAATATGCACTATCAAACCAACACTTCCTCTCTTTTTTTTCAGGTACTTCAACATTTTCAAGAAATCATCCATTCGCATCCTGGCTTGCTAGCATGTTGATGTGCTTTGCTGGCACCATCATTGGCAATGGTTTGACTGGCGATCCATTAATTGTGCCATTTCAAAACCACAGGGATCTTCTGGTGGCTTCTATTGTCTGGTAAGCGTGGCATATGATTGACGAGTAGTTAAATAATAAAAGGGAAATGGAAACAAAATTACGAAGATGTTTTTCGTGACTTCTCCAGGAAGCGTCGGATACCAAACAGTTTGAGATGATCTTAATTTAAATAAGTAATGAGCTACTTTTAAAGAAGTTTCCTCGAAAAACATTCTTTGTCTTCTCATCCTGCATTTATTGGTTACAGCTGAAACATGCCAGTAATAAATTTAGCACTATATCTCGCACCCTAGTGTGTAAGGTGTGTTTATTTTGGTTCAAGCAACTACTCTGTTGCACATTATCATCTCCAGGACACTGGCGAGAGCGCCTCAGCTAGCCAATATAGCTTACAATATGAGTGTATTTCCCGCTGAGGGACCAGCTGAGTTTAAGTGTTCATCGTTCAGCCCAACCCTTAGCAGACAGTCTCTTGAAATCAATTCCAACTTCAACGACTACAGTTCAAGTAATGCGAGCTAATTTTCTGCTCTCATGAAGCCACTTAACTGCGCTGCTCCAGGTACGTCATAAACTACTCCCCATTCGACCTGGTCTACAAAACAGCCAAGTTCGCGCCAGTTCATCTGCTCATCTGCCTGCTTAAAGAGGTTCAGAGGACGCGCAAGGTTTTCGATGGAGTGGCTGCGGGCGTGCGACTCTATCCTAAGGCCTACCTGCTCAATGTACTGATCGGTCTCGTGAAAGGTAGGTGTCAGCATTTAATACTTGAGTTGGAAAGTATCAGCTAGATTCCATGTAGTAGAAGGCTACACCTAAAACATTTAGCTGAGACTAAAACTTTAAGAGTCGCCAATTCAGATCCTCCATTGGCGAGGCTGACTCGGCGGAAATTTTTGTTCACACCAAAGTTCTCTTGTGGGTTTTAGGCCCTATATAGGCTTCATCAATACGAAGTTCCAACAGGAAAAATCATTAATTTGCTCTTAAGTAACTACAGACAAGGACCAGTAGACCCCCCAAGGGAGGAAAACTTCCCTGACTTTCCTTCGCCCCAAATTTCCCCCGCGCGTTGACCTTATCATCGCACGCGGGTGGTGTGCAGGCCCTCTCAGCACTCCGACCTTCAGCCTCTCTCCACCTTGACTTTCCACGATCGCTCGTAAGGCTTTGTTGCATGAATTCAAAGCGTGTGCGGATTTTTCTCTGGAGGGAGGCTAGCAGCAGAAATTGGGAGATATTGATTGCTTGCGAGCTCTTTTCACTGAAGGGGAAGAAGCTTGGTAAGGGATCCCGTGCACCGAGTTCCAAGCCATCTGCCCTGCGGCAATGCCTGGCAGTTGTGACTGCTTAGTGCCACTAGTGCCCCATATAGAGGTTTTTTCCTGCAGATCGTTCAGCAGACACCTAAAATCCTGCCGCCCCCCCTCAATACGGCTGTGCACTTTAGGCTGCTTGATCTTCTCGATTCCTAAAATCCTGCCGCCCCCCCTCAATACGGCTGTGCACTTTAGGCTGCTTGATCTCGATTCCTAAAATCCTGCCGCCCCCCCTCAATACGGCTGTGCACTTTAGGCTGCTTGATCTCGATTCCTAAAATCCTGCCGCCCCCCCTCAATACGGCTGTGCACTTTAGGCTGCTTGATCTTCTCGATTCCTAAAATCCTGCCGCCCCCCCTCAATACGGCTGTGCACTTTAGGCTGCTTGATCTCGATTCCTAAAATCCTGCCGCCCCCCCTCAATACGGCTGTGCACTTTAGGCTGCTTGATCTCGATTCCTAAAATCCTGCCGCCCCCCCTCAATACGGCTGTGCACTTTAGGCTGCTTGATCTCGATTCCTAAAATCCTGCCGCCCCCCCTCAATACGGCTGTGCACTTTAGGCTGCTTGATCTCGATTCCTAAAATCCTGCCGCCCCCCTCAATACGGCTGTGCACTTTAGGCTGCTTGATCTCGATTCCTAAAATCCTGCCGCCCCCCCTCAATACGGCTGTGCACTTTAGGCTGCTTGATCTCGATTCCTAAAATCCTGCCGCCCCCCCTCAATACGGCTGTGCACTTTAGGCTGCTTGATCTCGATTCCTAAAATCCTGCCGCCCCCCCTCAATACGGCTGTGCACTTTAGGCTGCTTGATCTCGATTCCTAAAATCCTGCCGCCCCCCCTCAATACGGCTGTGCACTTTAGGCTGCTTGATCTCGATTCCTAAAATCCTGCCGCCCCCCCTCAATACGGCTGTGCACTTTAGGCTGCTTGATCTCGATTCCTAAAATCCTGCCGCCCCCCTCAATACGGCTGTGCACTTTAGGCTGCTTGATCTCGATTCCTAAAATCCTGCCGCCCCCCCTCAATACGGCTGTGCACTTTAGGCTGCTTGATCTCGATTCCTAAAATCCTGCCGCCCCCCCTCAATACGGCTGCGCACTTTAGGCTGCTTGATCTCGATTTGCGTTTCTCTGCCTGTCCGGGCACCCACGCTTTGGCCACGCTTTGGTCATGCAGCTGCCGTTTATTTTTAGCATTGCTTAACTATCGCATTGTCACTCTATAAGATTGTGTAAATATCAGCATTCTTCAGCCCTAGACCAGCCTGATTTATTGATTTCGAGTCGTCTGTCGTGTGCAGACCAGCATACCTGACTCGCATTTTGCCCGTTCTATAGAGCTGCGTATCTCTGAGTTCGAACGGGATGAATTTTATACGAGTACTACCGAGATGGGAGCTAACATGAAACTTGTCTTACAACGACTCTATAGTACGAGCTAACTTTTGTTAGCGGTGACAGCTAGCCCGTTAAAAACGTGTTTGCCGTGCACGCATTGAAGTGTCTTAATTGCACATCGTAGCCACACGCAGCTTGAAATGTGTCGCTTCACCGCCACCTACGCGCACTGAACGAACCTCCTCCCTGACCCTCCGCTGATAGCTAACGGCAGTCCTGTGATACTTCCGCTCTCCCGACTCGTCACTGGCCAGTTCCGACCGCAGCCGATGGGACCATTCTCAGTGTAAGAATGACTGCTGTGGCAGTCTCGGTCAGTGTACTAGTGCATTGCAAACAGGAACCTTGGTGCCATTGTGCTAGTCATTAACGCAGTGCTTTATTCTAATCAATAAGCCTGCCACCGAATTTTAAGCCTTTTTTGCCACTTGTGTCTTTCTCAATTAACTATTCATATTTTATGGTGATTGAATCACACAGAGAGCATCTAACCGTGAAGCTGACATGATAGAAAGGTTCTTATTAATTCTGCGCGCGTTTCATACCTACTCACAGTAGCAACTAAAGCTTGTTGTCACCCCCACTATTTGCAATGAAAAAAGGCACCGGCTCGGCTGAGATGAAACTCTTTGAACGCCTGATTCGTGGAGTCTGGCTGCCCGCAGCCAGCGAGCTGCTGAGGCCCTCTGCGTAAGATTTAGGGCTAAGCAAAGCTGACTGTAGTAGCTGAGCGAAGCACAATAGACCATTGACTCTTGCTGGGGAGGCTGCATGCCATTCGTTTGAGCTTGTTAGGTTATGCATGTGCAGTGCAACTGTATATACTCCTTTATACTCCTTCAGGGCTCGGCTGACCTATTGAGTTTAAGCAATATATCATATAATTCTATAAGACAACGAGTGGTTGAAGCTGCTTGAAGCTGAGTACTGCTGAAGCTGAGTAAATATGCTGTGTACTGCGCTCATGGATTTCAATGATTTAATTTCTGCAAAATAACACATCCCTATTCTACCTGAATTTACTCGTAGGATGATCGCATTGTCTCTTTATAATAAACTGTGTTATCGAGTGGTGTCAATACGAATTAACAGTTCCAGCTCCTTTATTTTGTGTTATCGAGTGGTGTCAATATGAATTAACAGTTCCAGCTCCTTTATTTTGTGTTATCGAGTGATGTCAATATGAATTAACAGTTCCAGCTCCTTTATTTTGTGTTATCGAGTGGTGCCAATACGAATTAACAGTTCCAGCTCCTTTATTTTGTGTTATCGAGTGGTTTCAATATGAATTAATAGTTCCAGCTCCTTTATTTTGTGTTATCGAGTGGTGTCAATACGAATTAACAGTTCCAGCTCCTTTATTTTGTGTTATCGAGTGGTGTCAATATGAATTAATAGTTCCAGCTCCTTTATTTTGCTCCTACTTAGTTGATTTCAGCACTCGATCAGCATGCATTTTACGCTAGGTTTTAGCATTACCGTGACCTTAATGTCAGTTATATGTACTGCTTCAAGCTGCTTCGTGTGCTTTGTGCCTTTGGTATTTTTGAGGGTGGGTGCAACTGTGTGATGTCTTTGAAGTATCATTATTAGCGCCTTATCTAGAACTCTTCACCTTATTTTGTTTTCAGCACCACCAAGGCCTGCCTGGTGGTTGCCATCGCCTTCCTGATGGAGCACACAGGCCAGCTGCAGCAGCAGTATCACAATCATGTCTACCTTGGTGCCGCTTCGTTCTTTGTGCTGCTCAGGTGAGTCTATATAACTGGATAATTTAAAAATAATTGATTGCACCTGCCCCAATTGGGCCAAATGTGCAGCCGACAGCACAGCCGCAGCTATTGCGCGGCGCATCTGAAGAAGCTGCGTACGGCTGTTGAGACCATGGACTGAAGGGACGCAACACCCACCCTCAATTACCCAGCTTATGCTGGTACCCATTTAACAGCTGGGTGAACTGAAGCAATGCAAAGTTAAGTGTCTTGCTAAAATACTCAAATTGTTCAAGTGGAGCCGGGAATCTCCTGAAACTCCAGACCTTAAAGTCCTAAGTCCGACGCTCTAACCACGAGGCTACAGTTAACCTCTTGAGTCTTGGGAGTTGATGATGAATGGTAAATGACTGCACTGATTAGTGAGTGACTGAAGTCCAGAGTCGACCTGCCCCTCGAACCAGTAGCTAGCAAGCTACTGGGCACAGTTGATCCGTTCGCCCCCCTGAGTCCACCCTGCCCCTCAAACAACAGGCTGGCTAGCAAGCTACTGGGCACAGTTGATCCGTTCGCCCCCCTGAGTCCACCTTGCCCATCAAACCACAGGCTGGCTAGCAAGCTACTGGGCACAGTTGATCCGTTCGCCCCCCTGAGTCCACCCTGCCCATCAAACAACAGGCTGGCTAGCAAGCTACTGGGCACAGTTGATCCGTTCGCCCCCCTGAGTCCACCCTGCCCATCAAACCACAGGCTGGCTAGCAAGCTACTGGGCACAGTTGATCCGTTCGCCCCCCTGAGTCCACCCTGCCCATCAAACCACAGGCTGGCTAGCAAGCTACTGGGCACAGTTGATCCGTTCGCCCCCCTGGAGTCGCTCACCTGCGCACTGTTGTTCGGCGGACTTGCTGATGCCATCAGCGGCGTTTTCCGGCGCGGCAGTGGCGTGACGGGACGACCGTCCTCACTTCCCGCGGCGGACGGTGTCGGTGGAGCCGGTCTCAACGGCGCGTCACAGAAGACGGCTGTCGATAAGAAAAAGGAATGAAGTGACTTGGCTTACGTCTGTTTCTTTCACTACGAGGGACTTCTGCCTGCCACTTCTGTGTTGAAATCCTACTTTAAGAACTCATGGCTCCAATTTAGCCACTGACTAGTCTACATAGGTACGGGTTTAAGTATAACTTATTAGTATAACTTATTGCCGAGTTAATTTAATCAGGTAACTGGCCTTGCAGCTAATAACCAGCCTAATCCCCATGTTGGAGGGGGTGAGTGGCAGAGCCGTCTGCCTCCTCGCTGGCTGCAGGTCTAGTGTCACCAAATTATGTGGCATTACTTGCAGCCCTCTTGCAAGTAATAATAATTATTATTATCCTTAGGTTGGGGTCAGTCTTCTCGCATCGATGTGTATGGAGACTGTCGATAGTTTCTCAAATGGCCCATAGCAACTTGCTGACATCTGTACGTACAGTTGGCTGTCTTGTCTGTCATTAAGTGAGTGTGGTGTACGACATTCAATGCCTCATGTCGCAGACTCCGTTGAGAACAAAAATATTTCACTCAGCTTTCGTCATTTTCATAGTACTACCGTGTTTTCGCTACTCAAAGGCTGTAGCTGGCCTTGTCTTGGCGCTTTTGTTCGAGTGTATTCGTCATTCTAATTCTTTTCCTGCGTGTCGGAAGCTTTTCAAAGGTTTGCTTCGCCCAATTTCATTCGCTTTTTATGCTTCCTTCAATAGCGCAATCGGCTTAATTTTTTTGTGCCCTAATTTTCGTTGTGCTGACGCTTCAGCCGTCCCAACAAGCTCTGCTCAAACAAATGCTTTAACTAAACTTTAGCTGAGCAGGTTTATTATTGTGCAGTTGCAATCAGGTAGTAAATCTCTTAGTGCTACGAATTTTGCTGCTTCTGTGAGATGCTTTAGAGCTGAATAAACTTTGGTTGCTTCAGATCTGATCACGAGGCCACAGAGTCATCCTTTGTGCATTATTTTTATAGCAGATATAGCAGCCAGTATACACTTGTATCCGTGAAGTTAAATAACATCCACAAATGGCGTCAAATCAGATGACGCCATACAGATTCCAAGATTCCGAGCGGCGAGCCGAAATTGCAGTTAGGAATGAGGCTGCTGAGCAGTTAGGAAGCTGTGGGCCTGCGGCACGTGACTCAAGGCGGTTCGACCGATTCCAGGTTGCGTCGTTCAAACGAGGGTTTCGCTCATTCATTCATCTGCCTGCGTCCGCACGTGGCCGAGGCACGCAAAGCCACCAAATACACCGAGCTGGGCGTCTGGCACGACTTCCACCAGTTGGCGTAGAGACTGGCCCTGAAGCTCTAGGGCTTATAAAACTAACCAGCCGCATCCAACCGTATCGTCCAGAAACTGAGCGCTGTCATTCAGGCCGGAAATGCGCCTCGCATTATCGAAGCACATTCGCGCTTGGTGGCAAATTGACAAACAGAGTTTTTATCCCAAAATTAAATAAAGAGAGAAAATCATGACGAAGTCAAGTACTATCAAATGACAAATTTAATAATCGTGGGTGTCGATCACAGGTAATACTGTTCAACAAGAAGTATATTTTTCGCTTCTTCATCATGATACTTGTGACAATAAAAAAGTGCATTAAGTTGATTCACAAGAGAATAGTCAAAACGATAATTTCATTCAAATAAAAAAGCTGACATTCAAACATTTGCTAAAAATTGCGGCTAAATTTAATGTTGCGTAATTAGAAAAAAGATTTGATTACTGCAACGAGACTAAAAAACTGCATGCAGGACGCGACGACTAAAATCATGAATACTCGCTCACTGGAGTTAATGACCGCTACTTGAGACCTGTGAACCGAGCACAGTCCATAGCACCAGAGCTGAAGAAATGCACGTGAAGAAATTTTGGGGTTTCTCTTTAAATACAACAGTTAACCTGTCAACAACAACAAAAAATACGCTAGTCCCAAAAGTCAGGGAGGCAGCGTCAGATGGAGCGCCGCAGAGCCAGCGCGCGAACATGGTCCGCGCCGGTGGCAGTGTCGGGCGCCCCGGCGTCGCTCAGCAGGCAGTCGACGTAGCGGCGGGTCCGAGCCTGGCCGCGCCTGAACGGGCCCTGCAGAGTGAGCAGCAGGACGTCCTGGGCGGGCTGGCGGCAGTAGCTCTCGGTCCGAATAATAATATAAACTGTAAATTAAAGCTCTTGCACATTTTTCTAGAGAACTCGTGCGCCTTGCAAAAATGATTAGGCAACAGCTGCAGAAATCGTAGCGAGTAAGTATATATATTCAAATATTGACAGATTTATTGACAAGAAGTAAAAAAACAAAGACCAGCAGTAATACTGCGAGTATTAATTGCGAGTTAATAAGCATGCCAAAATTTACAAACAACTGCGACGAGATTAATTCGGTAAAGCGTGTAGAAGGACTAAAACGATCTCAAACGATTTAAGAACGACGCAGAAGGAAGCCGCGGCTATGCGTTGATCAGGTGTTAAAGCCGTCCTGCTCTGACCAGGGAAAGTAGCCAATGGGTATCTCTGCGAAGATGAGATGTAAATTAGGCTGCTGAGCAGTTAAAATGAGGCTGCCGAGCTTTTGGGATTAGGCTGCTGAGCAGTTGAAATGAGGCTGCTAAGCAGTTGAAATGAGGCTGCTGAGCAGTTGAAATGAGGCTGCTGAGCTGTTTGAGAATGAGGCTGCTGAGCAGTTGGGAATGAGGCTGCTGAGCTGTTTGAGAATGAGGCTGCTGAGCAGTTGGGAATGAGGCTGCTGAGCTGTTTGAGAATGAGGCTGCTGAGCAGTTGGGAATGAGGCTGCTGAGCTGTTTGAGAATGAGGCTGCTGAGCAGTTGGGAATGAGGCTGCTGAGCTGTTTGAGAATGAGGCTGCTGAGCAGTTGGGAATGAGGCTGCTGAGCTGTTTGAGAATGAGGCTGCTGAGCAGTTGGGAATGAGGCTGCTAAGCAGATGGGAATGAGGCTGCTGAGCAGATGGGAATGAGGCTGCTGAGCAGATGGGAATGAGGCTGCTGAGCAGATGGGAATGAGGCTGCTGAGCAGTTGGGAATGAGGCTGCTAAGCAGATGGGAATGAGGCTGCTGAGCAGTTGGGAATGAGGCTGCTGAGCAGTTGGGAATGAGGCTGCTGAGCAGATGGGAATGAGGCTGCTGAGCAGTTGGGAATGAGGCTGCTAAGCAGATGGGAATGAGGCTGCTGAGCAGTTGGGAATGAGGCTGCTGAGCAGTTGGGAATGAGGCTGCTGAGCAGATGGGAATGAGGCTGCTGAGCAGTTGGGAATGAGGCTGCTGAGCAGTTGGGAATGAGGCTGCTGAGCAGATGGGAATGAGGCTGCTGAGCAGTTGGGAATGAGGCATTTAATGACGGTGGAGGAAAATAAATCAATGCGACTCGAACAGGTTCGATTCTGTGAAAGCCTAACTTACCCATCTTCTGAGACCCACAGCGCTGAACACACGCAGCCTCAGACCTCCAGTCTCCAGTTGCGGAAGTGAATTCTGTGAGCGCGGAGTGCGTCGGGCTGATGCAGTTGAACTGCGTGTAGTGAAAAAGTGTTAAGCAAACTGACTCACAAACTGCTTATTTATGAGGAACAAAAGAACTTCCTTAGTCACCGTCTGCAGCGGCTAATCCAAGTCCCGGATACACACAGCCCATCCCAAGTAAACATTCTGACAAATCCAGTTAGCATGCAACCCACCCGATACCCAATCAGCCCACCCCATCTAACCAACCATTACCAGACCAACTCAGATACCCAACCAGGCCTGGCCAGATAACCAACCAGGCCTGGCCAGATACCCAACCAGGCCTGCCCAGATACCAACCAGGCCTGCCCAGATACCAACCAGGCCACCCAGAAGCAATCCAACCCGTATGTGAAATACGCACTCGCTCAGAGCCAGGCTCGATGCCGTAGTCCTTGGCAGGAGGTACCTGTGATCTCCTTCGTGGGTAGGCGAGAAAGCGATGGCAGCAACGATTTCTAAAGTTAAAGGCGGCAACTACGAGCAGCGCAATAGCCAACAGCAGCAGCGGAAGCAGCAAAAGTAACTGCGCGGATAAGCCGAACTTGTCATGCGGACGCATTGGTGGGTTGAGCTGACAACCGAGAGCTCCAGCGAGCGCTTCCAGTCGTGGGCATTCAAAGTAGCCACCTTCGTGTAGGCGACAGTCGGTTGCTGCCAGGCACAAAAGCCAGTTGTCGGCGTGCCAGCAGCCCTTAGCGAAAGCATCGGCAGATGAAGCATTGGCAGCGCTCGAGCAGCGGAGCTGTAGCAGTGGGCCGGAGAGCAATAGCGAGTTAGCGCGCAGAAGCAGAAGCAGCTGGCCGGGCTGGCAGTCCCATGGCTGACCCTCTGGTAGCAACGGTGAACTACGGGAGCCGCCGAGAGTGGCGCATATAAGCAGCACTGCCTGGAGTTGAGTCACGCCAGCTGAAGTCGGCAGGCCGCTTCCAGCCACGGATGCGTTCTCTGAAGAGCTTGACAGTGAGGCAGTGAACAAAGTGTGTATATATTGAAAGTGTTTCTAAAACAAAGTCTTCTGAGAAACAGAAATGAGGTTACAGGCTTGCAAGAGCAATACAATGCCGAATAAAGGTTCGGCTTCGCAATGTTATTATAACATTCGCCATGAATTATATAGCCATAAAACTATCTACGACAGATTTATATCTGTGAGTCACACCAGACCGCCTGCCACCTCCGCCTGAGACAATTTTCAAGCTCACAAGCCTTGCTGCAGACGAAGACCGCGCCACCACCACGGCTGGGGGAGGCGCCGTAGGGCCAAGTCACTGCCGTTCTGCGCCTGGCAGGCAGCGGGGGCCGGGAAAGGAAACAGGATGCCAGTTGCTGAGTCACAACGACACTGCACTAGACCGCCAGAGTTGGGCAGCTGCGGCTGGCAATTTGGATCCTCAGCAGCTTCAGCGGCGGCTGCAGCCTCGGCTGGGCTAGACGAGCAGTCGGGATGAGACTGGCCAATCCACAGCTGCCGGCCATCTGCGTCGACAAACGACTGTGCAGGACGGGATGGCATGAGATAACAGTGGAGTAGGTGAATGTATTTACAGCTGTGTAGGTTAGGATAACATAGGAGTGGGTGAATGCATTTACAGCTGTGCAGAATGGGATAACATAGGAGTGGGTGAATTTATTTACAGATGTGCAGGATGAGATAACAGTGGAGTGGGTGAATGTATTTACAGCTGTGCAGGATGAGATAACTGTGGAGTGGGTGAATGCATTTACAGCTGTGCAGAATGGGATAACATAGGAGTGGGTGAATTTATTTACAGATGTGCAGGATGAGATAACAGTGGATTGGGTGAATGTATTTACAGCTGTGCAGGATGAGATAACTGTGGAGTGGGTGAATGTATTTACAGCTGTGCGGGATGAGATAACTGTGGAGTGGGTGAATGCATTTACAGCTGTGCAGGATGAGATAACAGTGGATTGGGTGAATGTATTTACAGCTGTGCAGGATGAGATAACTGTGGAGTAGGTGAATGTATTTACAGCTGTGCGGGATGAGATAACTGTGGAGTGGGTGAATGTATTTACAGCTGTGCAGGATGAGATAACAGTGGAGTGGGTGAATGTATTTACAGCTGTGCAGGATGAGATAACTGTGGAGTGGGTGAATGTATTTACAGCTGTGCAGGATGAGATAACTGTGGAGTAGGTGAATGTATTTACAGCTGTGCGGGATGAGATAACTGTGGAGTGGGTGAATGCATTTACAGCTGTGCAGAATGGGATAACATAGGAGTGGGTGAATGCATTTACAGCTGTGCAGGATGAGATAACAGTGGAGTAGGTGAATGTATTTACAGCTGTGCGGGATGAGATAACAGTGGAGTAGGTGAATGTATTTACAGCTGTGCAGAATGGGATAACATAGGAGTGGGTGAATGCATTTACAGCTGTGCAGAATGGGATAATATAGGAGTGGGTGAATGTATTTACAGCTGTGCAGAATGGGATAACTGTGGAGTGGGTGACTGCATTTACAGCTGTGCAGGATGAGATAACTGTGGAGTGGGTGAATTTATTTACAGATGTGCAGGATGAGATAACAGTGGATTGGGTGAATGTATTTACAGCTGTGCAGAATGGGATAACATAGGAGTGGGTGACTGCATTTACAGCTGTGCAGGATGAGATAACTGTGGAGTGGGTGAATGCATTTACAGCTGTGCAGAATGGGACAATAATTTGCTAGGTGACACGAGGAACTGCAATTTCAGGACATGCAATTTCGCATACGAACCTGCGCTGGCGGGCAAAGCTGGTGCGCAGGTGGACTGCGGAGGGTCAGGCAGGTCGTGTAGCTCCAGTGCTGCCGATTGACTGCGCGCCGCCGCACACAAAACTTCAGTGACGTCAGAGGAGGCACAACCAAGCGAATTTGTGCACTTTCCAGCAGTGTTGAGTTTCTTATGATAACGCGCTGAGACAACTGGACTGTGGCTTCCGTTTCGAAGACAGTAGTCAGGTGACGCAGCTGGGGCAGGGGCAGAACCAGCGCGAGTATCGAGTTCCCTCTAGGGCTCAATTCGAACGATACGTTCAAGCTCAAAGGTAGCGGCCGCTCTGAGCGGGTGGTGACGGTGAGCGAACAGTTAATCAGCGACTTTTAGGGAAATGTTAAACCTCTCTTCTACTCACTGTACTCTACTGCGCAGCACACTGCATTCAGATCTGTGCAGCATTGAATAATCTGTGCAGCGCACACTGCGGCACTCACTGTAGTCTGATCTGTGCAGCACTCACTGTAGTCTAATCTGTGCAGCATACAATAATCTGTGCATCACACACTGTAGTCTGATCTGTGCAGCATACAATAGTCTGATCTGTGCAGCACTCACTGTAGTCTGATCTGTGCAGCACTCACTGTAGTCTGATCTGTGCAGCATACAATAATCTGTGCAGCACACACTGTAGTCTGATCTGTGCAGCATACAATAGTCTGATCTGTGCAGCATACAATAGTCTGATCTGTGCAGCATACAATAGTCTGATCTGTGCAGCATACAATAGTCTGATCTGTGCAGCACACACTGTAGTCTGATCTGTGCAGCATACAATAGTCTGATCTGTGCAGCATACAATAGTCTGATCTGTGCAGCATACAATAGTCTGATCTGTGCACCACACACTGTAGTCTGATCTGTGCAGCATACAATAGTCTGATCTGTGCAGCATACAATAGTCTGATCTGTGCAGCATACAATAGTCTGATCTGTGCAGCATACAATAGTCTGATCTGTGCAGCATACAATAGTCTGATCTGTGCAGCATACAATAGTCTGATCTGTGCAGCATACAATAGTCTGATCTGTGCAGCATACAATAGTCTGATCTGTGCAGCATACAATAGTCTGATCTGTGCAGCATACAATAGTCTGATCTGTGCAGCATACAATAGTCTGATCTGTGCAGCACACACTGTAGTCTGATCTGTGCAGCATACAATAGTCTGATCTGTGCAGCATACAATAGTCTGATCTGTGCAGCATACAATAGTCTGATCTGTGCAGCATACAATAGTCTGATCTGTGCACCACACACTGTAGTCTGATCTGTGCAGCATACAATAGTCTGATCTGTGCAGCATACAATAGTCTGATCTGTGCAGCATACAATAGTCTGATCTGTGCAGCATACAATAGTCTGATCTGTGCACCACACACTGTAGTCTGATCTGTGCAGCATACAATAGTCTGATCTGTGCAGCATACAATAGTCTGATCTGTGCAGCATACAATAGTCTGATCTGTGCAGCACACACTGTAGTCTGATCTGTGCAGCATACAATAGTCTGATCTGTGCAGCATTGAATAATCTGTGCAGCACACACTGTAGCACTTACTGTAATCAGATCTGTGCAGCATACAATAGTCTGATCTGTGCAGCATTGAATAATCTGTGCAGCACACACTGTAGCACTTACTGTAATCAGATCTGTGCAACATAAGCGTCTTAGAGCCACACCAGCCAATGCGGTTGCAGACACTGGTTCGGACCAATAGAGTCTCATTGGCAAAGTCTTCGGAGTCAGCAGCATTCCATGCGCAGCGCTGTTTGGCTGTGGTTAATTTTGCGTCGCAGACGCAGCAGAGCTCACCGCTGGTGCATGCGAGGCTGTTGAAGTTAAATGTGGCTGCTTCTAACATATCGCACTGCCGCCACTGGAATCTGGTCGACCTGTAAGGAATGAAGTCGGTTAAGTGCCAACGATGCATAATGATGACAAGTGAGCATGAGAACTGAAAGGATTTTCTAATTCTAGCCAATAGAACAATATTGATCCTAATTACTAGTTCATGAACTGCACAGATCCAGCTTGGCTGGGTGGCTAAACATTGATTACATTAGCCCTAACTCCTAGTTCATGAACTGCACAGATCCAGCTTGGCTGGGTGGCTAAACATTGATTACATTAGCCCTAACTCCTAGTTCATGAACTGCACAAATCCAGCTTGGCTGGGTGGCTAAACATTGATTACATTAGCCCTAACTCCTAGTTCATGAACTGCACAGATCCAGCTTGGCTGGGTGGCTAAACATTGATTACATTAGCCCTAACTCCTAGTTCATGAACTGCACAGATCCAGCTTGGCTGGGTGGCTAAACATTGATTACATTAGCCCTAACTCCTAGTTCATGAACTGCACAGATCCAGCTTGGCTGGGTGGCTAAACATTGATTACATTAGCCCTAACTCCTAGTTCATGAACTGCACAGATCCAGCTTGGCTGGGTGGCTAAACATTGATTACATTAGCCCTAACTCCTAGTTCATGAACTGCACAAATCCAGCTTGGCTGGGCGGCTAACCAGTGCGCGAAGCTGACATTCAGCGATAACTCAGCGGCTGGCAGCGGCAGTCCGGTGAGGCGCTCCAGCTCGTCGAGGTTGGGTCGCAGTTCGCAAAGGAAGGGCGAGCCAATGACCAGGCTTTCGTTCCACTCACACATGGCCAGTCGGGGCGCCAGGGGCTCGGCTGAAATTCAATCAATGAAGATGATGGTTTCAGCATGCCTGCATCTCTAATTGTATTTTATTATGGTCAGCAGCTGGAACTAAGCCAGGCGTGTACAGAGCTGACATACTCACATCCAATGTGCATAGCCACATCATGAGACACAGGCCTCGGTTGGCCTACAGCTGGAATAACAGCGCAGAAACAGTCAGCCGACTCCAGTACCTTAATGCCACAGGTAAAACTGCAGTGACTCAAAGAATAGCTAGACTGGCAGCCACTGGCAGGCAGTGGCCTGTCCCCACACAGAACAGCCACGCTATTAAAGTCAATGGTATAAGCTGTGCTGACTGCTGTACAGTTGAAAGTTGCAGTATGATCGCGACCACGCAATGCTAGCTGTGGACTAATGCGAAGGTCTGTAGGCAAGGAGAAGTGATTGTACATGTGAATACTTGTGCACACCAGCATGCATATAGTAAATACAAGCCTCAGAAAGCTAACTTTATTTCACAAATGTTCTTCTAATCATTCAAGTCAGCCCACAAACTTACTGCATGGCATTTGGTTGGCTACTTTCTGCTCAAGCAAAGCAGATGATAAATGTATGCCAAACACATGGCACACTGCCAGCAAGACCTGTGTATTGGGAAATGGATAATAAAGAGCACCAAAATTATTTCATGTTTAAACAAATCTATATTATAAATAGAGCACCTTAATAGCTACAATAGAACAAGCACACATGAATATTTGGTAATAATTCTATTTAATATACAGAATAAAACAGCAGCATATACTTACACAGTAAAAAATCATCTCATCTAATCATCTAAGTCAACATCAGATGTCATGTGCCAATCATGTAGTTTGGAAATCACTTAAGAAGACCTAAAATAAAAAAAGCAGATAGGTAAGAACAAGAATCTGAATCATTCCATTTCTAGATTCTATAATCAGAAAAAATATAACCAACTTAAAATGACTAGGCCCTACCTATATAGCAATTATGACATTGACTCATAAATCAATTAACTAGCCTATAAATGAAAATATAATTTTTAGACTCAATTATAATATATTTTAAATAATAAAATGTTTGTGTATAATGATTTAGAATGAGTTCAGAAGAGATAGTAACAAAAAAGAAGCAGCAGTAAATAGAATTTCCTTACTTTTTTATTTTTCATCATTCCCATGCACTTTATACCAAACTTGGGGATCAGTTGCAGAGTTGCCTCTTGCACCAAGGTCCCTGAGCTTGATTCAATAGCAAGGCCACATTTATTTGGGGCGCAACCATTTGATAAGGCCTGGGGGCATGTCATGCAGTTTACACCCTTGAGGGCCAACCTCTAAAGGCACAGTGAAATCTATACGGTCTGATTATGAGAAAGTCAGGGTAGATGTACATACCTATGTGAGTATGTGCCTGCATTTAGTATCTGTGTGCATGTGTTCTCAGGAGTCAGCAAAATGGGCAGAATTGCCTCCACCCTAGCTGAAAGTCTAGTGTCACCAAATGATTTATAGGCCTACCATTGCTATACTAGGGCTAATATACCAGCAGCCCTCCTGCAATTATTATTATTATAATCATGCTAAACTATTAGGTCAAGATAGATCAAGATGACAAGAGTTTAGAATATAAATGATAACATTATTTTTATAGGGGCCTAACAATTTTCAACAGATAAATCTATTAAGAATACAAAAAATACTGATTTTAACTACAATAACTAATCAAAATATATTTTTTACAATTCAGGGCATTTCTGGTCAAAATGGTGCATTAGCTAGATTGTAGATTTATTACAATGAAGACAAATTGTAATTATTAAAATTGATTGAGCTGAGTGACTATTAAATGAATTAGGCCCTAGTTGTGCTTACATTTTGTTTCTCCAACATACTTCTAGATGCAGTGTTATAGCATCATTAAAACTTTTCTAAATTTCTTTAACTTTGTTAACTTATTAGTTACATAGTTAGGAGGTGAGTGTTAGAGTGGTCAACTATATTAGCCTCTTGCATCAAGTCAAGGTCCCCAAATTAAATGTACAAACCCGTGACTTTGAGTGTGTGAGCCTATGTATGGTATCTATGTGTCCGTGGGGTTAGGGTTAGGGTTATGGTAACTAACCATATAACTATATATATATATGGTTGCTCAAAATGGGCAGCATTCCCACCTTGCTGGCCGTAGCCTGTAGGTCTAGTATCATCAAATAATGTGGCACTGCTTGCAGCCCTGCTGCGATTATTATTAAGCCCTAAGCTTATTATAGATCCAAGCGTTAAATGTAAAACAGGCAAAAAATAACTTTTAGGCTAGGCCTTACGTTTTTATTTCGTTGAAAGTATAAAACAGTATAGTGGAAGCAAACTTTTCATGGGTTCTGGTCTCTTCATCTGCCGCCATCTTGTCGGCCAACAGACACTTGTTGACTTATTTGTAGGAAACCGAAATTCATAAGCAATGAGAAAGCATTTGCTAAATTTTAAATTTAAAGGGTGCATGTATACATACTCACTGGCTAACTAGTAAGTATAAATGCATAACAAAATCGAGGACCGTTTCTTGGAAAATTTCTTGAATGCAGACTTCCCCCGAAAATGCACGAGCGAGATAGGAACTTTTCGCGTTTTTCACAAATGTTTAACATTTTTTGGGAAGCAAACAGATCTAATGCTGTTTTTCTAATATATATCTAATAATATATTTCGCAAAGCATGTTGCTTAAACTAATTTTGCATAGCTTATTTCATCAAATATAAATTATTCTTTTCGTTTATTTATTATGAATTACAATAGCAACCAATCAGACATAAATTAGCATATATTGATTGGCTAATGATTTGCTGATGAAAACATTTTTTTAAATTCTCGCAATACACTTGAAATTGATTAGAAAGCGACTATAAAATTGAGTTATTTACGAGATAGCTATTGAGTGGCTATTGTGCTTTATAATAAATAAACGAAAATAAAATTAAGACCAAATATTTATGATCGAAGCTGTAGCTTTCTCTTGATATTGATTTTCTGAGAAGTATACTGCAGCTGTATGACGTTAACTTTTATTTGTACCACCCCGTGGAGTCGTTTCTATAAATATATGTGTGTAGCGCTGAGAGGCCGGACGTGTTTGGACCTCCCTGGCTCGATCAACTTGAAACCTGTGAATCGTGTGTCTCTCATTCTTACTTGATTAAAAGAATGCAACATGGTGGCAGCGGTGGGGGCTCTAACCACCCGTGCAACTTGCGCTTTAATGACGGAGCGCCCGGTGAATACTCTGAAGACACTAATGAAGAAACCAGCGGAGTGCGGGAGCCGGTTTCACTGGAGGGCGCGAATCTAATGGAAACAATGAAGTTGCTTCTGACGCACCAGAGTCGGCAACTTCAGGAATTGACTCGCGCGCAAGAAAGACAGTCAGCGTTCTACATGGATCAACTGGCGCGTCAGCAGGCGGAGTTCACGAGGCTGCTCGCCGAGGCCAAGCCACGGCCTCCAGCGGCGTAACCCAAGCTATTTAAGCTGACGGACTCTAATGACATCGAGGCATTCCTGATGACCTTCGAGAGGACTGCCGCATGGTGTGGATGGCAAAAGTCGGAGTGGACGATCCGGCTGGCCGCTCTTGACAGGCGTCGCGCAGAGTTCATTCCACAGTCTGACGACAGCTGCGAGCGCGGACTACGGCCTGGCGAAGGCGACTATCCTAGCGAGGTACAACATCGGCGAGGAGACCTACCGACAGCGATTCCGGCCTTTGTGGAAGTCACCCGAAGAGACCTTCCAGGTGTTCGCGACGAAGCTGGAAGACCTGTTTGACCGGTGGATGATAGCTGGACTGGACGAGGACCAAAGAGAGGCGCTGTTAGGAGATGACCCCATCGTCAAGCAGAAAGTGCTCCTGGAGCAGTTTACAGAGTCTCTGACAAGGGGACTGCAAGTGTGGATGCGAGAGAGAAAGCCGAAGAACATCAAAGAGACTGCGAATCTGGCCGATGACTATGCAATTGCAATTGGAACAACGACAAGACCGGTGGAACACCAGGACACCCGAACCAGGAGACTGCGGAAGGGGCTACTGTACCCAATGCTATCGCCCGACAAAGGACAGTTCAACGACCGCAAAGTCTCAAGCCTCCGATCAGCTGCTTGAATTGTGGAGGCCCCACAAGAGGTTTCGGTGTCCCAACAAGCCTTCTAATGTCCAGCTGGCCTCAGAAGCAAGAGCTATGGACGAGGCCTCGGACAGGTTCATCACTGGGCAGGCAGACGGCATGGAACTGCGATTCCTGTTGGACACAGGAGCAGATCGAACCACGATCCGACGCAGCTGCCTGCCTGAGCACATCAATTCGACAGGACACCACGCACTATTGCGCTGCTTTGGTGGCGACCTACACCGCCCTACTATCGCTAAAGTGGAGCTGCACCTAAACGGCTAAACGAACTACCGAAGTCTGCGTGCCGACTCACTCACAGTAAGCGCTTTGGCTGGACTGGATGTGATTAGCCGGCTCCAGCCAGGGGTTGGAGGCACCCCTAGCACAGGACCTGGGGGAGAGGCGCGCGAGGGGACTAAAGGCCTACCCCTCCCAGCCAATGAGAGAGAGGGGGTGCGCCACACCACCCAAAACCCTAGTTAAAGGGGGACGAGAGACTTCACGTGGAAGGCATTGTGGCCAGCGGCCTAAACCAGATCGATCCCGAACCTGCTAATAAAGCAAAACCGAGAATGACTAGAGCACAGGTGCGTAAACATCAGCGAGAGTACAACAAGGCGAAACAGGAAACAGCAGTGCGCCCCGTTGCATTAGATTACCAGGCAGCCCTACAAGACGACAGTGAGCTTCAGGTGGCAGTACAAACCAGTGAATTGATAGCAGAAAGCAACGGCAGATTGTATCGACGTCAAGCAGTCGGCGAGGACCAACTGGTGCTTCCGAGAGCTCTGCGTGCTACGGCGCTGTCTCAGGCCCATGAGAGTGCGTTCGCTGGGCACCTGGGAAGAAGAAAGACCTATCAATGATTGGAACAGCGATTCTGGTGGCCGACAATGATCAAGGACGTGAAGGACTTCGTAGCAACGTGCGAAAAGTTTCAGAAGACGGCTCGAATCCCGAGCAGCCACCGGGTGCAGCTTGTGCGAGTGCCTGGAGTGGAGGAGGCCTTTACCAAAGTTATCATCGACCTTAGCGGGCCGTATCCAAGGACGGCGAGCGGTCACCAGTACATCCTGTCGGTTATCGATGCCGCTACTCGGTTTTCAGAAGGATTCCCACTGCGCAAGATCGATGCGGAGTCTGTGGCCAAGGCATTGATGGACTGCTTTGTGAGGACCGGCTTCCCAAAGGCCCCAGAGCGACAGAGGCACTAACTTCTCCTCGGCACTGCTGCAGGCCCTGTACCGGTGCACCGCAGTTGAAGGCATCCAGTCGACACCGTACCACGCGCAAAGCCAGGCGCTGGTGGAGAGGTTCCACGGAACGCTCAAGACTATGTTGAGGCGGCTGCCAGCTCGCGAGAAAAAGAGGTGGGACCAGTACCTGCCTTATTTACTGTTTGCCATCCGAGAGGTGCCTAACGAGACAACTGGTTTCTCCCCTTTCGAACTGTTGTATGGACGGACCGTCTTCTCGTACTTACGAGGACCGCTGCGACAGACCTGGGACGAGCAACTATCCGAAGAGAAGAAAAACATCATCTCCTTTGTGCTGGCCCAGAGAGATCGGCTGCGTGCCGGTCAAGAAGCAGCACGGAGCAACGAAGACGTAGTTCGGAAGCGCCAAAAGCTCTGGTACGACCGGAAGTCGCGGGAACGAGAGCTGAAGCCCGGGGATCAGGTGCTGCTGCTGTTGCCATCGACAGCCAAGAAGCTCCACTCTGAGTGGCGCGGCCCCTGTGAAGTACTGGAGAATTGCGGCGACGTGAACTATCGGATCCGGATTGGCACGGCAACCAACACGTTCCACATCAATCTGCTCAAGAAATACAACGCGCGAGAGTCGATTCTGGTGTGGTGAGTACATTCTTGTGAATAAATTGAAATTCCATATGTATTCACAAGCTTTTTGCGCAATATAATTTATTTTATTCTGTGAAAAAGTAGAACTTGGCTCTGACCTTGACCCTATATTCTGATTGGCTTATTTCCTATGCGTAAAACTGGGAGTTATTGTACCAAATGTGTTAAACACCTAATTAGTACTTTTTATTGCTATAATAATAAACATGTTTTGAGTGTTGCCTTCGCCGTCCCCGCCCCTTCATACGTCACAGCTAGTCGAACAAGCTAACATAGGAAGCAATAGATTTAAAATTCCAACCCAAATCCACTACACAATAACAACAACAACAACAACAACAACAGCAACAACAACAACAACAAACTACAGCCACCCTGGCTGAAGCCAAAGAGCGAGAAGCTGTCAAAAGGCGCGCGCAAGCGCAGACATGCCTAGGAGGATCAGTCCGCGAGGGTCAGAGATGCCGGTACAGCTCATCGTTGCTGATATTGGTCGTGGGGTACAAACGCCCCCTCAGCCGGTCTGGCAGTTCGCAGGGAGTGAAACGTCCCCCAGGCGAGCGCCCTGCGCTCGGCGATGTCGTCCTGCACGCTTGGTACTAGACCGCCGAGGTAGGTGAAAGCCGTGCAGCGAGGGAGCAGCGCCGCCTGCCCGCTCACATCATGACAGCGGATCTCAGCGGTCAGGGGCGGTCAGCACCATCGTCTTTTTGGCGTTCACAGACAGCCCGACCACGGTGGCTGCCGCGGCCGTCAGTTTGTCAAGCAGGCGCTGGGCTCCTTCCGCAGAGCTTGACAGCAGCGCCAGATCGTCTGCGTACGCCATTACGGAGAGCCTCTTCTCGAGATGTCGTCTACTTGTTCTGCGACAGAGCAAAAAGCCGTCGGAGTCATCAGGAAGGCTGACGCGCAGCACCTAGTCCGGGACCAGGACTAACAGGAAAGGCGCCAGAGTGTCCCCCTGCAGCACGCCAGAGGACGTGTCGAGGAAGTCCGACCGACCGTCTGGCGTCACAACTGCTGCCCTGGTCTCCTGGAACAGGACCATCACAGCCATTGCCAGAATGGTCGCAATGACTCGCCTTGACACCGAATCGAAGGCCTTCAGGAAGTCCACGAAGATGCAGACGACGATCGATTGGTGGATGCTAACCTCTTCTAGGATGCGGCGCAACGCGAGAATTTGTGTCGCTGTGCCCCTGCCTGGCCTGAAACCGTTCTGCTCTTGCCGGAGAAACTGGTCCAGCACTGGCTGCAGCCGCGTCAGCAGCACCCTGTTGTATACAACTTCGCGTCGCAGGACATCAATGAGATTCAATGCTCGGTGCCGGGCTTCTTTGGGATCCCAACGATGTGCGCGGTCCGCCACTCGTGAGGGGCGACGCCCCCCGCTAACACGCGGTTCATCACTTGCGTAACTTCCTGCGCCACTCGTGGGAGGCGCAACACTTCGACCGGCACTTCGTCAGGACCCGTGGCCTTGCCTCCCGGCGTCTTCTTTGCGAGCTGTAGCACCTCGTCGATGTCGATGGTGATAGGGCTGGTGTGAAAGGCGCTCTCCTCCGGCAGCGCAACCTCTTCAGGGAGCGACATATCGTCGTTCAGAGGCGGTGGAGGCGCGTTGAGGAAGCCGGAGAAGAAGTCCCGGAGCTCGTTTCGTCTCTCTTCGGGCGTGTCACCTGCCAGGTTTAGCGCATTGCGCCGCTTGCGGCCCGTCAGCTGGTGACAACCGGCCAAACGGGGCGGGGCTTCTTGTCAGGGCCGGCGTCGGTGACTTCCCGGATAGAGGCCTCCACTGCGGCGAACTGCCGCATCTTGAAGGTCTCCGCTAGGGCCTTCTCTGCGTTGGCTGTCCGCTCTTCCGCAGTCTCTCAACTGTCAGCCGAGCCTGCCGGAGTAACTCGTCATCCTGCCACACAGGCTTACCGCTTTGTGCTGGGTGTACAAGCGGTAGTGTCTTAGTGGCGGCGACATAGACGGCGGTGCTGATGTCCGAGTATTCGGCTGCGGCGGTTGCATCCGGCCTCCCGAATTCTAACGCTTCAGTGAAGGCCATGCAGAAGCGGCCCCTCACGGATGGATTGCGCAAGGCGCGGAAATAGCATGTCGCCTTGCAAAGTCAACCTGTGCGTCGGTTTTGTTGTTCTCGCGTTGCATGACGAAACGGGAGCGCTCGGACTGCCGCAGTACAGCGCATAAGTCTTCGAGCACCAGCACCGAGTCGCGCTGAGCCAACGCCTCCAGCTGTGCCGACAGGAACTCCATGAATTGCTGGTGCTCCGTCGGGTGCGCAGCCGTGGGAGCATTGGCGCAGAACAGACGCACGTTGCGCCAACGTTGACGCAAGTCAACTCGCAGCAGTCGCGGTGATAGGCTTTCGCATCGTGTGCATCGCTGTAGCCGGGGGCTGATCAGAGCGCCGACTCTTCCTCGGCCTCTTGAGTCCGCTGAGGTGTACTGTAGGAGCCAGCCGCCGTCGAGATGCTCTTGGTGAAGCCCCGGCTCGGTTGTGATGGAAAGCTCCTGCAGCTACACAACAACTCTAAGTAAACACTCGTCACAAATGCGATCTTTTATATAATCTACAACAAGCAATGCGCAGACGAATATATTTTAATTGTCCTTTCGGCAGACGAGATTGCACGGTGTTTCTTTTAAAGACAAGTTAAAAGCAGACGATGCCTTAAAAGAGACTGGAAACTTTTATAATTATTGTTAGTCCAAACAACCCTCATTTCTTCTGTGCCTAAACTAAACCCGACAATGATTAGGCGATCAATCAAGGATTCAGCAACTGCTTGGAAAATACATACAATCTGAATCGGATTACAGAACGACAAGTCACAGCCCTGAAATTATCTAATTTGAAATTATCATGGGCCTAAATGAGATCTTATAGTCACTTCGTCAACTGCGTTTCGTCAAATTGTTGACGAAGTGACCAGAATTGGCGAAGCTTAATCTGTTGTTGACGAAGTGACCAAGCTTTCTTAGCTGTTCGTCAACTATAGTTTTCAACTATAGCCGCGGAATGCATCTTGCAACGTGCAACATGACTATGACATGAACATTAAATGCATTCAGCTTGCTGCATACACCGCTACTTTAGTCCCCCTCCAGTCCTCGGATCCAGTACTCCACCTTTTCTCTGCATGCATGGTTCTCTGAGTTGGTTTTGATCTAGAATTCTGGTTCTATAGTCCTTGCTCTCTTCACGTGCCTCGGCCGTCCAAACGCATCTTCAGCCGCGTCAGACACTTCTGCGATAAATCAAGAGTGGTCTCTACGGGACTCAAGCCAGTTTTACGACGCCCTCCGTAAGGGTACAAAACAATACACACACCGTAAATTGCGGGTTTAAAATTACACGAATATAAAACTAACAATGTTTATACGCTTAACACACCCTTTAGATTTTTTATTTATTGCTGGCCTTAATTTTCTCTTTAATTTAAAAAAAATACTATTATTTTTTTTTACTCCAAAAACCTTTAGCTATTAAGCAAACAGTCATTCTTAAATTAAATAATAAATTGCCGCAACGATTAATACATGTTAAAGTTTTTTAAATGTAAGCGTAGCGATTAAGATAACTCGGACTATAGAGTAGCCAGTTAGGCCTACAATAAGTGTTAGTTGTCTTCCTAAGATTAGGCCTAACCACTAAACCAGTACCATTACTAGTTACTTGACTTCAACCAGACTTACCAGTACTAGTTATGATATAAGTCTTAGATTTAGCCTCAAGCTTAACTGCTAAAACAATTCAAAGTATAAAAACAAAAATGATTGTAAGTTTTATTTAAAATTTCGGATTAGAATAGGTCTACACAAATTTATTTGTGTTGACCATGCTCATACGTAGTCTACACAAACAAACTAATAAAAGCATAGGATTTTCGTGTACCTTGCACACTTCCCTTGTAGCCAGGCAGAGCAATGACATGGTGCAACTATTTTTATTTGCTATTGCCTCTATTGCTTGCTATTGTTAAACTTTTTTAACCATGCATATGCTGCATACATTGAACACTCAGTATATGTGTAGTGAGTTGTACATAATATTATCAGTAAATTACTTTAAGCAATGCACTGTTTTGGGATTGGTAAATTAAACTAATTGTTTATGCTGTTAGTGTCAAGTATACTTAACTATGCAGGGTAATAGGAATAAATTATGCTTATGGCAAATTTTGCAAGGCCAAAAAATCAGTTAGCTTTCGAATGGCCTCCAGTCTTTCTGTAATTTAATCCAATGTTTAATTTAGGTCCCTATCTAATTATAACTATAGGCCTAGCCTTAAACAGGAATGCATAACAGTAAAACTCAAATATTTTTATAAAACACTTGTCAGCTGGTCTGTGTAATCACCAAACCAGACCACAAAAGACTATAGTGCTAGTGGGACCAAGGCAATAGTTATTTATTTTTTTAATTTGGCTAAGAGAGCTAAGGGCCTTACTCTTGAAGATATTGTATACGCCGGATTCCTCCGGTGTACACCATGGCTTAGGCCAATTTGGAGTACAGTTTCTGGCGTACAAAAACTCTGAAAAAATGTAATGGCATACAAAGTAACAACTGGACAAGTGCAACTTTAATTGGCATACAGTATTATAAAAGCCTAATAAAATGTAACTCATAAGATAACATAAGACATTTAAATTTTTTATATATTCTCTGCTCGCAAATATATCTTAGTTTGTTTTGTAATAAAAAACAAATTAATAAAAATGCCAGCAAATAAAATGTAAGGATTATTACACAGTTTACGGAAGTGAATTTGTTTATTTTGTTTTACCTTATCATGCAAATTGCTTCGATCGAAATGTATTAATCTACATCATACATTTTTGTAATTTTTGTCACAACAGCAGTGCAAGAAAGTTAATGAAGAAATTCTCAGTTGACTGCTTTTGGCGTACAATTATTTTGTGCTGAAAAACATTGGTGTACAATGGTGTACATTACATTTTATTTTACTTTCTGCCTCCGGCGTACACATAGCATGATCGAGACTATAGGCTAAGGGCAAGGCTAGATATGTCTGTATAGTCTATGTCTATCTGTCTGGTTGTCTATCTGTCTAGTTGATATTGTAAAGGTCAATAGTAAATGTTTTTAAACTAAAAACATCCTGGAATTGAGCCTCAAAACAAAGCATTTCAATTCTGGGATTTTTAGGCTTGAAATTGGTTTGTAGTTTGGGCTAATTATAATCCTTAGGATTATAACATTGCAAGATCAGGATTAAAGGAATTTTAAGGCTTAAATCCTGAGATTGCTTTGGCATTTAAACCAATTTCAAGTCTCCATCTCTTTCAACTTAAGTATTATGTAAAATTCACAAAAAATTAAAACTTTCAAAATATTACAATTAATATAACTGCTGCTTACATGTCTCTGTTGAAATCTGACATCAAGAAATAGTAGAATTTGTTAAAACTGTTTTAATCAAGTGCCACAATTTGTAAAATGATTTACTGAAACAATTTTTTTTCTCTTAAAACAATTATCCTTCAAAGTTTACTTTCAAGATTTTGGTATGATATATCAACATCATATATAGTGTATAATATTCTTCGGACAAAAGCTAATAGCAGACTAATCTTGTCATAGAAAAAAATATGTGTACAATGTATATATATGTAGATTTTTGCATGGTGAAGTACAGTTAAATTAAAGGAAATATGATGTGGGATTTAACAGCTAAAACAAGTATAATTTTGGTGTCAATTTGATATAAAATATTTAGCTAGCAATTTGTCTGCCTCAATTCCTAAATTTAGGCTTCCCTAAATTTATGTTTTAATGCAACTAAAACTAAAAAATAAAAGCCAACAAAAATAGAAAAAGCAATCATTCATTTCACAAAATAAAAAAATTCTCTGAACAAGCAAGCCAAAAAGAATAATAACATTTTTTTAAAATAATTTCTGAAACTATATTAAATGTCATCATAAAATTGTCAGCTTCTGAAAAGTATGTTCAAGAGACAGTGGCATGTTCTATAACTATCAAATTGCTGGCTAGCTATCAAGTTGCAATGTTTAGTAATATTCTATTGTAGTCTAGGATTCTCACTGATCAATTCTTTGTGTACTTGTGTACTGTGTACTGCTCAATGCCAGGGTTGCAACATTGTAGCTGAAAAACTCTTCTGCAATCTGGAAGAAAATTGGGTGAATTTCTTTACTTTGTGGTTATTTTTGGTTGAGCCATGTCTAAGCCACATACATTAGATATTGCTTCCTAAGCTAGATAATATGGTTGTAATGCTTGCACTGACTCTTAGTATTGGCTCTTAGGCTACTCATTAGCATGTGAATTTTTGCAGTTTGGGCTATATCTTAACAAATTGTTGCCGTATCCTGTACTGAGGATGGTCAGATTCTGTGGCTGGCTTTAATGTGATTTGTCAGCTTTTCTTTGCTTTTGGTGCTTGTGCCTCAAATATAGGAATTATAACTTTGGGCTTGGCTCTTGCTAGGTGACAGTTAAGAATGGTTTCCTGAACCTGAGTGGCTTCCACCTGCTCCATTATAGAGTAACAAGATTTTTAACTGTGGGCTTGGCTCTTGCCAGGTTGCAGCTAAGAATGGTTTCCTGAACCTGAGCAGCTTCCACCTGCTCCATTAGAGAGTAACAAGATTTTTAACTGTGGGCTTGGCTCTTGCCAGGTTGCAGCTAAGAATGGTTTCCTGAACCTGAGTGGCTTCCACCTGCTCCATTAGAGAGTAACAAGATTTTTAACTGTGGGCTTGGCTCTTGCCAGGTTGCAGCTAAGAATGGTTTCCTGAACCTGAGTGACTTCCACCTTCCTTTCCCGAAAAAAACATTGTAAACTTGTCAAGTCAGCAACTTGGTACTTTGTACTTGACTGTACTTAAAAAGTTTGTCATGTTGGAGATCCAAGTACTTGGCAAGAAGTAGGTCGGTCGACATGTAGTTCAAACATTTAATACTTAGGAAGTACTTGGAAGTTATTATCTGAAATAGTTTGGTATCTGTACTTGAAAGTAACTTTAAATTCAAAATCAACATCCCAAACTTGCCAAGCTTGTAACAATACTTTGCAGTAACTATTCAAGTATGTCATGTTTACTTTCAAAGTTACTTGTCAAGTTTATTAGGGTTAGGGTTAAATAACCCTCTAATTCTAAGCTATGTCAATTCACCTCTGCACGTGAATGTACATAAAACAAGACATAAAATCGCAAACAGGCACAGGTGCGTACATGGCAGAGAATCAATAACCGAGGAAACTGCTATACGCGCAGGCGCTTTATCACAATAAATAGCATGTGTTGCTTTAGTTTTGATCTTTTAGTTTTTTATAATAGAGAATCAAACACATAATACATTTCTTCAAATTTATAATATTTCTGTTTATTTCTGTACAAATTTATCATTTGTCCACGCATATTGTCTAATTAAATGTCTTGATTTTTTGCTTATTTATTACATTCTACATTCTAATGGGATTGTAGTTGATTCAAAGAGGCGTCCGACTTATGACTTAACGGTCGTGGGTTCGTTCCCTACTCCACAGTAACGATTCGTGAACTCAAGCAAGACAACTACGCGTTGCTTCAGTTCACCCAGCTGTTAAATGCATACCAGCATTAGCTGGGGTAATTGAGGGTGGGTGAGGCGTTCCCGCAGTGCATGGACTGAACAGCGAAATGCAGCCTTCAGATGTGCTGGGCAATAGCTGCGGCTGTGCACCCCTTGCCTGATTGGGCAGGTTTTATTAATTAAAAATTTAATAAATTAACTAAATTCTGCAAAGAAATATTTAAAATATATGATCAGACAAATCGGAGTGTTATTCCACTTTTTATGAAATTGCAATAGAGTTTTAACATTGTCGTTGCGCACAAACCTGCAGCTAAACAGCTCCGGCATCAAAATCAGCATCAGCAGCCACCGATGAAGTCTCGCGAGATTGATGACAAGGACATAGAGTCTGTCGCATCCGCGCCGCCAGCCCGCAATCTCCGTCGGCAGTCACTGCTACCGCCGCCATCTCCTTCGCCGCTGAAGAGCACAGCTCAGCGCACTCGGCATGCCCCTAAACCTCGGCCTCCGCCTGCTTCAACGGAGAGCAGCTGCTCCGGCGACGCTTCAGCCAAGTCTGAGACACCGCAGCGCAACAACAGACGCCGGATGTCCAGCTCCTGCCAGCCAGAATCTGCCCAGCTTAGCGGTATCCGCAGCTCCGGAGTTGCTACAAGTCGCAGCCGCGGTCAGACACCAGTAGTCATCAGTTCACCAGCGTCCACTCAGCCATTGCCTACCGCACAGCCGCTTGCCATGCCACCTATCCCAGCCGCTGCTCCTGAGATGATTGAAGCCGGGTCAAAGAAGCCGGATAAGCGGCGCCGTCGACCTGATGATTTTCCGCCAGACGCACCGCTGTTTCGCACGCCCCGCCGGTCCAGCCCGGCGCCTCCGCTGCTCGTCTGTAGTTTCTGCCTTGGGGATGAGCGCAAGAATCGGGATGGCGCACCTGAAGATCTCATCGCCTGTCATGACTGCGGCCGTAGCGGCCATCCGACATGTCTAAAGTGGAGCCGAGCTTTGTACCTGCGCGTAAGTATGACTTTGCTTGAACCTTGTTCTTCGCTGGATCTGCATTATCGTGATTGAGACGAATAACTAATTAAACTAATATTATTTGCTTATTATGCTTTTTTGGGCGATAAAGGTTCGCCGCTACCCGTGGCTGTGTATCGAGTGCAAGCGCTGCGCCGTCTGCCTTACCGAAAATCTTCGCGACCGCAACTTGCTGTTCTGCGACTGGTGTGACAGCGGCTACCATCTTTCCTGTTGCCAACCGCCGCTGGAGCAGCCACCCGAAGGTCGCTGGCTATGCCGCTCCTGCAATGGCCTTCGGAAAGCTGTTCGACGTAGCAGAATGCTGCAGCGGCGAGCGGCAGCGGGCAAAGACATGGAGGAGGCCTTGGACACTTCTGGCTCAGACTGCTCAGACGATTCCTCAGCTTCCACCTCTGTTAAAAAGAAGAAAAAGAGAAAGATTATTGATAATGCAAAGAAGCCCGCGAAGGTGCCGCGCATATGCAGCAAGATCGTCAGCGACCTTAATAGCGATGTTGGCAGCAGCTCTGACGACCAGAAGCGAAGAGCGCCTTCTAAAAAAATGCCAAAGCTAGTTTTAAAGCTTAAAAAGCAGCCTCAGAATCTGCATCAGCAGCAGCAACGCTTGAAGCTTAAGAAATTGCTTAAGTTGAGCAAGGAAGGAAAATCCGTTAAGACTGGTCTAAAGGGCGTTCGGGGCACGCAAAAACAAAAGCTGAAGCTGAAAGATAAAATGAAAGAAAAGCTGCTTAAAAAGCGGCGCGGTCGCGACCTCCAAGGATTGTTCGATGGCCTGTCACACCTGTACCAGGCCGGCCGTAGGAAAGGTCGCCGTCATCACCAGCCAGAGGAGTCTGCCGCCGGTGGCAGCGGCAGCTCAGAGGACGCTCAACCTGTTGATGAATCCAGCGCCGCTGATGCCACCACTGAGGAGGCCGTCGTGGAAGAAGATCCGGTGCCTGAGGAGGACTTGCTGCTCTTCCAGTCCGTCAGAACCGCCTGTACCTCCAATTCTGTTGCCGCCGTGCCTGTGATTACAGCGATGCCCCAGGTAGTCACAGATTCCGCCTCCGTTAGCGAGGATGCACCATTGGCTTTCGCTTGCTCCTTGGCCACGGCTGCCGCTGCCGCGGCTGGGCAGGCTCTGCCGCAATCAATTCAGATTGGCGAGCACCGCATCAGCACCTGGTACTCGGCGCCTTATCCACAGGAGTACCTGCACCTACCCGTGCTTTATATCTGTCCTTTCTGCTTAAAGTACATGAAGTGCAACCAGGTGCTCAGTAGACACATGGGTAAATGCGAGCTCAGGCATCCGCCTGCGGACGAAATTTACCGCAGCGGTGATCTTAGTGTGTTCGAGGTTGATGGTCAGGTAAGTTGCCTTGATCTATATGACTACTATTATTTTGAATTGCTTTTTTAAATCCCTAATGCCAAACACTAACATACTCACACCTGCCGAATCCGCTAACAGACGAGCAAGCTATACTGCCAGAACCTGTGCCTGCTGGCCAAGCTGTTCCTTGATCACAAGACCCTGTACTACGACGTTGAGCCCTTTCTCTTCTACGTGCTCTGCCGCAAGGAGGCCGACGGCTGGCACCTTGTTGGCTACTTCTCTAAGGAGAAGCGCTCGGCACAGAAGCACAACGTCAGCTGTATCATGACCTTTCCCTGCTATCAGCGGCACGGCTATGGCCGCTTCCTCATCCACTTCAGCTACCTGCTGTCCCGAAGGGAGGGCGTTACAGGCTCGCCAGAAAAACCGCTTTCTGACCTGGGCCGCATCTCCTACCAGGCCTACTGGGAGGCCACCGTGTTGGAGTGGCTTGACACCAGGCGACCTCTGTCTGCTCCTTTCAGCTTGGCCGAACTGTGCCAAGACACTGGCCTTGATGCTAGGTTAGTTCGCCTTGCTTATACAATACTATTATTTATTCTCACTCATAGTGAACTAGAGTGGCTAAAACAGATTGACCAGTTTCAGTCATAAGTACGCGGATAAGTCCTTAAGTACCTAATACTCCGCGTATTCACACTAGACAACAAACACTAGACAACAAACACTGATGCTCCCATTCGCAGGGACGCCGCAGCCACTATGCAGCGGCTGGGCTTGTTGCACCGTCGCTCCGAGACTGGCCAGCTAGAGGCCCGCATCTCAGCAGCCTGGCTTCGGGACTTCATGCGCCGAACCGAAGCCAAGCGGCGTCGCCGGATCGCGCTGGATGAGGAGGCCCTGCGCTGGGTCCCTGTCGTGAACCGGCCGGCAGCCCACTATCAGCATGGTTACACGCACTCCTTGGCTTCTCCTGACTCCTCAGGTGGCGGCTGCGCGTCCGCTTTCTCATCTCCCATTCGTGAGCAGCAACATAAGGTGTCCTCTTCGCATTCTCTTCGGCAGCAACAGACTCACCTGCCAGCCGCGTCTCCCAAAGCCACTCAGCGGCCGCCACTGCCTCCGCTGTTGCCGCCGCCTCCAGCGCCGTCCGTTTCATCACCTCGTCACCTTCATCAACATCAGCCGTCCTCGTCTTCTTCTGCTTCGTCCGTGGCCTCTGGCCGACGCTCACAGCAACAGCAGCAGCAGGTGAGTGACTTAGCTGTCAGCTCGGCGGACTTCGGCGGTAGTAGCGGCGCAGTGGCCTCACCCAACAGATCCGTTGTTGTCTGCTGACTGGAGACGCTTGCTCATTCCGCCAGTCCTACCTGTTTGTCCTGTGAGCCCTTTCTTCTGGCACTGTGCAATCTTTGGTCCGAAGACGGCCTAATCTTCTGCTTGGTGTGTGCAAAAGTTCTTGCATTAATGATATGACTCCTTATGAGAATGCAGCTTTTATAAGCGAATTGTGCAACCCGCACTATTGCATTCGTCCCATTAAACTAAATTTGTGTTATTTATGATTTTGTCTTTAAAGCTATTGTAACTGACGTGGCTTTTTGTCACATAAAAGTGTAAATATTTGTTTTGCTAACAATAGACGTTGCTGTGGCATGTATAACGGAGACTGTGATTTGAATCGGGCCTGTTTTTGTTTTGTCAGTGCCGTGTCGAGTCCACACGATCTGTCCACTGAGCACCAACACCTTTGCGCTTCTGTCTATTCGGGTCTGTACTTCCGCCTGCCAGCTGAATATGGGTTTCTCAAAGGTTCAACTGCAGCGGTGATGCATATTGAAATGATTCTCTGGTGTTGCTATGCTATTTTAAGTCCTTTGTCACGGCCGACTGCTCGTTTTTTCCTCCGTTTTTTACTTTGCTAACAGAACTTGCGGCTTGCATAACTTTGCGATGACAACAATAGTTACTAGTTTTTATTGTATAGAGCGCTTGTGCTTAACATTTCACTTTTCTGTTGTCTGATTATTAGTTTTATCTGATCGTGTCAGATAGTGTTAAATCTGTTTTTACTCGTAGTCCCAATTTGAGATCACTGTTTACATGCGAACCAACTTGTTTTTTGTTTCTACGCGCTGTTTTTAAACTATTTGTAGCTTACGAATTGCACATCTTGTTACTTCTAGTAGCACTCTCCGTTTTTTGTTTGACTTGGCGAGATTGCCTGTGTAATTCTGTCCCATGTATACAGTGCAGCTCTGGCCCTGGGGTCTGGCGGCTAGCAGTCTAATTGGCTAATGTAAATCATGCGCTCATCGCGTAGCCGAATCCCGTGTCCTGCCACCCGGCTCTTTGACTGCACCTTGCTTGTAAACTATTCGTCAGGCATTAAGGCAAAATATATGTTTCTCCTAACTCCGCTTTCAATACCCACACGACGACTCATGGCCTTGTGGAGTTTTTATGCAATAATTTTTACTAGACCTTAATGCTGCAATCGCAAGTTTTAAGAAGCACAGACGATTTTGACACACTTAGTAAATTGGCAAATGTATCCTTTCGGCAGACTTCCCCTTTAATTAACCAACTAGCTAGCATAACTAACAGCCAAGTTCCTACTCAGCACCCAGAGCATCAGCATCAGTTATCCCTAACAGTCAAGTTCCTACTCAGCACCCAGAGCATCAGCATCAGTTATCCCTAACAGCCAAGTTCCTACTCAGCACCCAGAGCATCAGCATCAGTTATCCCTAACAGCCAGTTCCTACTCAGCACCCAGTCGTGAGTAGCACGCAGCAGCACCCGCTTATCCCTTATATGTGCTCTTTCAGTGCGCGGAAGCGAGTTCGCGAGTCTAGTCCAGCATACCAACTCAAATCTAAATGAGCAGCGTGGCGGCAGCTGTTGGCGACCTTGCCAACGGGGAGGGCAAGCAGGAACAGTCAACCACCGAAGAGAAACGCAATCCCATAGAGGCTGAAGAGGACGTGGAGGAAACGGCGGATGCAGCAGCGGCAGGCAGCGGAAAGTCGACGAAGAAAAAGAACAAGAAGAAGAAGAAAAAGCTGACCGCTGCGGCAGCTGGTGAGGCCACTAGCGCGTCAGCCGCCGCTTCGTCAGTGCCGAAGTCGCTGAGCCGCGAAGCCGGTTCCAAGCAGGCGCCCACTAAGCCTATCCACGAGCAGTTCCCCGGCGGCCGCTACCCCGTGGGCGAGGAGCAGCTGTATCCGGGAGACGAGCGGACTGCCAAGGAGCGGGTTTCGAGCGAGGAAAAGCGTGCTATGGACCTCGCCCAAGAGGAGGTCTGGCAGGAGTTCCGGCGTGCAGCCGAGGCTCACAGGTGTGTAACTGAATTCTTAGTGACTTTTGAGCTTTTAGCCTGCGTGACAACTGAGACGCCACTTCGTGCATTGCTTCTACAGACAGACCCGCTACTACATCCGCAATTGGATCAAGCCTGGCATGCGCATGATCGATATTGTGGAGGAAATCGAGAACTGCAATCGACGCATCATCGCCGAGAAAGGCTTGGAGGCTGGCCTGGCCTTCCCCACCGGCTGTAGCCTCAATAACTGCGCCGCTCACTATACGCCAAATGCTGGCGATGAAACTGTGCTGCAGGAGGATGACGTCTGCAAGATAGACTATGGCATCCACGTCAACGGTCACGTGATCGACTGTGCCTTCACTGTGCACTTCAACCCGCGTTACGATCCACTGGTGCGTTTGGCTGCGAGCCTGTGTGTAAAGGCCCCTACCCAATCCCATACAATTGTCTCCGTAGACTTTCTAAGATGCTGCATCACCGTGACTTCCGGCTACTTCCGGCTACAGTCTAAACTGTTCAGCAAATTCTATAATTAATAGTCCATTCCTATAGTTCTATTTCATGTTTTGCTTTTAGCATTCGTTATTCCCGCTTCCAATCCTCACAGGTGGAAGCCGTCCGAGCTGCCACAAACGCCGGAATCCGCGCAGCCGGCATCGACGTCCGCGTCTGCGACGTTGGTGAAGCCATTCAAGAGGTCATGGAGAGCTACGAGGTGGAGCTGAACGGCAAGATGTACCCTGTGAAGTCCATCCGCAACCTGAATGGGCACTCTATCGGGCAGTACAGGGTACACGGCAGCAAATCGGTGCCCATTGTAAAGGGTGGAGAGGCCGTTAAGATGGAGGAGAATGAGGTGTTCGCCATCGAGACCTTCGGTAGCACCGGCAAGGGCATTGTGCACGACGCCATGGAGACGTCGCACTACATGAAAAACTTCGACGCTGGTCACGTGCCACTGCGGCTGGCCAAGGCGAAGCAGCTGCTGAATGCCATCAACAAGAACTTCGGCACTCTAGCCTTCTGCCGGCGCTGGCTGGACCGGCTTGGCGAAGAAAAATATCTGATGGCCCTGAAGAACCTGTGCGACTCCGGCCTCATCAACGCTCATCCGCCCCTGTGCGACGTGAAGGGATGCTACACCGCCCAGTGGGAGCACACCATCCTGCTGCGCCCCACGTACAAAGAGGTCGTGAGTCGCGGCGAGGACTACTGATTTCTGCATCGCTCAAAACGGCTCCAGGATGTCTATGATTACTCAGACCTCCAGTTGCATTCTATCTTTTGCCTGTATTGATTCGGTTGCGATTAGTTTTGTCAGCAAGTTTCTTGTTCTAGTGGATTACAGCTTCCCTGCTCCCCTGGACATTGTTCTCATAAATGGATGCATTATTTTCAGTACTAGTTTCCTTCGTGAGTTGATTGATTTGCAGTGCACCACCAGAGTTTTTTATGTTCTAGTTCGGAAGATTGCAGCGTCTGTTTAAATGGCTGGTGTGTTAATTTGGACAGTCCAATTATTAGTGACTGGCAGTGCGGACATCTCAGTAAATACTGTATTTATTCATGCTTACTGACTGCTGCTTTGCAATCTTATTTATTTATTTTCTAGTCTAGATTTGTAAGGGGCTTCTGAATGTACGCATGCATTTTTCAGTACTTCTAATGTTAGATCTGGACTTCATCTTGTTTGTAAGGAGCTATTCCGGCGTGGGTCGATATCCGTGTGCACTTTTGTCTATGGTATATTCTTTATCATTTGAAGTTAGACTTCCGGTCTATGATCAGATGCTAATGGCTAAGTGGGCTGCATTTGTATCACTAGTACTACATGTAGCTCAGGAACCATTTGAAAGCCCACAGCTATAGTCACTCATTGCAGCTAATCTGCAGCAGCCATGTCCGCAATCTCCGTGCTAAACAGCAAGGCCGAGTTCGCCCGGGCCCAGCAAGCGCTGGCCATCAACATCTCCGCCTCGCGCGGCCTCCAGGATGTGCTCAAGAGCAACTTGGGTCCGAAGGGCACCCTCAAGATGCTGGTGTCCGGAGCCGGTGACATCAAGCTGACCAAGGATGGCTGCGTGTTGTTGAATGAGATGCAGATCCAGCATCCTACCGCCTCCCTCATCGCCCGAGTTGCAACTGCTCAAGACGACATGACTGGCGACGGCACCACCTCCACCGTGCTGCTGATAGGCGAGCTGCTCAAGCTGTCCGAGGATCACGTGACTGAGGGTTTGCACCCGCGCCATCTCACAGAAGGCTTTGAGATCGCCAAGGACAAGGCGCTAGCCGTGCTGGACGAGATCAAGATTCCCGTGACCCCAGCTGACCGCGACCTGCTTCTCGGTGTGGCCAGGACTTCGCTAAAGACCAAGGTGATTTGTCTTGCGTTTTTTAGCGCATGTTGCTGAGTTTTCCAAAAGCTCATGTTGCTTAGCGCTACATTGAAGCTGTTCTCTGATTGCTAGTTGTATAGTGCAGAATTCAATCTTCAAGGGAGTGTATACAAGTGTCAGCATAAAACGCCACTAATATTGTTCTATACGCAGGTGCACGCAGCCCTCGCCGAGCTTCTGACAGAGGCGGTGACCGACGCTGTCCTGGCTGTGCGGCAGGATGGCGCGGAGCTGGACCTGCACCGCGTGGAAATCATGCAGATGATGCACAAGACGGACATGGACAGCAAGCTTGTGAGGGGGCTGGTGATGGACCACGGTGTGCGCCATCCGGACATGCCGAAGCGCGTAGAGAATGCCTTCATCCTGGTGGCCAACGTGTCTCTAGAGTACGAGAAAACTGAGGTGAACTCTGGCTTCTTCTACAAGTCGGCCGCTGAGCGAGATAAGCTGGTGCTGGCTGAGCGCGAGTTTATCACGCAGCGCGTGCAGCGTATCATTGCCTTCAAGGAGTCCGTCTGCTCCGGCGCCAACTCTGGCCGCGCCTTTGTGCTGATCAACCAGAAGGGCGTGGATCCACACTCGCTGGACCTGCTGGCCAAGGCTGGCATTCCGGCGCTGCGCCGAGCCAAGCGCAGGAACATGGAGCGCATTGCGCTGGCTTGTGGCGGCTACGCTGTCAACTCTGTGGGTTGCCGCGGGCTCTGCTAGCCTTGAATCCTTAGTTCATGGAATTTTCAACCCACAGCTGTCAGCCTTTATCATAGGATAGCATTAGTTGTGCAGGCATCAAATTTGCACTGATAGCAGATTTAATAATAAAAGTGGAGAATTCAAGTATACGGACTTTTATGGTGTGCGTTCAGGAATGGGTCTTTCTATGGTTCTACATAGCACGATGCCATTGTAAATGTGACAGACCAGACAAAAAATTACCTTCGAAATTTGCCTCTCCAGGTGGACGACCTGACACCCGATTGCTTGGGTGAGGCTGGCCTGGTGTACGAGTACACGCTGGGCGAGGAGAAGTACACTTTCGTCGAAGAATGCAAGCGGCCCCAGTCCGTCACGCTGCTAATCCGTGGTCCGAACAAGTACACCCTGACGCAGATCAAGGATGCTGTCAATGACGGCCTGAAAGCCGTTCGCAATGCCATCAACGACGGCAGCGTTGTGCCCGGCGCCGGCGCCTTTGAAGTTGCCGCCAACCGAAGCCTGGTGCGCGCAGCCGAGTCCGTGCCCGGTCGCGCTCGTCTAGGCGTCCAGACATTCGCCGATGCCTTGCTGGTGCTACCCAAGGTTCTGGCGGCCAATGCCGGTCATGATCCGCAGGAGGTGAGACTTGAATTTACTGGTCCAAGTGTGTATCAGTTATTTCTTAAATCGTGTACCGTCGCTACCCCCATCCTCAGGTGATGGTTAAGCTGCTAGAGGAGAGCCAGCGCAGCGGAGGCGCTGCTGTGGGCTTGGACCTGGCCACGGGCGAGACCTGCCTGCCAGCCGATGCTGGCATCTTTGACAACCACTGTGTGAAGAAGCAGATTATCAACTCGGTGTCCGTCATCGCCGCCAACCTGCTGCTGGTGGACGAGATCCTCCGCGCCGGCCTGTCCTCCCTCAAGGGCGAGTGACTGCTGCCCGAGTGACTGCATGGCCTGCTTGACATGGCCCCGAGCTCTCTCGTGGGTTGTGAAAGTGTGACGTCACAATTAAAAACAATGAGCGAAAGTTCGTGGTCTATTTCTGGATCATTCGTGTGGGTTTTCAGAAAGATAAACTTTGCGGTTTCTGAGCAGGTTTCAAATCAATCCCTTTAGTTCCTACTAGGTAAGTGCTGAATCAGAGATTCGTCAGTGAGCTTAAGTAAGAAAAATAATCTGATCAGATTCTAATTTGGGTCTGCGGTGATTTTCTATTGGTGACGTTGTGATCCCCTAGCGACTGTCAGCTTGAGTACCCCTTCGCAATTGAGCCGTCTCTTGAGCACTGTTTCCTCTCAATGTTTTTCTACTGTTCCTACTCTTATTAAATATGCTATTAGTGCAAGCTTTGCTGCCGTCTGAATTTTTTACTTCTAGCGTGCTTAACTTGTTTTTTAGCTTCATGAAACTTCCTGCAGCCACTTCTCGACAGCTAAATCGGTGGCAACAACAGCACCCGCTGCGTCGAAGTTCGAATTGTTTTTTTTCCTTCAAAGACTTCTTCAAAGCCTAACTTATCCCCTCAAGTTTATTCCGGTCCGCCCGGCCCAGTAACTGCTGCGCGGTCAGCTAATATTAGACAATAAGTAAAGCCTCTGGCTCAACTGCCGAGTGTTTGCCCTGGCTGTTTCAATCTCTTGTTGGATTAAGAACACTGTGCGGCCTTGGTGTTTCTGATTTCTGTTGTATTAGTGTCAAATGCGATTAGCCAGCCATATCTGGTAGCCAGACATTGGGCACTGGATTGCTGATAGATGTGATTCAGTAGTATTCAGGTCAACCAGCCAAATCTGGTAGCCAGACATTGGGCACTGGATTGCTGATAGATGTGATTCAGTAGTATTCAGGTCAACCAGCTAAATCTGGTAGCCAGACATTGGGCACTGGATTGCTGATAGATGTGATTCAGTAGTATTCAGGTCAACCAGCCATATCTGGTAGCCAGACATTGGGCACTGGATTGCTGATAGATGTGATTCAGTAGTATTCAGGTCAACCAGCCAAATCTGGTAGCCAGACATTGGGCACTGGATTGCTGATAGATGTGATTCAGTAGTATTCAGGTCAACCAGCCAAATCTGGTAGCCAGACATTGGGCACTGGATTGCTGATAGATGTGATTCAGTAGTATTCAGGTCAACCAGCCAAATCTGGTAGCCAGACATTGGGCACTGGATTGCTGATAGATGTGATTCAGTAGTATTCAGGTCAACCAGCCAAATCTGGTAGCCAGACATTGGGCACTGGATTGCTGATAGATGTGATTTATTAGTATTCAGTAGTATTCGCGCCGAAACTGCGCCAACTCGCGGGCAAGTACAGCCAGGTGGCATTCGTCAAGCTGGAAGTTGATAAGATTCGGGTGAGTGAGATTCTAGCATCAACCCGAACTGTCCGCTTGCAGCCGACATGCCGCAGCTGACTCTGAACACCAACGTGTCTGGTAGCCACATTGACAGCCAGCTGCTGCGGGACCTCACGGACCTGCTGGCCAAGCAGCTGGGCAAGCCGGACACTTACTGCACCGTTCACATCTGCCCCGACCAGCGCATGGCTTTCGGCGGCACTGAAGACCCCTGCGGCCACGCCACCCTCCTGTCCCTCGGCGGCCTTAGTGACAGCCTCAACCGCGGCATCTCCAAAGCCCTAGCCGAGTTCTTCAGTGCACGTCTGGGCATTCCGCCCGCCCGATGCTACATCCGCTTTGTTGACTGTCAGCGGCACGAGCTCGGCTGGAACGGCGGCACATTTTGAGCTGCTTTGCGATCATTGAGTTCATTATAATGGATCAATGTTACCGAGTACATTCAATTATGGAGCCCTGCAATTCTGGTTTGAGCGTCAATTAAAGAAAAAAATAGCGTTTCATTGGGATTTTGTCCCTATAATTATCCATGTACATATTGTACACCATGTACTGAATGCCAGTCCGACTGTTGTCACATACTTTACTTTTGTATTTAGTTCACCCTTAGGAAGCGTATTCGCTTGCAAGAATGAGAGCTAATTGTTAAATTATGATTAGTGATTAAATAATAAACTGCAGTTATGCTTTTTGTTGGGCAATATGCTATCCTAGTTCCCCAGGTAGTTAGTCTAGGCATTTTCCAAGACAAAGCACAGCAGGCAGCATCCATAGTCACCCGTAATGCACTGCTATACGCACTTAAAAATCCACTGTATTGCGGCGCTATGAACTCCTCTATGCGTACATTATTCTTCTAAGTCTATGCCATTTCGTTCTCTAGTTCTTGTTATTGCACTGTTTGCTATTGTGGCTGATTTGGCTTCGGCTCCACCAACTGAAATAAATAGTCTGATAACTTACACGACAAGTATTTCTGCTTATCTCTGTTCAGTCTCTATATTTTATTGGCTTTATGTACTATTAATTATAGATCAAGCAGTAAATCAGCTTCCAAACTTCATGCTGTAGTCTGTAGTTATTACTAGCGGATGTGTCACTAGCTGTACATCTGGCCCTAGGTGTAACTTGTAAATCTTCTGCATCAGCTGCAGGCATTCATTCTCGAAGCATAGCAGCTCATTGACAGTTTTGTATGTAAATCTCCACCGCCATACATTTTGCTTGCAGGCTGCATTCAGGCAAAAGAAGAAGAAGCAACAGAAGCGCCGCGCTGTCCAGCAGCGGCAGCTGCGGTCCAGCAGCGGCAACCCAGCCGCAGTCCCGGGCCGCCCAGCTCCATGCGGTGACTTCCTCGGCCTACCGTGGCGCGAGGAGGCGCAGCTGCGCAAGGCGCTTATCCTCAGTCTGCGCGATGGCCGCCCGGTGAGCCGCCGAACTGTTGAGCGCTCAATGACCGCTTCAGCACCTGCAGTCCTCTCCTCAGCTGCACCTGCTTCCACCAAGCCGTCAGCACCTGCAGCGAGAAGTCCGCGCCTTCTGCCGCAGCCCCCGCCCCCGCCTGAACTGCGTCTGGACCCCAACACTGGCAGGCCTGTCTCTACCGTCGCCTTCCTTGACTTTCTCTGCTGTTATCGGTCAACGGCCTCAGCTGCCTCCGCCGCAGTGCCAATTCGGCTACGCTGGCTTGCACTGCCGCCCAGCCTCCGCAGGATGAAGCAGCGCGTACCATCACAACAGTTGCCACTGACGCCGTTGTCTCTAGCGCCGAGGCAAAGCCAAGCACGTAGCCCGCTCTCGGTTGATACAGCTCCAGAGATCCCAACCAATCCCCAGCGCCCTGAAACTCAGCAGCAGACCAATGGCAAGCAAGCTCACCGTCAGGGCAATGGCCACGTCAACGGCCATTGTGAGTCGTTGCATCTTCAGCATCAGCGACAGCAGCAGCAGCGAGTGGCTGCTGCAGGCAGGGCCAAGCGTCGCGCTCTGGCAACACTGAGGGCTGCGGCTGCCAGCTGCGCTGTACCGGAGAAACGGCAGACAGCAGCAGCGCCAACCACGGCGGCTCCTCACCAGATGCAGCGACGCAGTGGCCGTCTTGCAGCGGCGTGAGCCACTAGGTTGAGCTGGTCGCTTTACTTTTTTATGCCCAGAGCTGGCTAATCATTGTCTGGTACATTCAAACTGGTGCTGTAGAAGCTGGCAGCTGAGAAAAAGCTTCTAGGTAGTTTAACCAATTAGTTTAACCATTTAACCAATCATGACATTTAACCTATAGTTGATTAAATGAACTATAGGCTGCTGCAGCCTGGTCATTATGTTATGATTTTGTAACTGCTGTCTTGTTTTTGTGACTCGGTTTATTTCTATTATAATTTCGTTTCAATAGCGTTTGCTCTGCTTTTTAATCGACGACCAATAGATCTTCTTATTTCCTTTTTTCGCAACTCAGGTCGCCTATGTTGTACATTGTACTTTGTACATATGTTATAATGCGGCTATTATTTGTTGATTGGCTCAGCATCTTCTGGCTGAGTTCTCGCGCACTGCTCAGATACTCGATGCATCGCATTTTGTTTGCGCGTCTCTCTTCTCTTTGATTTCCTGTTTATGTAACTATTTAATTTATAACCTCTTATCGACTGTTTGCACTAAATACAAGCTGTAGAATTGCTTTTTTGTCCAACGTTTCGTTTTAGGCAAACCAAACAGGTAACTGGACTTCATTGTTTTCTACACTAGAATTTTATCCGCTACTCTGAACTGTAAGATAATAATAGTTGTGGAATACTTAGTCTCTGTGGCCTTCTGCATGCTCGTTTGCATTTTCCATTCCAAAGCGCTCATCAAATTTTTGTTCGGCCTGCGCTGACGTGTCTTTGAACATCGCATTGAATAGCTCGCGCCCTCGCCCACAGCCAGCCAATGTCTGCCGATGTCGTGGAAAGTTTGGTCGAAGGTCTCTCGCACACTCAGCTGGGTGATCCAGACTCCGGCTCCGAGGATGTCGATGCTCCGGCTTCCGCTGATGGCCGGCTGCTGAGCTTTGCCGACCGTGGGCTAAAGCTGGACACTGCCGAGACCGCTGCCGAGGTGACTGCCGCGCTGGCAGCTGGCGATCCTGACCTTGCTGCTCTCGACCTCTCCGGAAACACGGTCGGCGTTGCCGCCGCTGTAACCATCGGGGCTGCTCTTGCGCGGCACGCGCGCAGCCTGCGCCGCCTGCTGTGGAAGGACACCTTCACCGGACGCCTCAAGACAGAGATCGGGCCCGCGTTGACGGCCATGACCCGTCCACTTGCCCTGCCAGACTCTGGTGCCAACCTCATCGAGATCGACCTATGCGACATCGCCTTCGGCCCCAACGGTGTTGTCGGTGTCACCGACCTGCTGGCTTCACCGGCCTGCTTCTCCCTCCGCGTGCTGCGCATGAACAACGAGGGCCTTGGCCATCAAGGCTGTCGCCTTCTCGCTGACGCCCTCGGCCGGGGCATCGACGCCAGCGAAGCAGCAGGCCGGCCACTTCGGCTGCGAGAATTTTCTGCTGGACGCAACCGACTTGAGAATGACGGAGTCACCATGCTTGCTGCCCCGCTTAGCCGTATGGCCAGCCTGCGCAAACTGGAGCTCTACCAAGATGGCATCGGTATCCACGGACCCGAGGGTGCTCAGCAGCTCGCCGCCATCGTGGCCGCCAATCCGCGCCTACGCTGCCTTAACCTGTCCGACAACAGCATCAAGCCGGATGGGGCTCGTCTTCTAGCTGACACTTTGCGCCGGCTGCCACACCTCACCGAGCTCAACCTTGCCGACTGCCTGCTGCTGAGTGAGGGTGCTCAGGTAGGGCCTGTTTTTGTCTAAGCTTAAGGAGTGTTCAGGATTTGTGCTGCATTAATTTCCATCTCTAGTTTGTATTTATTGCTGTCTGTTGTCTGTAGCCATTACCGTCTGTAGTCTGTAGCCATTAGCATCTGTAGTCTGTAGCCATTAGCATCTGTAGTCTGTTGTCATTACCATTGCATTGCTTCAGTGCACCCAGCTGTTTAATGGGTACCAGCTCGGGTAATTGTGTGTGAGTGTGGCATTCCCCAAAGTTCAGTCATTGGACTGATATAAAAAGCCTTTATAAGCGGTGCGCAATAGCTGTGGCTGTGCAGTCTGTTGCACAGATGGCCTGACTGGGGCAGGTGTAATACATTTTAGTAATAATAATAATAACTGTTATCGCTTTTTAGGCCATCGCCGACGCCCTTGACGAGGCCCCGTGTAAAAATTTACGAGAACTCGTCCTGAGTGGCAACGAGATCAACAAAGACGTGGCACTGGCAGTGGCAGCGGCTGCGGCCGGTAAGCCTAGCCTACGTCGGTTGGACCTGAACGCCAACATGATCGGCGCTGAAGGTATCGAGCTAATTCGTCAACATGTCCACGCTTCTGGCGGAGCAGAACTGGCCTCTTTCTCTGATGATGAAGGCGAGGCCGACGGCGAGGATGATAACGACGATAATGACGAGGGTGCAGCCTACGGAGAGGAGGCAGCCGAGGACGATGAAGATGAGGTCGAAGCCGCGACTGCTGGTCTATCCATCGGCGCCGGCACCGGAAACCGCAGCCTGTTTGACAACCTGCCAGCTACATCGCTGTCAGGCTGCAGCATCTTTGGCGGCTCGGCAGCTTCGAGGCCCGCACCCAGCACAGGATCAGGCAGTGGGGTCGTGGCTTTCAGCTTCAAAGCTGCCGCGGTGACATCAGCCGACAAGTCCGCATCTACGCCATCGTCTGAGGCGGGACTGCCGCTGCTGCGGCCCAGCCGGCTCTCCGCTGTCGGCCAGTCTGATGCCGAGTCCGCAGCGGCAACGTCGCTTGTGGACCGCCTGCTAACCTCGCCGGCTACGTTCCAGCTCGGTGCCAACGACCTGACAGCTGTCGGTCCAGAACCCGGGCCACGCTTGCTGCGCGCTGCTCTGGCTGCTCCCGACCTGCCCGATCGCTGTCAGCGGCTGGTGGCTGGGGCCTTGGCCATGTGCCTGCAGGCCGACACTCCTCAGGCGGAAATGGCGGCAGCCGGCCTGCTGCAGGCGGCACTGCAGCTGAAGCCGGTTGTGCCAGGCGGCTGGGTTCAGGCTGTGCTCACCGAATGCGGCCTCATCAAGTGCGAACGCCTGCGTAACCGGCGCCGGCCCTGCGACCTGGCGCGCACGGCACCATTTTGGCGCGCTTTGGGCCGCGCGCTAACAAGCGTTGGCGACACTGCATCAGCTGACCAGCGGCGCTGTCTTGCTGCGTGTCTGGATGGCCTATGGCCTCGTGGAGACGCGTCAGCCGCCGCTAGCGCCAAGCAGAGTCTTGTAGGCGCCCTCACCGCCCTCTAGCGATCGATGTTTTGGGTAGATCTGAACTGCAGAAGCCTGAACTCCCCCGGCGGCCTGCTGGTGTGCGAGTCTGTGGGGGAAGCTAAATAATTTAAAAGCCATTTTGTCTGTCCCAATGTTTTATTAATGTACTTCTGAATCCGGTGCGTATTGAACTTGTCGCTGTCCCGGGTAGGAAGTGGGTGGCTGGCCACAGGTTTCTACCTGCATTTAACAAATCTGCATTCGGAAAGCCAACGCGTTTATAATTCTGTCTTTTATGCTACTCAGATGATTTGTTGGGGTGGCAGTTTAGAGACAATGATAGCAATGTGACATGCTTCGATAGTTATCTATTTTTATTGCGGCTTGAAACATCAAATTGTTCAATAACTATAAATAAACTAATGGCGCTATTTTAAACTATTACGCTAGAACTGGGACTATTGTATATTTTGTCATTCATTTGCCGTTAATCTGTCCTATCAGTCTTTAATGCTTTCAAACACAATATTTTGTAGTTCCTGAATTCAAACTTTTTTAAGAGCTTCCGTTTCTGAGTTGACTGACGCCTTCCACGTTTCATCAAACTGCACATTTCAGCCCAGACAGGCAGAACCGGTCCAAACCGGTTAGAACAGCCAGTCTAAACACAGAAGCCAGGCAGAGCTCGGTCATGACCCAGCAGTCCAAACGCACGCTCATCAAAGCCATCATCCTGGGCGACCAGGGAGTGGGCAAGACCGCCTTGCTGCACCGGCTGGTGAAGAACAGCTTTACGCAGTACTACAAGACCACAGTGTGCGTGGACTTCCTAACCAAGGACCTGTGCATTGATGGCAGGCCTGTCACGCTGCAGCTGTGGGACACGGCTGGTCAGGACCGCTTCCGCTCGCTCGGTGCCTTCTACTTCCGCGGCGCCGACGCCTGCGTGCTGGGTGCGCAGTTCTTGACTGACTTGCGTTGCCTGTGTTCTGGCATTAGTGATATTCCAATCCGTTATTACGAGAACAATCCCAGTGAAGAGCAACTTTGGGAATTTAGATCATCCGTTCATTTGTGCAGCAAAATGGAATTTATTTATTGATCGGTAGCAGCAGTATTACCCTCTGGCTGTAATTCAGTGCTACATTTGCAGTATCTACCTCAATTTATTCCCCATTGTCCCCACCCTCCCTGAAGTGTACGACGTGACCCAGCCGAACTCATTCAAGTCGCTGGACTCGTGGCGCGACGAATTCCTGGCCCAGGCTGGGCCACGTGACCCGGATAAATTTCCCTTCATCCTGGTTGGTAACAAGGTGGACCTGGAGAGCCGCTCAGTCACTAAGAAGCGGGCCGCCCAGTGGGCCCAGTGCAAGAGCTGCATGCCCTACATCGAGTGCTCAGCCAAGGAAGCCGTCAACGTTGACGACGCCTTCTCACTGCTGGCCCGCATCGCACTGGCCCGCGAGACCTCCGCGGCAGCCGCCGATGAAGCCGCCTCCTCAGCCTCGGAGCTGCCGCCGGCCATTCAGCTGCGCGCCTCCGATGCGGACTCGGAGTCCGGGCAGCGGGCCTGCCAGTGCTGAGTATCGGCATACTTTTAGCTTATCTTGTACTCCGACATAATCTACACAATTGAATGTGATTCAGTCGAGTTGCAACTTTTAATTGTTTCGTTTAAACAGCAGCGAATGTTTATGATTTTATCTCTGCATGCTTAAGCTAATCCTCGCTTATAGTATTTTCGCCCGCGAGTTGATCAACTGGTCGCCCGTTGTGCAAATTTGGACTTTCCCTTTTTATGGGCTTGTTTATCACCAGGTGGACAGCCTGGGATTCTAACTGTGTTTTCAGTCATTCACTAGTCACATAGCCTCCCATATGTTGGGAACAGAATCATCAGTCCATGTCAGCCTGGGATTCTAACTGTGTTTTCAGTCATTCACTAGTCACATAGCCTCCCATATGTTGGGAGCAGAATCATCGGTCCATGTCGATGATGTTTTATTCGACTTCTACTTTTCACCTAAGGTAAAAAGTGTACATTTTTACGTCGTTTGTTTTTTGTATTTTTGAGTACCAACTGTTGTAACTGCCGCTGCTATAGTCATCTTTTTTGGTTCCTGGCGTGTCATTTAGCCCCTTCAGCGAATCCTTTCCGCTGCTTTCGCTGAAATGCTAGCCTCCTCAATCTTCCTGCAGTTCTGTGATAAGCTGTTGACAAGGAGGATTAATTGAGGGTGCGGCTCGTAGACTTACTGGAAATCGGTCTTCAAATTTTGAAAGGAGGTTTTAACATTGAGTCATCGTTAATGACTTTGAGTCATCGATCATCCCAGGCTTCATTGCACGGTTTAAGGTGTCTCAAACGCCAATTCACATGGATAGAGCGATGACCCGCTCCGAAGATTTAATTTAGGCCCCGAGATGGCTTCTCAATGTTATTTGGCACTGAAGCCTTTGGAACTGAGTAAGCTCGTGTGTACCATTTGTCTATGTATTATACGAGACATAGTTTTGTTTCTTTCCGCATTTGCAGCAACTCAGTACCCTTTAGCAATGGCCCATCGATTAAGAAGACTCCGTGGCAAATCATTTGTTCCCTATTCACAGCAGCTTCGCGCACTACCACGCGATTTGATAATAAACACTTCTTCCTTTTATTTCTATATGTAATCGTTCACAAGTTCTTCGTTCATTGGATTTTTTGCCTTGTTAAACCTTCATTAAATGAGCTACATGAACTATTGGTCAGGATTAGTCTCAATTAGTTTTGGTATAACAACAACAACAACAAAGGACGACAACCCAAGGCCGAAGCCAGAGGGGCTGCCGTCAAAAGGCACGCGCAAGAGCAGAGTGGCGCAGAATTGTCAGTCCACGAGGGTCAGAGATCTCAGCGTCAGTCAATAGCAGTTCAGGATAGCGTAGCGCCCTCGCCTGACCACGCCGCCGGGGCCCCTGCAGGGAAAGCAGCAGCACGTCCTGCAGTGGCTCGGGGCAGCGCTGCTCCGCACGGATGACGTGGCCAGCCAGCTGCAGGCGCCGGATGCGCAGCAGCTGACTTGGCCGGCAGAGCTGGGCCCGGCGATAGAGCTCATCGTTGCTGGTGTTGGTGACGGCAGTCGGCGAATAGTGGACGCCGAAGGCGGCTCGCAGGAGTCCGGCGTGGGCGGCATCGAGTTGCTTCTCCTGTGTGCCGTTCAGAGTCCACGTTTGAGCGTTGTAGAGAAAGACGGTCTCTATGACGGCTTGAAACAACCGCCCTCTCAGCCGATCCGGCAGCGTGGGGCACTGCAGGACAGTCCGCAGGGTGCGAAAGGCTGCCCAGGCAAGCGCCCTGCGTCGCGCCATGTCGTCCAGGATGTCGGGCACTTGACCGCCGAGATAGATGAAGGTCTCGCAGCGCGGCAGCAATGCCGCTTGCCCATTTACGCTGTGGCAGAGGATCTCGCCGTTGAGGTCATTTGGGACGGTCAGCACCATTGTTTTCTTGGTGTTCACGGACAGCCCGACCATTGCCGCCGCCGCAGTCAGCTGAACAGCTGGTACAGCTGGCTCACCCACATAACTGTCCACAGCTGGCTCTCCCACATAACAGTGTCCACAGCTGGCTTCTCCCACATAACAGTGTCCACAGCTGGCTCTCCCTCATAACAGTGTCCACAGCTGGCTTCTCCCACATAACAGTGTCCACAGCTGGCTCTCCCGTATAACAGTGTCCACAGCTGGCTCACCCACATAACTGTCCACAGCTGGCTCTCCCTCATAACAGTGTCCACAGCTGGCTTCTCCCACATAACAGTGTCCACAGCTGGCTCTCCCTCATAACAGTGTCCACAGCTGGCTCTCCCTCATAACAGTGTCCACAGCTGGCTTCTCCCACATAACAGTGTCCACAGCTGGCTTCTCCCACATAACAGTGTCCACAGCTGGCTTCTCCCACATAACAGTGTCCCCAGCTGGCTCTCCCTCATAACAGTGTCCACAGCTGGCTTCTCCCACATAACAATGTCCACAGCTGGCTCTCCCACATAACAGTGTCGACAGCTGGCTTCTCCCACATAAGAGTGTCCACAGCTGGCTTCTCCCACATAACAGTGTCCACAGCTGGCTCTCCCTCATAACAGTGTCCACAGCTGGCTTCTCCCACATAACAGTGTCCACAGCTGGCTTCTCCCACATAACAGTGTCCACAGCTGGCTCTCCCACATAACAGTGTCCACAGCTGGCTCTCCCACATAACAGTGTCCACAGCTGGCTCTCCAACATAACAGTGTCCCCAGCTGGCTTCTCCCACATAACAGTGTCCAAAGCTGGCTTCTCCCACATAAGTGTCCACAGCTGGCTTCTCCCACATAACAGTGTCCACAGCTGGCTTCTCCCACATAACAGTGTCCCCAGCTGGCTCTCCCACATAACAGTGTCCACAGCTGGCTTCTCCCACATAACAGTGTCGACAGCTGGCTCTCCCACATAACAGTGTCGACAGCTGGCTTCTCCCACATAACAGTGTCCACAGCTGGCTTCTCCCACATAACAGTGTCCACAGCTAGCTCTCCCACATAACAGTGTCCACAGCTAGCTCTCCCACATAACAGTGTCCCCAGCTGGCTCTCCCACATAACAGTGTCCACAGCTGGCTCTCCCACATAACAGTGTCCACAGCTAGCTCTCCCACATAAGAGTGTCCACAGCTGGCTCTCCCACATAACAGTGTCCACAGCTGGCTCTCCCACATAACAGTGTCCACAGCTGGCTCTCCCACATAACAGTGTCCACAGCTGGCTTCTCCCACATAACAGTGTCCACAGCTGGCTTCTCCCACATAACAGTGTCCACAGCTAGCTCTCCCACATAACAGTGTCCCCAGCTGGCTCTCCCACATAACAGTGTCCACAGCTGGCTCTCCCACATAACAGTGTCCACAGCTAGCTCTCCCACATAAGAGTGTCCACAGCTGGCTCTCCCACATAACAGTGTCCACAGCTAGCTCTCCCACATAAGAGTGTCCACAGCTGGCTTCTCCCACATAACAGTGTCCACAGCTGGCTTCTCCCACATAACAGTGTCCACAGCTAGCTCTCCCACATAACAGTGTCCCCAGCTGGCTCTCCCACATAACAGTGTCCACAGCTGGCTCTCCCACATAACAGTGTCCACAGCTAGCTCTCCCACATAAGAGTGTCCACAGCTGGCTCTCCCACATAACAGTGTCCCCAGCTGGCTCTCCCACATAACAGTGTCCACAGCTAGCTCTCCCACATAAGAGTGTCCACAGCTGGCTTCTCCCACATAACAGTGTCCACAGCTGGCTTCTCCCACATAACAGTGTCCACAGCTGGCTTCTCCCACATAACAGTGTCCACAGCTAGCTCTCCCACATAAGAGTGTCCACAGCTGGCTTCTCCCACATAACAGTGTCCACAGCTGGCTTCTCCCACATAACAGTGTCCACAGCTGGCTTCTCCCACATAACAGTGTCCACAGCTGGCTCTCCCACATAACAGTGTCAACAGCTGGCTTCTCCCACATAACAGTGTCCACAGCTGGCTTCTCCCACATAACAGTGTCCACAGCTGGCTCTCCCACATAACAGTGTCCACAGCTGGCTTCTCCCACATAACAGTGTCCCCAGCTGGCTCTCCCACATAACAGTGTCCACAGCTGGCTCTCCCACATAACAGTGTCCACAGCTGGCTTCTCCCACATAACAGTGTCCACAGCTGGCTCTCCCACATAACAGTGTCCACAGCTGGCTTCTCCCACATAACAGTGTCCACAGCTGGCTTCTCCCACATAACAGTGTCCACAGCTGGCTCTCCCACATAACAGTGTCCACAGCTGGCTTCTCCCACATAACAGTGTCCCCAGCTGGCTCTCCCACATAACAGTGTCCACATCTGTCCATGCAGCAAACGCTCATACATCGCCGCCCACAGGGCAGCCACACGTGCGTCAAAATTGTTGTGCTTGGTGACGCAGGCGTTGGCAAGACCGCCCTTCTGCATCGGCTGGTGCACGGTGGTTTTAAAGAAGATGGCTATTATCGGGCTAACATAGGCTCGGATTTGCTGATGAAGCAGTTATCGCTGGAGGATGAAGCCGAGGTCGTTCTGCAGCTGTGGGACACGGCGGGGCAGGAGCGCTTCCGCTCACTCAACCGTGCCTACTTCAGAGGCGCTGACGGCTGTGCGATGGGTGCGGCTAAAGCTATTTTGCCTAGATTGCTCATAGTTCTTATTTCCCTAGCCGCAAATTAACGTTTTTAGACTTACGAGGCGTAAAATGATATATGATTCTTGAGTTCGATATATTTGCCAATAATTATATCGCAGCGTAGCCCATAAGTGCTACTATGAGCGTACTGGCTTCTACTTGTACTTGTGCATAATCAAGTGAATTTGCTTGACATTTATTGAGTCTAGAGCCTTTCACACTTTTAACTTTGTCTTGATACTGTTTTAATACAAGTATATTAAATTGACTAGTCTACTCTTCTCTATGCGAGTTTAATCATACAGTTATGGCATTTACTATAGGCAGCGTCAAGTAATAGCAACATGCCAGGTGGGCTTTGAGTAGCAAATTTGGATATGTCGATTCACCAGCTGAGAAGAACTTCGCTTTATCATTCCTGTGCAGCTCTTCAACTAAATCCTCCTCCGCAGTGTTCGACCTCACAAGGGCCGCCAGCTTCGCCTCGCTCACTCTCTGGTGCGACGAATTTAGAGCCGAATCCGTCAGCGCCACTACTCCGCCGCCGCCGCTGCTCTTGCTAGGCAATAAAGCCGACCTGCCCACCGGCCTTAGGGCAGTGTCCAACCGCTACATCGGTGCCTGGTGTGAGGAGCAGCTGCCCAGCTCCTGTGGAGAATACTTTGAGTGCTCCGCCAAGACTGGTATCAATGTGGAAGCTGCCTTCCGCCACTTGGCCGCTGCCTGCCTTGCCAGACGGCGAAGCCTGCGAATCAGCTCTGCGACTGCAGCTGCCCTGCGGCTCGGGTCTGAAGGGCCTGGCAGCAGCGATGGCTGCCTCTGCCGCTAAGCCTAGCTGGCCCTCGTGTCGGACGAGAAACATTTATTTATTTATTTAGCTGGCCCTATCGTTCTCGATCTTGTATATTCTGTGTACTGTTTTCTACTACACCTGAATAAGGCAGTTCTGCTTCCAGTTTAGGACCTGGACCAAGTCTGAGGGCTCTCGTTCTTTTGCGGTGCTTTTGGCTCAACTCTGAGTCGCTTTAAATATTTCGACTGCATTGCAACTGCTTTTCCAGTTTGCTTCTCTTCACGCTGACCTGGATTTAGCTTATATTCATAATGGTTTTATTCATACTGATCAATTTTGCGCTCGTATTTCAATTATTCGCCAATGAATACTCTGTACAGATGTGGCTGAAGGGGGAATTCAATATGCAGATCTTTCAGCTTGCCAACGATGGCACATTCCTTGCTGTACGTAAGCTGCGGTACATTATTTCTTAATGTAATTCAACTTTTTATTTGAGCTCAGTTCACCCAAAGTGTTTTACCCAGAGTATTTTAAATACAATAGCAGTACATATGCATGTTCTATGTGGCATATCTTGCTGCCTTCATATTACAATAAGCTTCTTAAAAGTAGTTTGTATTGGTATTCTAAATTTTTCAATCATTTATGTTCTCAATCCTTATTGCATCACCGCACCAGCTTCCATCCATTAGTCATAAATCTTAGAGTGCCATCATTCCATTTCCAAGCCTTTTTCGAAGCTAAAATTTGATAAACGGAACTTTCTTCCCTTTTTAACAACAGGTACATGTGTACCCGCCAAATGATGAAGGTTTGTTTATTGTCCATCTCTTGGCAAGTAGCTTCCGTCAGGCGTCAGCCTTACTGATTACTGCTGCTTACACCATAATCATCTTAGTATGCTTTGAGACATATTCGGATCAGCCAGAATTCAAATTAACTCAATCGTAGCTTGCAATTGTTCGTACTGACACGTCGCTGCGTGACAAGACTTCAAGAAGGGCTCTGCAATTACATTCAATTAGGCTTAGACCCTCTGTCACGGCTGGGGCTAATGTGCTCGTATTCCTTGGCCAGCTATTATGGTACCTTTTGGTCCAATGGTCCATGGTATCCAGCTCTGAGCCAAATCAGTGTCAGAATGCTGTCGTGTGTCAGTCTGGCCGTCAGGTGTAGTTTCAGATTTCTCAAGGCTTCGAGAACTATAGCCCTTATAAATGGAGCACTGCATGGCTGTAGCTATCGCTGTGCGATTGAAATCCCCGACAAGGCGATCTTTGAATGGCAGATTGCAGCGAAGAGCCGTCAGCTTCTCCAGGCGTCCTGGATTTAGCAGGCGATGAAGCCGGGGCCACGGAATTATGGCAGCTGCGCTACTGGCCCAACGTGGCCGGCAGGGCCGAGTTCATCCGCCTCATCCTGGTGGAGGCCGGGCAGGAGTTCAGCGAGCTGTGCGACCCCGAGGCCATCTACCGCGACTTTAAGTGCCAGCAGAAGACCGGCTGGCCGGTGTTCGCAGTGCCCATGATCAAGCACGGTACACGGGGAATCGCTGCAGTTTTTTTGGGTTTATGCTTTGTCAAATTCTGGTGATATTCAATGGAATTTTTAAACTGGCAAGAACAATGAACACTTGCAGGAAACTTTTAGCTTGGCCAGATGATGACCAATAGAAAGCTGACACTGAACACTTGCAGGAAACTTTTAGCTTGGCCAGATGATGACCAATAGAAAGCTGACACTGAACACTTGTAGGAAACTTTTAGCTTGGCCAGATGATGACCAATAGAAAGCTGACACTGAACACTTGCAGGAAACTTTTAGCTTGGCCAGATGATGACCAATAGAAAGCTGACACTGAACACTTGCAGGAAACTTCGAGCTTGGCCAGACGGCGACTGTGTGCCGCTATCTGGCCGAGCGGCTCAACATGCTTCCTGCCACTGAGTTAGACCGCTGGCGCGCCGACCAGACCTGCGCCACTGTCATGGACTTTATCACCGAAGGCCGACTCGCCTTCCACGGACGCAACTTCTACGAGTCTTACTTCGGCCAGGAGGCTGCCACGCGGCCTTACATTGATTACTTCGAGCGGCACCGCCTGCCCAAGTTTCTGCGCCACTTCGAGCAGGTGCTCACGTTCAACGCCGCCAACTGGGACGCCGATGTCGGCAAGTTTGTGGTCGGCCGGAGCGTCTCCTACTGCGACCTTTGCCTGCTGCACGTGCTGCGCGCTGCCGAGTTCCAGTTCCCCTCCGCGTGGGCCGACTGTATCAGCGACTGTCCCCGACTGACCGAGTTCAAGCTGGGCATGGAGACTCGGCCACGCGTTCGCGACTACCTGAACTCGCCCAGGTGCAAACCGTTCGAAGGAAATAGCATGATGTAATTTAGGATCGTGCCGGCCTGTCTATTTGCACATTGATTTTACTTGAATTTATATCTGGCAACCCTGCGTCTCGCTGTGCTGTACATTTCTGTCCTGCTTTTTGAACTAGGCAAAAGTTTTGGATCATTTGGCACCGATTTTCAGCTTTTTCTGTTTTTTATTCTCAGTTTTGATTTTTTTTGGTCTCATCCCATCGCAAGTTAAGATACAAGTAATTATTTTTGCGCATATTTAGTGCCTGCATGCTTTTTATCCCGTTCTGGATTCCGGAACTTTCCCATTGCTTAAAGGAGATTTGATTCATAGGGATTAATTAATTAAACAGCTATCAAGAGTAAAATGTATTCACAAATCAGTTATTATTCTGTTCATCAAATTAGGTGATGGTGACAGTAAATTTGTGATTACAATTATGGGAATAAAATAATGTAAACTTTCGCATTCACGTCGAATGCGCCAAAAGCCCAATTTAAGACTCGATCGGCTGAAATATATATAGCTTGCGGCAGTGATTCCAAGTCATCATGTTTGAATGCTGATTGCATTCACGAAGCGTTAGTGTATCAATATTAATATATCAACTATATATAATATTGCAAGTTTCATAAACAACCAACACTAGATATGTTGCCGAATCAAGGAGGTGCTGAACAGAACTGAGCACTAGCTGGCTTCTCCGTGTCTGCCTGTCTCAGAGCTCTGCAGCTTCAGCGATAGTCGGCAAAAGGCAGGGCTCGAGCACAGTATTGCACGGCCTCATTCGCTCAGCGCCTCGGATCTTCCGCAGCAGCAGCCGGGCTACTGAGTTGTCGTGCTCTGCGAATCCGCTCCTACACACCGCAGGGATGTTAAATACGCTCGGATCTTTGATGCCGTTGGTCAGGTTGAAGAAGCTTTGGATCGATATAATGTTGCCTGAAGTTGAATAATTTGTACAGTCTGAACACTTGCAAATCGTGTAAGCGTCTTCACTACTTGACAACTATCGAGCCAGAAGAACCTGGGACAAGATGTTTGTCTAAGTCCTTAAACCACATCGGAAATGAAAATCAATCAGTTGGCCTAGCTGAGCCTATTTATACTACCTAAGTTACCTGAGTGGGCTAATCATTCTGTGCTTATTGCAATGGTGATCTTAATGATTATAGAAAGTTACTAAAAGTCTGATGTAGCGGTGATCAAATCTAATAGTGATCAGTAAAAGCTTGGCGCATGTGCCTTCAGTTGGTTCGAGCTCACTGATTTCTAACACGGTCTGCGACATCGGCAAGCAATGCTCCAGCGTCATCACCAGTGTAATGTTCGTTCCTCCCTGTACGGTCGCCTTAAACACCTGGCCGATGGCCTGGCCACCGGATGGATCTCCGAGTGTTATTGGAGACTCTCTGTTAAAGTACGCTGTAGGAGAAAACAGATTAAGGTGAATTTCAGGCACCAAACTCATAGGTCATTCGGATTCGGGAATTTTAAAAGTTTTGGACTTCGCTTCGTTCGGAATATGAACAGCTTACATGGCACACATTGCTTTGGCACTCCAGTCGGAATGTCGGAACTAGTGCAGCGTCCAGTGACTCCATCAATTACAAACATCTTCTTTGTCTTCCCCACAATCAGGATTCGCTGAGAGAAAGCCTTGCCATCTGGGGCTTTGAACGTCTGATTCTGAGAAAGCAGCTGGTTCGTGTAGTCGTAGGACACGCTTCCATACCCCTAAAGTTGCAGCTCAAAATATTATTAATTTAGTCGCAAATTGAACAAATTGCGCAAATTGCAAATTGAAGGGGCCTATTGTCAAAATAACTTAAATCACCTACACTGGAGTAGGGCACGGCTCCTCCGAAGAGATATCCCAGGCTCGATTCCCACTGGTCGGGAGTGCAGCAAGTCTGCGCTGCCCCAGTTCGTGCTAGTGGAACAGCCAGGCAGACGATGCTTCTGGGCACCAGGAGCAGCAAAACACCTGCGAATCGCAGCAGCTTCAGGTGTGCCATTGTGCTACGCAGAATTTAAAGTGAATTTTCAAATTCAGCACCTCTAGACCAACGATTATTTTCAATTCTAACGAATGTTTTAAAATGGAGCTGAAATCTCGAGTCAAGATTAGATAAGCTGGTAGGAGACGAAGCAATAATACCCGCTGCGTTATCGAATGTTGCATAGAATATGGCAAGAAAATTGTGACTACCAGCATGCAGCAGCATGCACGCATGCAACTTATAGTAACTATGGATATATTTATTTTGGACTGCAGCGTTAATTAAAGCCTTGATCCGGCGAAAAATATCGCAGATGTTGCACTTTTAGCTTCCCGAATGCATAATCCACTGGAATTGTGCAATTGGCTGACTCAAAACGAAAAACAATGTGAAATTACTGACCTCTTGTAGTTAAGCTTTATTATTAGTTAGTATTTAATGTTATTATTCACAATTTTCGACAAAGTTATTTACCATTAATATGTATATCTAGCATATGTTCTTTTCGATAAGTTATTTAGAAATTACGAGTGAGCAACGAAAAAATCAAAGAACTTTGACTGTTCCATATTATTAATTGACATTCTTTTGCGTCAGCGTCGAAAATAATTAATATCATATTCACAACGATTGCTCAAGCTGCCAATCCAGCTAAAGGTACAGGTACGAAAACTTACGCTATCTTTTTTCTTATGATACAGTGTCCCTGCTGAGTGAGCGAGCATTCTGGTAGGCATCGATCACTCCCTATGCACTTAGTGCAGTGTCGGTGAATCAGTGCAGGAGTTGCTCGCCTTTCGCTGTTTGTCACACAGACAATGTTCCGAAAGCTACATTTTATGTATATGCATTAAACTATCACTTTTCCGCATTGTAATTTCTATTGTTATTTAAGCCGGACAATGCGCGCTACATGTACCATTCATGTGTACCGCAATCCAGTCACACATGAACCTTACTTGCTTCTTGATTTTCAACAGACATGAAGCTCTTGTACCGTAAGGCTAGGGCTCGATTACTTCTGGCGTGACGTGTCAGGCAGCGCCACTGCATACTGGAGTGGCTCGATTACATTCGGCGAGTTGTGATGACGCAGAATGGCCGCCACACGTTTAAAAACCCGAGCCCATGGCCTTCATGGCCTCTAAAATGGGCCTTACCGGTGTCACGTCTTATTTAACTTCTGCTTAATTTTATTCGGCTGAAGGAAAAAATTCAAGAAAAGTATACGGTCGAATATTTTTATGTCGTCTAATTTTTTTCGGCCATCTAGAATTCTCTGACTCACTGAACAGAACAAAAACTATCTCATGGCTTATTTTATTTTTCTTAAAATATTCCGACAACAGTAGATAGATGATTGCAGCAGATTGCATTACAGAGAAATTACTACAACAATCCAGGCCTTAAGAAAGTACTCATGCTCCAAATCACCAGTAAGAAATACTGTAAATCCCCTATTCGTAGTATTTCTTCATGTGACGGCCATTGATCGCTGTACTTTCCTGCGAGCCCGTACGGGTTATTGCTCAGGACACGTTCGACCGTGTAAACCTTGGCGCACCATGGCGTCTTCAGCTTGCCGCCTTTCCGATCGTCGCGGACAAAGTTCCACAGGACATGTCCCCGACGTTGAGGCTGAGGCTGCTGGCAGACGCCAGACACTGCTGATGGTACTGCTGCATGGCTTGCCGCGCCCGACGGATGCGCCGACGCATCAGCTCGACGGTCCGCCCACGCGCTTCTGCCTTTTTCTCTACATGACGGATCGTGACGTCACCGACCATGGCAGCGTCTGCTGGTCCGATCATCGATGCTGTCATTGGGAAGTCGCGGCTAGCGCCAGAACTGCGTCATCGACATACTCGTCCCATGCCGCAGAGTCGGAGTCCTGGTCGCACATTTTGCGCAGAGCTACGACTAAGCTCTGGTTGAGGCGCTCGCACTGACTTTTTGAGTTGACGTGCGTCGGGGTGGCTGTGTGGCATTGGTGTTAATATCAGCCTTGTGCTCAGCCCCGTGGCTTGGTGTCCAACTGCTCGTTTTTTCTCTTATGTTAGTTTGACTCAGTCTTAGTCCCCAATTTTTTATCTTCGCCTAATAATTTGGCAGTTCTATCACACTAATTCGATATTTGTGTAATTTTACGTTGCTAACTAACGGACTAAACTTGCTAAATATTGCCAACGCGCTGGACTGACTGGACGTTTATTTGGAGTTATTTGTTTTCGTGCAACTTGCTTTGTGTGAGGGCTGTTTTCCAAAAACATCCAGAATATAATAACATGCAAAAGTTTCGCATAATTTATCCTGCGTCAAATTAGTGTCTCTAAATGTTGTTACTGCCGCTGTGATGTTGCGGCCATTACGACATGCGGTCGTTGTGTCAAATGGGGCAATTTTGATGTGTGCTATTTCGCCCGTTTTGACATGGAACCTGAAAACCGCGATTGCAAAACCAGTCGGTGCGCAAGTGCATTTTTCTTTCACACTTGAAGCACAGCAAATTCTAACTAATATAAATGTATGGGCCTATCTTTCTTTTTCAGGATAAAATGGTAAACTATACGAGCATTGCTGTAAGTTAAGCATGGCATTCACTTACACTAGGCCTACATCTAACTAAGTTGAAGTGTTGTGGTAATGTTCCGGTCTTTCCTCTCTTGTTTTGTGTTACTATTATTTTAAAACCTACTGATGCCACCAAAGCTTTTCTAGTGCTTATTAATATCACATCAGTGTCACTGTGACTTTTATTATCCTAATTGATATCAATTGTCTGAGGATTATTGTACATTGTAATATCTAATGACAAGTTTTATTCTCCACGTGGGTTTATATTATATTGTAGGCCTAATATCTAATTACTGAATTTATTCGCCCTGTGGGTTTATATTGGGTGCCAGGCTTTTTGGCGACAGTTGATTTCAGTGACATGAAAAATTGTGACTTCGGCGACAAGTAATGTTAAATTAGGCAACAAGTACGTCAACAATAACAACGATGCTTTTTGTCTGAGTACAACAGTGTGTTTCCAAGAGCGTTCTAACTCAATCCAAGTCAAAGTCAATCCAATTGTCATTGAAAACTGTAGACCCAAGGATACTACAGTGACAAAGCTGCCTTGGTGATGGGGCTCGCTCACACAATTGGTTGGTCTCTTCAGGTTGGTGGGTAGGGCCTACAAAGTCCAAGTGCGGATATTTATCAAGCTTCTTATCCTGACAAACAATCAGCACGTCACAGGATTGCTTGTCAGAGCACACGTGTTCATTACATTTAACAAAAAAGGAAAGTATTTCGTAGGCTATAGCCAGTAGGTGGTTACGGTAGGATTTAGACGCATTGGTTTTGTTAGTAGCCTAAGAAGAGACTAAATACCAGTAAATAGCCATAGAAAGTGATTTGTGAAAGTGAAAGATAAACTTCTTAGCCGAAGTCACAATTTTCAGTGTGACCAAAATTAACTGTCACCGCAATGCCTGGAATGCTTTTGTATTACATTGCAATATCTAATTACAGCAATTTTTTCTCCCTGGGTTTATATTAGACTGTAATATCTAATTTATAGGGTTTATTCTCACTGTGGGTTTTAACTTTATATTAGGCCTACACTGTAATATCTAATTATAGAGTTTATTCTCCCTGTGGAGTTATGTTCAATAAACTGCTAAGTGGGTTGATTTCGTTTATTCATATAACATATTAAGTTAGCTAGGCCCCATATATAATACAGTGGTAGCATTTCTCTGTGCTAAGTCTCTGATCTTAGCTGTTAAATTCTCACTTGTGTCCTAGTGCTTATATTTTGATAATTAAAAGGTTTGATTATAAAGACCAAACAAAGATATAAAACTAACAAACAAAGTCTCACAAAGACTAAACTATACCCATACATGCGCAACCTCCCAAATCTTAGCCGGCCGTGCGACTTAGTTTTTGCTCTCATTTGCGACTTAGTTCATTTCATTGCTCTATTTACGACTTAGTTTGCTCTCATTTGCTCTCTTTTTCTCTCCCCTTTTTCCTTTTCTTCACGCCTTCCTTTTTTGTCCCTTGGTCCCCCCTTTGATTTTTTTGCGCTTGGTCAATTGGTTTTTGCGACTTACCTTGCTTGGCCCTCGTTTCACCCGGCCGGTTCGGCCGGGTCGGCCGGGTGTTGCGCATGTATGACTATACCCTTGAACTAAGTTAGTCCCTGAAACAACCAAATTTCTGGAAAAGGTTTTAATTTTTTTAATTAGTTGATAGGCCTACTGTTCTTATCAAAGTTGTTGTAGACCTATGCTTATTCAAATACTTAAACTTAAAACTAAAAAACTTTTGAGTGTCTTAAGTTATTTGCATTTTGTACCTCTTATTTCAATTCAATTTGGTAGTGTTTATGTATTTAATCTGGTAGCATAATAATTTCAATATGGCCTATATTTATCCTCTCTATTTACTTTTACTTATGCTTATCTATATTATTTTTGTAAGTACCTTTTATGAGTCTTTATCACTATTTCTCTGTCTTTATCCTTTTTATCACTCTTTATAAATCTTTCTTAAGTCTTATCGCTCTTCAATTACTCTTCAATCAATCTTCAATTACTCTTCAATCAATCTTCAATTCAGTCTTCAGTCATCTAGGCTTTACCAGTGGCTTTACCACTATCTCAGTTGACCTCCCTACTAGTTAGATTTAAACGCACACAGTAAATGAGAAGATGACTTCAAATAAAAAGAAAAGCACACAATAAAACACAATATATACAACACATAAAACTATAAGTGAACATATAAGCACCAACATATAAAAATAATGGCACTGAAAGACAACATAAAAACCCTTCACCTTAAAAGTAAGTCCATAAATGTTCTTCACTTCCTTCTCAGAATGTGCACAGGGCTGGCAATGCTCGGTAGTAAGGCCAGCCGATCTGCCAGAAAATTCATCAAAACTCTATGTTAATGCCTTTCCAATGGCGAGTTGCCTCGCCAGTCACTGTGCTATGGCTTGTAATGCAGTGACTGCATGCTGATGAATGTCGTCATGCTCTTCCATATTTGTGTGCCTTGAGGATATGATTGCTCATGTGTGGAATGCCATACTCTCTCCATATATTCCATCAGATCATGGATCATTTTCTCTCTTTTCTCTTCTTCTGGCATTGGCTGGACATGCGCAACACCCAGCCAAACCGCATGTACATGAACTGCCCAAGTTCACAAGTGCGCCGGACGCTGTCCGCGAATACCCCTATTGGCTCCAATAGGGAATAAACGCGTGTAAAGCAATGGGGAGGAAGGATGGAAAATAGGGAGACAATGTAAAAAATGAGAGCATAGTTCGCACTGAGGAAAACAACAATCCGAAAATTACAGGCAGAAAGAGAAGCAAACAGGTGCAGAAAAGCACAAAAACATACACAAGGTGGGGAGAAACATAAAAACATGTGACGATAAATTGATGAAGATGGTAAGTCCATAGCGGCGACAGTTAAAGTTCACTTTCAGTATTAGAGTCAGTTCCGAATATGTGGTGTAGCGGTAGCACTTTATTCTCGTTATACACTGGGATGCACAACAAGCAGAGAGTAAGAAAAGTAAAGGTGCAGGAGCTCAACAATGGCAATAGTAATAATGGCACAGTGAGGCAAAGAACGGAAATAGTACGAGAAGCTAGGACAGACATGAGAGAGTGGATGAAAAGCAGTGACGGTGGAGAGGCAGAACGAACAGGCAGTGGAGCGCGAGCAGGCCCAAAGCACTCAGTTAAATAAACTTAAAAATGTGGTAAAAATCCCTTAAAGAAAGAGTTTCCCTTTGGAAATATTTAATTCTAATCATTCTGAAGTAATTGCAACTGCTAACATAGTGAAAAATGTCAATGGGGCCAAACTGACTACAATAAGTGCAATTGACAAGGCTTTCAGTATAACCTTTTTGGGGAGGTATTCAGATTTCAATTTTAAGTAAATGTTTAAATCATTTTTGTCTCTGAAAAGACTATTAAAATAGAAGTGTGGCTTGTAAATTTGTTTTAAGAGGTTCATGCCGTGTCATGTCATGTCATAGACTATTGTGATTTTTAAGGTCATGGATTTTTTGTCTGGAAGGCTTTAGTAGGCTTGCTTAGAACAAGGTTCTTATCCTTTAAAAATGTGCTAAAAGAAACAGTGTCAGAGAGGTGTTTGAGATCCAGGTTATTAAGTTGAGTAGTAATTGTCCTCTTCCATGGATCAGATGTGTTGGCATTGTTAATAAAGAGTGTTAGAATAGTTGTTTGATTAATTTTTTTGTGGTTAAGCTTTAACCAGTAGAGGAGGTACCTTTTCTTGATAATTTCTGATATAGGTAGAATAATAAGTTCATTAAGGATAACTTTATTGCTTGTGCAAGAAGGAAGGTTAAGAAGGACTTTGTAGAATTAAGTTTGGATTTTGTCAAGCTCAGCAAGTTTAGAGTGGCTTGCTAATGGACCCAGACCTCACATCCATAAGTGATGACAGTAATGACAAGAGTCTCAAATAAGTGCTTATTAAGCAAGATGTCAATGGATGTATTCTTAATCCTATAAAGAAGTGAAAACATTGCTGCATAACCTTGTTTTGCTTGGTAGTCCAAGCAGGCTATAAAATTCAGGTGACTGTCAAATGTGATACCTAGATACTTGAAGCTTTCAATAATTTCAATGGGTTCATTTTTATAGATAAATTGGAGGTTATTAGTCATATCATTTGAGCTCTTAACCCTTTTAGAGTTGCTAAATATGACCACTTTGGTCTTATCAATTTTCAAATCCAAGTATTTTTGCTGGCAATAAAGTTCTGTGCAATTATTCTGGGATTGAAGTTCAGCTGCTGAGTTTGCAAGAAGAGCCTGATCATCAGCAAAAATGAGACTATGTGGGTTGGATTGTCTTTGATAAATATAATTGATATTTGCTAACTCAGGAACTCTACAATATCATCAATTATAGTTCAATAAGAGAAGTAGAGAGAGGGTTGCCTTGGAGAACACCTTTTGAGATGCTGAAAGATGTCCTTTGCTTGTCTTGACCTAATGAGAAGCTGGCCTTGGAGTACATATCCCTTATAATGTTATAAACACGACCATTGATACCTTTCTTTTCTAGCTTGTGCCATAGTGTTGGTAGATGGATGCTGTCAAATGCTTTTTTGTAATCTTTGAAGCAGACAAATATAGGCTTTTTGATAGCCATTGACGTACTAATGATATTATATAAATTAAAACATTGGTCTATAGTACTATGGATAGGTTTAAAGCCATATTGGAGGTCTGGGATAAGGTTGTTATCAGCAATAAGGAGATCAAGCCAAGATTTAATAATAGTACAGAAGAGTTTACCAAGGAGTGGCTGCACACAAAATCCTCTATAGCTAGCAGGATTCTTTTTGTCACCAGAACCTTTGAAGATAGGATGTAAAGAATTATTGATCCAATCAGAAGGGAAAATACAAAGATCTAGAAGTTTGTTAAACAAGAGGCATAAAGAACTTGCCAAATCTTCATGAAAAAATTTAAAGCTGTCTGCATAAAGTTAGTTGTTGCTAGTTGCCTTTTTTATTTAAGATATTTAATGCTATTAGAAATTTCAGTGATAGTAAAGGCTGAATTAAATGCCTCAATTCCAGATAGACTACTAATTCCTAGGTTAAGATCATAAGTGAGCAGATTATCTGGTGTATGCTCAGTTGATAGTCTCTGAAAGTGTTTAGCAAAAGAAATAACATCATAGATATAACTACTTTCTATTGGTTTTTCCTTTAGCAATCTCCATAGTTCTTTAGGGTTATTAGTAATAAGGGCTCTTTTAATATCATTCTCTTTGCAAATAATGTTTTCATGCTTCCAAAGTGCCAATTCTTTTTCATAACCTTTCCTTGCTTGCAACTTATTATTCCTATTTAGCAAGTGCTGGATAAAGCTTATATTTTCTACAAGAGTGATGAAATTTATTACAAAGATCTTTAAGTTTTTGTGGAAGACAAGAGTGACATCCTTATTATAGGTAGAGGAAATACAGTTTTGAACATCAAGAAGTTTGGCTGTAAAATGACCAATAAAATCATCATGGGTATTATTCCTGATAGTAACTATATCTGGGTTAAGAGAATGAAGAGCTTTTAAATAAATATCTTATTGATGCTGGAATATAGGGTCACTGTTGATAGATGGGTTTTCAAAAATAGTGTGAGTAGTTGTATTACTTTTTTTATTCATTTTCTTCTGAGCTACTATGTTAATCTTTGTCAGAAGAGGTAAGTGGTCACTAAAAATGCTTTTATTTTTTACTTTAAGATCAATGATTCTTATAAGAAGGCCACAAGAGACAATACAGAAATCAATTGTAGAAATACCTTTGTCAGAAAAGAAAGTGAAAGCACCATCTGGATCAGACCTTGTTCTACCATTAATAATATGAAGATTGTTAGCATTAAGAATTTGGAGGAGTTTGGTATCTAAAGTGCATATCTTTTTGTGGACATGTTTTTTATTTGAATAGCAAGAGGAATATGAGGATTCAAGTGATAAATGATATTATTACCATCCCCATGTGGCTCCTTGAAGGAGCCAACATGTGCATTTAAGTCTCCAAAAATAATCAAGTTGATAGCATTAGGTTCATTTCAACAAACAATATTATCAATAATACTATAAATGTCATTCCAAATATCTTCATTATAGTACTTAGAGCTTTTAGGAGGAATATAAATGTTAAAGAGAATAAATGAATCAGCTGGATAAGAGATATTCTTAAAAAGTATGACTTGAATATTAGGAAAAGTATTATCAGGATCTAAGCAGAGATAACATTTTAAATATCATTGAGATCTTTCTTATATGCTAAAAAGGCCACCAGAAGCTCTATCTAAACTGATATTAGAGTGTTTAGAAGCATCCTTGAAAATCAAGTCAAATGAATTTTTTTAAGTTTTTACTAAGATTAGTGCTACTAAGATAAGAAGAGTTCTGAATCCATGTTTCTTGAATACAAATAATATCATAATTAAGAAGATCATTGTTGTCAATATCATCATTTAGGTCAAGCTTAGACAATTCAATTCCTTGCTTATATGTGTACATACCATTGATGTTCCAGCTAAAGAAAGTAAGGTTATAATTTAGGTTATGTCTATAGATATGAAGATCTTTAAGGATATCAACAACGTTTTGATGAAGAAAGTAAGGAGAGAAAGGAGGAGGAGACTCCAGATAATGGAGGAAGCAAGGAGTATAAGAGATCCTAGAGAGCAAGGGAATAGAATGAGATGGAATAGAAGGAGGACTGGCAGATGAAAGATAAACAGGGGAGTTCACAGGAACAAAAGGTTTAGGAAAAGCAAAAAAATATTGACCAGGATCAATAGAATGCAATGGAAAAATTGGCAGGCAAAAAAGGGTAGGGTTTGGCACTTTAGAGGGAGGTAGTGTTGTAGGGCTAAATTAATTCTACCGCTGTCACCAAAGTTGTCCTAGGCCTCTGCCTATATTCAATATTAATCCTAACAATGCCACCAAAGTTGTTACCGGGCCAATTGTAATCCTATTGCTGTTACCAAAGTTGTTATAGGCCTTTTATACTTTTGTCAATCTTATGAATGTCTTTAATTATTCGCTTTATCTCAATTCAAATTGGTAACGTTTATGTATTCAAGTATGGTAGCGTTATGTATTTAATCTGGTAGCGTTATACTTTCAGTATGGCCGGTATCTTTATAGTATTATTTCTATAAGTACTTTGTATCAATCTTTACCCGTCTTTATCCGTCTTCAATTATCATTCAGTTAACCTTCAATTCAATCTTCAGTTCAGTCTTCAATTTCAATCTTCAGTCCGTTTCATAGGGCTTTCCAGTGGATCTAGAGTTACAGCTTTTCTTCACTCTATTTACTTCTCTTTCACAATGTTTCTTTCGCAAATAACTTCAATATGAACACTTCAAGATTCAAGCTTTCTTTACTTTGAACTCTTTTCCCAATCGAGGTGGTACGAGTTGGTTTTTCTCTCTTCGCTTCGGTGTATTTATACTAAAAATTCCCTTCATCTCCGCGACTTCAGTATAACTATTTTAATTTTCGGTGCAGACAAACAAATGGTGCATTTAAACAAAATTTACGTAACATTAAAACAAAAAATATTTAATTTCGCGGGAACACTTTCTAGGAAAAATAAAACAATCGGAAACCCTATCTCAACTGATCTCCCTACTAGACATATTTGAATGCATGCAAGAAGTGAAAATATGGCTAAGCAACACATGAATTTACACAAAATAGGATAAATGGCTAAAATACAGAAAGAACACAATAAAACACGTTTATACAAAAGTAGGATATATGGTATTAAATGGTTAAAACACATGAATTTATACAACATAGAACAAAATAGATGACACTAAATGACATAGAGCAAAATACAACACAAAACCTTTCACCAAAAATGTAAGTCCATAGTTGTCTCTCCTCTTCATATTCAAAATGCGCATGGGGCCGGCAGAGCTCTATAATATGGCCAGCCGATCTGCTTGAAGGCCCACCGGAACTCCATATTTGTTACCTTCCGGTGAAGGACTACCTCGCTTGATGTTGAACTGCGGTGCACGTTGTGTGCCACCGCTTGTAGTACCGTGACTGCCTGGTGTTGTGGCAGACTTCTCAGAGCCGTCATGCTCTTCCATACATGAGCCCTCTGCGGATAGGACTGCTCATATGTATGGAAGGCTACTTTTTCCATGTATTCTGTTAAGTCATGTACCATCTTTTCTTTTTCCTCGTCCTCTGGCGTAGGCTGAGTCACCTGCACAGGCTGGAGCACCGTGGGCGTCGTTAGTGGCGGTTGCGGCACAACCTGTGGCGGCTGAGGCACAACTTGCGGCGCCTGAGACACCGCTTGCGACGGCTGAGGCGCGGCTCGTGATGGCTGAGGCACGGCTCGTGATGGCTGCGGCTTGGGCTGCATTTCTCTCTTGGCTCTAGATTCCATTGGTACAGGCCGCAGTTGCTGCGGCGCCGGCCCAGCCGAGTTGCGACTAGCAGATGCGCCATCCTTTGTAGTTAGCCGAATTACCGATTTAAGGCGATTTCCGCCATCAGTCGCGCACGCCGCTTGTGCCGTCTTTGCCTGCTTGATCGCCACCGGCGATGGTGTCCGTAGCCTTTTTGATGCCATAGGTACGGCGACTGGCAGTTTGGGTCGCGTAGCCACTCTCTCTGGTGCTGCTTCCATGTTCTCTTGGGCAGATCCTCCTTCACTTAACAATTCTTGTAGAAAGTCGTCTAAGTCACAATCCATTGTTAGCAATTTTCACGTCTTTGGCACCTTCTTAACAGATTTCTCTGGCGGGCTTTAGGTGGTCTTATTATACATACTAAAAACTGGACCGCATCATTGTGTCCGGGCTCCCCAGGGATCTGAGGGCCACTTTTGACAGTCTTATTCTGCCATGTCATATATCACACTCTTTTCAATTCAATTTCCGACTTTATTAATTGCAATTTTACTTTCATGTTTGGATTCTTTTTATAGATCTTAATCTCCTGAATACATTGGTCTTTTTTATTTTTTCAATATCTTTTTCTTATCAATTTTTATTTGCTTTTTAAGTTTTTCTTATTTTAAATCTTAATTGTTTAACATTGGTTTAAATGCGAATCTGATTCAACTCGCCTCCCATTGTTCTCTATTGTTCTCGAAATCACTAGGGTAGATATCTTCTGTATCGCTCCCGAGGCACGAAGCCGTGAGTGACTGGCTGGGTGTTACGTAACACTCCTCTTCCTGGGGTAGGCTCTCCCCTGTTCAATTGTTCAGTTCTGTCATTTCGTGGTCTTAGATTATAGCCATGGGCTCCTTCTGTATGTACATTTCTTTCTTCTTCATGTTCAATCTCTGAGTCACTCATGTTCATTTCTTCAGTCTTGTCCATTTCGCTGTCTGTTTCTTCTTGTTCTGACTCATTTGCTTCTTCTTGCCTTTCGCTTTCATTGTCAGGGATTGCTCCTTGTTCTGCATAGTTTTCGTCTTCAGATTCTTCATTTGGCATTTTAGCTCTCCATCTTATTCTGTCTTCTTCTTCGGATTCGTCTTCTTCTTCATTAATGACAATTACATTCTGTTTCTTTTTATTTGAGGTGGCCTGACCTCCCTTAACTTTTGACCGTGTGGTGTGACTAGTTTTGTGACCTCCCTTTCTTGTTTGTTCTGCGGATTGCAATGTGATCTGTGTGTTTGGCACTGGTGTAATGTTATTTCTATGCACAATTAATTTCTCTCCTACTCTTTCTCCTTCAATTTCTCTCTTTTAAATTCCAGCATATCCATCACCCTTGGGAATCTGACGTGCTTAATAGCTTGATTCCTTAAACGAGTGAATTTGGATAGCTATCACAGAACAGTGATTCTTCTCGAAATTTCTTCTTCTCTCATTTTCTCAACTTTTGGGGAATCTCTAGATCTCAGGAGCAGACTAGATTAACTGTCTCCACTTTTGATCTTTCTCTCTCCCCTTTCTCAAATTTGAGGCATCTCTAGATCTCAGGAGCAGACTAAATTAACTGTCTCCACTGTTGATCTCTTTTCTCCACTTCCTTCTTGGAAATGTTCACTTTTGGCTTGAGCCTTCAATGGGGCTAGACAGCACAATTGACATTCCAATTTTTTACTTCTTTGCATTCGGTAGCTGGGTCAGACCGTCTGGCTGGCCAATTAAGCGTACCTCCTGCAACTCTTCTCATCAATTCTCAATTCTTTCTCAAAGTCAAGTGATTATTCCACTTTTTCACTTTCAATTGCTCACTTTTACTGCATCACTGCATACGAGTATGTGTATGTGTGTGTGTTTGTGTTTCTGTGATGTATTTGTTCTCCCAATCAGGCACCTCATTTTTTTGTATTTCTTTTTATTCTTTTTATTGTCTTTTTACGCAATTTATATACAAAGCATTTTTATACACTATTTACAGATTCAGTTTCGACCTTCAGAGTTCTTATCGGGAACCTTCATTTATTCTCGGAGCGTCTCAGGACGACTCTGCACACATGATAACCTGGTCTTTTGTCCTTCTGTTCTTCGCTAGTTCTGCTTCTTGGTTCTGTTGATGTTCCGGGTGTGCCACACAGGTAGCACCTGTTAAACATGTGGAAGTTGTCCTTCGTTATGGTCTCATGATTCCTTCTTCCTCTTCCAGCTGATCTCTTCTCATTTGCCTGCTGTCCTTCAAACAATGAGGGATGAGCTGGCTGTTGGTTCACCATGACCATCATAATCACGACTAGGAGTAACATGCTTGTGAAGTCTGATAATTTGCGCTGTTTCTAGATCCTTTACCGCTGCCACCAAAGTTGTTGTAGGGCTAAATTAATTCTACCGCTGTCACCAAAGTTGTCCTAGGCCTCTGCCTATATTCAATATTAATCCTAACAATGCCACCAAAGTTGTTACCGGGCCAATTGTAATCCTATTGCTGTTACCAAAGTTGTTATAGGCCTTTTATACTTTTGTCAATCTTATGAATGTCTTTAATTATTCGCTTTATCTCAATTCAAATTGGTAACGTTTATGTATTCAAGTATGGTAGCGTTATGTATTTAATCTGGTAGCGTTATACTTTCAGTATGGCCGGTATCTTTATAGTATTATTTCTATAAGTACTTTGTATCAATCTTTATCCGTCTTTATCCGTCTTCAATTATCATTCAGTTAACCTTCAATTCAATCTTCAGTTCAGTCTTCAATTTCAATCTTCAGTCCGTTTCATAGGGCTTTCCAGTGGATCTAGAGTTACAGCTTTTCTTCACTCTATTTACTTCTCTTTCACAATGTTTCTTTCGCAAATAACTTCAATATGAACACTTCAAGATTCAAGCTTTCTTTACTTTGAACTCTTTTCCCAATCGAGGTGGTACGAGTTGGTTTTTCTCTCTTCGCTTCGGTGTATTTATACTAAAAATTCCCTTCATCTCCGCGACTTCAGTATAACTATTTTAATTTTCGGTGCAGACAAACAAATGGTGCATTTAAACAAAATTTACGTAACATTAAAACAAAAAATATTTAATTTCGCGGGAACACTTTCTAGGAAAAATAAAACAATCGGAAACCCTATCTCAGTAGTCAAGCCTCTTTAATGTAAGGCACACCATTTGAGTAGAGGATGAGTAGGTTCTTCTCGCCATTGAGTTGTCGTTCCTTGAGCTCCCTGACAAGCCTGTTTTTGAAGGTCTTCTGCTGCTCTGTTAGGTCATTGTCAATCTGGATTTTAGCAAACTGTTCACAGTCCCAGAGGTTCTTCAGCTGGATAAAGACAATGAATTTGTCTTTCTCTTCCTTGAAACGGATTACTAGGGGCTGTGCCTTTCCAGAAGTCCTGTTCCCAATTTGGCTAGTGCTCTTGATAGACAGGTCAGAGGGTTGCAACTGTAGCCCCTCCTTGAGAAGCTTGTCCACTGAGTTGTCATCAGAGTTGTTGTCTGGGAGGCCAAACACAATCAGGTTGTTGGCCTTCATGGTCTGCTGCCTCACCTTATGGCTAGCAAATCAAAGTCAAGTTTCTTGGTAGGCTTAGATGCGTTGGTGTCACTACCATCACCAGAAGCTTCTAGACTTTTGATCCTGGCCTCAAGAAGTTCTATCCTACTCATTAGCGCCTTGAAGCGCGCAGCTCCCTTTGAGAGGAAGGTCCTAGCCTAGTCCTAGGGTGCAGCGATTTAGAAAAGAATTAAAAAAATAAAAAAATTGCCTTAAAAATTAAGGCAAACCAATGGTGTAGCCAAAAGTTGCTACACTGCACATGCTGGCTGTGCCATCTTTGCCTGTTTGACTGTCTTGACTTACTTGACTTAGCTGCAGGGGGCATCCTTCGGATGCAGTTAGGAGGTGTTGCTGCCCATTCCACTAGCCCCTGGCAACCACAGGCAACTAAAGCTGCAGTGTTGTGCTGCTGGTGATGCTGGTGTCTGCAGTGCAGTCCTCCTCCAGAGAGTCTGGAGGTGGAGTTGCTCACCCAGTGGCCCTTAAGGTAATGGACAAGCTGGCAGATGTTCTCAGAGAACGTCAGAGAGATCCGGGTTTGGGCCAAGATAGGTGAGCCCATCCTGAGTGAAGGCGGGACAGTCACAAATAAAATGCTTTGCATCCTCAATGTAGGAGAGGCAGAAAGGGCACTCCTCACTACAGATTTTGGCTTGTAGGAAGCGGTGCCTAGCGAAACAGCCATGGCCAGAGAGGGCCATGGTGACTTCCCTGATGTCCCTGCGGTTAAGTCCAAGCAAGGCTTTGAAAACGGCAGTGGAGGGACACGGTTGTTTGTGACAAAAGGTCACACCTCAGTTTGACTGTCACCAGTGACGGCATACAAGGCCTCTTTGTTGCCATTTATGTGGCGGCTGGCAGTTTAGGTCGCGTAGACACTCATTCAGGTGCCAACTCCACATTCTCTTGAGCAGAGCTCCCATCGTCTTGTAGTTCTTGTAGGAAATCATCCAAATTGCTGTCCATGTCTTTGTAATTCAATGTGTTGCAGTTTCATATAATATCTATTGATTCTTGATGTTAGTTTGAAAAAAAATTTCTTGCCTATAAGGCAATGCCCCACTACTAGCCATGGCCACCATGTCATAGGCCTACCCTACTTCCCTGCCCTACAACTGTGACACCTCCACTGTGCTAGGCCTATACCATGCTATAACTTAGTTGCCATACTCGCATGCTATATTCCACCAAACCATGCCACCCCATCACATGCCAGAGTCTTCTTACTTAGCTACTACCCTTGCATCAGAGTCTAGTATTGTATGCCCCACCAATCTGAAATTTCGAAAACACAAGACATGTTTGCAAAAGTGTCATTTTTCCTAGAAGGAGATTATGTAGTCTGTTTTGCTATTTTTTATGCTAAGAGCAAGATTAAATAGTAGGCCTAAATAGAGCACAAATTTTCATTCTAGACTTTCACTTAACAGAGGACAAAACTTCAGCATATGGTGTAAACTAGGCCCCCTTAATATTAAGAAAAAATCTAGGCCAAAAAGAACAAAAAGTCTCTATTAAAAACTTTCTAACAATGTCTATATATATGTAGTCAAGATGCTTTTATCAATCTTGAAAGTCAAATTTGTACCTATTCTCTTTGTTTAAATGCACTAAATATTGCTTATATAACATTTTATAAATATTCTTTAGAATTCATTCACTTTAACAAACTTTTTTGTGTATAACAATGATTGCAATTTCTGTCAGACAAATTAACTTGCCAGTGTGGCATACAAGCCAGTAATACAGTTGTGCTGAAATAGAAAGTGGCCTGGAAGAAGTGTTCCAACGTGTTAGTTCTTTTCTCTGTTCAAGATTGAGGTTGTGACCCTCCAGGTGAGCCCTGAGGACTGAAAGTGAGAAACCAGTGAAAGCCTTAGAAGGAGACCAATCATCCTATAAAGAGTTGCTACCATTAGAGTGTTAGACCCGCAAAAGATAAGTATTGTGTAGTATTTAGAGTTAAAATGGCTCTTTTCAGGGCCACCAGCCTAAAGCATAGGGAAATTCATGCAGAACTAAGAGTGAAAGAAGTAGTAAGATCAGCCTGAGTAATACACTACCAAGAGAGAGAAATAAAGAGTGTTAAGCCTTGTTACATGTATATAAGTGTGTTTCTTTAGTTATGCACAAAATGCTTGGTTCAAATGATACCATAGTCCTAGGTTATATGTATTTATGCAATTTGCCTGAATAAATAAACTTTCAGCTTCCTGTACAATAAGTGCAAGATTATTATTCTTTCCTTCTTATTTAATCCGGCTCTAGCATATAACTTTGTCAACTTAACCTTCAATTTAAAAAATTGGCTAACACAACTCAATTTCAAATTTGATTTATTTCACTTCTAATACAATTGTAGGCTATTGGCTAAAAACTTGGGGTCTGAGTTTTAGCCTCTATTGGCAGCTATATTTATACACTACTTAAGGGAAAACACAGAAAAGTTAACCAAAGACAAAAATAAAAAAATTGTTTAGCAGCAATTAAATTTAAGACTATACATTATTAGTGAAACTGTGCCAGCCTCATATATATATGTATATATATATGCTAATGTTTGATTTATTGAAAATATTTTTTAGCTAATTAATTAGCTAATGTCAATACTACTAACTATATTTTGCCTACTCCTTTTATTTCATTTTCACCTATAAAATGTTATATTGAATATAAAAAATATGCCAAACATAAATAAAAATTTGTTAAATGAATTCCTTTGAGTAAAAATTCTCCCTTTTCCCATTGTACATGTTATGAATATGAGCACTGAATGTCTGGACTTGTGAATCAGACAGTGTACCAATTTTATATCATTTACCTTCACTAAAAAGTCGGAGTGTTCTCTAGATTAATTTGGTATGCATCCCTCTCCTCTATCCCTTCTCTTCTCTATGCATCCCTCTCCTCTATCCCTCCTCTTCTCTATGCATCCCTCTCTATCCCTCCTCTTCTCTATGCATCCCTCTCCTCTATCCCTTCTCTTCTCTATGCATCCCTCTCTATCCCTCCTCTTCTCTATGCATCCCTCTCCTCTATCCCTCCTCTTCTCTATGCATCCCTCTCCTCTATCCCTCCTCTTCTCTATGCATCCCTCTCCTCTCCTCTTCTCTATGCATCCCTCTCTATCCCTCCTCTTCTCTATGCATCCCTCTCCTCTCCTCTCCTCTTCTCTATGCATCCCTCTCTCCTCTCCTCTTCTCTATGCATCCCTCTCCTCTCCTCTCCTCTTCTCTATGCATCCCTCTCCTCTCCTCTCCTCTTCTCTATGCATCCCTCTCCTCTCCTCTCCTCTTCTCTATGCATCCCTCTCCTCTCCTCTCCTCTTCTCTATGCATCCCTCTCCTCTCCTCTCCTCTTCTCTATGCATCCCTCTCCTCTCCTCTCCTCTTCTCTATGCATCCCTCTCCTCTCCTCTCCTCTAGACTATATGGGCCCTATGCCAAAGCCTTTTTGGAATGAACAGGTTACACTAATATGTAAAAATAGCAATAAAGCAAGTAAAGATAAAATACTGAAAATTGATATACAAATTGATATCAATTAATATAATATGTAATATTATCAATTGTCTAAGGATTATTACGAGTACATCTTAAACACCACCTAATTTTCAAACCCAGCAAATTATAGTACATAATTCTTAAATGGGTGACATCAAGCAATGAGGAATTGAGTGTCCTCAAGAGCACAAATTTGGGTTTTGTTGGTTGGTCCCTTGGTTTGAGATTTGAAGTCCTGACCAGTTAGTCAGAAGTCAAAATCTGATAATTATGCTACAGCCTGCCTGAATTGTTATATCTATATTTAGATATTTAAATCTATCAACAATTACCTAAATTCACATTTAAAATCATATTAAATTGTTACAGGACTGGTCATATAAGCTCTTTGGTTGTCTGCTGCATGTTTGAGTTATTAATAAGCCAGTGTTGAAATCAGTAAAATATATGCACAATGGGCTTTATGAGTCTTGACAAAAACATGCTGCCATCTTTATAATTATCAGTATTCAGAAGTTAACAGTTTTCGTGTTCTAGTGATTATATATATTATTGTTTACTTGTTGATGTGCATTATTGGTTTTACCTGATAATCCTATTAGACAGTTTGCTTTGTCCCACAGCAGTTGCAGGCATGGATGGCATTGTCACCATAGAGCCTCCAGATAGTGAAGCATACCAACCAACACCGCTGTCCATCAAGGATGTGGTGTCCTGGCGCCAGCTTCAGCTCAGCCGTGCCAAGCTGAAAGCGGCCAGCCGCACCTCTGCATTGATGTCCGGCTTTGCTATTGTGGCTATGGTGGAGCTGGAGGTTAGCGGCCGGGCCGTGCCAAATGGGCTGCTTGTGGCCTTCGCCTGCTCAGCCGCGCTGCTCATCGCTGTGCACATGCTGGCACTGATGTTGAGCACTTGTATCCTGCCCAACCTGGCGACTGTCACACCAATGGATGCCAGGTAAATCACTGGCTCTGTTACTGTCGATGCTGTCAGTAGCTTCAGGGTTGATTATGTATAGTTATTGCTATCTGAGGGCTTTTTATGTTGTGACAGGTATTTTTGTCAGTTTAACTCCCACTGTAGCTGCTTCCAATTACTGGCCTAATTCTTATTGAAATCTCTGCATTGTACTAGGTCGCTTCACGAGTCGCCACACGAAAAGATGCGCATCTTCATCGAGATCTCGTGGATTTTCAGCACCGGCCTAGGTATACTACTGTTCCTAGTAGTAGTGGTGCTGCTCGTCTGGGTCAAATTCCTGGCCGTGTCTCGCGGTGCAGCCATCGGCGCCACGGTGATCACATGCCCGGTTTTGGTGCTGTTCGTTGCCTTCGCCCTTGTGTTCTACCGCAAACTTACGATGCACAAATTTCACCAAGCCAGCCAGCAGGTGCAGCGGCTGCAGCGTGACCTCCAGGCCTTCACTGGGGATTCAGATAGCTTATGTGAAGGCGTGAAGGTTGTGTAAAATCTTTTTTTACCTCAGTTAGAAAAAGCAGCATGCAGATACAGATACTTTTAGCAAATATTGGTGCGCATCTGCCCATATTCTTGTTAGTCATTCTGGTCTCATTGATGTTTCCTTATGACAGATTATAGATTATCAGTGCTGAAATCTCGTGAGCTTTGTGTACATTTATTTCAGTACTCGTTTAGCTGATTAATAACTATGTCTTCAATTTGTTTCTTCAGTACTGAACTTTTCACTAGTGCCACGTATTTCTCTTTTATCGCTACTCTTGTACTCGCCTGATAAGAAGTACAGCAGAGGATTATTTTAACACAGCTGCGCGTTATTATACTGTTTCGTTTAACTTTTCATAATGCATCTCACAGCTTCCAACTTACGCACTGATGGCAATTTGAGCTGTTGGCCTTGTTTAGCGGACAGAAAAAACTATAAATGACAAATATGCAAGTATACAGCACAGCCGCAGCCATTACACAGCGCATCTTATTAAGGCTGCGTAAAGCTATTTACTCCATTGACTGAGAGCGCCACACCCACCCTCAATTAGCCTGCTGCACAAGGGGTATCAGGCCATGACCCTCAATTAGCCTGCTGCACAAGGGGTATCAGGCCATGACCCTCAATTAGCCTGCTGCACAAGGGGTATCAGGCCATGACCCTCAATTAGCCTGCTGCACAAGGGGGTATCAGGCCATGACCCTCAATTAGCCTGCTGCACAAGGGGTATCAGGCCATGACCCTCAATTAGCCTGCTGCACAAGGGGTATCAGGCCATGACCCTCAATTAGCCTGCTGCACAAGGGGTATCAGGCCATGACCCTCAATTAGCCTGCTGCACAAGGGGGTATCAGGCCATGACGCTCAATTAGCCTGCTGCACAAGGGGTATCAGGCCATGACCCTCAATTAGCCTGCTGCACAAGGGGTATCAGGCCATGACGCTCAATTAGCCTGCTGCACAAGGGGGTATCAGGCCATGACGCTCAATTAGCCTGCTGCACAAGGGGTATCAGGCCATGACCCTCAATTACCCTGCTGCACAAGGGTTATCAGGCCATGACCCTCAATTAGCCTGCTGCACAAGGGGTATCAGGCCATGACCCTCAATTAGCCTGCTGCACAAGGGGTATCAGGCCATGACCCTCAATTAGCCTGCTGCACAAGGGGTATCAGGCCATGACCCTCAATTAGCCTGCTGCACAAGGGGTATCAGGCCATGACCCTCAATTAGCCTGCTGCACAAGGGGTATCAGGCCATGACCCTCAATTACCCTGCTGCACAAGGGGTATCAGGCCATGACGCTCAATTACCCTACTGCACAGGGGGTATCAGGCCATGACGCTCAATTACCCTGCTGCACAAGGGGTATCAGGCCATAAAGACTCTTAATTGCCCCAGCTGCACAAGGGGTATCAGGCCATGACCCTCAATTACCCTGCTGCACAAGGGGTATCAGGCCATAAAGACCCTCAATTACCACAGCTGCACAAGGGGTATCAGGCCATAAAGACCCTTAATTGCCCTAGCTGCACAAAGGGTATTATGCCATTAAGACCCATCACCAGAAGAGGCAGTATGCCAAAGATACGGCACCAGAGGGGCAAGTAAGCCATTTTCTTCCCATGTGGCCCGCAGCGCAGCCATGGTGAAAGCCGGTCAGCAGCAGCGCCAGTCAGCTGGGTCTTCTGATCCGGTGGTCCTGCCGAGGCCGCCCTCGAGCACTTCACTGAGCAGTCTGGCTTCGTCAGCTGGAGCCGGCGGTGGCAACGGCAAGGTCGCATCAAACGCGCCGCCATCAGTCAAAACTGAGCAAGCCGTGGCCAAGTCGGAGCCGCCAACCGAAGAGGCGCTGGCGCACGCAGCATTTATTGAGGCTCTGTCCCCACCTACGCACCTGTACCGCTACCTAGCTATCCGTCACCGGTCCTCGCCTATCTTCCTGGCCCGCAATCTGGCCTACTTAGGCCGACAGTCCGGCCGAGCTGGAGGCCGCAGCCTGGCTGAGTCGACCGCAGCTCTGGCCGGCCGGCCTGTGGCGGCCCCGCCGGATTCGCCGGCAGAGGCGCCGGCCTGGGATCTTCCGCGTAATGCTTCGCTGGAGCTGCGCTTCTCCGGCTTCTTCGACTCAAACCGGGAGAAAGAGTGGGTCACAGTGTCCGCCAGTCTGGACCTGTCCGTTGTGCACCGCTGCTTCAACCGGCGCAAGTCAACCCGTTCCAGCGGACAGCGCCATCTAGCGCGGCTGTCCTTGGAGTGCAATCCGCATCCGCGTTCCCAGAGACTCGCGCCCCGCGAGCAGCAGCGCAACGGCCACGGCGAAGCTGAGACGGAGGCCGACTTCACCGTATTGAACAAAGACCTGCGGGACCCGCAGGCCAACAGGATTGTACAGTCACATCTGCTGCTGCGGATCAGCGCTAAGGAGAAGCGCAACTACTCGAAGATGTACGACTCGCCACCCGGTGCCAGGAAGTCGCACAAGAAGGACGTAGCCGAGTATCCCGTGCAGTACTGCGCTGTGCTGCCGCTGTTCATTCACAGCCGCACCGAGGCCTGCACGGACAGCGGCACCGGTCTGGCTTCGCCTTTGCAGCTGTGCACGGGCGAGTACGAGTGCCGTCTGGAGTGCCTGGGCGCCGAGGAGCCCGCCGATCTGGTAAACGCGTCTGCTCGCGTGCTGCAGCAGTGGCACGCCGCCAGGTTTCGGCAGGCCTCCACAGAGGCTGGCGAGTACGAGCGCTGGCCAGTGGTTCGATTCTCTGCCCGCTGGACTGGAGTCACTGGCGAAGCGGCTGGCGTAGAGCCGCCGCTGCCCGAGCCTCAGCCGCAGCAACAGCAGGAGCAGCAGCTGCAACAGAAATCACGCAAGCGACAGTCGAGCGATTCGGCTAGCGGGAAACAGGCGGCGGGATTCAAGATGGCCCCCGAAACGATTGGCTGCGGCGAGTGGCGTGTCGTTTACAGCTTCTTTCACGCTGGCCGCTGCCGCCAGTACACTGAGGTAGGCTGACTGCTTGTTTACTGCATCAAACTTTGCTGGAAATCTTAAGTTTTTGAACCCAAGTATTTGTACTTTAGACATCTATTGGTGATAAGCATGCTTCAATCTCAGTTGATTTATTCCGTAAAGCCTGTACTCTGGGCCTCAAGTATTATAGAAGTAGTCTGCAACCTATCATTCTCACTGCCATTCACTTCCAGGTCGACAGCCTCCGCTGCCCCTGGTGCGACCTAGACTGCCGCCGTGCCGCCGCCCTTTTGTGCCACCTGCGCGCTTGCCATTCTCGTCTTTCTTTCGCCAGTGTCGGCGAGAACTCCACGGCGAAGCGGCGACGCCTCAATCTCGAGGTACGACTTAACACCGACTACAATGGCGGCTACGAGGGCGACCCGGCCTGTTTGTTCCGACCCACCAGGTTCGAACCCGCACCCTTTCCCGCCCGCCGACTGCCCTTCACGCACCTGATCCACTGGCGCGGCTCAACGTGCTCCGCTCAGCAGACGCTCGTGGCCAATCCGCGGCCTCTGATCGCTGGTCACACCCGGCAATACTTCCACTCGCAAACCTGCGTGCCTCTACTGCCCCAGGAGATTGACATCGACTCTGAGGACGAGGTCGCGCCGGACTGGCAGCGCCAGCTCTACGCTCGAAACCTGGAGGACTTCACCGACGTCAACGACGGCGAGAAGGCAGTAATGATGGCGTGGAACCTGCACCTCATGACCTGGGAGGGCGGCCTAGTCACCGGCCAGCACCAGCTGCCACAGCTTTGCAACGCATTCATTGACCGCTGCGGCTCAGACCTGGTGCGGCGTGGCCTGCGTGGCAATCTGCTGCTCCACCTGGGCAGCCTCTGCAACTACGGCCTGCTGCGGCCTGACCTGGCATTCGAGCTGCTGTTGCGCGTCAACCGGTTCACAGACTGCAACCATCAGCAGGCGACAGCAAATGCTTGACCGGAGCCATGGGTGCTCACATTTTATTGCACATTTTCCCCTTATCCGTAACAGATACCAACGGACGTAGCTGAGTAGAGTGTTTCCGTGCCCCTGCGATGACATGCCCAGAAAGCATAATAAAAACATACAAAGGCACACAACGCATGCCACATACATGCTTATGCAGAAAAAAGGAATGCCACATACATGCTTATGCAGAAAAAAGGCATGCCACATACATGCTTATGCAGAAAAAAGGAATGCCACATACATGCTTATGCAGAAAAAAGGAATGCCACATACATGCTTATGCAGAAAAAAGGAATGCCACATACATGCTTATGCAGAAAAAAGGAATGCCACATACATGCTTATGCAGAAAGAAAGAATGCCACAGACATGCTTATGTATTCTGGAAACATGTCATAGACATGCTTTTGCAGTGCAGTCTAGAAGCACACGGACATGCTAATGCAGACAGAAAGAATAACAAAGGAAGACTCAGTAAATTTTGCACATGCCACTAGACCGATAGTGTGTACCTAAGATGCCAATGCCGACAGAAGGTATGTAATGAAGTTAATGCAACCTATATCTAATGTCAATTCCCCATTGTCAATTGCTTCTGCGAGTATTTCTCTCAAGTCTCCATGTCCGTCTTAATTTCCTGGTCTGCTTTTAATCACAATTTTCTTTGCACCCCTGCCTTTGTCTATTGCTGCATTTTTTCGCACTCAATTATTGCGCAGTGGCCCGAGGCCCAGTTCCGTTATATTGTTTACATGCGCTCTCAACTCTTGTCCTTAATAACTGCTACATTTTCTTGTGTAAGTTTCAAATAATTTGCCTCTTAGCAATATGATTTGCTGGTCTTATCTAAGGCGCTGATGTTTTTTGTGTACTGGTAAATGGTTCGGTTCATAGTAATTGCTGCATCACTTTATTGCTCGCTAAATAAATACCTTTATTCACTGAGTCCTTCTGTTGCACTGTTTAATTTGCCATGGGCAATTCACTAGTTATTTTACTTCACTTATTTTTTCAATTTTCTTAATCTGAAAGGTCTTTACATGGACTACAGACAGGAGTTGGCTTATCAATGTGAGCATTCACTAATCTCAAATCAAGTTAATCAATGCTTTTTGCTCCTTGTCTATCGCAGCTTCCATGACTCGGTTTCTATGGAAGGCCCTGTCAACGTGCAGCATCCGCTGCCTTCTTCGCTGCCCACCTAACCGCCTGCTGTCAATACAGCAGCAGCAGGACCATGATCTCTACCAGCAGCTGCAAAAGCAACAGCAGCAGCAGCAGCAGGATCAGGAAGAGGAGCAAAACAGAAAGCGCAAGCAAAAGTTGATGCTGCTGTCATGCGCACTGACTTCTACGATGTTCGTCGGCTTCTATTTGTGGAAGGAGTCGCGCCTGCGTGACTTGGAGGCTCAGACCGAGCAGGGTCGAGTGGGTCATGATGCCTCTTTCGGATCTTCGTCCGCCTCTGGTGGCGCATCGCGAAGCTCGTTAGCAGTTGGCGGTGACTTCCGCCTGATGGATCACACTGGACGCTACGTGACTCGGGCTGACCTATCTCGCAACAGCGGCTGGCTGCTGGTGTACTTTGGCTTCTGCCATTGCCCAGACATCTGCCCTGAGCAGATGGAGAAGATGGTGGAGGTTGTCGACCGGCTTCAGCTGTCTAAGGAACCGCTGAGCATAACGCCGGTGTTCATTAGCATCGACCCTGAGCGAGACTCGCCGGCCCTGGTTAAGGAGTACATCGCAGACTTCAGTAACAAGTTCGTGGGCCTCACAGGCACGAAGCCAGAGGTTGATGAGGTTGCTAAAAAGTACCGAGTATACTACAGCAAAGGACCTGTGGACCAAGACGGAGACTACATTGTTGACCACGCGATCATTATGTACCTCGTGAGTCCCGAAGGCGCAGTTGTCGATTACTACGGTCAGACCAAGACTTCCCGCGAGATCGCTGGCTGCATTTCCAAGGTTATCAAAACACACCGGCCCGCGTGACGCAGAAGTACGCGGTCCGCAATATTTCTGCTTGCTTCAGCCTTCACAATGCTCACAGTCAGTTTCGTTTGAGCTTCTGTACCATCTATATGCTTATTTCTTCATCTCCTGCTTTCTTTGCTCTAAGCTTTCTATATCCGTTCTCTACCATTATGTTTTCTTTATATTTTCACTAACTTTCCTGCATTCGTTAATCTGACTGGAGCAAGTTAAATTAATTACAACTGCTATCCTTTTGCTGGAAGCAAGAATTATACTGACGTGATTAATACTTTAATTCTGTTGCTTTAGTGAATGTGTTTAAGCTCTGCGCTGGACTGGACTGCTCTACATCTATAATAAGGCCTGCTGCTCACCAAGTTCTAGTTTATTTTCCTGTTTAAAATCCAAGATCCTTTTTTCAGTGGAATCGGCGTCCGGCCCTAATCCGTTCTTTAGTGAAAGAGTGGGATTTAGTTTTAATAAAAATAAATCTCTACTCAGTCGCCAATTCTGTTGCACAGCTGTTGTTTTTTAAAGCTTTTAACTTTTTTAATTACACGGGTACAAATGGGATTAAAGTTATTAAAGCGCCCAATTTCTTGTTACTCTTAACAACAGTTATTATCATCAGGTACAGAATAAGAATGTACAGAAAAATAGTAGGCCTGCTCTTAAAATAGCTATTTTCAAACGAATATAGTTTCTTTTTTCTCTTAACTTATTCTTAAACAAAACTTAATCCAGTGACTAAAATTTTTAGTAAGAATTAACCAATCATAGTCGCACAGTCCATTAAAATCCGAAAAAGTGAAATCTTACCATCAACGTAATTTCCCGTCCTTCTTCTCCTAGTGGTCCTTGTGTACATGTACAACGCAGATAGTTGTGTTAAGATACGAGTATAAAGAAACAAAGTAAAGTATTCTCCATTAGAGAATAGTATTTATAAGTAACACAACTAGATATACGTACAAAACAAATGACATCGAGTTCAATTTAGAAGAGCGCATTCGGGCCATTGCTTACTTTCCGAGACTATAAAATAACGGATGCAAATTTAAAACAAACTTAAATTCTAAATATTTTTTATGCGATTCGAGTTTATCTATTTGATAAAATACTTTTACAAATTCTTTTCTAACGTATATTTAACGCTCTTATCTTAACAAAATAATAAGATCCTCGTGAGGCAGTTAATTTTTTAATTTCCGAAATTACGAGTTTTTATGATAAGTAGACGTTTATGAAGTTGAGTTTGACTGTGCTAATTGGGCATTTAGTTTAGTTAAAAATGGTTACCACGATCAATAACTTCGTCTTTATCCCAAATTTACTTTTTATCGAATTTTGATAAAAGTTCTATTCTATCTGTCATATAGTTATCGTGAAGAATATATTTAACGACCGTTCGTTAAATATATTTTAGATATGCCAGATGCACTCAAGCATATCTAAAAAACAGAATGCCTCGTCAGTTTCTACCTTAATTCGTTTCTCCTGCACACTAGCGACTCGCCTACTAAGATATGTACTGGCAATTTTTTGTTTATTATTAATATTTTTGGTGGTAGATTAGCTAAAAAAAATCATTAAGTCATAAAAAAGCTTTTGCCAAAATAATCTTTAAATATTGAAAGAGCCGGTACTTCTCATAAAAATACCTCATAGCCATATCAACTCACAGTCACGATGTTATCGATTAGAAATAAAAAGATAGTAATATGATCGTAATATCCTCCTAAATTTCCTTCATAGGCATTACGAATGCATATATTTATATTTATATAATAAATATCGATAATTTCCTATATAATAGAAAAAGGAAAATATAAGTATAGATGTTTCAATATTTTGCTTTTGATTAGGACTTTATAATTATAATTAAAATATGTTCAATTAAATAAAAGTTCCATAATACAAAACGAAGATTCGACTAAATCGTTCCTTTACTCATACAACTTCAGTTAGTCGCAATGAGTTGTATGACAGCAAGATAGAAGTGTCATAGAACTCTATTTTCAGCATGCCAGCTCACTCAGCTTGGGGGCTGCAGGTATAAAAGCGGCTCTAACCCCAGATTTTCTAAATGGGCTCTGGTGTGGCCTGCAATCTGGAAATCATCTGCGAGCTTGAGGGCAACAGTGTTAGTCTCGGCCAGTTTCAAACTCCTCTAAGCCTTTCACAGCTGAGTGCCGCCATCCAAAACTTCTATGGCCGCCAACTTGACGTGAAGTTCACCATGCCCTGTGGCTCTGTGCAGCCAATCAGCAATCAGCAGGACCTCAACCTCGTTGAGACGATCAACGCAGACCACTATGAACAAGAGGCTGGGACCCTTCGTTTGCTCCTCGCTGAATCGGCTCCCGCTGAAGTTCACATCGGTGATGGTGAGTTGGTTAGAATTTGTGCTTGTATTTGGAAAACGGTGGAGTGCACATGCCTGAGTGCTACACAGGCACTTCTGAAACGGAAACATAGCGAAATGTGAGAAATCATGACAGTATGTCAGGGGCAATGAGGTTGCTGTGACTTATAGTGTAAGTTAATTAGCTATAATAATATAGCTTTCAAACACCTGCCTTGAAATCTAAATCTAATTTTCCATTCCTTGATTTGCAGTCGCTGCGATTGCACTGAACTTGGACAAGTGCCCGCTGCTTGGCCAGGGCTCCTTTGGCAAGGTGTTTAAGTATGAAGATCTCAACACAGGCCGCATCTACGCTGTCAAAGTAGTGGAGCTGAACTCCCACAGTCTGGAGTCGCAGGCTGTGCGCTACCTGGAGCAAGAGATCCGACTGCTGCGTGCTATCGAACACCCTCGCATTGTGAAGTATTTCGACTGCCGACGCGAGCCCCATCGCCTGTGCATATTCATGGAATTCATGCCAGAGAACAGTCTCCGCCAATACATTCGAGCCCGCGGCACGCTAAACGAGAAGGTTGCCATGAGGTTCACCCGCATGGTGACCGAGGGGCTGCACTTCCTGCACAGCAGAGGCATCATCCATCGGGATGTGAAGGGTGAGTACCTGGGGATTGCATTACGAGTGCCTGATAGCAGTGTTCACTGGAAAGTGAATGCGAGTGCCTGATGACAATGTCCACTGGGATGTGAATGGCGAGTGCCTGATGGCAGTGTTCACTGGACTGTGAATGGCGAGTGCCTGATGACACTGCACACTGGGATGTGAATGGCGAGTGCCTGATGACACTGCACACTGGGATGTGAATGGCGAGTGCCTGATGACACTGCACACTGGGATGTGAATGGCGAGTGCCTGATGACACTGCACACTGGGATGTGAATGGCGAGTGCCTGATGTCAGTGTTCACTGGGATGCGAATGGCGAGTGCCTGATGACACTGCACACTGGGATGTGAATGGCGAGTGCCTGATGGCAGTGTTCAATGGACTGTGAATGGCGAGTGCCTGATGATAATGTTCACTGGGATGTGAATGGCGAGTGCCTGATGGCAGTGTTCACTGGACTGTGAATGGCGAGTGCCTGATGACACTGCACACTGGGATGTGAATGGCGAGTGCCTGATGGCAGTGTTCACTGGGATGCGAATGGCGAGTGCCTGATGACACTGCACACTGGGATGTGAATGGCGAGTTCCTGATGACACTGCACACTGGGATGTGAATGGCGAGTGCCTGATGACACTGCACACTGGGATGTGAATGGCGAGTGCCTGATGGCAGTGTTCACTGGACTGTGAATGGCGAGTGCCTGATGACACTGCACACTGGGATGTGAATGGCGAGTGCCTGATGGCAGTGTTCACTGGGATGCGAATGGCGAGTGCCTGATGACACTGCACACTGGGATGTGAATGGCGAGTGCCTGATGACACTGCACACTGGGATGTGAATGGCGAGTGCCTGATGACACTGCACACTGGGATGTGAATGGCGAGTGCCTGATGACACTGCACACTGGGATGTGAATGGCGAGTGCCTGATGACACTGTCCACTGGGATGTGAATGCTTATTTACATCTGAAAGTTATTCACTGCAGAAGCTGGACTGGTAAACAGGATGCATGATAAAAAGGCACATAGGACATATAATCAATCTAATTACCAACTTTTCCTTGCACAGCCGCCAACATTCTCAAAGACTCGCGCGGCAAGGTGAAGCTGTCCGACTTCGGTGCAGCCAAGCGCATCCAGGAGATCGGCTCTAGTCACTCCGTCACCGGCACTGTCTTCTATATGTCGCCAGAGATGATCGGTGGGGAGTCCAGAGTCGACTGCAAGACGGACATTTGGTCGCTAGGCGCCACGGTTGTTGAGTTCCTGACCGGCCGGCCGCCCTACCATGACTGCGATAACCCGGCAGCTGTGGTGTTGCGCATCATGAACCACCCCGAGAACTTCTGCATGCCGCAGGCCGCCAGCGAAGTGGCCCGCGACTTCATCCGATGCTGCTTCAGCAGACCGGCCGCAGTGAGGCCAAGCGCGGAGGAACTGCTGCGTAGCCACCCCTTCCTACCGCCGCTGGATGATTCGCCACCGCTGTGAACGAGAGTACTGGCTCGGCTTCCAGGCTGCTGGCAGCTTCCAAGACTGCTGAATCTTCGATCCTGTCGATTAAACGTACTTCAAGTTACGCGTTGGATAGGTCAGGTCAGGTACTTCTTCGGAAAGGTGACAATTATTTTTTAAAGCGCGGAAGCACCGGATTTTGTAACATAATTTGCATGGTATTTATATTGCTTACTACGAGGGTACTTAGTACTTGCCAAAAGCTGTGCAAATATAGTTTTCACCAGGTGAACCAGTGTTGCTGCTTCACCAGTACATTCAGATATTTTATTACACAGTTTCGATGAGATATACGCTCGTATATTGCCATGCGCAATATAAGTCCATAGTTACAAGTGGATTCAATATATAATAATTAGAACTTTTCGTTCTAACACTTTTGTTGTTCTCAGTTGAATTGGCTTATTAGTGTCATTGCAAGGCCCGTTTTTTTAAACAATTATTCCTTAATTTTTTACACTCTGACCTTGAAGCCATTGGCCTATGAACTGCTGTGCCAACCTGTGCCAACCCTAAGACGGCTCGCGGCTTATTAGTAATATTATTCCAGATTTTATTCAATGCTATCTAACACTTTCATTCGCTTTGATTTGTACAGTAGGCGAAATCACTCAGACTGCATTTCCTGTTTGCTTTACAGTGTTTATTTAGTAGGGCTGGTTATACGCCTGCAGCGTCTTAGATTGCTCAAATCTGCATGACCGAATTCGCACATTTTGCTGACTCTGAGCAGTCATTGAGACCTGCTCACTTCGTATTCCAGTTGCCGCTATATGTACATCTTGCTCAAATCTAAAAGCTAATTTGTTGCCGATATTTTAATATACTCAAGCTGCCCATAATTTGTATGTTATTTGTATGAAACACCAGCTAGTTTCACAATAAAACACCCGCAATCAGACTAATGTTGTGTGTTGTAGATTGAGTTTTGTTTTATTGCATTTTATAGATTATAAGTTTTACGTATAAGCCTGAGGCAGCCTATTTTACTAATATGACAACATAAGACACTTCTAGCGAGACACAGGATGACAATTAACTGAAAGACGGACAAACTGTATCTTGCAGCATCAGTGTACCGATATGTGCAGTTTGTCAGTTGAGCTAGTGTAGGCTGGAGGGTCTTCTAGGCTTAGCCAACTTACTGACCAGCAGTGCAGCATCAGTGTACCGATATGTGCAGCTTGTCAGTTGAGCTAGTGTAGGCTGGAGGGTCTTCTAGGCTTAGCCAACTTACTGCCCAGCAGTGCAGCATCAGTGTACCGATATGTGCAGCTTGTCAGTTGAGCTAGTGTAGGCTGGAGGGTCTTCTAGGCTTAGCCAACTTACTGACCAGCAGTGCAGCATCAGTGTACCGATATGTGCAGCTTGTCAGTTGAGCTAGTGTAGGCTGGAGGGTCTTCTAGGCTTAGCCAACTTACTGACCAGCAGTGCAGCATCAGTGTACCGATATGTGCAGTTTGTCAGTTGAGCTAGTGTAGGCTGGAGGGTCTTCTAGGCTTAGCCAACTTACTGCCCAGCAGTGCAGCATCAGTGTACCGATATGTGCAGTTTGTCAGTTGAGCTAGTGTAGGCTGGAGGGTCTTCTAGGCTTAGCCAACTTACTGACCAGCAGTGCAGCATCTCTTAGCACGACTACGCGCCTCTGCCCCCAGATTGACTCTGCAGAGATTGAAGCATCCGGGACGCTGTCTGGGTTGGAGACGCCGGGCTCCGTGGTCCTGGTGAAGTGCGTCTGCAGTGGGCAGACGCTGCAGCTGGGGCTTTTTCCAAGGCCGCTGCGGTTAACATCGCTACTGGAGAAAATTCGCCAGAAATTCGATGGCCTCGAGCGGCTTTTCTACCGCATGCCGGACGCCATGTGTGGCATTGTGCCTGTGCTGGAGCAACGCGACCTGGACATGGTCACGCGCATCTCGGACGACCACTTCGGCCGGAACAGCCTCCACCTACTGCTGGACCCGCCTATTGGCGGCGACGACCAGCCCGCACAGCGTGAGTGCTCGAAAGCTGCCTTGCTAATTAGACTGCGATAATCACCTGCCAGCCACTGCAATCGCGATCGACTAGCATCACATAAAATATCCTGCTACCTGTCAGTATGCATCTTGCAATTGCAATTTTCACATTTGAGGCTAGTCACTCTCGTTACTGGTTGGTCAGGGAAGCCAAAACAGGACAAATTAGTCACTCTCGTTACTGGTTGGTCAGGGAAGCCAAAACAGGACAAATTAGTCACTCTCGTTACTGGTTGGTCAGGGAAGCCAAAACAGGACAAATTAGTCACTCTCGTTACTGGTTGGTCAGGGAAGCCAAAACAGGACAAATTAGTCACTCTCGTTACTGGTTGGTCAGGGAAGCCAAAACAGGACAAATTAGTCACTCTCGTTACTGGTTGGTCAGGGAAGCCAAAACAGGACAAATTAGTCACTCTCGTTACTGGTTGGTCAGGGAAGCCAAAACAGGACAAATTAGTCACTCTCGTTACTGGTTGGTCAGGGAAGCCAAAACAGGACAAATTAGTCACTCTCGTTACTGGTTGGTCAGGGAAGCCAAAACAGGACAAATTAGTCACTCTCGTTACTGGTTGGTCAGGGAAGCCAAAACAGGACAAATTAGTCACTCTCGTTACTGGTTGGTCAGGGAAGCCAAAACAGGACAAATTAGTCACTCTCGTTACTGGTTGGTCAGGGAAGCCAAAACAGGACAAATTAGTCACTCTCGTTACTGGTTGGTCAGGGAAGCCAAAACAGGACAAATTAGTCACTCTCGTTACTGGTTGGTCAGGGAAGCCAAAACAGGACAAATTAGTCACTCTCGTTACTGGTTGGTCAGGGAAGCCAAAACAGGACAAATCGACTGCCCGACTGACGAAAAGCTGACGAGTATAGTAGATACAGAGGGAATCAATTATTTCGACAGAAAAAAAACTTTTTTAAGACTTAGTTAACCTACCTTTAGTTCGCTTAAAAGAGCTCTTTTAAAGAAAGCTCAGCTCAGTGTGTGCTGCTTCGCTACTGAATATCAATCGGGAACTCATAATTCCAGCCTACTATGTACGCTCTTATTTGGCATTTTGCACCGTCCACCATCGTGTGCTGCTTCGCTACTGAATATCAATCGGGAACTCATAATCGGGCATCAGGAAAAAGTAACGCTGGGCTGCCGGTTTTTGCCTCAGGTATTTTCTTGAAGGTAGAACTTGGTGGGAATCCCATCCACATGTTCCTGCAACACCTCATTGGTCAGGCTGCTTAACATGGAGTGGTTCGAGGTCGGAGCCAAAGAGCTTTGCGTCCCAGAACTGCCAGTCTAACAACCGGCGTCGCCCTAGCCCTTTAACATGAAGTTTGCAAATCACAGCTGCCGATGTGAGATAGGCCCAGGGGCTGGTCAGGGAGGGCATAGGCGCCATTCATCAGGTCCTCCACAAGGGTCTGAATGAAACTGGAAACCCGGTAGTGAATCAGACTCTTGTCCTTTGTGGATTTCACGAGCTTGCTTGAGTTGTCAAATGATGTACTTTTAACTGCGCTCAGTCATAGGCCTGAAGTTGACGCAGATTTTCCTGAGATTGTCGCAGAATGGTGACTCATCCTAACTGCACCGAGTCTATCGGGTAGGTAAAATTCACTCATGCTTGAGTGATCAATTCAATCATTCACTCAAAGCGGCCTGCAGTCTGGCTCTGAATACGCGGTGGGCCCGACGTCCAGCTAATGTCGATCGATGAGTCTGAACCCCTACCTCCATCCTCCTTAATGTCCTCCATCACAAGCGTACATTACCCATGAACAAAAATTCCCTACTGTGTCAGTAATTTTTATGACCTGTCAAAATAAACTTCCCGTCAGGCTCTTCATTGTAAATATCACACAGTGAAGCGAGAAGCTGCTCACTTCCAGTTTATTGAAGCGAACCCGCAGCAAGCAATGCAGCGATTTCGAATCTAAGTACGAGGGGTATGAACCACTTTCCACTTTAGCAACGGCCACGCCTGTGAATTTTAAACAAGAGGAGCTTCTGGGCCATGGTAGCTTCGGCGCTGTTTACCGCTGTGTTGACCTGGACACAGGCCGCATCTTTTCCATGAAAGTAGTCCAGCTCGAAGCCAACGACGATCGAAGCGCCCAAAAGGTGACAGCCTTGGAGGCGAAGTTCCAGCTGCTGCGCAATATCAAGCACGAATGCGTGGTGCAGTACTTCGGCTGCCACAGGGAGCCAACCCGTCTGTGCGTCTTCATGGAGTACATGGACGGCGGAAGCGTTCGGGACTTTATCATCGAAAGTGGCCCTCTGCGCGAAGTTCTGGCTAGAAAGTACACCAGGATGGTTTTGCATGGACTAAGTTTCCTGCATGACAACAGCATCGTGCACAGTGATATTAAATGTGAGTCATCAGGTTTGAGTTGGGTTGCTGGGACTCTATCGGATATCCTATATTACCCAAGCCAGAATTTATCTAATATAAACCGATTTGCATATATATGTACAAATTGTCATTCTGAGAAATAAATATTCACGCACTGCTGTTGCTACCGAATCAAATATTTCTACCGCTGTTTATCATCACCCAGGTGCAAACATCCTTCGCGACTCAGCTGGCAGCGTAAAGATTGCAGACTTCAGCGCCTCGAGGCAGCTTAGCAACATAAATCATAACCCATTTCCTTGGTCCGAAAAGTTCGGCAACGTGTTCTACACGCCACCAGAGGTGTTCCGTGGTGCTGCTTTCGACTGCCGTGCCGACATTTGGTCGTTAGGAGCAACCATTGTCGAATTCCTCACAGGTGATCCACCGTATCACTACCTGGACAACCCTGCCAGCGTCATGTATCATATTGTGAGCGACACGGCAATTGAATTAATGCTTCCCGCCTCGACCAGCCAAGAAGCTACACTATTTATCAATTCCTGTTTCGCCTCAGCCGACCAGCGACCTAATGCTAAAGAGCTGCTTCGGTATCAATTTGCGAGTTTCTCTGCGACTGCTGATATGCATCCAGGAGTCTTAGCTCCCGAGCGATGAGATGTTATGTAAAATGTTGCATCTGCAAGCATTGCATGAGGGCCGAAAATTTTGCTGGATTGCTGATTATTTTTTACACTGTAAGATGTAAGACCTGGAAAATGGCTTCCGTTCAAATTGATTATGCGTTTCCAGCGTTTAGGAGTCAGGTTAACTCCCCTGATGTACACTGCAGTTTACTTGAGTGCCGAATGACGTGATCAGACATCCACGTTCTCTCTATTACCTTGCAAATGTACATCTTAACAATCTTATTACTGTGTGATTATCTCACACTTAAACTTGTGTTTTTAAAGACTAATTAACGAATAAGGAAATTAAACGGCAAATAATTTTTGGCATTAGAAACATTCTATATGATAAGAAACGCTTAGTTTTTAATGACGTGAATCTATCACGTGTTGTTTAACAGTCCCCTTGTTTCTGGAATTTTCATGAAGCTAATTTGCTAATATAATTGAGTATTTCATTTATATTTACATACAATAACCAAAATATCACAATATTTATGATATTAATTTTTATGAACTTCGTGTACCGGCCATGAAATAATTCGTATTTTCGTTAAGCTTATAGATTGGTGATGATAAACTCATAACTAACTTAGTAGAGGAGATTTCAAGCGCGATTCGGCACAGGGTGCGCAGCTAGACAGTTCTGTTTATAATATAGAAGTTAGTTAATAATATTAATAATAAACACTGATATTTTAAGTTAAAAAAAACTTGCGAGTTTAAAAAAGTCCGCTTATGAAAGTCAACATTCAAGTATTGTTTTTCACGCTGAATATTTCAGAAATAGCTTTTATCAAAGTGGGTTAATTAACATAATACGGTTATAAGCAAAAAACAAATTTCATTCAGTGAGTTATTTGTTTCATTCCTTTACAAACGCACGTTTTTAATTGGTATTTAGCTTTATAAGAACGTCGCATATTAAAAATGAATTATTGAATAATTGCTTTGTTCTTTCCTTATTAGCTGTATGTTGTTTATTTTTGTGGTTTTAGCGTGTATTTTATTTTCTTATATTTGTGATTTCTTCTCTTAGATTATAATTCTGCCGTACTTTCTCAGTTCTTAACTTTTTTAAGCATTCTTTGAAGTATAATAAGACTTGGACTAAATTGATCAATTCGCCTGAAAGGTAGTCAATAATCGTTCGTCAACGAAAGCAATCCACTTGCTACAAAATGACACCTTAGACACAAATTAGTCAAGTACTTTGTTAGATATTCTCATTTAAAGTGTGCTTTATCTGCTTCTTTATCGCTAGGCCCTATTGTCATACCATCGACATTACACAAATTAGTGCTGTGACCATGTTCTTGATCTATATGGCATAAAAGTTTATATATATCTTGATGCATGTCCTTGCTAAAAATTACACACACACAGACACACAAATTAGCAAAGTAAATTTTAGATGTTCTCATTTAAAATGGGCTTTCATCATACCCTAGACATTTAACAAATGTGTGTTATGACCTTGACACATCTTGCCACCTATCCCAGCTAATTTAGTAAAAAACACATGCAAGTACAAATTTATAAAGCACAATTTTCTAAACACCTTAGAGATAATGCTTATAGGTATGTCTATTGTGAAAAGTTTGTGCCTTAATAACTTGTCTAAGCTTTGGTGTTTGTTGTTGCAGTTTACCTATGTTAGGGGCTCCAGTGAGAAATTAAAAATAAAAAATTCCATATTTTTGGTTTTCTTGTGTTACAGATCTCGCCTGTCTGAGTTAAAAGACACCTCACGCATAAAAATTGGTCAAGTATTAAAAAAGTTGTACAACCATTTTTTATCAACATTTTAGTTGTTTTTGTAATGTACTTTTCCCAAAAGGGGCTGTGTTCCAGATGACCAGATTGATTTGACTTAGAAAACAAAAAAATGCAATTACATTTTTATTTTTTAATGGATTTTAAAAACTCCAAAAGCATATAGATTATTTTTTCATTATCTACACTATGGAATATATATATCTTCTATTAACACTCAGTATCAAAGTATTAAATTTCAATTTTACATTGAACAAGAATACTATGCTGACAAGACTTGTTTATTTGATTACAATATAAAACTCTTTTGGCTTTAAAGAAGTGGCAAAGCCATACACATTCCATAGTTTAACAAATAGACATTGCATAGACATCCATTTACTATTTACAGTCAATTGCAAAAGCCATCTGAAATGCGTAAAGGGGTGCATTAGAGAAACATGTTTCCGGTAGATTTGCCTAAAAGAAAATAAAAAGGTTTGAGTATATCATATTCTACATAAAATTCTATGTAAAATTTTAATGGGATACACTTGGAAAGCACTATAAACAATGATTGAAAAAAATGAAAATGAAAATTTCAACCTAAAAATGTGCAAAGTAAAAAAACTGTCTTTTACTAAAAAAGAATTGTTAATTTAGATTTTTATATCCTCTTTCTTAATTTTTAATTTGTTTATTTTAGTATCAATGCATTAGTAATAAGTTCTATGTAAGGTAGTATTTTCTAAATTTAGATCACACAGCGAATACTTAAAAAGAACAAATTTTGGCACTGTATAACTTTTTGTTTTGCACTAATTGTAGAGTATAAACACTTGTTGTAAAGTAAATTTTATCTTCTTTCTATTGATAGTAGGCTTTATTTTCTTAACATAAAATTTATGTTCTTTTATTCATCAGAACATGGCATTGTTTTTTTATCTTTTTTTCATTTTTCTGTCTTTTCGCTCACTAGAGTCCCTACCTATGTGACTAGGTATATCACATATGAATGAATCATTTTTTGCCAGCTTTCATTCATCTGTTTGGGCTATACATCAAAACATGAGGTAAGCTCAGTTGCTGGAATTTCAAAGACTCAAATGGTTGTTGATGATTGTAGTGCTTTAAGTGAGTGAGTCTGGCATTAATCTATTTCTATATTGATTCTGCCATTTCAGAAGCAGTTGCAAAGAATGAAATTACAAAAACTATTGATTTTCAGGACCAATATATTCATTTCTAGTGAAATGACTCCATTTGCAAAACTATATTCACCATAAAATGCAAATGTTAAACTGGCTTTTCTCATCTTCAGCAACTGTTAATTGGACTCCCTATATTACAAATCCCATAGTGATGTTGCTCCCTGAGAATGGTCATGGGATTACAAAGGATGTCATTTGAATGCAAAAAAATGCCAATGGTAATTTTAAGCATGAATGTCTGAGTTCTCCAAGTCCTGTCCATACTCAAGGGAATGATGCGGAAGGCTTAGCTAAGTCCATGTGCAGTCCACATTGCAAAGATATCCACCTGATAAAATTGTTGTCAAAGAGATATTTTTTAAATAGCAAGCAGCAAAGCAATAAATAAAAAAATATCTGACAATATTTATACCTCATATTGTCAGTCTCATCTTTGCCTGAGGGAACATGGCCACATTAAATCTCTAGTCTCAAAACAGCCAGCAATTCTTGGACTGTTCACGCTATATGCAAAGTTGCTAGATGTGATCAAACATACAAATTTGTTATGAATAATATCAATTGATAAATGGAAATGGGATGTATGTGCAGAAGGATTGTATAAGCATGATAAGGCAGACTCACCAACCTTTAAGAAGACCACATAGGCAGAAAAATCTTATATTGGAAAGAAAATAAAATCATGCAAAGGGATTTCTGAAGATCTTCTGAAGCCAAGAAAGCCCACTTTAGATGAGAATTTCTAAAAAAGTACTTCACTTAATTGTGTGTCTGAGGAGTCATTTTGTTGCAAGGACATGCATCAAGCAGTTGTAACAGTATCTAGTGAAATATTTTGACCCATGCCTTTAGGTGAGGCAGAGATAGGAGATAGAAGTTTATTTCTTATGCAATATGCAGTTAGAATCGCAATGCTTATTACCACGTGTGGGATCCCCTCGCACACAGAAGAGCTGTGACTCTGCGGGGCATCCCCAAGATGAGGCGACGCAGAAAATCCTGGGGAAGTTGCTGCCAAGCGTTTGCAATGGCGTGACGCAGCTCCGCAACATTCTGTGGTGCATTCTCTTTTTGAATGCTGCTCTTCAGAAAGTCCCAGACATCTCGATTGGATTCATGTCCGGGGACCGGGAAGGCCAGCGCAGCGCAGAATGCGGATCTGTAGCTGCTGTTTCACTTGACCAACAGCATCGGCTCGGTGTGACGGCGCGTTATCATCCTGGAGAATGCACATGCCAACTCCTCCGAAAATAGCGTTGGCAAACGGTAGGAACCGAGTCTGCAGAAGATCTGCGTAACTATTAGCATTCACGTTGGCATCCAGGAAGACGATATCCGTCCTTGAATGTAGCGAGATGCTGGCCCAAACTGCACTGAGGCAGCCTGGCTCTCAGAGCACTGTACATGCTGCTGCAGCATCTCATGCCGATTCTCGCCAAACGCGGGTGCGACCATCTACTTGGAAAAGTCGGAACCGGCTCTCGTCAGTGAGAACAACGCGTCGCCACTGCTGCTGCCTCCAGCGGACGCGCTGCATCGCCCACTGCTCTCAGCTGGCGATGTGGGCAGGACTGAGTCGAGGCCGCTTGCGCATCTTGCGAGAGCGGAGGCCGGCCTCCAGGATTTGACGTCGAACTGTCTGGGCGCTCAGGAGTCAGGATGCTTCCTGCTCTGCTTCTCTCACCCCACATCAGACGGAGCAGGGTGGCTGGCAGGGTGGGAGTTCGCCTTACTATTCGCAGCAGACGGCGATTTGCTCTGGCTGTTGAGCCACGGAGATCAAGACGCTGACTGCCTTTCCCAGCGCATTCCACGCTGCCAGTCTCACGGGACTTTGTCAGCCGTTTTCGAATTGCCGCTCGCGATCTTCAAACCTGCGAGCAACTTCGCTGATGGACACACCGACTTCCAGCTTTCCAACAGCACGCCATCGTTCAGCATTAGTCATCTGCCGGATCATTTTTGAAATCGTGTGTGTGTGGATTAGACTTAAAATTTGTCCTCCTAAAGTTACGCAGTTTTGTACCATTACACAGACCCAATCCCCCCAAGTAACAATAAGCTTCGCTGCGTGCCGCAAGTTGCGTCACTCACAATAAGTGAGAAAAATTCCATCTCGCTTGGAGGGTGGAACTTTGTACTGTTGCTGAGTATATGTCGCTTATAAGTTGGTTGGGGTGGGGCAGAGATGACCAACCTCTCAGGGGTAGAAAGTGTGCAAAACTAGTGTACATGTTGTACATAGGCATACTCATCTAGAAACAGGCATAACAATTGGCAAAGCCTTCTCAACAGATTTATATATTGTATATCTATTTAGTTGATATATATAAGCTTTTACTGCGTAATCAGACTTTGATATAATTATTGCTGATTTTAGTGCATGCTACTTGTTAATACCTCGTAATTGCAGCAATGGCCTCAGGCAATTATAACTATCTGTATGTGTTCAAGTACATCATTATTGGTGACATGGGTGTTGGTAAGAGCTGTCTGCTGCACCAGTTCACTGAGAACAAGTTCCTCTCTGACTGTCCACACACTATTGGCGTGGAGTTCGGCAGCAAGATTGTTGATTTCTCAGGCCAGAAGGTCAAGCTACAGGTGTGGGACACCGCCGGCCAGGAAAGGTATAAGAGTGCTTAGCTACAGGCCACCTGTCAGTCTTCTCACCCTCCCATGATCGTAAGCGCTGGGCGTAGCAGCCTGTTAGTCTCCTCGCCTTCCCAGGGTCACCCTCAGCAGCCTGCCAGTCTCTCAAAGAGTCACCCTCAGCTGCCTGCCAGTCTCTCCAAGAGTCACCCTCAGCAGCCTGCCAGTCTCTCAAAGAGTCACCCTCAGCTGCCTGCCAGTCTCTCTCCAAGAGTCACCCTCAGCAGCCTGCCAGTCTCTCCAAGAGTCACCCTCAGCAGCCTGCCAATCTCTCCAAGAGTCACCCTCAGCAGCCTGCCTGTCTCTCCAAGAGTCACCCTCAGCAGCCTGCCTGTCTCTCAAAGAGTCACCCTCAGCAGCCTGCCTGTCTCTCCAAGAGTCACCCTCAGCAGCCTGCCAGTCTCTCCTCCAAGAGTCAAGCACAGCAGCCTGCCAGTCTCTCCTCCAAGAGTCAAGCACAGCAGCCTGCCAGACTCTCCCTTCAAGAGTCACCTTTAGGAACTTGCTACTCTTCTGCAACTCAAGCAAATAACTCCTCCGCCTTCAGATTCAGGGCCGTGACCCGCTCCTACTACCGTGGCGCAGCGGGGGTGCTGCTCGTCTACGACATTAGCCGTCGGGCCACTTACAGCCGCTTGGCTTCATGGATTGGCGACGCCCGCAGCCTCACACCGGCCAGCGCGGTGCTCGCGCTGATTGGCAACAAAAGTGACCTGGAAGCCCAGCGTGACGTGACACACGAAGAGGCGCGCCAGTTTGCCGAGCAGCACGGTCTGCTGTTCCTGGAATGCAGCGCCAAGACTGGCGAGGCTGTTGAGGACGCCTTCATGGAAACTGCGCGCCGCATCTACGAGCGGATTGAGACTGGCGCGTGAGTGCCTGGCCGATGCATTTGCTCAACATTTGAGCCGTCTTGAATGAGAGCTGATCTAGCTAGCTATGCGACTGGGCATTGGTTGGGATTGGGCATTGGAGTGAGACCTGATCTAGCTAGCTATGAGACTGGGCATTGGTTGGGATTGGGCATTGGAGTGAGACCTGATCTAGCTAGCTATGAGACTGGGCATTGGTTGGGATTGGACCATTGGAGTGAGACCTGATCTAGCTAGCTATGAGACTGGGCATTGGTTGGGATTGGACCATTGGAGTGAGACCTGATCTAGCTAGCTATGAGACTGGGCATTGGTTGGGATTGGACCATTGGAGTGAGACCTGATCTAGCTAGCTATGAGACTGGGCATTGGTTGGGATTGGACCATTGGAGTGAGACCTGATCTAGCTAGCTATGAGACTGGGCATTGGTTGGGATTGGACCATTGGAGTGAGACCTGATCTAGCTAGCTATGAGACTGGGCATTGGTTGGGATTGGACCATTGGAGTGAGACCTGATCTAGCTATGAGGCAGTTCTCAAATTCCACCCACAGCCTGGACCCCACCTCGGATGCTGAGGGCCGTCTGGCTGCCTCTGATCAGCAGCGGCGGCAGTCAGCAGCTGCCCAGGCATCCAGCGACTGCGCCTGTTGAGGCCTTGGCCTTCCCTGCTGATCGGTTTCAAGAGGACCGGCCGGTCCTTCCAGGCTGCAGGCGGCTGCACTGCATCTTACAAAAGTTACAGACCTGCGGCTGCGCTCCCTGCTAAGCCTTTATCTCTGTCCGTCTCGCTTTAAATCCCATTCGGCCTTCGATTCGTCAGTTTTCTGTCTAGAGATTTTTTATTTATTAGTCCCTTCCAACTGTCTGTCCTTTTGTTTATCAGACCTTTCTGGTGAGTATTTTTGGCATATCGGCACCAGTCTGTATCCCCATCGTTCCGTCAGTTCTGTCCTGTACTGTGCAACCTGTTATTCTTAACTTCGCCTAATGATGTATCAAGCGCACTTATTATCTAGTCATACTGTCTGTGATCTGGGCTATGTAAATTAGCCTTTTAATTTTTGACACAGTCTGTTGATTTTCTAATCTACTAGCGGGTAGATATGCGTTCCGACACTAGTTTTTTTACCGTCTGCAATGCTTTTATTGGCATTCCATTGATATCAACCGCATTCTGTCAGTTTCAAGAGCTCTCTAGTCACTTTTTATCCGCATCCTTGCAACATTCTTAATGTACAATTTTTGTGCACATAACCAACTGTCTGAGTATAGCTCGCTGAAATATAACTTTATCAGCCTAGCCTGGCAACTGACTTGCCTGATTTATCTCTTCATTTACTCAAGCAGTCTGAATTGTGGAGGGAACTATTAGGCCTGTCTTATTGAACTCGCTCCTGCAACAGAAGCGCACCATCTTGCAGCCTTCAGATATGAGTAGCGGCAACAGCAGCAGCAACAGCAGTGAGTTTGCTCGCAGCCAGATGCGCCGCATGGATGGCATGAACCGAGCCAGGGCCGGCTACTTCCTGCGCAGCCGGTCACACTCGCTGGCTCTGCTGCTTGGCCTCGGCGGTCTCGTCTGCGGAATTTACTCCTTTACCCTGCTGCGCATGCGGCAAGATGACCTAGCGCATGATCCAGACTTCACCAGCCTGCCACCCGACATGCAGCAGCCTGACCGCAGGGCTGCCTGAGTTATTACCGCCTTCAATTTCGCTCTCATTCTCATTTGCTGGCTTTTCTGTCTGAAGAAGCTTATTTTCAAAGATTTAGAAAGATCGCTTCGTCATATATATTATCATTTAGTAGCACTGCAACAATGAAGCCCGACTGCGATTGTTCCAATCCCTTCCTCAGCTAGCCATCCATGCTGCTTAGCTACTGATCTGCTTGTTACTACAGTAACTAGCTAGTTTCTTTGTCTTGTATGCAGCGAGTTGTGCTGCTTCAAGCACAACTGGACTGTCTGCATTTCGCTCTTGTTCTGCCCTTTCATAATGTAAAACATGTAAAACAGCACAACCTTTAATTGGCCACCAACAGTTAAATAAACAGTGTAGCATAGCCGTCTGTTTCTTCAAAGCGTCAGTTGTTGTGACATTGTCTGTTCATTTTGAAAGTCTAAGACTCCATTTAGAACTACGAGTATTTGATCAGGATTGTCTATTACAATTCCCCTGAACTCGCTATAGTTACCTTAGTTATCATAAAGTGCATTTAGTCAACGGAAACTGAAATGGGTGCAGTGGAAACTGAAAATCTAGTATTGCCGTCCTTCCGCAGCGCCCGCAATGACTTCTGGCATCGAGTGTCTGTCTCTGAAGACTGAGGATGCGCGCCTCATGGTCGCCGCCCAGGCCCATCTGGGCAACCGGAACACGGACGTCCAGATGGAGCCCTACGTGTTCGGCACAACCAAGGCTGGCATCAGCGTCTTTAACATCCGCAAGACTTGGGAGAAAATAGTGCTGGCCGCCAGGGCCATCGCCGCTGTGGAGAACCCAGCTGATGTCTTTGCCGTGGCCGGCACTGCTCATGCTCAGCGGGCCGTGCTCAAGTTCGCCAGGTACACCGGAGCCACTGCTATCGCTGGCCGATTCACTCCGGGAACCTACACCAACCAGATCCAGGTCAGTGCATGGGGTCACTCCTGACACTCCCTCACCACCAGATCCAGGTCAGTGCATGGGGTCACTCCTGACACTCCCTCACCACCAGATCCAGGTCAGTGCATGGGGTCACTCCTGACACTCCCTCACCACCAGATCCAGGTCAGTGCATGGGGTCAATCCTGACACTCCCTCACCACCAGATCCAGGTCAGTGCATGGGGTCAATCCTGACACTCCCTCACCACCAGATCCAGGTCAGTGCATGGGGTCAATCCTGACACTCCCTCACCACCAGATCCAGGTCAGTGCATGGGGTCAATCCTGACACTCCCTCACCATCAGATCCAGGTCAGTGCATGGGGTCACTCCTGACACTCCCTCAACTTCAGACACAGTTAAACGAACTTCTTTTTTCACTCAACTCGAAATTACAGGCCGCCTTCCGCGAGCCCCGACTGCTGATTGTTAGCTGCCCGCGCCAGGACCACCAGTCCGTGACGGAGGCTCGCTACGTGAACCTGCCGGTCATTGCGCTGTGCAACTCGGACGCCAGCCTGCGTCACGTTGACCTTGCCGTGCCCTGCAACAATGTTGGCGTAAACAGCATCGGCCTCATTTGGTGGCTTCTTACTAGACAGGTGCTAATCTCTATGAGTTGTTATACGCTCGTACAAACGCTTGTGTATTTGCCTATTGTCTTTATTGCGCATCATTTATTCGTAGCGCTAATATTTGAAACTTACCATCATCTTTGGGTTCATTCCCTTCACTCTTATTATGCACAGGTGCTCCGCATTCGCGGCACGATCCCATACGACACCGAATGGGACGTGATGCCCGATCTGTTCTTTTATCGGACCCCCGAGGAACAGGAAAAGGAACAGAAGACCGAGGAGGAGCAGGTGGACACGAGTGTTCTTGCCGCCGCGCCCGGCGCCGAGTTCGCTGCTGCAATTGCTGCTCCGGCCGAGGAATGGGGGGAGCCAATCACTGCTCCGGCCGCTACCGTCGGTGGCTTCGGTGGTGCTGGCTTCGACCAGCAGGCGGCTTCGGGTGGTATCTCTGACTGGGGTGCCGCCGTTGCTGCTGCTGAAGGACAGAGCGCCTGGTAAAGGACAGTTTGTTGAAAAGTGACTTCTGGTAGTGTGTTATTGTCTTGCGAAGTTTTCAATAGCTGGTTAGTGATCTGGTATGAACTAAATAAATTCAAAATAAATCGCTGCTCACGGCTGGTAGCGATCATTGTGACTCAATCTGAGTTGGCGTGGATTCCGCTTTGGATGGATGAAACCGTTCTTTTTGCATTTAATTGTGTACTTTTTTGTATAAAACTTTTCGTTATGTAACTGCAAAATATTCGTTGACCTAATTCGCAAATTTAGTTGCTTAAGCGCTTGCGCATTCGATGAAATGCATACAGTGCACTATTAAATTTACAAATATGCGACCAAACTGGCTTTGATATCAAATTGTGTCAAGTAATATGAATTCTATCGGATCGGTTTGTGTTAATCGACGTTTAGTCAACATTGTGGTTTCGATACCACATTAAGTAAGCTCCTGGAATTCACTAGTCGAGTGCGTTGTCCACTTGAGCAGTTAGGCAAAATTTTCCCGTTTTAATATGCGAATGTGTTGATGAAGAGTACAAATAGACTATTAACGATAAAAAATTGGTTCAAAGTTCTTGCTGCCCAATATGCTTGAAGTTTTTTAAACGAATAATCACCATTTTGGCTTTCATTGGCAATCGAGTTGCTATTTGGTACCAAAGTAAATGAGTAACTCGTTTAATCTAATCATATATATAAAAATTAATATTTTTCAAACAAAAAATATTTCTGTATATATGTTTCCGGTAAACAAACAAAAGACTCCGTAAACGTTAAAGCTGGTGCTTAGGTTTGTTTTTCTATTAAAAAATTGAAGCTTGCTTGCGTAATTTTAACTTCGCTATTTCTTTGATAATTTTTCCGTGCTACGTTCGACTGTAAATTAAAACGAACACTACTTTTCTTTTATGCGCGAGATAAAAATGATCATAGATATACTTAAACGTTACTTGGGTCCTTCTTGAAATTTGGCTGTCCAAAGATGGCAAGTACTCGAGAAGAAGATGGCTACTCATCTTTAGAACGGCTTGAATATGCCATTAAAGAAGAAATACAACGTTTCGAAAGTGTTCATCCCTGTATTTATGCCATATACGACTTGATTGAAGCAATCAATAATAGAGAGTTAAGAGACACAATTCATAACAACCTTGTCACTATAGAGGGTGAGTATCATATCGAATTCGGCCTACGAAGTTAATGTTTAATTCTTCTTACCATATTATAGTAGTCTAGCAAAGCTGCTATACTATAGCAGTTTTTGCTTCATTGCAGAATTATTATAAATTTATTTTCTTAAAACTATATTTTTCTAATAAACTGACTTTTCTGTATTCATTTAGGTGATATAGTTTATTAAAAAAATACTTTTTTATTTCTTTTTTTTGTTTAGAAAAGTCTCATTAATTAACAAAAAGTATACAATCAAGGGCACTATTGGAAAATATAGAAAGTATTACCTCTTTCCTCGTGTAAAGCAGATAGTTTTATCTAGATATTTTAATGTCGAAAATTTTCCTTGTTAATGCTTTAACCGTTTTTGTAACTTGGAAGCTGATAAAAAACTTATAAGTATACCTTATGACTTACATAAATAATCAGGCTACAGCCTTTATTTGTACCTTCACATTCATATTAGGTAAAGGCTAATAAGCTATTTTCAAAATAATAAAACTGAACAATTTTTTATGTTGAAGATTTTTTTCCAGGGTACTTAGGAAAAAATGAGGATTTGCAGATAAATTAATTGCATACTATATGCTATATAGAAATTAAGTGTTAAAATATTACATTGTCAGGAAATTGGAATGGCCTTACCATTCTGATATGGTAGTTCTTATATTAATTAAAACTATTGTCAAACATTTACTGCTGTTATTTTTGGCCCAGAGGTGCAAAGTCAGTTAGAAGCGCGAGGGAGCTATGAACCACATACTGAACAAGCATTCCATAAACCAATCTTTTTAGACACATTCGTTAACAGCCAGGAGTGGACCCTTAATCGGAACGTTCGAGAATTGAAAATCGTAAGGCGCTGCAAATTTTTTCTTAAATTTATCTTTATGTGCCGTAATTATCGTTTGATACTTGAGCATCTGTTTGACTCAAATAGCACTTTGCATTGATTTATGTATCTAAAATGGCCAGGCGGGCAATGCGTCGTGAGTGAGAGAGTTCGAGTGGCAGAGTAGCTACAAGCATGAGATAATCTGCTTGTTTGAATAGCTCCAACCTGACTTATTTTACAGGGCCTGCTGGGAAGCGCGGACTCGGGCAAGTCGGCCCTCGTGCATCGCTTCCTCACAGGCAGCTTCCTGCAGGATGCCTCTCCGGAAGGTGAGGCCCGCCGATTGTCGGACTGGCAGCTTCTTTGATCTTCTTGTCTATGGCTAGAGCCCGGGGACTGTGGTCGTCAATCTCCCTGTCTTTTATCTCCTGTCCTTTCCACCGATAGCATTTCCAGGGCCTGGCCAAACATCTGTTGCCAGACCTCTGAACTCTAAAGGTTTCGGCAATTTGTGCGAAGACAGACACTGTGCGGCCCTGCTGACTCATCTTCTTTCTCAAATGTCATTTAGCACCCAGGCTGCTGCCGCTGCCTCCACCAAAGCCGATAGTTTAGTTGAACGCCTGTCCCTCTCCCTCCGTTAAACTTTCGCAGGCTTCCCCTTCACACCGAATCCCCAGCTGTGCAGCCGTTCGCGGCCGATGCGGGTCACCGGCCCTCCGCCCCCCGTCTCGCTGCAGTGTAAACAAATCTCGCTGGTACTGGAATGCACTGGCCAGCTCTGCTGCCTTGCAAGCCATGCGAATTCTTTCCAGTACAATGGCTGACTTGGGTCAGGTGGCTGTGTCCATGACCTGCAGCATGCGAGTGCTGCGCGGATATCCCATTTTCCCAGTCCCTGGACTCCAACTCTACTGCCTCACAGTGGGAAAACTCGTTGCGAATTTAATGTGGAGTCTGGCAACAGCAGAGCAGAGAACAGTTGATCCAAGTGTCCGATTACAATTCGATTAAGCCATTCGTACTAGCCCACTAGGGTGTCCGCAATTAGTTATGCATGTTCGCTCGTAAGAGCGAATAATTCTACTTTGAGTAGCGTTGTCAGGGTGTTTTTTAAACCTCACCAATTTAGCGCTCAGATTTTCAATAACTATTCCCTCAAGCATTGTCCTTTATGGATGTCTTTAACCCATACATACTAGTATTTCTATACACAGACCTGCGTTCCCCCCCACAGACCTGCATTTCCCATCCACACAGACCTGCGTTCCCCCCCACAGACCTGCGTTTCCCATCCACACAGACCTGCGTTCCCCCCCACAGACCTGCGTTTCCCCCCCCCACAGACCTGCATTTCCCATCCACACAGACCTGCGTTTCCCCCCCACAGACCTGCATTTCCATCCACACAGACCTGCATTTGCCCCACACAGACCTGATGTTTCCCCAGACACAGGCCTGTATTTCCCACACACAGACCTGTATTTCCCACACACTGACCTGTATTTCCCACACACAGACCTGTATTTCCCACACACAGACCTGTATTTCCCACACACTGACCTGTATTTCCCACACACAGACCTGTATTTGCCCCACACAGACCTGTATTTCCCACACACAGACCTGTATTTCCCACACACTGACCTGTATTTCCCACACACTGACCTGTATTTGCCCCACACAGACCTGTATTTGCCCCACACAGACCTGTATTTGCCCCACACAGACCTGTATTTGCCCCCACACAGACCTGTATTTGCCCCACACAGACCTGTATTTGCCCCACACAGACCTGTATTTCCCACACACAGTCCTGTATTTGCCCCCACACAGACCTGTATTTCCCACACACAGTCCTGTATTTGCCCCACACAGACCTGTATTTGCCCCCACACAGACCTGTATTTGCCCCCACACAGACCTGTATTTGCCCCACACAGACCTGTATTTGCCCCCACACAGTACTGTATTTCCCACACACAGCATTGCCACCCTCTACCCCAACGCAGGCGGCCGCTTCAAATGCTGCATTCGTCTCTCCGGCTCCCCGCACCTGGCGCTGATCCGCGACGAGGCCGAGCCGCCCAGCCCGCAGTTCGCTGTCTGGTGCGATGTCTGCCTGCTGGTGTTCGCCGCCGGCCGTCCAGACAGCCTGGTGGCAGTGGCCGAGCAGCGCCGCCGGCTGGTCGAGCTGCGGGGACTGTCCAGCTTGCCGCTCATTGTAGTCTGCATGCTGGGTGAGCCCGCCCCACCGGTTGCTAGGCAACGCTCAGCGGCTGTTCTGCGGAATCCAAGCCGCTGAGAACTTCTGCCCACTGACTTTTCATTCACCCTAATCCTCCCATTCCAGACTCGGCCAGCGATTCCCGGACGGCGGCGGAGGCGATGTCCAGGCGACAGGCGACGGCCGCGGCCCAACTGGAGCTGCAGGTGGAGGACATGGTGTACTTTGAGGCCAGCGCCGCCACGGGCTACAACGTAGAGCGGCTCTTTACCGAGGGTGAGGATGACGCCTGAGCCCCCTGCGCTGTGAAGCACTTAGCAAAATTTAATCTCCACCCGCTCACCTCATTCTACGAGTGCATCATAATTTACGGTTTATGTTCCGAGTGCCCTACTAATAGTAGGTGGATCTACTATTAGTAGATAGCCCTGCTTTAGATATCGCTTGTATTTCCATACAATCCCATACTCTCCCAATCCCTCTAACTCCCACGATCTTCTTCCACTCATTCTCTCCCAATCCCCTTCTCCCCTACTCCCCCACTCCCTTTAACTCCCACGATCTTCTCCCACTCTCATTCTCTCCCAATCCCCTTCTACCCTACTCCCCCACTCTCTTTAACTCCCACGCTTTTCTCCCACTCTCATTTTCTCCTAATGCCCTTTTTCCCTTTTTACTTTCTCCCCTACTCCCATTCTTTCCCATTCCCCTTCTTCCCCGTTCCCCTTCTTCCCCATTCCCCTTCTTCCCCATTCCCCTTCTTCCCCATTCCCCTTCTTCCCCATTCCTCTTCTTCCCCATTCCCCTTCTTCCCCATTCCTCTTCTTCCCATTCCCCTTCTTCCCCATTGCCCTTCTTCCCCATTCCCCTTCTTCCCCATTCCCCTTCTTCCCCATTCCCCTTCTTCCCCATTCCCCTTTCTTCCCCATTCCCCTTCTTCCCCATTCCACTTCTTCCGATTTTCCGTTCTCTCCCATTCCCCCTCTTCACATTTACTTTCTCCCCTACTCCCCTTCTTCCCTATTCGCCTTTTCCCCACTCCTTTTCTCACTCCACTACCCTTCTCTCCCATTCTCCTCTCTTTCACTCCCCCGTTTCCCCTCTGCTAAACTGTGCGGCGCGCTGTCCCATGGCTGCGCCCAGGCCCGTGCTCCCAGTCCTTGAGTTGCCCGTCAGTGTCAAGTTTTCCACCCGAGCGGGGACTTCAATTGCATTCTCGAGTGTCAATATCGGGCATGCCGCCCGCAGTGTGTTTCGCGCTGGTGTGAAATATCGCACTGGATTTTACTGCAGGGCGAATAAGTCCCGCCCAGGCGGCACTGGAGGGCAGGGTGTCTCTCCGCTGAGCGATCCCATACGGTGGGATATTCTGTTGCAAGGTTTCCCCTTACCTGAGTGTAATAATCCCATTCGCCTCTGTCAATAACAGAAATATGAAATCATGCAAGAAGGAGGAAAAATGAAGCCTTGCAACAACTGCCGACCCAAAGGGCTGCCTTCATTAGTTTTTAGCTGAGCTTCGAGAGAACAAAACCTTTTTCAGACCTGTGAGCTCCATTGTATGGGCTTGCACCAGCTGGGAAGAGCTGATCATAATTTGCGACGATTGAGAACAGTGAAAAACTGCGAGCTCTAGTCTGGGATTTGGCGATTGAACACCACTTACAGGGACAGTTGAGACTGTGAGACTGTGAGATTGTGAGACTGTGAGACTGTGAGATTGTGAGACTGTGAGACTGTGAGACTGTGAGACTGTGAGATTGTGAGACTGTGAGATTGTGAGACTGTGAGATTGTGAGACTGTGAGACTGTGAGACTGTGAGACTGTGAGATTGTGAGACTGTGAGATTGTGAGACTGTGAGATTGTGAGACTGTGAGACTGTGAGACTGTGAGACTGTGAGACTGTGAGACTGTGAGACTGTGAGATTGTGAGACTGTGAGATTGTGAGACTGTGAGACTGTGAGACTGTGAGACTGAGTCTGTGAGACTGTGAGACTGTGAGATTGTGAGACTGTGAGACTGTGAGACAGTGAGACTGAGTCTGTGAGACTGTGAGACTGTGAGACTGTGAGATTGTGAGACTGTGAGACTGTGAGATTGCGAGACTGTGAGACTGTGAGATTGTGAGACTGTGAGACTGTGAGACTGTGAGACTGAGTCTGTGAGACTGTGAGACTGTGAGACTGTGAGACTGAGTCTGTGAGACTGTGAGACTGTGAGACTGTGAGATTGTGAGACTGTGAGACTGTGAGATTGCGAGACTGTGAGACTGTGAGATTGTGAGACTGTGAGACTGAGTCTGTGAGACTGTGAGACTGTGAGACTGTGAGATTGTGAGACTGTGAGACTGTGAGATTGCGAGACTGTGAGACTGTGAGATTGTGAGACTGTGAGACTGTGAGATTGCGAGACTGTGAGACTGTGAGATTGTGAGATTGCGAGACTGTGAGACTGTGAGATTGTGAGACTGTGAGACTGTGAGACTGTGAGACTGTGAGACTGAGTCTGTGAGTCTGTGAGACTGTGAGACTGTGAGATTGCGAGACTGTGAGACTGTGAGATTGTGAGACTGTGAGACTGTGAGATTGCGAGACTGTGAGACTGTGAGATTGTGAGACTGTGACAGTGAGGCAAAAGACAGTGGCAGTGAGGCAGGAGACAGTGGCAGTGAGGCAGGAGACAGTGGCAGTGAGGCAGGAGACAGTGGCAGTGAGGCAGGAGACAGTGGCAGTGAGGCAGGAGACAGTGGCAGTGAGGCAGGAGACAGTGGCAGTGAGGCAGGAGACAGTGGCAGTGAGGCAGGAGACAGTGGCAGTGAGTCAGCCGAGCGAAGCCAATCCTGTTTAATGCCGAAATCTCGTCTGCCAATTCCCGCAGCTGGTTGTGGAATGGGATATTTTGTGGCGATCATGGATGGAGGGCGTGGTCGATGGGAATTTAGGAATCGATACAGAAGCGGTGTCAGATTTCGAGACAGCGCAGCTCGTTGTTCCGCAGTGGCAGACTCAATATGCAATGCATTGTTCGCGTGCCCATTGTTTGGCTCTAAGCGAAATGTCCCGTGTCCGATTGAAGGCTTGCTGGATGGCTTGTCATAAACCTGTATCTTTCTGGCCGTGTTCTATTTCCTCCTGTCTGCCTTCCATGAAATTTGCCTTGCCCTCAGCTCTCGGTTCTATTTTCCCGGGCCATAAACAGGAAAACTGTGCGGCTGTGCGGGCGAACTCCGATCAGTCAGTTCACATTTCACTGCGCAGGCACAATGGATCTGTTTTATTGCACTGGCTATGCCAGTTTGGGAAAAATCTGTTATAAGCATCTTGTCTCAATCCCAATATTCCATCTGAGAGAATTCTTGACTCGCGCAGTCTAGCCAAGCCGTCCCGCATTGATCCCAAACCCCCTGCACAATATGCGGGCAATATGGCTGGGCACGAGACCCACCTTTGACTGCCCCGGAGCAAAATGGAGCCAGCCGGGACCCTCCTTCCCTGCTTTTCCTGCATTTTGGTTCCCTTTGTGCCTGGGCTTCAAGCACGAAATGCCCACCTGCATGTCACGTGCAGCCTTCTGCACTTTTACAGTTGGAGCAGAGCCGACTTCTGCTTTCTTTGTCCTCAGCCTCCTATCCTCAGCGCCAACTCCCAGAGTCTTTGTTCGATTCAACACACTCTTAATGTCAATGCAGTCAGAAGCTTTGTGAGCTCAGTCAGAACTTTCTTGCGCTTTCAGAGCACCAATAATTCCTCACTGTCTTCTGTCAACTGCTCTCATTCACCATCCCACCCCTCATTCACCATCCCACCCCTCATTCACCATCCCACCCCTCATTCACAATCCCACCCCTCATTCACTAAAGCTACAATTTCTCGCATTCTGCAGGTTGCACAAATGCCATTGTTGTGTACCACGTGTCTTCCAGTTCTATTCATTTGATTCATTCAGTCTGTGTGTGCCAGAAATTTTTTCGTAATTATCTCAACTGGTTGAGGCTTTGAGCATGGCAAATCAACAAGTAATAAGCGGAGTCACTTGTCCTCTCAAATTCACACATTTTTAGCAAGAAATGAGGGCTGAGAGCACCAGGCCACCTGGCCATGTGACACTTTCCGGGGCGCTGAGGCTCGCGGATTTCTGCTCCTAGCGCTCTGCTTCACTCTCCAAGCTGCGTGAGCACACTCTCCAATGCTTTTTTGCACTCGAGTGCAGTTTGAGAGCTCAGCGCCCAGCCCGCTAAGCCTTACCGCGCGCTGTCGGGTCCCCGAAGCCCCCCGGCGTGCAGGTTTTCCAGGAAATGGCAGAAAAAACTGACAAGTGGGTGACGGCTCGGTGGGCGGGGCCAAGGCGCCTCGCTGTTCAGCTGACGGTTCGGGCCCAGCGGGAGGGCGGGACTCGAACCCGCGACCTGCCAGTGGGGGCCGATTCAAGCTTGTGACTGACAGGCACTCGATGAGCTCATTGATTGGATCTGCTTTTTTATTCTCGAACTGCTCAATGAGCTGGTCCGCATAGTTGTGGGGGTCCGCACCCTTGACAAGCTGGAGAAGTGGCGCCGCTATCTGCTGAGCTCATCTCCGCTTCCCTTCTTTGCTCTATAGGGGGTCGCCCCACACTGTCAAATTCTCTCCCGAATTTATTCTCGGATTTATTGATGAAGCGGTGATTGACGTGCCGCATGCCTCATCAATTATTTTCCTATTTTCGCGAGGGCCAAGTCCATGGGCTGCCGGTAAGTCGGCTGAGGGTTAGACTGCATTTCTGAAGTGCCTTACGGATCATGTCTTATGATTGTCTCATTCTCAAGACTGTCTCATTCTCAAGACTGTCTCATTCTCAAGACTGTCTCATTCTCAAGACTGTCTCATTCTCAAGATTGTCTCATTCTCAAGACTGTCTCATTCTCAAGACTGTCTCATTCTCAAGACTGTCTCATTCTCAAGACTGTCTCATTCTCAAGACTGTCTCATTCTCAAGACTGTCTCATTCTCAAGACTGTCTCATTCTCAAGACTGTCTCATTCTCAAGACTGTCTCATTCTCAAGACTGTCTCATTCTCAAGATTGTCTCATTCTCAAGACTGTCTCATTCTCAAGACTGTCTCATTCTCAAGACTGTCTCATTCTCAAGACTGTCTCATTCTCAAGACTGTCTCATTCTCAAGACTGTCTCATTCTCAAGACTGTCTCATTCTCAAGACTGTCTCATTCTCAAGACTGTCTCATTCTCAAGACTGTCTCATTCTCAAGATTGTCTCATTCTCAAGACTGTCTCATTCTCAAGATTTTCTTTTTTTGAGATTGTCTTATTTTAGAGAGTTAGAGCGAGAGGGAGAGGCAGAGGGAGAGGTAGAGGTAGAGTGAGAGGGAGAGGTAGAGTGAGAGGGAGAGGTAGAGCGAGAGGTAGAGGTAGAGTGAGAGGGAGAGGTAGAGTGAGAGGGAGAGGTAGCGTGAGAGGGAGAGGTAGAGTGAGAGGGAGAGGTGAGTGTGGTAGAGAGAGGTAGACTGAAAAGATCATATTTAGACTGACTGAGTTTCATAGAAATGTGGAACTTCGGCCCGCTTTAAATGTAGGCGCGCCTCTCTTTAACAGACTGCTCCACTGCTCAGGCATAGGGAATAATAAAACTTCCCAAGAAATAGCCTTGACAGCACAGAATGGGAATACAATGTTGGATGAATGAAATTATGATTACTATTACTTCTCAAAACTCGTTACGCCGTCTTGAGCAGACAATGGCTAGAATTTCTCCCGCATGGGATCTGACTGTTTGCGCCACAACCCGCAGGGCGCTACAGGCGGGAATAATGTATTTGAAATGGGAAATCTTGTTCCAAGCAGAATAAGTTTGGGCAATTCTGGCCGCCAAGGCTGCGGCTATGCAGTGGGCGGCAGGTCGCCTGTTGCGCCAGTCCCGCGCAACCGCCCGCACGCCACCTGCGGCGCCCGAAGCGGCCGCTCCATCCCTCATGACAGGCAGGCAATGCGGCTATGCGGACACGCGACGGCTTGAGTTGATTTGAGTCGGCTTGAGTCCATTGTCTGTGGGTTCGTGTTCTCAGTCCGCAGCTCAGAAATCTCATTCCACAATAAGGCTGGTTGCGCAAACTGTGGCCCGCTGTATCGCTAGCAGGTCGATACTCCCACTCGCTAAGCTGAGCTCAAAACTTGTCCCTGAATTAACGGCCCTGGAGCCTACCCTTTCCTCAGTATCCGTGCCGCACCTCAGCCTGGTGGGCCGCCCCCGCCCCGCCCATCACCATGTTTTTTACCTTCCCCCTTGGGCACTGAGCTTGGGAAAGCCAACCCGTCATTTACCGCCAGGCCATGGATACGAGCCAGTCTGCTACCCTGCATGTTTTTTATCCCCCCTCAGGTGAGTTCATCCATCACTATCGAATCCCCCCGGGCAAGTCCTGGATGGGGAGTGGGGGATGTGGCACGGTCCGTTGCGCAAGCAGGCAACAAGCCGTCTCCGCTGTCTCTGCCAGCTCCTTTGACCTCCTCCGCCGCATCCCACTGACCCCAGAGGTCAGCCTCACAGGCGCGGCGATCATTTCCGCTACGCTTGCGGCTTGTGTAGAATCCCCTGCCAGCGCCTCGCCATGCAGGTGCCCTCGCGGACAGGCACGAAATACGCTGGGAAACTCTTGGATCAGAGTATGGGACATTCTTGGATCAGAGTATGGGATATTCTTGAATCAGAGTATGGGATATTCTTGGATCAGAGTATTGGAAACTCTTGAATCAGAGTATGGGATATTCTTGAATCAGAGTATGGGATATTCTTGGATCAGAGTATGGGATATTCTTGAATCAGAGTATGGGATATTCTTGAATCAGAGTATGGGATATTCTTGAATCAGAGTATGGGATATTCTTGGATCAGAGTATGGGATATTCTTGAATCAGAGTATGGGATATTCTTGAATCAGAGTATGGGATATTCTTGGATCAGAGTATGGGATATTCTTGGATCAGAGTATGGGATATTCTTGGATCAGAGTATGGGATATTCTTGAATCAGAGTATGGGATATTCTTGAATCAGAGTATGGGATATTCTTGGATCAGAGTATGGGATATTCTTGGATCAGAGTATGGGATATTCTTGGAGGCACGGAGCGAGTCAGCTCCATGATTGATGCTCTCTCTGGCCCTACTAATGACTTCGTGAAGCTGATCAAGCGAATATTGTGAACACACCCAGGGCAGAGTTGTCAGTGCCTACACTCATCCGAGCTGAGCAAAGGGCATGCAGCTCATCAATCCTTATCTAGGGAAGCTCGACTGCACCGACTGGGATCATTGAGGCACCGTTGCTATGGCGCGTCACTGGTTCGATTGTGTTTGAGATTGAGAAGTCTCCAGTTTGATCAATATTCCTAAGATTAAATCCTTTTAATAACTGTGCGAAGATTCCGTTTTGTTCTCCGTGTTCGGCTGACTGCCGCGGGACACCATGAAGGCCCGCAAACAAATCCTCGTGATTGATTTCCGGGCACGCTTCTCTTCTAGGAGCTCACGACAGTGCCTAGCTCCTGTTTGCCCATCTTTCTCTGCCTACTGCGCGCATTGTCCCATTGTTCCGCCTGTTTGCTCACTGCCAGACCCGTCTTGTGGATGCTGGGGTGGGAGGCATTGTGCCGCATTGTCATGACCTCGGTGTGGATTGTTGGGCGTAGGGGAGGGGCAGCGACCTACCTGTTGGGTGGCCCGTTATGGCTGTATAATGTGGGATTTGTTAAGCAAACAAATTCCTCCTACCTACGGCTCTGCAGTATGGGTATCAGTGACTGCTCTGTGACAGCTCTGTGACAGCTCTGTGACTGCTCCGGTTGGCGGGAGAGGCAAACACGCGCGCGGGCGCAGCTGCTCGGTCGTGTTTTTTATTCCCATCTTGGGATTCGAATCGAACAGGGTCCCAAAACAAAGCATATTGCTTTTTATTTAGAGAAGAATGGGATTTTAACTTGAAATGAGTTTTGCGCAAACAAAACTCGGGTGCAGCTGGAATAACTGCGGACTTGGGATAAAGCTAGGGAAAGTCTGAGGGAGTTTTGCATGCCTCAGTATAGAATTGTTAATCGCTCATTTATCTTATTAGCCTCTTAAAGCCCATTAACTGAGCAAGTGGAACAGCTGGGCAGTTAGGCGAGACTTAGCGGCTGACCACACTTACGCTCTGTCCCATCTTATTCTTAAGTACTCACGCACCAGCTCAATGGAGCGCTTAATTTCGAGTGATCTACTCCATTCACTGGCTAAGTCCTTGGTTTATAGCAGTCCCTAAGTCCCTCGTTTATTCCTGTCCCGGTGGAGGGTCTGTTTTTGCCGGACTGAGGTGGGCAGGGGCAGCCACGGCAACCCCTGCTGCAAAGCCGCTTGCAGAAGTCAGCGAGCCCAACTTTAAAAGCGCTTAGCGCTGGCATTAGCAATTTCGCCACCAGAATGTGAAAATCTCCGCACCTTTCTTCGTCGCATGCGCAGGCCACTGCCAGGGCCCTCTGGCCCCCAACCAATCAGCGACAGCGATAGTGCGCCTCCCCCAATCCCCACTCACACTTCCACCACTAGGCCTGGGGGGTGGTCTTGCAAAGTGGCGGAATATAAGCAGGACCCCCTGGAAAGATGTGGCCTCAAACTGCCTTCTCTCAAAGCCAGTCGCGTGCCATTAAAGCAATAAGCCAATTCGCACCTGAACTAGCAAAGCGACCCGCATCAGAACAGTCTTTATGGCACCTGCAACGCCGCACCTCAGCCGCAGCGGCCGTAGCTTCCGCCGCCTGAGAAGCCTCACCAGGTCCTGCCGGCGAAAGCAGCCGCTGCAGCCGCCGCTCGACACGCCACCGCCGCCCGTCGCCCTGCTCGCGGCTTCTCCCTGCCCTCTGGGTTTCCTGGCCTTCTCCGCGCCACCAAGTCCCCTCACTCCAGCCTGCTCGATGCCGCAGCCACAGCCGCAGCTGTCGTGGCTCCGACGACTGGGCGGCCGATTGCCGCGCACTCCGTTCCGACGCCATCTCCGGCTCCCAGCCGTAGCGGCAAACCGCCTGCAGCGCCAGAAGGCGCGCCTTCGCCAGCATCAGCAGCAGCAGCGGCACATTCAGGCTCAACTCACCCCCACCTCACTGTCCCTCTTTGCCGCAGCCTGCCGCGCCGCGCTGGCCGCCCGACGCAGCCGCGGAGGCGACACGGAAGGAGCCGCTGGGGATGCCACGCCGGTCGCTGTCGCCCTTCGTCGCGCACCGCCACAGCCTCCAGCTCGATTCCCGCCACCAGCGTTTGATACGGGATCAATGGTGAGGTCTTTTTTGCTATTTTTAGTTCTCTTACTACCTGCTGATTAAAGTAGTATATTTCCATAATCATAGGAGGGTATCGATAAATTCCATTCTGCAACTCCATCGGAGAATTTCCTGCCTTTCAAAACAAACTAGATCTGCCTCGCTCACTTCTCTTAAGATAATATTAATTAACTTAGACTTACAATTTATTGCCAACTCCATTTGACACTAACAGGAGAGCCAGCTGTCAGAGGAGAAGATCTTCCACTCAAGAAATGGCTCAGCTGCCCACCTGCAGCAGCAGCAGCAGCAGCAGCAGCAGCAGCAACCAAATGCTCTGAGGGTGAGTCCATATAAATTCTAAACATTTGTATGCCAATGCGCTGGAGGATGGCCAAGACCCGTCTCAGTCACACAGAGCACTTTATACACAGTTCCTGTGTTCTGTCCACGATTGCCCGCCCTGCCGATATGTATCGAAAATCTTATAAACACTTGCCGAAATTCTCGCTTGTGGCCCAGCCGCGGTACTCGCAGCCACCGCAGCCAGCGGCCTCCGTGCAGCTGCGCCCGAAGCCAACGCTGCCAGAGCGGCTGTCCAGGCAGCGGCCTAGCTCGCAGTTGCTGCAGCCGACGTCCGCCGCTGTCTCCGGCAACGTCGCCCCGCACGTGACGCTGCGACCGAAACGACCTCCGGTCAGGCGGGCCTCATCTGTGGCCACCGAGAGCCACAAGGTGGAGAAATCTGGCCGAGCCTTCAAGCCCCAAGCGCTGGTGTAGCAGCCCCCTTCTGAAATGATAAATCCTGCTGTTTGGCGGCCTAATAATCGACTGATTTTCTGCATAATCCCAGCTTCAGGAGTGAACTAATCACAGCTCAAAATTAACTCATAATCATATCGAATATCCTAAAATCTGCAGCTTTATGATTAGCGAGCTCTGCTACTCTCAGTAGAAAGTCGCGTGTGAGTCGGCTGGAATTCTAAAATGTTTTTGAGTAGCTTATAACCCTGATTGTTATAACATGCTGCCTCCTTGACGTGAATCTGATGTTCCTCTGCCTAACAATGCCTCTTAGCAGCTTAACTCTTTCTCAAAGTCATGATCCCATTTCCCTGCAGAACCTGACCGCCACTCGGCCGCAGCTACGGCCAGCCGCCAACCCACCGGATGCCGAAGGTCGAGCCCGAAACTCCTTCAGCCTCGCTCAGGTGAGCAGGGAAAACTTTTCTGGCGGGTCTTGTCACCTTCGAAATATGGATGAGCTAAAATCCCATAGACCAGAAAATGCCATATTCGAAATATGGATGAGCTAAAATCCCATAGACCAGAAAATGCCATATTCGAAATATGGATGAGCTAAAATCCCATAGACCAGAAAATGCCATATTCGAAATATGGATGAGCTAAAATCCCATAGACCAGAAAATGCCATATTCGAAATATGGATGAGCTAAAATCCCATAGACCAGAAAATGCCATATTCGAAATAGCAAAGAGGCGAATCTAGCTGGCAATTAAAAGCAGCGCTGCCCACCCACCCCACTCATCCCACAGGAACAACGACTGCAGCAGCCAGTCATGCCAACAGCTGCACCTCCGCAGATTCCGCTGAGGGACAAGCGAGCCAGTCAGCAGCCAACAGCGATGTTGCAGACGGTGAGTGAGCTGGAGTAGGGAGCTAGAGTATCCTGCGATCCATCAATCCTATCCTGCAATACATAGATCCTATCCTGCAATACATAGATCCTATCCTGCAATCCATCAATCCTATCCTGCAATACATAGATCCTATCCTGCAATACATAGATCCTATCCTGCAATCCATCAATCCTATCCTGCAATACATAGATCCTATCCTGCAATACATAGATCCTATCCTGCAATCCATCAATCCTATCCTGCAATACATAGATCCTATCCTGCAATACATAGATCCTATCCTGCAATCCATCAATCCTATCCTGCAATACATAGATCCTATCCTGCAATCCATCAATCCTATCCTGCAATACATAGATCCTATCCTGCAATACATAGATCCTATCCTGCAATACATCAATCCTATCCTGCAATACATAGATCCTATCCTGCAATACATAGATCCTATCCTGCAATACATAGATCCTATCCTGCAATACATAGATCCTATCCTGCAATACATAGATCCTATCCTGCAATACATAGATCCTATCCTGCAATCCATCAATCCTATCCTGCAATACATAGATCCTGTCCTGCAATCCATCAATCCTATCCTGCAATACATAGATCCTATCCTGCAATACATAGATCCTATCCTGCAATCCATCAATCCTATCCTGCAATACATAGATCCTATCCTGCAATACATAGATCCTATCCTGCAATACATAGATCCTATCCTGCAATACATAGATCCTATCCTGCAATACATAGATCCTATCCTGCAATACATAGATCCTATCCTGCAATACATAGATCCTATCCTGCAATCCATCAATCCTATCCTGCAATACATAGATCCTATCCTGCAATACATAGATCCTATCCTGCAATACATCAATCCTATCCTGCAATACATAGATCCTATCCTGCAATACATAGATCCTATCCTGCAATCCATCAATCCTATCCTGCAATCCATCAATCCTATCCTGCAATACATAGATCCTATCCTGCAATACATAGATCCTATCCTGCAATACATAGATCCTATCCTGCAATACATAGATCCTATCCTGCAATACATAGATCCTATCCTGCAATACATAGATCCTATCCTGCAATCCATCAATCCTATCCTGCAATCCATCAATCCTATCCTGCAATACATAGATCCTATCCTGCAATACATAGATCCTGTCCTGCAATCCATCAATCCTATCCTGCAATACATAGATCCTGTCCTGCAATCCATCAATCCTGTCCTGCAATCCATTAATCCTGTCCTGCAATCCATCAATCCTGTCCTGCAATCCATCAATCCTGTCCTGCAATCCATCAATCCTGTCCTGCAATACATAGATCCTATCCTGCAATACATAGATCCTATCCTGCAATCCATCAATCCTATCCTGCAATACATAGATCCTATCCTGCAATACATAGATCCTATCCTGCAATCCATCAATCCTATCCTGCAATACATAGATCCTATCCTGCAATACATAGATCCTATCCTGCAATACATAGATCCTATCCTGCAATCCATCAATCCTATCCTGCAATACATAGATCCTGTCCTGCAATCCATCAATCCTATCCTGCAATACATAGATCCTATCCTGCAATACATAGATCCTATCCTGCAATCCATCAATCCTATCCTGCAATACATAGATCCTATCCTGCAATACATAGATCCTATCCTGCAATTCATCAATCCTATCCTGCAATACATAGATCCTATCCTGCAATACATAGATCCTATCCTGCAATCCATCAATCCTATCCTGCAATACATAGATCCTATCCTGCAATACATAGATCCTATCCTGCAATACATAGATCCTATCCTGCAATCCATCAATCCTATCCTGCAATACATAGATCCTGTCCTGCAATCCATCAATCCTATCCTGCAATACATAGATCCTATCCTGCAATACATAGATCCTATCCTGCAATCCATCAATCCTATCCTGCAATACATAGATCCTATCCTGCAATACATAGATCCTATCCTGCAATACATAGATCCTATCCTGCAATACATAGATCCTATCCTGCAATACATAGATCCTATCCTGCAATACATAGATCCTATCCTGCAATACATAGATCCTATCCTGCAATCCATCAATCCTATCCTGCAATACATAGATCCTATCCTGCAATACATAGATCCTATCCTGCAATACATCAATCCTATCCTGCAATACATAGATCCTATCCTGCAATACATAGATCCTATCCTGCAATCCATCAATCCTATCCTGCAATCCATCAATCCTATCCTGCAATACATAGATCCTATCCTGCAATACATAGATCCTATCCTGCAATACATAGATCCTATCCTGCAATACATAGATCCTATCCTGCAATACATAGATCCTATCCTGCAATACATAGATCCTATCCTGCAATCCATCAATCCTATCCTGCAATCCATCAATCCTATCCTGCAATACATAGATCCTATCCTGCAATACATAGATCCTATCCTGCAATCCATCAATCCTATCCTGCAATACATAGATCCTATCCTGCAATACATAGATCCTATCCTGCAATACATAGATCCTATCCTGCAATACATAGATCCTGTCCTGCAATCCATCAATCCTATCCTGCAATACATAGATCCTGTCCTGCAATCCATCAATCCTGTCCTGCAATCCATTAATCCTGTCCTGCAATCCATCAATCCTGTCCTGCAATCCATCAATCCTGTCCTGCAATCCATCAATCCTGTCCTGCAATCCATCAATCCTGTCCTGCAATCCATCAATCCTGTCCTGCAATCCATCAATCCTGTCCTGCAATCCATCAATCCTGTCCTGCAATCCATCAATCCTGTCCTGCAATACATAGATCCTGTCCTGCAATCCATCAATCCTGTCCTGCAATTCATCAATCCTGTACTGCAATCCTGCAATCCTGTCCTGCGATCCGAGGATAATATTCGGAAATGCAGAGATCCTATCCCGTATCCTGAAATCTGCAGCTCCAGCTTTCTGTTTCCGCTCTCGGTCTGGGTCTTAATATCATTCCGCTCCTCCATTCTCCACAGGAGGCCGCAGCTCTGCCGCCGCCGCATCGCCGCTCGCACCTGTTCGGTTCGCCGCCCGAGGCTCCCGCTGTGTCAGTTGGCCCAGGCCGCGCCATTCCAGTGAAGCAGGGCGTCCTGGCCAAGCGCTGCAGCGGCGGCCTGTCCTCAGAGTGGCGCCGCAAATTCGTCACGCTGGGTGAGGACGGTCGCCTCACCTACTACGCCAGCCTGCACGAGTACATGGAGAACGGGCGCGGCCGCTGCATCGACCTCGGCCAGGCCACTGTCCGCCTGCAGGACCAGCCGCACCATCATCACAAGCGTGGCAAGTCTGGCGGCAGCGGCGGGGCCGACGCTACCGGATTCGAACTCGTGACCCTCGACGGCCGGGTGCGGCAGTTCGAGGCCCCAAGCCGCGACGTTCGAGACGCCTGGGTGGCCGCACTGCGTGCCGCCACCCTCGGCCGTCTGCGCGCTGGCCGCAACGGCGATGTCGAGGGCGACGACGCAGCCGCTTTGCTTGAAGCAGCTCGCCGGTTGCCTGGCAACGACCGATGCGCCGACTGCGGTGCCGCTCAGCCCGAGTGGGCCAGCGTGAGCCTCGGCCTCCTCATCTGCCTGCGCTGCAGTGGCGCCCACCGCCAGCTCGGCACCCACCTTAGCCGCGTGCGCTCACTTCACCTAGACTCCTGGACCACCAGCCACGCCCTGCCGCTCAGCGTCGTTGGCAACGCCCTTGGTAACAGCGTCTGGGAGGCGCGGCTCCCACCTGGTACCCGACCATCGCTAGGCGCTGAGAGTGCCGAGTGGGAAGCTTTCGCCCGAGCCAAGTATGAGCGCGGCGCCTTCCTGCCCGACGACGCCCGGCCAGCCGACATCGCCGAGGCCGCCGAATCTGGGGACACTCGCCGACTGCTTGCCGCACTGGCCCGCGCCCGACCAGTCGACTTGGACGCTCTGCCAGCTGACTCGGCCCGCCTGCCACCGCTGCACGCCTGCGCCACCGCGGGCAACCGTGGTCACCTCCAGCTGCTGCTGTGGCGTGGCGCCAACCCCGCCGTCAGGGACCGCCGCGGCCGCACGGCCGGTGACTGCGCCAGGGCTGCTGGCCATGCCGATTGCGAAAAGCTTCTAACGCAGTTGGACTCCTCCTGACGGCCCCGCGGCAACGCTTCCCATAGATTCTGAGCCTGTGTGATATGCCTAGATCATTCAGTTACTTTGTGTACACAGATTTGCTTCGCGTTGACCGCTTAGTGTTCTTGCCGTGCCGCTCCCCGCACCAACGTTCCGTGCGTCCCTCCGTCCTGCAGCTCTTAAGCTCTCAGAGCTCGCCTGTGCAACACCCACAGACCCCCCCCCACACACACGCACAATTCTCATAATTTGTTTTCTCTCCTTGATTTCACCCAGATTTCTACGCACGTCCTGTGCTCGCTTTACTACTTGTTAGCTCTCTGGTTAGTAGCAGAAATGGGTGTTTTATTACATTATCGCCGTAATACAATAATATCTTAAGTGCCGCTGACTGCATTGATTCGGCTTCCTGTAATATTTTGTTTAAATTTTTATTAATCAGTTTTGTACATACTTGCTTATCGCTAATTGATAAAATGAATAATTACTAATTATACTTATTATGCTGCAGATAATGATTGCTATCTGACTAAACAACTCTCTAAGCAATGAATGGCTGTCTCATTATTTGCCGCTTTATACCGCTTGCCGTCTGAGTTGTCTGAGTTGTTGTCGGTGACGCAGTTGTCTGAGTTGTTGTCGGTGACGTAGTTGTCTGAGTTGTTGTCGGTGACGCAGTTGTCTGAGTTGTTGTCGGTGACGCAGTTGTCTGAGTTGTTGTCGGTGACGCAGTTGTCTGAGTTGTTGTCGGTGACGTAGTTGTCTGAGTTGTTGTCGGTGACGTAGTTGTCTGAGTTGTTGTCGGTGACGTAGTTGTCTGAGTTGTTGTCGGTGACGCAGTTGTCTGAGTTGTTGTCGGTGACGCAGTTGTCTGAGTTGTTGTCGGTGACGTAGTTGTCTGAGTTGTTGTCGGTGACGCAGTTGTCTGAGTTGTTGTCGGTGACGCAGTTGTCTGAGTTGTTGTCGGTGACGTAGTTGTCTGAGTTGTTGTCGGTGACGCAGTTGTCTGAGTTGTTGTCGGTGACGTAGTTGTCTGAGTTGTTGTCGGTGACGCAGTTGTCTGAGTTGTTGTCGGTGACGCAGTTGTCTGAGTTGTTGTCGGTGACGCAGTTGTCTGAGTTGTTGTCGGTGACGCAGTTGTCTGAGTTGTTGTCGGTGACGCAGTTGTCTGAGTTGTTGTCGGTGACGCAGTTGTCTGAGTTGTTGTCGGTGACGTAGTTGTCTGAGTTGTTGTCGGTGACGCAGTTGTCTGAGTTGTTGTCGGTGACGTAGTTGTCTGAGTTGTTGTCGGTGACGCAGTTGTCTGAGTTGTTGTCGGTGACGCAGTTGTCTGAGTTGTTGTCGGTGACGCAGTTGTCTGAGTTGTTGTCGGTGACGTAGTTGTCTGAGTTGTTGTCGGTGACGTAGTTGTCTGAGTTGTTGTCGGTGACGTAGTTGTCTGAGTTGTTGTCGGTGACGCAGTTGTCTGAGTTGTTGTCGGTGACGCAGTTGTCTGAGTTGTTGTCGGTGACGTAGTTGTCTGAGTTGTTGTCGGTGACGCAGTTGTCTGAGTTGTTGTCGGTGACGTAGTTGTCTGAGTTGTTGTCGGTGACGCAGTTGTCTGAGTTGTTGTCGGTGACGCAGTTGTCTGAGTTGTTTTCGGTGACGTAGTTGTCTGAGTTGTTGTCGGTGACGCAGTTGTCTGAGTTGTTGTCGGTGACGCAGTTGTCTGAGTTGTTGTCGGTGACGCAGTTGTCTGAGTTGTTGTCGGTGACGCAGTTGTCTGAGTTGTTGTCGGTGACGCAGTTGTCTGAGTTGTTGTCGGTGACGTAGTTGTCTGAGTTGTTGTCGGTGACGCAGTTGTCTGAGTTGTTGTCGGTGACGTAGTTGTCTGAGTTGTTGTCGGTGACGCAGTTGTCTGAGTTGTTGTCGGTGACGCAGTTGTCTGAGTTGTTGTCGGTGACGTAGTTGTCTGAGTTGTTGTCGGTGACGCAGTTGTCTGAGTTGTTGTCGGTGACGCAGTTGTTTGAGTTGTTGTCGGTGACGCAGTTGTCTGAGTTGTTGTCGGTGACGCAGTTGTCTGAGTTGTTGTCGGGGACGCAGTTGTCTGAGTTGTTGTCGGTATTTATCCCTCAGATTGGTACCATTGGCTAGCAATCATTTGCACCAGCTTGTCCCGATGGCTGACAATCGACCTACATCCCCTTTTGTAGCTCTTGCTGGCTTGTGCGGATGGCGAGCTTAGCGGCTTGACGAGGAACTGTAGTTCCAGAGCTCTGCCTTCATTGCCATCTAAAGTCAACTCGAGGCTTACTTGAAGATGCAAGCTAGTTCCAGAGCTGTACCTTCATTGCCATCTAAAGTCAACTCGAGGCTTAATTGAAGATGCAAGCTAGTTCCAGAGCTCTGCCTTCATTGCCATCTAAAGTCAACTCGAGGCTTACTTGAAGATGCAAGCTAGTTCCAGAGCTCTGCCTTCATTGCCATCTAAAGTCAACTCGAGGCTTACTTGAAGATGCAAGCTAGTTCCAGAGCTCTGCCTTCATTGCCATCTAAAGTCAACTCGAGGCTTAATTGAAGATGCAAGCTAGTTCCAGAGCTCTGCCTTCATTGCCATCTAAAGTCAACTCGAGGCTTACTTGAAGATGCAAGCTAGCTCGACGTTAAAAATAAGTCTCGCTAGATTGCCGCGCAGATTGCCAAAAGTGATGAATAATTGAACATTTGAGCACTGCTTAGCAGTATGGGCTGAGTGGCTTCCCCTGATTGCGGCTTCCGCCAGTTCCCAGGTGTCGAGCGAGTGAGATCTTTCATATTCGGAGCCTGTTCAGTGACTCTTGGAAATTGGCAGCTCCGTGACTGCTGCTGCTGTTGCTGATTGCTGAGTTCTGTCCTCGGTCCGTGATTGCTGAGTTGGAATTGCTTCGCTGAACACAGGTGCGCCAAGCTCCGGACTGTCATTATTTCACTCGCATGTCCTGCGCAAATGCTGACTGGGCCAGCCGCTCCTCATTGGCAGCTGCGTCAGGAGGCGCCGAAGCTATAAATAAGCTGCTGGCTGGGATTGCAATTTGACGATAGTCTGCAATGACGCGTCTAGCCCGGGCGCTCTTGCTAGCTTTAGTGCTGATGCCGATGGCCAAGCACGGCTCAGCGGAGCGGCAGCGAGTGAACCTGCTCTGCGTCACGGCCTCCGGGTTCTTTAGGTGGCCAGACATTCAGTACCTGGAGTTCACAGCTAGCTACATTAACAATAACCTGAGCCACCTGTTTCCCAGCTTTGAGCTCAATATCACCTACATGGCTTCAGAAGGGGTGAGACTGCGGTCTGCACAGCTATCAGTGGCATGAGTGAGAATATTTATTTATTTTAATCAAAGCCTGCTAGACTCAATATTTCCAACCTTCATTCACCCAGACTGGCACGGGCAGCGCAGCCAAGGCTTTCATGGATGGCTACCTGAAGCCGCCTAACAAGGCGCTGCTGCTAGGCGCCGCCTTCTCGCAGCAATCACAGATCATTGCTGAGATCGCTCAGTACTACTACTTGCCACAGGTGAATTGTGCTCTACACAAACGAACTCGAAGTTACAGTGAGACTGCTTACTCAGTACCGCTTATTACTAAGAAAGGCTCTAGCCCTCTGGTTAGTGCTTTGGACTTGTTATCAAGAGGTCGGGAGTTTGAATTTCCGCCAGTGGGAATAATTTGCGTCCTTGAGCTTGACTCTTGATCCTTGCTCAGTTCAGCAAACTGAGAAAAGGGTACCTGGAGTAGGCTGGGATAAAATTGAGTAGGTGTGGCTCCCTCCAGTCAATCCCCTTCCCAATGCTATTTGATATATTGTCATTCTGGCGCTCTCAGATCGGCTATTCGAACATTGCACCCTCTCTGAGCGACCGGTCGAAGTACCCGTACTTCATTCGCCTTTCCACCACAACGAGTTTGTTCGTCGAACCCACCATCGCGCTGTTGAAGATGTACAACTGGCAGAAGTTTGGCTTTCTTACTTCGGATTCAGACCTTGTTTACTCAGTGAGTGATTACCAGTAGATTTGATTTGATGATGCTAGGAACTTCTCAGCTGAGCGAGCCGCGCCCTCATCAGCCTCCACATCCTGCCTGCAGTCCACCTTGGATCTGGAGGCAGCTTTCATACGAAACAACTTGACTTCCTACATGAAGTTCATCTTCAGCGACGATGCAACTAACGCTCTCAACAGCGTGAAGGTACGCGGAACTGTTCTTAAAAGACTTGAAAACGTTGCCTAACTCCCTCGCTCAATCTGTCTTGCAATAACACCATTTTCTAAAACACCATTATTCTACTCAACAAAAACCAGAGCCCTCTCATAATCGATTTTGAGGGGGCCATAGTAGCTGCCGCCTTAGCTGCCTACTGCCCTGCGTAATATTCCTAAACCAGCGCATTTTCTCCCGCCGCAGATGAATGACATCCGCATCCTTGTTGTCATTCGCATGGCGACAACCGAAGCCAATGGCAAGAGGTTCGAATGCCTTGTAAGCTGTCAATGCTGCCTGTTTTGCATGTAGAAATATACTCAAATATGTACTCAGGTATGTCAGCAATGGAGCTGCCTTCCACGTTTCAGCTCCAGCAGATGGGCCTCTATGGACCGAAGTACTTTCTGATACAGATTGGGTTTCCGTTCACGAACTCGGATTTCGCCAACTCGTGCCCGGATTCAGACAGGGCGCAGAGTCTGGAGGGCTCCATGGAGTTTGACAGCGTGGTTTTTGATCCGGCGCTGATTGAGACACGGGTTGGAATAGCAGAGAAGGTGAATCGCTGGATTTGAATACCTGCTATCTCGGCTTCCAATTAAGCTTTCATACTGCCCGCCTTTCAGAACATATCAGCGCTTTATCCGCGCTTGCTAGAGCGCTTCCCTTCCATCGCTTCCTCGGCTACGCAGAAAGGCATCGGTGGTTTTGACGTCCGGTTCGACTCGCTGATGACAGCCGCAGTGGCTTTAAACGAGACTCTGAAGCGGTTTAACTACACAGAGGTCGTACAGTTGTCGAACTCGTCATTCAAGGCCGGTCTATTTGCGAATATTATGCGGACGAACTTCTTCGGCTTGACGGTGCGCACTGCCTGCTGCTTCTACAGACAATATTGCTTACATTTGGATGTATTGCTGAGCACATTAAAATGCGTATTGCAGCTCGTATGATTGACGAAGGGCCGTCAAAACTTCTGACACAGTCAGTTCAGATCCTGCAAATCAACCCAATGGCCTCCTTATGCGGTTTCTCATTATTTTACTGTCTTTCTCTGGTATTTGAGTCGTAGTCAATGCTTTTCACCCACAGGGTCGCGTGCAGTTCGATAGTAGAGGCGATCGGTCATCGGTTGTTCAGTTCTACCAGCTCAGAAGTGCGAGTTCACATTGCTATTTTACTATAGAGTACAAGTGTTTACTCAAAGTGCACAATTAATCGTTCTTCTGTGATGCCCAACTTCAGATATGAGTAGGGATCTGGTGGCCACGTTCGACCCGGCCACCCAGAAGATTGATTGGCTCAAGAACCTTTGGTTCAGCGGTAGGAACAGCTATTATATAAGAGTAACATAGACAATCTGGGCTCCGTTGTTGCTAAGCTCTTAAGCACTTCTCATACCCGAAACTTTCCAGGCACCACGCCTCCGGTCGATGCTCCCGAGGTTGAGACCGTCAGTCTGCTGATCGGCAGTCCGGCTGCCATCTTTATCATCGTAGCCTCTTCAATTGGTATTGCGCTGTCCGTGGCGGCGGTGGCAGTCAACTTTCGCTTCAGGGAGCTGCGCTTCATCAAGATGAGCAGTCCTCTGGTGAACAATGTGATCGGCGCTGGTTGCCTCATGTGCTATGCGTCCTGCATAGTGATGGCCGTGAACTCCCAATGGTCAGTGACGACAGCCAAGTGCTGGGCCCAGACGGCTCTGCTGACGCTCGGCTACTCCGCTGCATTCGGTGCCATGCTGGCCAAGACCTGGCGAGTGCACCGAATCTTCACCAACGTCAAGCTGCGCAGGATGGTAAAAGGGGCCGACCGAGTGGTACATATGTACCATTCACAGTATACGTGCCAATTCAAGGTGGAAGATTCCATATGAACTACCTACTCATTCACAGGCCATAAAGGACTCGCACCTGTTCGGGGTTATCCTGCTGCTACTGGCTACGGATGTGATCATCCTGACAGCCTGGGCCATCGCGGACCCGCTGACAACGCAGAGATCTTTCCTGGCTTCAGGGGTGAGAGCCCAACAGAACTGAATTGACTTCAGACGCACCCTGAAGCTCTTGAATAAAAATTGGCAGGAATCAGTGGATGGTACACAGCAGCGCCTGGAGGTTGAGAAGTGCACTTCAGAGCGGCTCAGCATGTGGCTCATCATTCTGATCGGCATCAAAGGTGCGAATGACAAGGACGAATGACGACTGACAATTAGAGATCATTTTTCAGTAATGTAACCATTGCAGTTCATTAGTCAGTGTACAGGCACTTCGAATGCATTTACTGTGTGTTTCTAATGTACACCGAATCACACCAGGCCTGATGCTGGTGGTGGCGCTTATTTTCGCCTGGGAGACGCGCGGCGTGCAGCTGGAGGCCCTCAACGACTCCAAGACCATCGGCGTCTGCGTCTACAACACGACTGTGATGGGGCTGATCGGCGTGGCGCTCCTCTTCGTGCTGCCGGACTCAGGCCAGAGCCTGCGCGTCATCCTGCTGGCTGCGTGCATCATCTTGTGCGCCACCACCACTTTACTGCTCGTGTTCGGCAGCAAGGCCAGTGACTTAGCGGGAACTGCGATGGGAACCGAATCAGTCCCAATGGATTATCGATCCCAACCGAATCAGTGCCACTGCATTAGTGATCCCCACCGAATCAGTCCCAATGCATTAGCGATCCCCACCAAATCAGTCCCAATGGATTATCGATCCCCACCGAATCAGTGCCACTGCATTAGCGATCCCCACCGAATCAGTCCCAATGCATTAGCGATCCCCACCAAATCAGTCCCAATGGATTAGCGATCCCCACCGAATCAGTGCCACTGCATTATCGATCCCCACCGAATCAGTGCCACTGCATTAGCGATCCCCACCGAATCAGTCCCAATGCATTAGCGATCCCCACCGAATCAGTCCCAATGCATTAGCGATCCCCACCAAATCAGTCCCAATGGATTAGCGATCCCCACCGAATCAGTGCCACTGCATTAGCGATCCCCACCGAATCAGTCCCAATGGATTAGCGATCCCCACCGAATCAGTGCCACTGCATTAGCGATCCCCACCGAATAAGTCCCAATGGATTAGCGATCCCCACCGAATCAGTGCCACTGCATTAGCGATCCTCACCGAATCAGTGCCACTGCATTAGCGATCCCCTCCGAATCAGTCCCAATGGATTAGCGATCCCCACCGAATCAGTGCCACTGCATTAGCGATCCTCACCGAATCAGTGCCACTGCATTAGCGATCCTCACCGAATCAGTGCCACTGCATTAGCGATCCCCTCCGAATCAGTCCCAATGGATTAGCGATCCCCACCGAATCAGTCCCAATGGATTAGCGATCCCCTCCGAATCAGTCCCAACGGATTAGCAATCCCCTCCGAATCAGTGCCACTGCATTAGCGATCCCCTCCGAATCAGTCCCAATGGATTAGCGATCCCCTCCGAATCAGTCCCAATGGATTAGCGATCCCCTCCGAATCAGTCCCAATGGATTAGCAATCCCCACCGAATCAGTCCCAATGGATTAGCGATCCTCACCGAATCAGTGCCACTGCATTAGCGATCCTCACCGAATCAGTGCCACTGCATTAGCGATCCCCTCCGAATCAGTCCCAATGGATTAGCGATCCCCACCGAATCAGTCCCAATGGATTAGCGATCCCCTCCGAATCAGTCCCAACGGATTAGCAATCCCCTCCGAATCAGTGCCACTGCATTAGCGATCCCCTCCGAATCAGTCCCAATGGATTAGCGATCCCCTCCGAATCAGTCCCAATGGATTAGCGATCCCCACCGAATCAGTGCCACTGCATTAGCGATCCCCTCCGAATCAGTCCCAATGGATTAGCAATCCCCACCGAATCAGTCCCAATGGATTAGCGATCCTCACCGAATCAGTGCCACTGCATTAGCGATCCTCACCGAATCAGTGCCACTGCATTAGCGATCCCCTCCGAATCAGTCCCAATGGATTAGCGATCCCCACCGAATCAGTCCCAATGGATTAGCGATCCCCTCCGAATCAGTCCCAACGGATTAGCAATCCCCTCCGAATCAGTGCCACTGCATTAGCGATCCCCTCCGAATCAGTCCCAATGGATTAGCGATCCCCTCCGAATCAGTCCCAATGGATTAGCGATCCCCACCGAATCAGTGCCACTGCATTAGCGATCCCCTCCGAATCAGTCCCAATGGATTAGCAATCCCCACCGAATCAGTCCCAATGGATTAGCAATCCCCACTGAGTCAGTGAGTGAGTCCCAATGGATTAGCGATCCCCACCGAATCAGTGCCACTGCATTAGCGATCCCCTCCGAATCAGTCCCAATGGATTAGCGATCCCCTCCGAATCAGTCCCAATGGATTAGCGATCCCCACCGAATCAGTGCCACTGCATTAGCGATCCCCACCGAATCAGTCCCAATGGATTAGCGATCCCCACCGAATCAGTGCCACTGCATTAGCGATCCTCACCGAATCAGTGCCACTGCATTAGCGATCCCCTCCGAATCAGTCCCAATGGATTAGCGATCCCCACCGAATCAGTGCCACTGCATTAGCGATCCTCACCGAATCAGTGCCACTGCATTAGCGATCCTCACCGAATCAGTGCCACTGCATTAGCGATCCCCTCCGAATCAGTCCCAATGGATTAGCGATCCCCACCGAATCAGTCCCAATGGATTAGCGATCCCCTCCGAATCAGTCCCAACGGATTAGCAATCCCCTCCGAATCAGTGCCACTGCATTAGCGATCCCCTCCGAATCAGTCCCAATGGATTAGCGATCCCCTCCGAATCAGTCCCAATGGATTAGCGATCCCCACCGAATCAGTGCCACTGCATTAGCGATCCCCTCCGAATCAGTCCCAATGGATTAGCAATCCCCACCGAATCAGTCCCAATGGATTAGCAATCCCCACCGAATCAGTCCCAATGGATTAGCAATCCCCACCGAATCAGTCCCAATGGATTAGCAATCCCCTCCGAATCAGTCCCAATGGATTAGCGATCCCCACCGAATCAGTCCCAATGGATTAGCAATCCCCTCCGAATCAGTCCCAATGGATTAGCGATCCCCACCGAATCAGTCCCAATGGATTAGCGATCCCCTCCGAATCAGTCCCAATGGATTAGCGATCCTCACCGAATCAGTGCCACTGCATTAGCGATCCCCTCCGAATCAGTCCCAATGGATTAGCGATCCCCACCGAATCAGTCCCAATGGATTAGCGATCCCCTCCGAATCAGTCCCAATGGATTAGCAATCCCCTCCGAATCAGTCCCAATGGATTAGCGATCCCCACCGAATCAGTCCCAATGGATTAGCGATCCCCTCCGAATCAGTCCCAATGGATTAGCGATCCTCACCGAATCAGTGCCACTGCATTAGCGATCCCCTCCGAATCAGTCCCAATGGATTAGCGATCCCCACCGAATCAGTCCCAACGGATTAGCAATCCCCTCCGAATCAGTGCCACTGCATTAGCGATCCCCTCCGAATCAGTCCCAATGGATTAGCGATCCCCTCTGAATCAGTCCCAATGGATTAGCGATCCCCACCGAATCAGTGCCACTGCATTAGCAATCCCCTCCGAATCAGTCCCAATGGATTAGCGATCCCCACCGAATCAGTCCCAATGGATTAGCGATCCTCACCGAATCAGTGCCACTGCATTAGCGATCCTCACCGAATCAGTGCCACTGCATTAGCGATCCCCTCCGAATCAGTCCCAATGGATTAGCGATCCCCACCGAATCAGTCCCAATGGATTAGCGATCCCCTCCGAATCAGTCCCAACGGATTAGCAATCCCCTCCGAATCAGTGCCACTGCATTAGCGATCCCCTCCGAATCAGTCCCAATGGATTAGCGATCCCCTCCGAATCAGTCCCAATGGATTAGCGATCCCCACCGAATCAGTGCCACTGCATTAGCGATCCCCTCCGAATCAGTCCCAATGGATTAGCAATCCCCACCGAATCAGTCCCAATGGATTAGCGATCCTCACCGAATCAGTGCCACTGCATTAGCGATCCTCACCGAATCAGTGCCACTGCATTAGCGATCCCCTCCGAATCAGTCCCAATGGATTAGCGATCCCCACCGAATCAGTCCCAATGGATTAGCGATCCCCTCCGAATCAGTCCCAACGGATTAGCAATCCCCTCCGAATCAGTGCCACTGCATTAGCGATCCCCTCCGAATCAGTCCCAATGGATTAGCGATCCCCTCCGAATCAGTCCCAATGGATTAGCGATCCCCACCGAATCAGTGCCACTGCATTAGCGATCCCCTCCGAATCAGTCCCAATGGATTAGCAATCCCCACCGAATCAGTCCCAATGGATTAGCAATCCCCACTGAGTCAGTGAGTGAGTCCCAATGGATTAGCAATCCCCACCGAATCAGTCCCAATGGATTAGCAATCCCCACCGAATCAGTGCCAATGCATTAGCGATCCCCACCGAATCAGTCCCAATGAATTAGCAATCCCCACTGAGTCAGTGAGTCAGTCCCAATGGATTAGCAATCCCCACCGAATCAGTCCCAATGGATTAGCAATCCCCACCGAATCAGTGCCAATGGATTAGCGATCCCCACCGAATCAGTCCCAATGGATTAGCGATCCCCTCCGAATCAGTCCCAATGGATTAGCAATCCCCTCCGAATCAGTCCCAATGGATTAGCGATCCCCACCGAATCAGTCCCAATGGATTAGCGATCCCCTCCGAATCAGTCCCAATGGATTAGCGATCCTCACCGAATCAGTGCCACTGCATTAGCGATCCCCTCCGAATCAGTCCCAATGGATTAGCGATCCCCACCGAATCAGTCCCAATGGATTAGCGATCCTCACCGAATCAGTGCCACTGCATTAGCGATCCTCACCGAATCAGTGCCACTGCATTAGCGATCCCCTCCGAATCAGTCCCAATGGATTAGCGATCCCCACCGAATCAGTCCCAATGGATTAGCGATCCCCTCCGAATCAGTCCCAACGGATTAGCAATCCCCTCCGAATCAGTGCCACTGCATTAGCGATCCCCTCCGAATCAGTCCCAATGGATTAGCGATCCCCTCCGAATCAGTCCCAATGGATTAGCGATCCCCACCGAATCAGTGCCACTGCATTAGCGATCCCCTCCGAATCAGTCCCAATGGATTAGCAATCCCCACCGAATCAGTCCCAATGGATTAGCGATCCTCACCGAATCAGTGCCACTGCATTAGCGATCCTCACCGAATCAGTGCCACTGCATTAGCGATCCCCTCCGAATCAGTCCCAATGGATTAGCGATCCCCACCGAATCAGTCCCAATGGATTAGCGATCCCCTCCGAATCAGTCCCAACGGATTAGCAATCCCCTCCGAATCAGTGCCACTGCATTAGCGATCCCCTCCGAATCAGTCCCAATGGATTAGCGATCCCCTCCGAATCAGTCCCAATGGATTAGCGATCCCCACCGAATCAGTGCCACTGCATTAGCGATCCCCTCCGAATCAGTCCCAATGGATTAGCAATCCCCACCGAATCAGTCCCAATGGATTAGCAATCCCCACTGAGTCAGTGAGTGAGTCCCAATGGATTAGCAATCCCCACCGAATCAGTCCCAATGGATTAGCAATCCCCACCGAATCAGTGCCAATGCATTAGCGATCCCCACCGAATCAGTCCCAATGAATTAGCAATCCCCTCCGAATCAGTCCCAACGGATTAGCAATCCCCTCCGAATCAGTGCCACTGCATTAGCAATCCCCACCGAATCAGTCCCAATGGATTAGCAATCCCCACCGAATCAGTCCCAATGGATTAGCAATCCCCACCGAATCAGTGCCAATGCATTAGCGATCCCCACCGAATCAGTCCCAATGGATTAGCGATCCCCTCCGAATCAGTCCCAACGGATTAGCAATCCCCTCCGAATCAGTGCCACTGCATTAGCGATCCCCTCCGAATCAGTCCCAATGGATTAGCGATCCCCTCCGAATCAGTCCCAATGGATTAGCGATCCCCACCGAATCAGTGCCACTGCATTAGCGATCCCCTCCGAATCAGTCCCAATGGATTAGCAATCCCCACCGAATCAGTCCCAATGGATTAGCAATCCCCACTGAGTCAGTGAGTGAGTCCCAATGGATTAGCAATCCCCACCGAATCAGTCCCAATGGATTAGCAATCCCCACCGAATCAGTGCCAATGCATTAGCGATCCCCACCGAATCAGTCCCAATGAATTAGCGATCCCCACCGAATCAGTCCCAATGGATTAGCGATCCCCACCGAATCAGTGCCAATGCATTAGCGATCCCCACCGAATCAGTCCCAATGGATTAGCGATCCCCACCGAATCAGTGCCAATGCATTAGCGATCCCCACCGAATCAGTGCCACTGCATTAGCGATCCCCACCGAATCAGTGCCAATGCATTAGCAATCCCCACCGAATCAGTGCCACTGCATTAGCGATCCCCTCCGAATCAGTCCCAATGGATTAGCGATCCCCACCGAATCAGTGCCAATGCATTAGCGATCCCCACCGAATCAGTTCCAATGGATTAGCAATCCCCACCGAATCAGTGCCAATGCATTAGCGATCCCCACCGAATCAGTCTCAATGGATTAGCAATCCCCTCCGAATCAGTCCCAATGGATTAGCGATCCCCACCGAATCAGTCCCAATGGATTAGCAATCCCCACCGAATCAGTCCCAATGGATTAGCGATCCCCACCGAATCAGTGCCAATGCATTAGCGATCCCCACCTAATCAGTGCCAATGGATTAGCAATCCCCACCGAATCAGTCTCAATGGATTAGCAATCCCCTCCGAATCAGTCCCAATGGATTAGCGATCCCCACCGAATCAGTCCCAATGCATTAGCGATCCCCTCCGAATCAGTCCCAATGGATTAGCAATCCCCACTGAGTCAGTGAGTGAGTCCTAATGGATTAGCGATCCCCTCCGAATCAGTGCCACTGCATTAGCGATCCCCTCCGAATCAGTGCCACTGCATTAGCGATCCCCTCCGAATCAGTGCCACTGCATTAGCGATCCTCACCGAATCAGTGCCACTGCATTAGCGATCCCCTCCGAATCAGTGCCACTGCATTAGCGATCCCCACCGAATCAGTGCCACTGCATTAGCGATCCTCACCGAATCAGTGCCACTGCATTAGCGATCCCCTCCGAATCAGTCCCAATGGATTAGCGATCCCCTCCGAATCAGTGCCACTGCATTAGCGATCCTCACCGAATCAGTGCCACTGCATTAGCGATCCCCTCCGAATCAGTCCCAATGGATTAGCGATCCCCTCCGAATCAGTCCCAATGGATTAGCGATCCCCTCCGAATCAGTGCCACTGCATTAGCGATCCTCACCGAATCAGTGCCACTGCATTAGCGATCCCCTCCGAATCAGTGCCACTGCATTAGCAATCCCCACTGAGTCACTCTCAATGGATTAGCGATCCCCACCGAATCAGTGCCACTGCATTGGCGATCCCCACCGAATCAGTCCCAATGGATTAGCAATCCCCACCGAATCAGTCCTAATGGATTAGCAATCCCCACCGAATCAGTCCCAATGGATTAGCGATCCCCACCGAATCAGTCCCAATGGATTAGCAATCCCCACCGAATCAGTCCCAATGGATTAGCGATCCCCACCGAATCAGTCCCAATGCGTTAGCAATCCCCACCGAATCAGTCCCAATGGATTAGCAATCCCCACCGAATCAGTCCGAATGGATTAGCGATCCCCACCGAATCAGTGCCAATGGATTAGCGATCCCCACCGAATCAGTGCCAATGGATTAGCAATCCCCACCGAATCAGTGCCAATGGATTAGCGATCCCCACCGAATCAGTCTCAATGGATTAGCAATCCCCACTGAGTCACTTCCAATGGATTAGCAATCCCCACCGAATCAGTCCCAATGCATTAGCAATCCCCACCGAATCAGTCCCAATGGATTAGCGATCCCCACCTAATCAGTGCCAATGGATTAGCGATCCCCACCGAATCAGTCTCAATGGATTAGCAATCCCCACTGAGTCACTTCCAATGGATTAGCGAATCAGATCCAATCCAAGAATGGAATGTCCAAGCTTGATAAACAGTGACTCGACCTTCCAGATCTTTCTACTCGTGAAGCTCGGTCCGGCTGCCATTGAAAGCATGGCGTCCAACCAAGCCTCCGTGGGTCTCGCCATGGCCAGCAAGCAGTGACTGCAGCACCAGCAATGCCCGGCTCCTGTTGACAGAGGAACGAACGCAACTGCACTAAAACTGTAGCTCTAGAGTTAGCCAGTAAAGCACGATCCCAGTTTAATTATATAATTGTAGCTCATAGTAGCTTGTAGCTTATACATATGAGCATATTAGCGTTAGTTAAGCGGCCTAGAGATAACAGTGTAACACAGAAAATAAGCTTAGGCAAGCCTGTCCTCTGTTCGCTAACTTAACTACTTCAGAAGACGAAAGCCACCTAGCTTAGAAAACTAGCACTAGCCATTTATACTTCGATTTCTTTAAGTTTGACCACAGCTTCTTAGATAAGAGCAGCTGTGCAAAATAAATACACTGCATGTGACAGAGGCTGTTATGAGCTGGAACAGCTGCAACAAGTACATCTCTGCTCATTACAGAAATATAACCAATGCTAGAAATTCGATAGAAACCAATGCGCCTATCTTCCGCCATGCCCTCTATCTGGTGTCCGCCATGCCCTCTATCTGGTGTCCGCCATGCCCTCCGTCTCCTGCCCGCCGTGCCCTCCGTCTCCTGCCCGCCATGCCCTCCGTCTCCTGCCCGCCGTGCCCTCCGTCTCCTGCCCACCATGCCCTCCGTCTCCTGCCCGCCGTGCCCTCCGTCTCCTGCCCGCCGTGCCCTCCGTCTCCTGCCCGCCGTGCCCTCCGTCTCCTGCCCGCCGTGCCCTCCGTCTCCTGCCCGCCGTGCCCTCCGTCTCCTGCCCGCCATGCCCTCCGTCTCCTGCCCGCCGTGCCCTCCGTCTCCTGCCCGCCGTGCCCTCCGTCTCCTGCCCGCCATGCCCTCCGTCTCCTGCCCGCCATGCACTCCCTGTCTCCTGACCGCCATGCCCTCCGTCTCCTGCCCGCCATGCACACCCTGTCTCCTGACCGCCATGCCCTCCGTCTCCTGCCCGCCATGCACACCCTGTCTCCTGACCGCCATGCCCTCCGTCTCCTGCCCGCCATGCACTCCGTCTCCTGTCCACCATGCACTCCGTCTCCTGCCCGCCATGCACTCCGTCTCCTGCCCGCCATGCACTCCGTCTCCTGCCCGCCATGCACTCCGTCTCCTGTCCGCCATGCACTCCGTCTCCTGCCCGCCATGCACTCCGTCTCCTGCCCGCCATGCACTCCGTCTCCTGCCCGCCATGCACTCCGTCTCCTGCCCGCCATGCACTCCGTCTCCTGCCCGCCATGCACTCCGTCTCCTGTCCGCCATGCCCCAATATACCCACCATGCCATCCCTCTGGCTCCTGCCCACCAGGACCAATTGTACATGTAAGACAGCAATAACACCCATGTAAGAAATGATTGGAGTTGTTGGAGAGCACGATAAGGTTAATCATCTGTCTCAATACCGCACAGTGAATCGTACAAGTGTCACAAAGACGCCTTGATCTTTAATAATGCCTCATTAAATTTCTCAGTAGCTGAGCCATGCGACTCAAGTGTCATCAGCATAAAATAAAAGGGCATGAGAATAACACTCGACTCCGAAACCAGTCACTGTAACACTCACGGGACAGCTTCAAGGGACAAAAAAGTCAAATGAAAGGTCAGAGGACAGGATCGGGGCAAATGCGGCTTCTCTAGTAGGCTAGCAGGCGCTAAGAATGTCGGCATGTTAATCAAAAAGGCCAGGAGCAGAAACAGGAGTAACAGCAACAGAGACAAAGAAAACAAAAGCAGAGGACTGGCTGTTCGGTCGAAGCAATTTCCCTTCGGTTCGGGTCGTACATTAAACAGATCAGCGGCAGTCGAGTAGCAACACGATGCAACTCCGCCGCGGTTCAAGGCTCAGCATGCGACTCGACTGGCGGCGACTCGGCTGTCGGTGGCTCGGCTGTCGGTGGCTCGGCTGTTGGTGGCTCGACTGGCGGCGACTCGGCTGTCAGTGGCTCGGCTGTCGGTGGCTCGGCTGTCGGTGTCTCGACTGGCGGCGACTCGGCTGTCGGCAACTCGGCTGTCGGTGGCTCGGCTGTCGGTGGCTCGACTGGCGGCGACTCGGCTGTTGGCAACTCGGCTGTCGGTGGCTCGGCTGTCGGTGGCTCGGCTATCGGTGGCTCGGCTGCCGGTGGCTTGGCTGTCGGCGGCTCGACTGGCAGCGACCCGGTTGGCGGCGGCTCTGTCGGTGGATCGGCTGTCAGCGACCTCGATGGTTCAGCTGATGCGGGCTCAGCGGCGAGAGCATCCAGCACAGCGCAGTCGGGCTGGTCCAATCGAGCATAGAACAGCAGGTAGGCCTCAGCGCTCAGCGCTTGGGCCTCGGAAGAGGGCGACACGTGCGAGTCGCTGATGTGGTACCAGCGGCCGGACTGGGTGCAAACGAAGGCGGTGTAGTGGCCGCCTGAGAGGCTGCCCGAGTGCTCCACGAGCGAGCAGAGCCGGAACTCGCTGGTCTGGCCGGGAAGGCGAAGTCGCAGGGGGCAGCGAATGTGGGCGCCGGACTTGCGCAGCTGACGGCCCTGCTGGGCGAAGCGCTTGAGCTGAAGCGTAAGGAGCCGTGGCGGCTGCTCAATCAGCAGCCGTTTGCTGTGGTCTGTGGCTGTGCCGCAGGTGGTGCAGCGGACGCGGTTGCCAGCGGTGAGCAGCTCGGCAGCGGTGAATTGGAACAGGCAGCGCTCCAGCGTGCCGGGCAGAGGCAATGGCTCAGTCCGCGGCTGGTGCTGCGACGCGCACTGCGAAGAAGACGGAGGCACCTTGGCCGCGGAGTTGTCGGCTTCATCGGACTCGCTGCTGTCTGCCAGGCAGCCCTCCAGAGTGTCGGTGCGGTTCAGCCGCTCGGGCGCAAAGTCCGCATCGGAGCCAGAGTCAAAGGCGCTGCCGCCCTCGACCGCCTTGGCGTCCACCTTCACCTCATCACACTCGGGCTCGGGTCCCGCCTGATCCACACTTGGCGGGGCCTTCTCTGCTTCGACCCGAGCCACCGTCGCCACCTCGTACTCGCCAGCAACTTTGCCAGCTTGCTGTTGCTCCTCGCCCGCCTCAGCGCCAGCGGCCTCATCTGAACTGCCGTCAGTCTTGTTGGGATTCTCAGCCGCGCACGCGTCCAGCTCGGCTTTCTCGGGCTCGGCGGTGGCATCGTCAAGCGACAGGCTGGCGAGCTCTTTCTCCGCTTCCAGATCGTCCAGCCTGCCGTTCTCCGCCTGCCTCTGCTGCTGCTGCTTGACCGCGCGCTTCTGCTGCTTTCGCGTCAGCCGCTGCTTCTTTCGGCCTTTCTGACGCAACTCCCGCTGGTTGGGCTCCGGCGTCGCATTGTTCGAAGGCGAATCAGCGACTTCGCCGGAAGCTGCAAGGCGCGGCGCAGTCGGCCTGTGATGCACGGTCTCTGCGATGGGCAGCATGAGGTCCTGAAACATCTCGGAGGTGCGCGACTCGTGCCGGCATTGCAAGCAGACCAGCTCCGAGACCAGACGGCCCGAGAACTGTGCGTCCACCACCGTGCTGTCCCTGGCGGCATGGTTTAGGGCGCGGGCACGATCTCGGAGCTCAGGAGGGACCTGCGAAATCGGGATAAGGCGGCAGCCAGTAGCGTGAACAAGTGTGTTAAGCTACGTGAACAAGTGTGTTAAGCTACGTGAAAAAGTGTGTTAAGCTACGTGAACAAGTGTGTTAAGCTACGTGAACAAGTGTGTTAAGCTACGTGAACAAGTGTGTTAAGCTACGTGAACAAGTGTGTTAAGCTACGTGAACAAGTGTGTTAAGCTACGTGAACAAGTGTGTTAAGCTACGTGAACAAGTGTGTTAAGCTACGTGAACAAGTGTGTTAAGCTACGTGAACAAGTGTGTTAAGCTACGTGAACAAGTGTGTTAAGCTACGTGAACAAGTGTGTTAAGCTACATAAGCTACACATGCCATTTGCCCATTTCAGCCAAGTCGCACCTGCTTCGGATCGCTGGACTTGCCGAGACCAAGGCTGGCGAGGATAGCGGACTGAACTCGGCGCACCTCCTCCATCTTGCAGGCGTCCATGAGGGTCCTGAGAAGCTCGTGCGCGTCTTGTTGCTGGCGGCCGCGGAATCGGGGATTCCGCTCCGTCACAAGGCTCAGCAGCTCGGAGGGCCGGTAGGCTGGCTGTTGTCCCGGACCACCGCCGCAGCCACGCACGGCCGCCAGCGTGACAGCCAGGCACTTCGTAGTGCGGCCCGCAGGCTCCGTCAGGCGAAGCCGCAGCGGCTCAGAGTCGGGCGGGGTCAGCGTCAATTCGTCAGTGGCGGGGCCATCGATGTGCCTGGCGAGGGCCTCAGTCAGGCCGGGCAGGTGTGCCAGGCACTGGAGGATGGAGTTGAAGAAGCAGGTGTTGCCCAAGTTGGCTAGGCCGCGGCATTCCCGACCTGCAAAGGCGGCCGCGGTGGCTGCGGCCCGACAGTCGGCAGCAGCAGCCGGTGGCAAGGCGGCCAGGCGGTCCGTGTGGCAGCGCAGAAGGTTGCATGCGGTGGCGAAGTCACCAGAGCCGCTGGCGGGAAGCTCGCGGTCGCAAACGTAGCACCAAGCCTGGGGGTGCGGAGCAAATCGTGAGCAGCATTTTAGCACCAGCGATGGGCTTGTTAAGGGATATTTTCCCTTTATATGAGGAAGTCTTTCTTTCTGAGGGACTAGGACACTTATATTTGAGTATTCTTAGTCAATGGGCACTTCGCCCCTTACCTGGAGTTGGTCTAGCGACACTGCCACAGGGTGCCCAGCAGCCTTGAAGTGCTTCAGGGCCCAGCGGCAATCAGTGTAGCGGCCGCAGCCGGCAGCGGCGCACCGCATGCAGAACCAGAGGCCGCCAGAGGCTCCACCAGCACAGCCACCGCAGACAGGCGGACAAGGCTGAGCCTGGGCACTGCCGCCTAGCTGAAGGAGAGCCTTCCGAACTGCCGCCAGGTCCACGCCGGCCTGCAGGTGCGGGCAGCGGTTGCCACCGCCTGCGGAAGCTGCAGAATGGCGCTTCTTCTTTGTCATGGCTGCGGGACGGCGATAAGACAGGCTTAGTGAGGCACATGGCTAGCCTGCACTGACATTGGGAAATGCAGCTAGCCTGCACTGACATTAGGGAAATGCAGCTAGCCTGCTCTGACATTAGGGAAATGCAGCTAGCCTGCACTGACATTAGGGAAATGCAGCTAGCTTGCTCTGACATTAGGGAAATGCAGCTAGCCTGCTCTGACATTAGGGAAATGCAGCTAGCCTGCACTGACATTAGGGAAATGCAGCTAGCCTGCTCTGACATTAGGGAAATGCAGCTAGCCTGCTCTGACATTAGGGAAATGCAGCTAGCCTGCTCTGACATTAGGGAAATGCAGCTAGCCTGCACTGACATTAGGGAAATGCAGCTAGCCTGCTCTGACATTAGGGAAATGCAGCTAGCCTGCACTGACATTAGGGAAATGCAGCTAGCCTGCACTGACATTAGGGAAATGCAGCTAGCCTGCTCTGACATTAGGGAAATGCAGCTAGCCTGCACTGACATTAGGGAAATGCAGCTAGCCTGCACTGACATTAGGGAAATGCAGCTAGCCTGCTCTGACACTAGGGAAATGCAGCTAGCCTGCTCTGACATTAGGGAAATGCAGCTAGCCTGCACTGAAATTAGGGAAATGCAGCTAGCCTGCTCTGACATTAGGTAAATGCAGCTAGCCTGCTCTGACATTAGGGAAATGCAGCTAGCCTGCTCTGACACTAGGGAAATGCAGCTAGCCTGCTCTGACACTAGGGAAATGCAGCTAGCCTGCTCTGACATTAGGGAAATGCAGCTAGCCTGCACTGAAATTAGGGAAATGCAGCTAGCCTGCTCTGACATTGGGAAATGCAGCTAGCCTGCTCTGACATTAGGGAAATGCAGCTAGCCTGCTCTGACATTAGGGAAATGCAGCTAGCCTGCACTGACATTAGGGAAAAGCAGCTAGCCTGCACTGACATTAGGGAAATGCAGCTAGCCTGCTCTGACACTAGGGAAATGCAGCTAGCCTGCTCTGACATTAGGGAAATGCAGCAGGGAAATGTAGGAAAGAGAGGATAAAAGAAATACAGCAAAGCAGACATAAAAGAACCAGGTGTATCTTAAGTTTATTGTACGAATATTTAAACACAGCGGAAATGGGAGTTTGAGTGCAAAACCAAATGAGCACCAAGAAACAACTTGAGTAGACAATCAGTGCTTAAGTCAGAAACGATTTGAGGTGATGTGTGTGCTCTTACACGTAAATGGACTCGACTTGATATCAAAAGCTGGCGGTTGAAGCTGAGATTATTGAGAATTACATCAATACTGCAGCTGAAGCGGTTAGCGCTGAACAAAAGTTTAATCAGTGTTGGGCAGAGAAGCAGGCCATATTGAACTCACGCAATTAGAAAGCTGCGGCAAAATAACCTGCCAAAATAAAGCGATTTGAGATATGCGCGGATTGTCCATCAGATAATGCAACTACCACAACTGTTGACTCAGCTAATACAGTGGAATAGGCATTCAGTGACTCACAATAGAGCTGTCAATCAACTGTTGACTCACAGCTAATACAGTGGAATAGGCATTCAGTGACTCACAATAGAGCTGTCAATCAACTGTTGACTCACAGCTAATACAGTGGAATAGGCATTCAGTGACTCACAATAGTGCTGTCAACCAACTGTTGACTCAGCTAATACAGTGGAATAGGCATTCAGTGACTCACAATAGAGCTGTCAACCAACTGTTGACTCAGCTAATACAGTGGAATAGGCATTCAGTGACTCACAATAGTGCTGTCAACCAACTGTTGACTCAGCTAATACAGTGGAATAGGCATTCAGTGACTCACAATAGTGCTGTCAACCAACTGTTGACTCAGCTAATACAGTGGAATAGGCATTCAGTGACTCACAATAGAGCTGTCAACCAACTGTTGACTCAGCTAATACAGTGGAATAGGCATTCAGTGACTCACAATAGTGCTGTCAATCAACTGTTGACTCAGCTAATACAGTGGAATAGGCATTCAGTGACTCACAATAGTGCTGTCAATCAACTGTTGACTCAGCTAATACAGTGGAATAGGCATTCAGTGACTCACAATAGAGCTGTCAATCAACTGTTGACTCAGCTAATACAGTGGAATAGGCATTCAGTGATTCACAATAGTGCTGTCAATCAACTGCTAACTTACAGCTAATACAGTGGAATAGGCATTCAGTGACTCACAATAGTGCTGTCAATCAACTGTTGACTCAGCTAATACAGTGGAATAGGCATTCAGTGACTCACAATAGTGCTGTCAACCAACTGTTGACTCAGCTAATACAGTGGAATAGGCATTCAGTGACTCACAATAGAGCTGTCAATCAACTGTTGACTCACAGCTAATACAGTGGAATAGGCATTCAGTGACTCACAATAGTGCTGTCAATCAACTGTTGACTCACAGCTAATACAGTGGAATAGGCATTCAGTGACTCACAATAGAGCTGTCAATCAACTGTTGACTCACAGCTAATACAGTGGAATAGGCATTCAGTGACTCACAATAGTGCTGTCAATCAACTGTTGACTCAGCTAATACAGTGGAATAGGCATTCAGTGACTCACAATAGTGCTGTCAACCAACTGTTGACTCACAGCTAATACAGTGGAATAGGCATTCAGTGACTCACAATAGTGCTGTCAATCAACTGTTGACTCAGCTAATACAGTGGAATAGGCATTCAGTGACTCACAATAATGCTGTCAATCAACTGCTGGCTCACAGCTAATACAGTGGAATAGGCATTCAGTGACTCACAATAGTGCTGTCAATCAACTGTTGACTCACAGCTAATACAGTGGAATAGGCATTCAGTGACTCACAATAGTGCTGTCAATCAACTGTTGTCAGCTAACACAGTAGAATAGGCATTCAGTGACTCACAATAGTGCTGTCAATGCTATCAATCAACTGTTGTCAGCTAACACAGTAGAATAAGCATTCATGGGATACAAAAATAAGACAAAAGATTTAACACAAAAATAGTGTGATGGTGGGCAAGGCTTCACTGTTGGCCTGCTGTGATTCACTGAGCCTCTGAGCTCAGACTCACACGTCGCCGTTTAGCGGTCTGTACTGCATGCCGGAACGCTTATCGCGAAGTCGCTGGCGGCATCGGCAGGCTGCAAAGACGGTGAGGAGGGCGCAGGACAGCAGCAGCAGGCTGCCAGTCAGCAGCAGCAGGGCCCGGCTGCCAAGCTTGTCCAGCCAGCCACCAGGGCCGCCGCCACCGCCTCCGTCACCGCACCGCTGAAGCAGGTCGACCTTGCTAAGCCGCATTGGCGCCAGGCTACTGAGGGCACTGGCCAGCGGGCAGGTGTGCGGGCAGCCTGGAAGCTGCATGGGAATGAGCGGCCCCGAGCTGTTGCGCAGCCAGACCTGCAGGCTGAATTGCGAGCCGCTGCCGCTGTGCTCGGAGTGCAGCTCGAACAGCAGCGCAGAGGAAAAGTTCGGCCACACGAAGTCCGTGTTGCCCAGGGCTGCCAGGACGGAAGCCACGGTCGTGTCGTGGTCGGAGTACAGCCGCAGCCGGGCGCCCCTGCAGAGGGGATGTCAACATATTTGCATAGAAACAAATCACTTGGCAATCAGTACACAAGACGCGTGACCATGCACATGAGCGTCAGTATATGTGAAAGGGATGCATAGTAAGGTGATGGGAAAGGTAACCAAGCTAGCCTTGGTTAGCTTGGTTACCTTGGAGGTAAGGGATGGGAAAGGTAACCAAACTAGCCAGTTAGGGAATGGGAAAGGTAACCAAACTAGCCAGTTAGGGAATGGGAAAGGTAACCAAACTAGCCAGTTAGGGAATGGGAAAGGTAACCAAACTAGCCAGTTAGGGAATGGGAAAGGTAACCAAGCTAGCCAGGTAAGGGATGGGAAAGGTAACCAAACTAGCCAGTTAGGGGATGGGAAAGGTAACCAAACTAGCCAGTTAGGGAATGGGAAAGGTAACCAAACTAGCCAGTTAGGGAATGGGAAAGGTAACCAAACTAGCCAGTTAGGGAATGGGAAAGGTAACCAAACTAGCCAGTTAGGGAATGGGAAAGGTAACCAAACTAGCCAGTTAGGGAATGGGAAAGGTAACCAAGCTAGCCAGGTAAGGGATGGGAAAGGTAACCAAACTAGCCAGTTAGGGGATGGGAAAGGTAACCAAGCTAGCCAGGTAAGGGATTGGAAAGGTAACCAAGCTAGCCAGGTAAGGGATTGGAAAGGTAACCAAGCTAGCCAGGTAAGGGATGGGAAGGTAACCAAGCTAGCCAGGTAAGGGATGGGAAGGTAACCAAGCTAGCCAGGTAAGGGATTGGAAAGGTAACCAAGCTAGCCAGGTAAGGGATTGGAAAGGTAACCAAGCTAGCCAGGTAAGGGATGGGAAGGTAACCAAGCTAGCCAGGTAAGGGATGGGAAAGGTAACCAAACTAGCCAGTTAGGGGATGGGAAAGGTAACCAAGCTAGCCAGGTAAGGGATTGGAAAGGTAACCAAGCTAGCCAGGTAAGGGATGGGAAGGTAACCAAGCTAGCCAGGTAAGGGATGGGAAGGTAACCAAGCTAGCCAGGTAAGGGATTGGAAAGGTAACTAAGCTAGCCAGGTAAGGGATGGGAAAGGTAACCAAGCTAGCCAGGTAAGGGATGGGAAAGGTAACCAAGCTAGCCAGGTAAGGGATGGGAAAGGTAACCAAGCTAGCCAGGTAAGGGATGGGAAAGGTAACCAAGCTAGCCAGGTAAGGGATTGGAAAGGTAACCAAGCTAGCCAGGTAAGGGATTGGAAAGGTAACCAAGCTAGCCAGGTAAGGGATGGGAAAGGTAACCAAACTAGCCAGTTAGGGGATGGGAAAGGTAACCAAGCTAGCCAGGTAAGGGATTGGAAAGGTAACCAAGCTAGCCAGGTAAGGGATTGGAAAGGTAACCAAGCTAGCCAGGTAAGGGATGGGAAGGTAACCAAGCTAGCCAGGTAAGGGATTGGAAAGGTAACCAAGCTAGCCAGGTAAGGGATGGGAAGGTAACCAAGCTAGCCAGGTAAGGGATGGGAAGGTAACCAAGCTAGCCAGGTAAGGGATGGGAAGGTAACCAAGCTAGCCAGGTAAGGGATTGGAAAGGTAACCAAGCTAGCCAGGTAAGGGATTGGAAAGGTAACCAAGCTAGCCAGGTAAGGGATTGGAAAGGTAACCAAGCTAGCCAGGTAAGGGATTGGAAAGGTAACCAAGCTAGCCAGGTAAGGGATTGGAAAGGTAACCAAGCTAGCCAGGTAAGGGATGGGAAGGTAACCAAGCTAGCCAGGTAAGGGATGGGAAGGTAACCAAGCTAGCCAGGTAAGGGATTGGAAAGGTAACCAAGCTAGCCAGGTAAGGGATGGGAAAGGTAACCAAGCTAGCCAGGTAAGGGATGGGAAAGGTAACCAAGCTAGCCAGGTAAGGGATGGGAAGGTAACCAAGCTAGCCAGGTAAGGGATGGGAAGGTAACCAAGCTAGCCAGGTAAGGGATTGGAAAGGTAACCAAGCTAGCCAGGTAAGGGATGGGAAAGGTAACCAAGCTAGCCAGGTAAGGGGTGGGAAAGGTAACCAAGCTAGCCAGGTAAGGGATTGGAAAGGTAACCAAGCTAGCCAGGTAAGGGATTGGAAAGGTAACCAAGCTAGCCAGGTAAGGGATTGGAAAGGTAACCAAGCTAGCCAGGTAAGGGATTGGAAAGGTAACCAAGCTAGCTAGGTAAGGGATGGGAAACGGGAAAAACAGTAGGTTCAGAAGGTCGGCAGCCACAAGAGCAGACCTGGCCGGGAAATGGCCTTGGCTGATGTTGTCCATTGTGCCCAGCACTTGATTGAGCAGCACAGCGGAGCCGAAGCGCACAAGATCCGGGGTCCAGGAGTATTCGCGCCACTGGTAGCTGCCCACAGTGACCAGGCGCTGCCAGTCTGGGCCGCTCAGCCAGGCTGGGGCGGGCAGGCCGGCGACAGAGTTGATCCACAGCGTGTCGAGGACGTCATGCACGGTGTCGGGGGTGACGGACATGCCGGCACCGCGGCTCAGGCGCTGCAGGAAGTCAGCGTGGGGCTTGTAGAACTCCAGCCTGATGGGGTCCAAGCGCATTTGGCGGAACTGCTGATCCCGCTCCCGGCATGGATACTCTGGCGATGCAAGCAGGTAGTCCTCCGACTGCGACTTCGTGTGCACCGGGATTGGTTGCCATGCCAAATCACGATTCCACTTCTGGTCATCCTTAGGCGGGAATAAACCGGCAAGGCAGGCCTGGGCGCTCATTAAAGTGCGGTCCACATCGGTGGAGCGGATATAGTGCGCGCCGGAGTTGTAGCGGCTGCCCAGGAATGAGCCGTACCTGGCAGTGGGGCGGGCGATGGTAAGGCTACAGCTGAATGGGGATTGCTGCTGAGCTGAGGTGGGGAAACAGATTGCTGGTGTGCTGAGGTGGGGAAACAGATTGCTGCTGAGCTGAGGTGGGGAAACAGATTGCTGCTGAGCTGAGGTGGGGAAACAGATGGCTGGTGTGCTGAGGTGGGGAAACAGATTGCTGCTGAGCTGAGGTGGGGAAACAGATTGCTGGTGTGCTGAGGTGGGGAAACAGATTGCTGGTGTGCTGAGGTGGGGAAACAGATTGCTGCTGAGCTGAGGTGGGGAAACAGATTGCTGCTGAGCTGAGGTGGGGAAACAGATGGCTGGTGTGCTGAGGTGGGGAAACAGATTGCTGCTGAGCTGAGGTGGGGAAACAGATTGCTGGTGTGCTGAGGTGGGGAAACAGATTGCTGGTGTGCTGACGTGGGGAAACAGATGGCTGGTGTGCTGAGGTGGGGAAACAGATGGCTGGTGTGTTGAGGTGGGGAAACATTGCTGCTGAGCTGAGGTGGGGAAACAGATTGCTGGTGTGCTGAGGTGGGGAAACAGATTGCTGGTGTGATGAGGTGGGGAAACAGATTGCTGGTGTGCTGAGGTGGGGAAACAGATGGCTGGTGTGCTGAGGTGGGGAAACAGATGGCTGGTGTGCTGAGGTGGGGAAACAGATTGCTGGTGTGCTGAGGTGGGGAAACAGATTGCTGGTGTGCTGAGGTGGGGAAACAGATTGCTGGTGTGATGAGGTGGGGAAACAGATTGCTGGTGTGCTGAGGTGGGGAAACAGATTGCTGCTGTGCTGAGGTGGGGAAACAGATGGCTGGTGTGCTGAGGTGGGGAAACAGATGGCTGGTGTGCTGAGGTGGGGAAACAGATGGCTGGTGTGCTGAGGTGGGGAAACAGATTGCTGCTGAGCTGAGGTGTGGAAACAGATAGCTGGTGTGCTGAGGTGGGGAAACAGATTGTTGGTGTGCTGAGGTGGGGAAACAGATGGCTGGTGTGCTGAGGTGGGGAAACAGATTGTTGGTGTGCTGAGGTGGGGAAACAGATTGCTGGTGTGCTGAGGTGGGGAAACAGATTGTTGGTGTGCTGAGGTGGGGAAACAGATTGCTGCTGTGCTGAGGTGGGGAAACAGATTGTTGGTGTGCTGAGGTGGGGAAACAGATTGCTGGTGTGCTGAGGTGGGGAAACAGATTGCTGCTGAGCTGAGGTGGGGAAACAGATTGCTGGTGTGCTGAGGTGGGGAAACAGATAGCTGGTGTGCTGAGGTGGGGAAACAGATTGTTGGTGTGCTGAGGTGGGGAAACAGATGGCTGGTGTGCTGAGGTGGGGAAACAGATTGTTGGTGTGCTGAGGTGGGGAAACAGATTGCTGGTGTGCTGAGGTGGGGAAACAGATTGTTGGTGTGCTGAGGTGGGGAAACAGATTGCTGCTGTGCTGAGGTGGGGAAACAGATTGTTGGTGTGCTGAGGTGGGGAAACAGATTGCTGGTGTGCTGAGGTGGGGAAACAGATTGCTGCTGAGCTGAGGTGGGGAAACAGATTGCTGGTGTGCTGAGGTGGGGAAACAGATAGCTGGTGTGCTGAGGTGGGGAAACAGATTGTTGGTGTGCTGAGGTGGGGAAACAGATGGCTGGTGTGCTGAGGTGGGGAAACAGATTGTTGGTGTGCTGAGGTGGGGAAACAGATTGCTGGTGTGCTGAGGTGGGGAAACAGATTGTTGGTGTGCTGAGGTGGGGAAACAGATTGCTGCTGTGCTGAGGTGGGGAAACAGATTGTTGGTGTGCTGAGGTGGGGAAACAGATTGCTGGTGTGCTGAGGTGGGGAAACAGATTGCTGCTGAGCTGAGGTGGGGAAACAGATTGCTGGTGTGCTGAGGTGGGGAAACAGATAGCTGGTGTGCTGAGGTGGGGAAACAGATTGCTGGTGTGCTGAGGTGGGGAAACAGATTGCTGGTGTGCTGAGGTGGGGAAACAGATTTCTGCTGAGCTGAGGTGGGGAAACAGATTTCTGCTGAGCTGAGGTGGGGAAACAGATTTCTGCTGAGCTGAGGTGGGGAAACAGATTTCTGCTGAGCTGAGGTGGGGAAACAGATTTCTGCTGAGCTGAGGTGGGGAAACAGATTTCTGCTGAGCTGAGGTGGGGAAACAGATTTCTGCTGAGCTGAGGTGGGGAAACAGATTTCTGCTGAGCTGAGGTGGGGAAACAGATTTCTGCTGAGCTGAGGTGGGGAAACAGATTGCTGGTGTGCTGAGGTGGGGAAACAGATTGCTGGTGTGCTGAGGTGGGGAAACAGATTGCTGGTGTGCTGAGGTGGGGAAACAGATTGCTGGTGTGCTGAGGTGGGGAAACAGATTGCTGGTGTGCTGAGGTGGGGAAACAGATTGTTGGTGTGCTGAGGTGGGGAAACAGATTGTTGGTGTGCTGAGGTGGGGAAACAGATTGCTGGTGTGCTGAGGTGGGGAAACAGATTGTTGGTGTGCTGAGGTGGGGAAACAGATAGCTGGTGTGCTGAGGTGGGGAAACAGATTTCTGCTGAGCTGAGGTGGGGAAACAGATTTCTGCTGAGCTGAGGTGGGGAAACAGATTTCTGCTGAGCTGAGGTGGGGAAACAGATTTCTGCTGAGCTGAGGTGGGGAAACAGATTGCTGGTGTGCTGAGGTGGGGAAACAGATTGCTGGTGTGCTGAGATGGAAAATGGCTCTTGGGGAGATGGGGATGGCTGGTGGGGAAAGAGGATTATAATCATTTTTATTTAATAAATAAATAATAAAACTAGAATAAAACGGGTGGCGCAGTGTGGGAGTCGGGATGTCTGGTGGGGAGATGGGATGTCTGGTGGGGAGATGGGATGTCTGGTGGGAGTCGGGATGTCTGGTGGGAGTCGGGATGTCTGGTGGGAGTCGGGATGTCTGGTGGGAGTCGGGATGTCTGGTGGGAGTCGGGATGTCTGGTGGGAGTCGGGATGTCTGGTGGGGAGATGGGATGTCTGGTGGGAGTCGGGATGTCTGGTGGGGGAAGGGGATGGTTTGGTGTGGGAGATGGGATGGCTGGTGGGGGAAGGGGATGGTTTGGTGTGGGAGATGGGATGGCTGGTGGGGGAAGGGGATGATTTGGTGTGGGAGATGGGATGGCTGGTGGGGGAAGGGGATGGTTCGTCGGTTAGGTGGTAAAGGGGATAGCTGGTGGCTGGGGGAAGGGAATGGGGCAAGAGCATGTGCAAGAGTTCACGGTCCTGACCTGTTCCTGAGGAACTGTCCGAGCTCGAATTCACCCCGCTTTCCAATGTTGGTGAGCTGTCCGAGGCCGTCAGTCCAGTAATTCTGCACTGTATAATTCTGACTAGGCAGAAGAACAATGGGCGATCTGTGACCATGGCGGAACAGCACGGACAAGTGCACCAGTCCAGCTGCTGACATGCCAACCAGTGCGCATAGCAACAGCAGGCGTGGTATGAGTGCTAACTGCATGGCAGTCGAGACCAGTTAATTGCGGGCTGGAAAGGACAGATGCAGGAAAGCTAGAATAACAAATACACAATCAAATAGTCAAGGAGAAGTACAGCAGCCTAGGCGATAGCAATCACCCGAGTGTAGCATAGGAAGACGGGGCAGGGCAGGAGGACAGAGCAGGCATTGTACACGATATGCACACCGAATGTACAGCCGCCCGTATGGCAGAGTGCAGGTTATTAGCTGCACGCACGGCGCAATGGCTTGGGAACTGCATGGACAGCGTGCACTGAGATTTCACAGCCTGCCACAAAATATAAAGCACAGAGAGCTCAGCTAGCTGCCTGTTGTGACAGAGAAGCTTGAGTAGACTCACTGGCAGCATGAGCTACTCGCTCAGACCGGTGGAGCAGCACGAGCTGGGCAGGCGAGACCTGTACCGGCTGGCCTTTCTGCCGTACGACTACACTGCGCACCAGGTGGCCATGGGCTACGTGCGGCACTGGGCCATTGTTGCCATGGCACTGGCCGCAATGCTGGTAGCCCAGCTGGCCTGGGGCTCAACGCTGCTGGCTGCGGCATTGGCGGGCTGCGTTCCGCTCTACGCCTACGCGCACAGCCGCGCCTTCGACTGGCTCGTCATCCAGCGCAGCCAGCCAGACTACTGGGACTTTGCCGCGGCCTGGCGCCTACCACACAGGGTGTACGTTGCCGAGTGCAACAGCACCAGTGAGTGACGGGTGGTTCAGACCAATTGGGGTATCCAGGCTATCCGAGCCCAGGGAGGGCCGATTCCCATTTCACAATAATAATAATAATTGCAGGAGGGCTGCGGCCATGGCACATCATTTAGTGACACTAGACCCGCAGCTAGCCAGGAAGCCCATTTCGCTGACTCCAGAGCACACACGCAAACGTATACTGTACAAATGAATGTAGAATCGAACTTAGGGACCGTGGTGCGAGAGGCAAACGCGTTAACCGCTGTCACCTAATCATTTCCCAGAAAAACTGATTGGAGTGGTGTGCCTGCAGCACCGGTCTGACAGCACTTGCGATCTACAGCACGCTGCCGTGCTGACCGACCGACGCCGCGGCGGTGTTGGCACTCGGCTGGTGCTGCTTGTGCTGTCTGAGGCTCGGCGTCTCGGCTACAGCCGGGTGACATTGTACAGCACCACCGTACAGGCGCCGGCTGTGGCTCTGTACAAAAAACTTGGCATTGGAGTGGACCGAGTGCACAGCGAGGGCGTCAGCAAGCGCATTCCCTTCCTGCCAAAGCCGTTCTCCTATGTTATGATGAGTGTGCAGCTGAGTGAGCAGCTGAGTGAGCAGCTGAGTGAGCAGCTGGGTGAGCATGAGTGAGCAGCTGGGTGAGCATGAGTGAGCAGCTGGGTGAGCATGAGTGAGCATGAGTGAGCATGGGTGAGCAGCTGGGGTGAGAACTGAGCATTGTAAAGAGCGTATTTACATTTATTTACATTACAAACAATCTTAAAATATATACTTATACAATTTAGCAGTGTCTGCTGCAACAGAGAATGCTAGTAATTAAATATTGAAGCATGGAGGCTTCGCTATTGATTTCAATTACATAAGCACCTACAGCAGTCTAAACTGTACACTTCAAGGCTGTCTAATCAAAGCGCAGAAATAAGAGAATAAAACACCAGTGACAACCTGTGCATCTTGTGCAGTCGGAGTGAGCACATGTTTATTGAGCAGTACGGCTGATCAGCTAACATGAAACAGCTAACTAGCGAACATTTCTAGGTCACTTGACTGCTATTATAAATGCTGAGCAGAGTGCATTAGCCAGTCCGTAATCAGAGTTCTTTGAGGCTGTTTCAGCAGGGCAGCCATCTCAGCTGGGGTTGGGCTGGGCTCGGTCAGACAGGCTCTGATCATACCTGAGCTTGCTCCAGCGCTGATTGACAGGTAGGAAGGGATCGGACAGGACCCAGTTGTGCACCTCGTTCCCGCCCACAGTAAAGTATTTCTTGCCAACTGACTCGCCAAGCATGGCCCGCAGCAGCGCATTGCGCCGCACCTGCTTGCGGTAGAAGCTGGCCCCGCCAAGCGGGTACGCTGCAGAGGCGCGCCTGTCAACTCGGCCGTCCAGCGACTTGCGGTAGGCCGCGTGCCACTGATAGGCCATCAGGGACCACAGGATGCCGGAGACCACGACTAGGCCGAACACCGCTACCTTTTCAACTGCAGATTGTGAATGTACGCTATCAAAGTAGACTAAGTAGACTCATTCTGACACCCGACTATGGACCCTGTCTGACACCCGACTATGGACCCTGTCTGACACCCGACTATGGAGTCAGTCTGACACCCGACTATGGACCCTGTCTGACACCCGACTATGGGGTCAGTCTGACACTCGACTATGGACTCTGTCTGTTACCCGACTATGGACTCAGTCTGACACCCGACTATTGACCCTGTCTGACACCCGACTATGGGGTCAGTCTGACACCCGACTATTGACCCTGTCTGACACCCGACTATGGGGTCAGTCTGACACCCGACTATTGACCCTGTCTGACACCCGACTATGGGGTCAGTCTGACACTCGACTATGGACTCTGTCTGACACCCGACTATGGACTCTGTCTGACACCCGACTATTGACCCTGTCTGACACCCGACTATGGGGTCAGTCTGACACTCGACTATGGACTCTGTCTGTTACCCGACGATGGACTTAGTCTGTTACCCGACTATGGACTCAGTCTGACACCCGACTATGGACTCTGTCTGACACCCGACTATGGACTCTGTCTGACACCCGACTATTGACTCTGTCTGACACCCGACTATGGAGTCCGTCTGACACCCGACTATTGACTCTGTCTGACACCCGACTATGGAGTCAGTCTGACACCCGACTATGGACTCTGTCTGACACCCGACTATGGAGTCAGTCTGACACCCGACTATGGAGTCAGTCTGACACCCGACTATTGACTCTGTCTGTTACCCGACTATGGACTTAGTCTGTTACCCGACTATGGACTCAGTCTGTCACCCGACTATGGACTCAGTCTGTCACCCGACTATGGACTCAGTCTGTCACCCGACTATGGACTTAGTCTGTCACCCGACTATGGACTTAGTCTGTCACCCGACTATGGACTCAGTCTGTCACCCGACTATGGACTTAGTCTGTCACCCGACTATGGACTTAGTCTGTCACCCGACTATGGACTCAGTCTGTCACCCGACTATGGACTTAGTCTGTCACCCGACTATGGACTTAGTCTGTTACCCGACTATGGACTCAGTCTGTCACCCGACTATGGGGTCAGTCTGACACCCGACTATGGACTTAGTCTGTCACCCGACTATGGGGTCAGTCTGACACCCGACTATGGACTCAGTCTGTCACCCGACTATGGGGTCAGTCTGACACCCGACTATGGACTCAGTCTGTCACCCGACTATGGGGTCAGTCTGACACCCGACTATGGACTCAGTCTGTCACCCGACTATGGGGTCAGTCTGACAGCTGACCTTAAACTAAGCGTGATATGGAGCTAATTAAAAAGCCAGCTACAATATATAACAATGTGAACAAACTGCGGCATGAGTTTGACTAAACATTCGTCAGGCTCACGGTTAGGCTTGCGTTTCACCAGAGTCTTGACGAGCTGCTGGCCGCTGCCATAGTTGAGCCAGTAGTTGGTGATCATTAGGCCGGAGGCAGCCACGGTAAAGATAACGGGCGGCGCGTGAGCAGCGTACGAGGTGAGGTAGGCGAGCTCGCGGGCCAGGACAAAGCCGCGCTCGTCCTCATTGAGCATCAGGCATTCGTTGTACAGCTCGCGGCCTTTCTTAGTTTTCAGGGACAGCGGCCGATTGTCAAAGTAGAATGCATGCCGCTTCTGGTCTGTTGGCTTGTAGTGGAATTGCTCAGGTAGGCCGAGGGAGGCCTGCAAAGAATGAGGCACTGCGCAATGCACCCTGGCTAACAGCCGCGCACCTCACAGCTCTGCAACTCATGCCATCTCACCTCAAAGCTTCCGTCTGCTGACAGGCGGCCGAAGCGCACTGGATCAACGCCGTTGCACACGAAGAGGCTGACCCGGTTGACACAGTCCGCCTCAATACCCAGCCGAGCGCCGGCTTCCCGCAGTGCCGCGCGGAGCTCCTCGGAGATGGCTAAGCTCTCGGAGCTTTCTTGCGAGCTGACCTGCTTGCAGCGGTAGGCCCTGTAAGACTGCGCCAGGTTGTGCAGGCCATAGTAGGCCGCGTCAGCTGCAACCGTGCCGGCCAGCAGAGCCGACAGCAGCTTGTGCGAGCGAATCAGAGACAGCAGGCGGGACATGCGGCCGCTGGCTGAAACAGGTGAGATGCGAATGCTGTGTGGGATGAATGAGGATAATGTGTGGGATGAATGAGGATAATGTGTGGGATGAATGCGGATGCTGTGTGGGCTGAATGCGGGTTGCTGTGTGAGATGAATGCGGATGCTGTGTGGGATGAATGCGGATGCTGTGTGGGCTGAATGCAGATGCTGTGTGGTGAATGCGGGTTGCTGTGTGGGATGAATGCGGATGCTGTGTGGGATGAATGCGGATGCTGTGTGAGATGAATGCGGATGCTGTGTGGGATGAATGCGGATGCTGTGTGGGATGAATGCGGATGCTGTGTGAGATGAATGCGGATGCTGTGTGAGATGAATGCGGATGCTGTGTGGGATGAATGCGGATGCTGTGTGGGATGAATGCAGATGCTGTGTGGGATGAATGCGGATGCTGTGTGGGATGAATGCGGATGCTGTGTGAGATGAATGCGGATGCTGTGTGAGATAAATGCGGATGCTGTGTGGGATGAATGCGGATGCTGTGTGAGATGAATGCGGATGCTGTGTGGGATGAATGCGGATGCTGTGTGGGATGAATGCGGATGCTGTGTGGGCTGAATGCGGGTTGCTGTGTGGGATGAATGCGGATGCTGTGTGGGCTGAATGCAGATGCTGTGTGGTGAATGCGGGTTGCTGTGTGAGATGAATGCGGATGCTGTGTGGGATGAATGCGGATGCTGTGTGGGATGAATGCGGATGCTGTGTGGGCTGAATGCGGGTTGCTGTGTGGGATGAATGCGGATGCTGTGTGGGCTGAATGCAGATGCTGTGTGGTGAATGCGGGTTGCTGTGTGGGATGAATGCGGATGCTGTGTGGGATGAATGCGGATGCTGTGTGAGATGAATGCAGATGCTGTGTGAGATGAATGCGGATGCTGTGTGGGATGAATGCGGATGCTGTGTGGGATGAATGCGGATGCTGTGTGGGATGAATGCGGGTTGCTGTGTGGGATGAATGCGGGTTGCTGTGTGGGATGAATGCGGGTTGCTGTGTGGGATGAATGCGGATGCTGTGTGAGATAAATGCGGATGCTGTGTGGGATGAATGCGGATGCTGTGTGAGATGAATGCGGATGCTGTGTGAGATGAATGCGGATGCTGTGTGGGCTGAATGCGGGTTGCTGTGTGGGATGAATGCGGGTTGCTGTGTGGGATGAATGCGGATGCTGTGTGGGCTGAATGCGGGTTGCTGTGTGGGCTGAATGCGGGTTGCTGTGTGGGATGAATGCGGGTTGCTGTGTGGGCTGAATGCGGGTTGCTGTGTGGGATGAATGTGGTTGTAAGCAGGTGAGGAGAGTTCAAAGAAGAAAGAAATCTTTCGTGGGAGATAAAATATTATTAACTTATTCAACAGAAATACGAGAAGTAGGCGCACTGTAGGCCATAAGTAACAAGCTTAGATAGACTTGGTGTATTTACCTAATTAGCTAAAAAAGGACTGCAAGTGACTCTGCAATTCTAGCTGTGCAGTAACATCACAAGTTAAGTGGAGCGAATCTGCTACACATGAACAAATACAAGACAATGAGTTACGCATTGTATCGGTTAGCAAATAAAGCCAGGCTGAGAGCTGCAAGGTGCCAGACTGAATGCATAAGCTTGTACCGGTAGAAATGATTGCGCAACAGGTAACATAACAGTTCACAAGTTACTGTGAACTGAAACTGACTGCCGGCTCATTCCGCATCGCTATTCGCTGCTCGCTAAAGCTACAAAACACTCATCAGCAACACCAATGTCCGAAATGCTGGATCTGGCTACCAACAGATAATGCTTATACTCGTAAATAAGCAACCAGTTGGATCGCATGGGCTCTTTCAGTGCAGGGTTAAGCAACTGCGTGAAGTGCTCAGTAGTTAGGTATTAATGGCCCTTTTAAACTTTGAGCTAAGAGTGCATCGAGAGAATTTGCAACTTCATGAAATAAATAACTGAATTGATGGTGATGAAACCTGGTTGCCAATGGCAACCAACATGATCACTCAGATGAAACAGGCTTCACCCGCCATCATGAGATGGGTGGCGAAGCGCGGACAGAGCACGCGGACTCGAATCTACAAGAGGGGGGCAGAAGCGTCAGACAGGTCGCTGAAACTCGCTGGCTGGCTTCATGGGCAGCAGCTCGCCAAAGTAGAAGTGTTGAATGATGGGGAACTTGGCCAGAATCTCGGCCTTGTACATCTTCACGAGGCCCGAGTTCACTTTGTCCCAGGAGTAGACACCGCTGATGCCGTGCAGGGTGCTCGAGTGCTCCTCAAATGGGCCAGACTTCACCTGGAAATTGCAGTCAGGACCTGCGATGAGTTTCTTGCATTGGCTTGCTGGTAACATGCGACGGGTGCCCTTGCCTAGCCTAGCAAGCTGGCACTAGTACCAGTTCACAGGTAGGTTCGTTACTAGTACCAGTTCACAGGTAGGTTGGTTACTAGTACCAGTTCACAGGTAGGTTCGTTACTAGTACCAGTTCACAGGTAGGTTCGTTACTAGTACCAGTTCACAGGTAGGTTGGTTACTAGTACCAGTTCACAGGTAGGTTGGTTACTAGTACCAGTTCACAGGTAGGTTGGTTACTAGTACCAGTTCACAGGTAGGTTGGTTACTAGTACCAGTTCACAGGTAGGTTCGTTACTAGTACCAGTTCACAGGTAGGTTGGTTACTAGTACCAGTTCACAGGTAGGTTGGTTACTAGTACCAGTTCACAGGTAGGTTCGTTACTAGTACCAGTTCACAGGTAGGTTCGTTACTAGTACCAGTTCACAGGTAGGTTCGTTACTAGTACCAGTTCACAGGTAGGTTGGTTACTAGTACCAGTTCACAGGTAGGTTGGTTACTAGTACCAGTTCACAGGTAGGTTGGTTACTAGTACCAGTTCACAGGTAGGTTGGTTACTAGTACCAGTTCACAGGTAGGTTGGTTACTAGTACCAGTTCACAGGTTAGGCTTGTACTAGTACCAGTTCACAGGTTAGGCTGGTTACTAGTACCAGTTCACAGGTTAGGCTTGTTACTAGTACCAGTTCACAGGTAGGCTGGCACTAGTACTAGTTCACAGGTAGGTTGGTTACTAGTACCAGTTCACAGGTTAGGCTTGTACTAGTACCAGTTCACAGGTTAGGCTTGTTACTAGTACCAGTTCACAGGTAGGTTCGTTACTAGTACCAGTTCACAGGTAGGTTGGTTACTAGTACCAGTTCACAGGTAGGTTGGTTACTAGTACCAGTTCACAGGTAGGTTGGTTACTAGTACCAGTTCACAGGTTAGGCTTGTACTAGTACCAGTTCACAGGTTAGGCTGGTTACTAGTACCAGTTCACAGGTTAGGCTTGTTACTAGTACCAGTTCACAGGTTAGGCTTGTTACTAGTACCAGTTCACAGGTAGGCTGGCACTAGTACTAGTTCACAGGTAGGTTGGTTACTAGTACCAGTTCACAGGTTAGGCTTTTACTAGTACCAGTTCACAGGTTAGGCTTGTTACTAGTACCAGTTCACAGGTTAGGCTTGTTACTAGTACCAGTTCACAGGTTAGGCTGGTTACTAGTACCAGTTCACAGGTAGGCTGGCACTAGTACTAGTTCACAGGTAGGCTGGCACTAGTACTAGTTCACAGGTAGGTTGGTTAATAGTACCAGTTCACAGGTTAGGCTTGTACTAGTACCAGTTCACAGGTTAGGCTTGTTACTAGTACGAGTTCACAGGTTAGGCTTGTTACTAGTACCAGTTCACAGGTTAGGCTGGTTACTAGTACCAGTTCACAGGTTAGGCTGGTTACTAGTACCAGTTCACAGGTTAGGCTGGTTACTAGTACCAGTTCACAGGTTAGGCTGGTTACTAGTACCAGTTCACAGGTTAGGCTTGTTACTAGTACCAGTTCACAGGTTAGGCTGGTTACTAGTACCAGTTCACAGGTTAGGCTGGTTACTAGTACCGGTTCACAGGTTAGGCTGGTTACTAGTACCAGTTCACAGGTTAGGCTGGTTACTAGTACCAGTTCACAGGTAGGTTGGTTACTAGTACCAGTTCACAGGTTAGGCTGGTTACTAGTACCAGTTCACAGGTTAGGCTGGTTACTAGTACCGGTTCACAGGTTAGGCTGGTTACTAGTACCAGTTCACAGGTTAGGCTTGTTACTAGTACCAGTTCACAGGTTAGGCTGGTTACTAGTACCAGTTCACAGGTTAGGCTGGTTACTAGTACCAGTTCACAGGTAGGTTGGTTACTAGTACCAGTTCACAGGTTAGGCTGGTTACTAGTACCAGTTCACAGGTTAGGCTGGTTACTAGTACCGGTTCACAGATTAGGCTTGTTACTAGTACCAGTTCACAGGTTAGGCTGGTTACTAGTACCAGTTCACAGGTAGGCTGGTTACTAGTACCAGTTCACAGGTTAGGCTGGTTACTAGTACCAGTTCACAGGTTAGGCTGGTTACTAGTACCAGTTCACAGGTAGGTTGGTTACTAGTACCGGTTCACAGGTTAGGCTGGTTACTAGTACCAGTTCACAGGTAGGCTGGTTACTAGTACCAGTTCACAAACTAGCAAACTAGCGAGCGCAACACAAATAGTCGCTGGTCTCAAAGTTAGCTGAAGACTCAGAGCAGCATTCTCACCTGGAAGATGTAATAAAGGCAGCTAAAGAAGAGATTTTCCTTGGCCAGCTGTTCCGCCTTGCTCCTGATAGGAATGTCAGACGGTTGCACCTTCGGGTTACCGATGAGCTGCGCACTGCCCCAGATAAATGGCACGAACTGAAAGTCGTCCAGGCACCACACACCGTGGCTGCCAGCCGGCTCCATGCGGTAAGTCACCTGGTGGAATGCAGGTAAAACTTAAAACATTAGTTTACGCAATTCTTCCAATTCGCACATGCGTCCATACGTCCATACGTCCATACGTCCACTCGTATCGCCGTACTATATAGTAATAGTCAGAAAACATGGTACAATACACACTGAACATGACACACAGTACAAGACACACAGTACAAGACACACACAGAACAAGACAAACACAGTACAATACACACAGTACAAGACACACAGTACAAGACACACAGTACAAGACACACCCAGTACAAGACACACACAGTACAAGACACACAGTAAAAGACACACAGTACAAGACACACACAGTATAGGACACACAGTAAAAGACACACAGTACAAGACACACAGTACAAGACACACAGTACAAGACACACCCAGTACAAGACACACAGTACAAGACACACACAGTACAGGACACACACAGAACAAGACACACACAGTACAAGACACACACAGAACAAAACACACAGTACAAGACACACCCAGTACAAGACACACAGTACAAGACACACACAGTACAGGACACACAGTAAAAGACACACGGTACAAGACACACACAGAACAAGACACACACAGTACAAGACACACACAGTACAAGACACACACAAAGTACTTGTCTAAGCACTCAGACCACGATACTAAGATCAGCGAGGTCGCACCTGAAGTCGCCGCACCAGTGCCAGGTAGCGGGCGAACACGGACAGGCCGGCGGCAGCGCAGTCAGCTGTGACGAGGAAGCCGGCCTTGAACAGGCAGCACAGGAAGGCCACGAAGGCCAGCTCGTGCCCCGTGCCGTAGTCGATGCGGGTGGCGTTGCCGAACGACTCGATGAAATAGCCGACGAGCTCTGCGCGCCGCTGCTCCGGCCGGTCATGGCCGAGTCCGTCAGCAAGGCAGTCAGTCAGCAGGGCTGGCGCCTCGGCTTCGAGCCTCTGAAACCAGGTCTTGAAGGCGCGGTTGCCAAAGCGGGCAGGCTGCTCCACCGGCGGGATCTCGTCGATCCAGATGTTCAGCTTGTCCAGCAGGGAGTTAAGGCGGGCGCACCGCTCGGACACCGAGTAGCTGTCCGGCCCCGGCTCCAGTGGCTTGCCGCGCACCGAGCTGCTCACGGCGGCGATAAAGCCCAGAATCTCCTGGTAGGCCAGCGACCGCTCCCAGTCGCGCATATTGGCCGGCGAGCGGACCAGTTTTTCCATGTGCGACTGCTGCGGGTGGCGAAGGCGTCTCGGGCGTCAATTTACTGGCCAAAAGGCTCGCAAACTCCTGCTCACTACTAGCTCACTAGCTCACTAGAGAAACAGCAGCTACGACTGTCGAACCAGACTAGCTGCTCACTAGGTTAGGCCTAGCGATTTCACGCAACCGTAATAATGAATAACAGCATTAGCAGCTGAGAAACAGCAGCTACGACTGTCGAACCTGACTAAGCTGGTGTTCTACTTGTAATATTGCATAGCCTGTCTGAATTAAAATCTATTATGGAAATGATCACAGAAAGCGGAAAATATTTTAAGCGGAGCACGGAAGAAACGCGTGTATTATTATAACCATTTGTGCGAAGCGCTCGGGTTGCCTAAGGCAGAGGCAGACTTTTATGATGAACTGTGAAAGAGATTTGCAAATGAGTGTTCAGCAATTGTCAAACAATAAGCCTAGTCAATCATCACTGCCTGTCACCAGGCACTGAAGTCGTTCAGCTGACTCGCATCCTTTACGGAGCGGACCTTCTTGGGCGGCCCAAGCTCCTGCCGGGCCAGTTGAGCGGGTCGCTTCTGCTGCTGCTGCTGCTGCTGCTGCTGCTGAATCTGGCGCAGGTTGAGAAACTGGCCGACCCCGGTGCCGAAGGCTTTCTTTGGCTGCGAAGTCACCGCGGGAGTCGCCGACGTTGAAGCGGCCGAGGGCACGGCGGAGGCTGCGGCCAGGGCGGCCCGCTCAGCAGCCAGTGCGGAGTCCACCTGCTCGAAGGGGTCCACGAACACCTGGAAGGGCAAGACAAAAATATTTTCTAAATACAAAGTACAAAATACAAAATTCTTTAATTTTCTAAATTAAAGAATGCATGCCGATATTTTGGTTGTTCTACACTCACCTGAGCAGCCAGGATTCGCACCTCCTCAATTGGCCGGTCATTTTTGTCCACCTCCACGGCCTCGATGCGGTCAAGCGTTTCCGAGCCACCAACCAGCCGGCCGAACACCGAGTGCCGCCTGTCCAGGTGCCGACACGATCGGTAGGTAATGAAGAACTGGCTGCGGTTCGTGTTCGGGCCTGAGTTCGCCATGCTAAGCACGCCGCGGCCGTCGTGGTTCAGGAATGGCCGCAGCTCGTCGCGAATGGCGCCGCCCCAGGCGCTCTCGCCGCCAGTTCCCGTGCCAGTGGGGTCGCCGCCCTGCAGTACAAAGTGCCGCACGGACCTGGAAGAGCGACAGGCGCGGTGGACGTGAACCACTTGGGATCTGTGAGCTCAGTTGGTCAGAGGAGTTAATAGCTTGGGATCTGTGAGCTCAGTTGGTCAGAGGAGTTAATAGCTTGGGATCTGTGAGCTCAGTTGGTCAGAGGAGTTAATAGCTTGGGATCTGTGAGCTCAGTTGGTCAGAGGAGTTAATAGCTTGGGATCTGTGAGCTCAGTTGGTCAGAGGAGTTAATAGCTTGGGATCTGTGAGCTCAGTTGGTCAGAGGAGTTAATAGCTTGGGATCTGTGAGCTCAGCTGGTCAGAGGAGTTAATAGCTTGGGATCTGTGAGCTCAGCTGATCAGTGGAGTGAATGACCTGGAATCTGTGATCTCAGCTGGTCAGTGGAGTGAATGACCTGGAATCTGTGATCTCAGCTGGTCAGAGGAGTGAATGACCTGGAATCTGTGATCTCAGCTGGTCAGTGGAGTGAATGACCTGGAATCTGTGAGCTCAGCTGGTCAGTGGAGTGAATGACCTGGAATCTGTGATCTCAGCTGGTCAGTGGAGTGAATGACCTGGAATCTGTGATCTCAGCTGGTCAGTGGAGTGAATGACCTGGAATCTGTGATCTCAGTTGGTCAGCGGAGTGAATGACCTGGGATCTGTGAGCTCAGCTGTTTCGTTCAGTGAAGACTTGGGATCTGTGAGCTCAGCTGGTCAGTGGAGTGAATGACCTGGGATCTGTGAGCTCAGCTGTTTCGTTCAGTGAAGACTTGGGATCTGTGAGCTCAGCTGGTCAGAGGAGTGAATGACCTGGAATCTGTGATCTCAGCTGGTCAGTGGAGTGAATGACCTGGAATCTGTGATCTCAGCTGGTCAGTGGAGTGAATGACCTGGAATCTGTGATCTCAGCTGGTCAGTGGAGTGAATAACCTGGAATCCGTGATCTCAGCTGGTCAGTGGAGTGAATGACCTGGAATCTGTGATCTCAGCTGGTCAGTGGAGTGAATGACCTGGAATCTGTGATCTCAGCTGGTCAGTGGAGTGAATGACCTGGAATCTGTGAGCTCAGCTGGTCAGAGGAGTGAATGACCTGGAATCTGTGAGCTCAGCTGGTCAGTGGAGTGAATGACCTGGAATCTGTGATCTCAGCTGGTCAGTGGAGTGAATGACCTGGAATCTGTGAGCTCAGCTGGTCAGAGGAGTGAATGACCTGGAATCTGTGAGCTCAGCTGGTCAGAGGAGTTAATGACCTGGAATCTGTGATCTCAGCTGGTCAGTGGAGTGAATGACCTGGAATCTGTGATCTCAGCTGGTCAGTGGAGTGAATGACCTGGAATCTGTGAGCTCAGCTGGTCAGAGGAGTGAATGACCTGGAATCTGTGAGCTCAGCTGGTCAGAGGAGTTAATAGCTTGGGATCTGTGAGCTCAGCTGGTCAGTGGAGTGAAGACTTGGGATCTGTGAGCTCAGTTGGTCAGCGGAGTGAATGACCTGGGATCTGTGAGCTCAGCTGGTCAGTGGAGTGAAGACTTGGGATCTGTGAGCTCAGTTGGTCAGCGGAGTGAATGACCTGGAATCTGTGATCTCAGTTGGTCAGCGGAGTGAATGACCTGGGATCTGTGAGCTCAGCTGTTTCGTTCAGTGAAGACTTGGGATCTGTGAGCTCAGTTGGTCAGCGGAGTGAATGACCTGCGATCTGTGAGCTCAGCTGTTTCGTTCAGTGAAGACTTGGGATCTGTGAGCTCAGCTGTTTCGTTCAGTGAAGACTTGGGATCTGTGAGCTCAGCTGTTCCGTTCAGTGAAGACTTGGGATCTGTGAGCTCAGCTGTTTCGTTCAGTGAAGACTTGGGATCTGTGAGCTCAGCTGTTCCGTTCAGTGAAGACTTGGGATCTGTGAGCTCAGCTGTTCCGTTCAGTGAAGACTTGGGATCTGTGAGCTCAGCTGTTTCGTTTAGTGAAGACTTGGGATCTGTGAGCTCAGCTGTTCCGTTCAGTGAAGACTTGGGATCTGTGAGCTCAGCTGTTCCGTTCAGTGAAGACTTGGGATCTGTGAGCTCAGCTGTTCAGCTGTTTTTTATTTTACCTGTGAAACACGGTGCCATTGTAGTAGCCCTTGCGGCAGAGCAGGATGAAGTTCTCGCAAGTTTTGGGGCAGTGCTCGCAGTCCAGCTCCAGATTTAGCTGACCAAAGTTGGTCTCGAGGCGCACGTAGCCTTTGGCCTTGATCCGTGGGTATCGCACCTCGTCGTCATCCAGTCGGGCGGCTTCCAGGTGGGTGACGCGGTCCATTGTTGTGGACGTGAAGCTGGCGGCAGCAGCGCCAGTCGAGTAGTGGGCTGCATTGATCTTATCATCTGCCTGACAAAGGGTGGTACGGGAGTCTGTGTGCCCCAGTTCGATGGCACTCACATACAGCTCCATCCCTGAACCTTCAACAGCTGCACCCCTGACCCTTCAGCAGCTGCACCACTGACAAGCAGCTCCTCCCCTTGCCCTTCAGTAGCTACACCATCATCCTTCAGCAGCTACACCATCATCCTTCAGTAGCTACACCATCATCCTTCAGCAGCGACACCATCATCCTTCAGCAGCTACACCATCATCCTTCAGTAGCTACACCATCATCCTTCAATAGCTACACCATCATCCTTCAGTAGCTACACCATCATCCTTCAATAGCTACACCATCATCCTTCAGTAGATACATCATCATCCTTCAGTAGCTACACCATCATCCTTCAGCAGCTACACCATCATCCTTCAGTAGCTACACCATCATCCTTCAGCAGCGACACCATCATCCTTCAGCAGCTACACCATCATCCTTCAGTAGCTACACCATCATCCTTCAATAGCTACACCATCATCCTTCAATAGCTACACCATCATCCTTCAGTAGATACACCATCATCCTTCAGCAGCTACACCATCATCCTTCAGTAGATACACCATCATCCTTCAGTAGATACACCATCATCCTTCAGTAGATACACCATCATCCTTCAGCAGCTACACTCACAGTGGGAGCCTTACCTTCCTACGCAGCCCGGTACCATCCGCCATCTCGGGGCCACGCAGGGCCTCCCGGTTGGCCTTGGAGTTGGCAGCTGCGTCAGCGCGAATCTTGGCCACGGCGGCCAGGGCCTCGCGGGCCTCCTGGGAAGCGACTCGCGCCGACTGAGCGCCGCCGCCATCGTCCAGCCGGATGCCATTGCGCACGTGGTAAAAGTTGGTGATGTCGCGCTTGTCGAAGTTCATGGGGTCCTGGATAGTGATGATGTCAGACCTTGCGAACTTCGTCCCATCCAGCAGGTCCTGCCAGTTGCTGGGCTTCACGTTCAGCTGGTCGACAGCGTCCTGTGGATGCGATGAACAGAAATCCCCACCAACATTTAGGGCCTGGCCCGCAAGGCTGTTAAGGGTGTTCTAGCCTGGCCAGCTAGGGGTGTTCTAGCCAGCTAGGGGTGTTCTAGCCAGCTAGGGGTGTTCTAGCCAGCTAGGGGTGTTCTAGCCAGCTAGGGGTGTTCTAGCCAGCTAGGGGTGTTCTAGCCTGGCCAGCTAGGGGTGTTCTAGCCTGGCCAGCTAGGGGTGTTCTAGCCTGGCCAGCTAGGGGTGTTCTAGCCTGGCCAGCTAGGGGTGTTCTAGCCTGGCCAGCTAGGGGTGTTCTAGCCAGGCCAGCTAGGGGTGTTCTAGCCAGGCCAGCTAGGGGTGTTCTAGCCAGGCCAGCTAGGGGTGTTCTAGCCAGGCCAGCTAGGGGTGTTCTAGCCAGGCCAGCTAGGGGTGTTCTAGCCAGGCCAGCTAGGGGTGTTCTAGCCAGGCCAGCTAGGGGTGTTCTAGCCTGGCCAGCTAGGGGTGTTCTAGCCAGCTAGGGGTGTTCTAGCCAGCTAGGGGTGTTCTAGCCAGCTAGGGGTGTTCTAGCCAGCTAGGGGTGTTCTAGCCAGCTAGGGGTGTTCTAGCCAGCTAGGGGTGTTCTAGCCAGCTAGGGGTGTTCTAGCCAGCTAGGGGTGTTCTAGCCAGCTAGGGGTGTTCTAGCCAGCTAGGGGTGTTCTAGCCAGCTAGGGGTGTTCTAGCCAGCTAGGGGTGTTCTAGCCAGCTAGGGGTGTTCTAGCCAGCTAGGGGTGTTCTAGCCAGCTAGGGGTGTTCTAGCCAGCTAGGGGTGTTCTAGCCAGCTAGGGGTGTTCTAGCCAGCTAGGGGTGTTCTAGCCAGCTAGGGGTGTTCTAGCCAGCTAGGGGTGTTCTAGCCAGCTAGGGGTGTTCTAGCCAGCTAGGGGTGTTCTAGCCAGCTAGGGGTGTTCTAGCCAGCTAGGGGTGTTCTAGCCAGCTAGGGGTGTTCTAGCCAGCTAGGGGTGTTCTAGCCAGCTAGGGGTGTTCTAGCCAGCTAGGGGTGTTCTAGCCAGCTAGGGGTGTTTTAGCCAGCTAGGGGTGTTCTAGCCAGCTAGGGGTGTTCTAGCCAGCTAGGGGTGTTCTAGCCAGCTAGGGGTGTTCTAGCCAGCTAGGGGTGTTCTAGCCAGCTAGGGGTGTTCTAGCCAGCTAGGGGTGTTCTAGCCAGCTAGGGGTGTTCTAGCCAGCTAGGGGTGTTCTAGCCAGCTAGGGGTGTTCTAGCCAGCTAGGGGTGTTCTAGCCAGCTAGGGGTGTTCTAGCCAGCTAGGGGTGTTCTAGCCAGCTAGGGGTGTTCTAGCCAGCTAGGGGTGTTCTAGCCAGCTAGGGGTGTTCTAGCCAGCTAGGGGTGTTCTAGCCAGCTAGGGGTGTTCTAGCCAGCTAGGGGTGTTCTAGCCAGCTAGGGGTGTTCTAGCCAGCTAGGGGTGTTCTAGCCTGGCCAGCTAGGGGTGTTCTAGCCTGGCCAGCTAGGGGTGTTCTAGCCAGGCCAGCTAGGGGTGTTCTAGCCTGGCCAGCTAGGGGTGTTCTAGCCTGGCCAGTTAGGGTGCTCTAGCCTGGCCAGTTCTAGGCTGGAGAGTTTAGGTGTTTTAAGCTGGACTAGTTTTTAGCGATATCGGCTCGTTGGAGCAGTAGGGGTGATTACTCGCCTTTAAGTAGACGTTGCCAGACGTTGCTATGGCAACAATGTGGCTGCTGTGGGTGAACACCTTGTAGGTCACGGGGCAGAAGTAGCGGCCGTCGGCATTCTTGTGGAAGTGCAGCTCGATCAGGTCGCGCCGGGCCATCTTCTCGCCGGTGACTGGGCTGACGCCGTACTTCTTGAGGAAGTCCTGGATGTTCTTCAACTCGAACACCACGCCGTCGCGGGTGCACAGTGGCGTGGCGAACGGCTGCAGGCTCAGCGCACAGTAGTCGAAGGGCAGCCGCTGCAGCACCGTCTGGGCCGGCCGACCGGTCTTTCCGCCGAAGTCCTCCGCCCACTCGGTGGGCCGGATGTGCAAAGTGTCCTTCGAGTGCTGCTTCTTGCCCATGGCTGCGGGATCGGCAGTGCGATTTTAAGTGGTACTTATGAAAATGCAGTACATTCGGCCTTGCTGTTCATTTCTGTCCTTTAAAATACTTGCTTTTGGCTAAAGTATGGGCAGCGAGAAATCTCACGGACCATATGAGCTGGGGATTTGGCTCGGCTGCCACAGTATCTGGGATTGAGCTGGGGATCTGGCTCCGCTGCAACAGCATCTGGGATTGAGCTGGGGATCTGGCTCCGCTGCCACAGTATCTGGGATTGAGCTGGAGATCTGGGTCCGCTGCCACAGTATCTGGGATTGAGCTGGGGATCTGGCTCCGCTGCCACAGCATCTGGGATTGAGCTGGGGAGCAGAGCCAAAGCTGGGGAGCAGAGCTGGGGAGCAAAGGAGCAGAGCTGGGGAGCACAGCTCAATCTGGGATTGAGCTGGGGATCTGGCTCCGCTGCAACAGCATCTGGGGTTGAGCTGGGGATCTGGCTCCGCTGCAACAGCATCTGGGGTTGAGCTGGGGATCTGGCTCCGCTGCAACAGCATCTGGGATTGAGCTGGGGATCTGGCTCCGCTGCCACAGCATCTGGGATTGAGCTGGGATCTGGCTCCGCTGCCACAGTATCTGGGATTGAGCTGGGGATCTGGCTCCGCTGCCACAGCATCTGGGATTGAGCTGGGGATCTGGCTCCGCTGCCACAGCATCTGGGATTGAGCTGGGGATCTGGCTCCGCTGCAACAGCATCTGGGGTTGAGCTGGGAATTTGGCTCCGCTGCCACAGCATCTGGGATTGAGCTGGGGATCTGGCTCCGCTGCAACAGCATCTGGGATTGAGCTGGGGATCTGGCTCCGCTGCAACAGCATCTGGGATTGAGCTGGGGATCTGGCTCCGCTGCCACAGCATCTGGGATTGAGCTGGGGATCTGGCTCCGCTGCAACAGCATCTGGGGTTGAGCTGGGAATTTGGCTCTGCTGCCACAGCATCTGGGATTCTGGGATCTAAACCATTCGCTTGAGAATTTCCGGCTAATCTACCTGAACGAGTTTTTAATCGAAAGGAAATGAAGAACGGCTACAAGTTTGCGCATAAAAGACGCCTAAGTTGTCAATAACGAGTAATCATTAGTAACCAAGTTAATATTTAAACCTCAAGACAAATCGGAAAATTGGAAAATATTCTAAGTTTGAAAAATCACCTCAAATTAGTTTAGCGACAGTAAAACAAAGGTTATAGTAGGAGACTCATTGCTTAGGCTTAGAAGTTGACATTAAATATTGCATCAGATAAAACATGGCCGCGGTCGAGGCTTAAAATTAAGAAGCATTTTATTATTCGCCATAGGTCGCACAACAGGTGATTAGCGCTTTAAACGATAAGACAGTGCGGCAAAGTTAACATGGACATTAACATAACATTAACAACTGCCACCTGCGTTTACCAGTGGCAGCTGAAAGGGCGACCTACGAGTACATAGACATAATTTACCTTCATACTAACTCTGGGTCAAAAGACGCACAAGAAACCACCGATACAACTAATCACAGTCCTACACTCAAGCTCCCAACTAGAATGCAAATTTTTACTTGTAGTTGATTCCAGCCTGAAATCCCACAGCCCCAGCCCTTGTTCACTTGTTCACAGCAGAGTTGAACACGATGCTGAGGAAGGTCCCATAGTTGATTCCAGCCTGAAATCCCACAGCCCCAGCCCTTGTTCACTTGTTCACAGCAGAGTTGAACACGATGCTGAGGAAGGTCCCATAGTTGATTCCAGTCTGATATCCCACAGCCCCAGCCCTTGTTCACTTGTTCACAGCAGAGTTGAACACGATGCTGAGGAAGGTCCCATAGTTGATTCCAGCCTGATATCCCACAGCCCCAGCCCTTGTTCACTTGTTCACAGCAGAGTTGAACACGATGCTGAGGAAGGTCCCATAGTTGATTCCAGCCTGATATCCCACAGCCCCAGCCCTTGTTCACTTGTTCACAGCAGAGTTGAACACGATGCTGAGGAAGGTCCCATAGTTGATTCCAGCCTGATATCCCACAGCCCCAGCCCTTGTTCACTTGTTCACAGCAGAGTTGAACACGATGCTGAGGAAGGTCTCATAGTTGATTCCAGCCTGATATCCCACAGCCCCAGCCCTTGTTCACTTGTTCACAGCAGAGTTGAACACGATGCTGAGGAAGGTCTCATAGTTGATGGTGATCCAGCCATTCCGCTGAGTGTCGTGCTGGGCGAAGGCGGCCGTTAGAGTCTGCAGCATGACGCAGGCCTGGATGAAGTCATCGAAGAAGATCGTGCCCTTGCCCTGCCGGTCGAACTTCCTGATCAGCAGGTTGTAGAAGGCGTCCGACAGTCGATAGCCGAAATTGGTGAGGGCGGTCTTTAGCTCGCTATGGTCGATGCTGCCGCTGTTGTCGCGGTCGTACATGCGGAAGGTGTTCTGCCAGTTGGTAATGTAGCGCCACAGCTCCTGGAACTCGTTGAAGTCGATGGTGCCTGTGGGAACCCGGTAGGAGGATCAGCCAATGAGCCATATGTCAAGGTGCAAAACGATTTTGAAAATTTGTTGCGTATTTGCAATTATTAAGTCCCCAGCACCTGCGCACCTTTCTCCCCAGTTTGATTGCGATCGAACATGCCGACCATCAGGCGCACGGTCTCCGGGTTGAATGGAGTCCACGTGCCATTGCTGAGCGCCGACTGCAGCTCAATGCAGTTGATGGCGCCAGAGCGATCTTTGTCGATGCGCTGGAAGATGTCCCACAGCTGCTGCTGGCTCATCATGTTTGGCGGTGCGGGCTGCTGATACGCCATTTTGGGTAGAGCTGCAGCCGGGAACGGGCGCACAATACGGTCTAGATTGAAGCAACAACAATAATGTGTACCTAAGCTAGTGCCACCTCACTGCTGCCCGCTGCAGCCAGTACTTAGGTCATAGACTGTGTACCTAAGCTAGTGCCACCTCACTGCATCCCGCTGCAGCCAGTACTTAGGCCATAGACTGTGTACCTAAGCTAGTGCCACCTCACTGCTGCCCGCTGCAGCCAGTACTTAGGCCATAGAATGTGTACCTAAGCTAGTGCCACCTCACTGCTGCACGCTGCAGCCAGTACTTAGGCCATAGACTGTGTACCTAAGCTAGTGCCACCTCACTGCTGCCCGCTGCAGCCAGTACTTAGGCCATAGACTGTACCTAAGCTAGTGCCACCTCACTGCTGCCCGCTGCAGCCAGTACTTAGGCCATAGACTGTGTACCTAAGCTAGTGCCATCTCACTGCTGCCCGCTGCAGCCAGTACTTAGGTCATAGACTGTGTACCTAAGCTAGTGCCACCTCACTGCTGCCCGCTGCAGCCAGTACTTAGGCCATAGACTGTGTACCTAAGCTAGTGCCACCTCACTGCTGCCCGCTGCAGCCAGTACTTAGGCCATAGACTATGTACCTAAGCTAGTGCCACCTCACTGCTGCCCGCTGCAGCCAGTACTTAGGCCATAGACTGTGTACCTAAGCTAGTGCCACCTCACTGCTGCCCGCTGCAGCCAGTACTTAGGCCATAGACTGTGTACCTAAGCTAGTGCCACCTCACTGCTGCCCGCTGCAGCCAGTACTTAGGCCATAGACTGTGTACCCAAGCTAGTGCCACCTCACTGCTGCCCGATGCAGCCAGTACTTAGGCCATAGACTGTGTACCCAAGCTAGTGCCACCTCACTGCTGCCCGCTGCAGCCAGTACTTAGGCCATAGACTGTGTACCTAAGCTAGTGCCACCTCACTGCTGCCCGCTGCAGCCAGTAACTAGGCCATAGACTGTACCTAAGCTAGTGCCACCTCACTGCTGCCCGCTGCAGCCAGTACTTAGGCCATAGACTGTGTACCTAAGCTAGTGCCACCTCACTGCTGCCCGCTGCAGCCAGTACTTAGGCCATAGACTGTGTACCTAAGCTAGTGCCACCTCACTGCTGCCCGCTGCAGCCAGTACTTAGGCCATAGACTGTGTACCTAAGCTAGTGCCACCTCACTGCTGCCCGCTGCAGCCAGTACTTAGGCCATAGACTGTGTACCTAAGCTAGTGCCACCTCACTGCTGCCCGCTGCAGCCAGTAACTAGGCCATAGACTGTACCTAAGCTAGTGCCACCTCACTGCTGCCCGCTGCAGCCAGTACTTAGGCCATAGACTGTGTACCTAAGCTAGTGCCACCTCACTGCTGCCCGCTGCAGCCAGTACTTAGGCCATAGACTGTGTACCTAAGCTAGTGCCACCTCACTGCTGCCCGCTGCAGCCAGTACTTAGGCCATAGACTGTGTACCTAAGCTAGTGCCACCTCACTGCTGCCCGCTGCAGCCAGTACTTAGGCCATAGACTGTGTACCTAAGCTAGTGCCACCTCACTGCTGCCCGCTGCAGCCAGTACTTAGGCCATAGACTGTGTACCTAAGCTAGTGCCACCTCACTGCTGCCCGCTGCAGCCAGTACTCAAGCCACAGAAAATATTTATGAGACTTTTGTAACAGTCATCCGCGCTCAAAGTCACGGAATTAAGAGCATAGTCAAGCGCATGTGATTGTATTCCATTTAAACGCTAACAACGAGCTAAACAATCGCTAATAGTTAGAGCTAATGATAAATCATGGTTGTACATCCATTTGATTGCAAGGATCCTCCAGTTGAATCGGCTATTCCTAGAAGAGAAGAAAAACTAACACAAAAAGCATAAGAAACTAGAAAGACAAGCACAACAAAACAAAGCAGTAGGGATAAATAGAAGAGCTAAACGAAAAGTTTTACCAGATATCTGACCAAACAAACTTTGAAGTTACATGCACACGGAGTTGAATGCGGAAAACGCGCAGTGTAAGAGAGCAAAGCGAGGATATTGCAGTAGTGAGTTGGGATGATAAGTGTTTACAGCTGTACTTGGAGTCAGCAGAAGAGATGAGAGAAACAAGGGGCCTGATTAAAAATCTGGTAAACAGAAGCTGCTCAAAGGATTAAAGTTTCAGCATCGAAAAATTCTTTAGAGACCTGAATCTTAAAAATGTGAAAATCTGTATGAAAACCTGGTAGAAAGCCGAAATTGAGCTAACATTTTAATAAGCTAATTCTATAAGCCAAACCATTATGCGCGACAAGACAGGTAAAACTTTTATAATGCTAACAGATGGGCACAAGAACTGGAACGGTTTATGGTTATTTGACACTGCTACGAACGGCTCACAAATTTTTGTTTGCCAATCCAGCTGTAAGGTCAGGCCAGCCGACAGAACAATCTTAGCTTGACGAACTGAACTTACCTTATCGCCACAGTAGAGTCTCGTACATAAAAACTAAATGTAGTCATTGAGGTGATAACCGCCTATTAAGGATCACCCAGCGCGGTTAGTAGTGAGTGAATAAAAACAGTAAGTATTCATTGATCAAATAGCATAGGAAAAAAATCAGAAATAAAATCAGCTGATAAAATTTGCAATTACGTAAAAACTAGCTGAGAATCAAATCAGGACTAAAATCTACCATTTACTGAAAATTGCTATTCAAAAAGACTATCAGGTTTGCAATTAAGTAAAAACTAGCTGAGAATCAAATCAGGACTAAAATCTACCATTTACTGAAAATTGCTATTCAAAAAGACTATCATGTTTGCAATTAAGTAAAAACTAGCTGAGAATCAAATCATGACTAAAATCTACCATTTACTGAAAATTGCTATTCAAAAAGACTATCAGGTTTGCAATTACGTAAAAACTAGCTGAGAATCAAATCAGGACTAAAATCTACCATTTACTGAAAATTGCTATTCAAAAAGACTATCAGGTTTGCAATTACGTAAAAACTAGCTGAGAATCAAATCAGGACTAAAATCTACCATTTACTGAAAATTGCTATTCAAAAAGACTATCAGGTTTGCAATTAAGTAAAAACTAGCTGAGAATCAAATCAGGACTAAAATCTACCATTTACTGAAAATTGCTATTCAAAAAGACTATCAGGTTTGCAATTACGTAAAAACTAGCTGAGAATCAAATCAGGACTAAAATCTACCATTTACTGAAAATTGCTATTCAAAAAGACTATCAGGTTTGCAATTAAGTAAAAACTAGCTGAGAATCAAATCAGGACTAAAATCTACCATTTACTGAAAATTGCTATTCAAAAAGACTATCATGTTTGCAATTAAGTAAAAACTAGCTGAGAATCAAATCAGGACTAAAATCTACCATTTACTGAAAATTGCTATTCAAAAAGACTATCAGGTTTGCAATTACGTAAAAACTAGCTGAGAATCAAATCAGGACTAAAATCTACCATTTACTGAAAATTGCTATTCAAAAAGACTATCATGTTTGCAATTCGGTATTCATGAAATCGAATTGACAGCTAAGCAAAACACGACGCAAAGCAATTGATGCCTTTCAATGATAACTAATAAATTGGCAATAATTTTGGAATTCAAGAGAGATTTCTGAAGCATAAAATGTAAAATAAATAAGATAACGCATTTGTAACAACTGCAGAATAAAAAATATCTCAAATAAAAAGTTAAAATTGTGCAGCTAAATATATTAACTGCGAATTAAACGTCCTAGTCTGCTAAACTGGCAGCATAGTCAGCTATAAAAAGACGAATTAGCAGACTAGCTTTTAGAGTACACCGTGATCGAGCTGGCGATCATTACCACACAATGAACGAAGACTCGCCAGAGGCAGTGACCCGGCGAGCCATGAGCCGGCAGGCTTGGGAGTCAGCCGCATCGCCGGGTCGGTGCGTCAAGGGCGAGCAGCAGGATGGTACATCAGGTGGAAGCAGCTTCCGCTCCCAAGGTAGCACGAACGGATTTCGGTTGAGATCGGTGGCCGGGAGAAAGGAAAGAGCAGAAGAGGCGGGAACTGCGGGCCCAGTAAACACTGCGGCGGACAAGTCTGTTCCTGAGCTGATTTCCGCAATGCAAGAATTCACGCGCCTGATGGAAGCCACCGACTGTCCGCCTGAGGTAACAGGCAGCATGAGCTTGCGCCGCTTTACCCCATACCTGCCACGGTAAACAATGCTGGCAGTTTTGAACACAGGCCTTGGAGTCCAGCACAGGTAATTCGGATTGTTGCATCCGGACTCAACAGGAGTCACTGAGCCAGTACTGAGATCGGCGGGCGAGTTAGTCAGTGACTGAAGGCTGCCACCGCTACTGCTGCTGTTGCTGCTGCTACTAGTTGTGGTGGAGAGACTGCTGCTGACACAGGATGGCAGCAGACTGGGAGCATTTGCTGTTGTCTGCTTAGACAGTGGCGTAGCGGAAAAGCACTTGGCTTTCTTAGTCTGATCGCTGATGTTAGCCGCATGTAACCTTTGAATGTGCCGCTTCAATGAAGATGTGCTAGAAAAAATGCCGCTGCAGATTTCGCATTCTTTTTGTCTTTTTTTAATTGAAACTGGCGCAGACTTGCCTTTGACAGTCTTTTTAGACGCTTTAACAGGGGATACTACTGATTTAGTCACTTTTGACTTCTTGGGCATTGTCTTCTCAGTGTCAGAGGTCAAAAATGTACGCGCACCTTTGGTACTAGAACTGGGATTAACTTTAGACTTGAGAAGAAACTCATTGAAGTCAATCTCGACTTTTTGATTTAACTCAGTAGACTGGGAGTTTGATTGTGTACGATCGACAGTATCATTAGCTTGTCTATGTTTGACTTTGCTTGGTATGTTTGGCTTGTTAGACCTGCGCTGCGGCTTGTTCGGTCTACCAGCTTTGGGAGGTTCAGATGAAATATTGCCAACCTGAAGCTTCCTGTGAGCAATAGACTGCCTGTTACCTTTAATCTTTGATACATCAGAATGATTCCTTCTATTGTGTCTGTAGAGCGATGATCGAGTGGCGAAGGAGCGCTTGCATGGAAAGCAGAACTTTTCCTTGCTGATACCAGGCTTTTCTGCTTTTGTTTTGAATACAGAGCCCACCAATTTTGTTTTGGCCTCCGAAAAAGCAGGGTTGGACCCATTGCAGAATGACGCAGATGCAGAAGTGCTTGAAGAAGGTGCAACAGTCTTAGCAGCAGCTACAATTAAACTGCGACTGCCTTGAAGACGGCAACTTTGCTTAAGATGCCGAGCTAGACTTATCTTGTGACGATAGGACTTGCAGCAGTGATTGCAAGTGAAAACCGGTTCATTTGATTCACCTGCTTCAGCTACCTTGCCATCCTTTAGAGCATCTATAGCTTCTGTGAATTGGACTTTAGAAGGTGCGGCACACTGGCCAGGCTGGTCCGAACATGCCACGGCAGCTCCATCAGCTTGGCTTTTCTTATCTGCACTGCTGTCTGGCATGGCTTTGCAAAGCTTTGTCAAGCGGCGCCTGTTAGCAGTCCTACTGCCTGTGCCTTTGCTGCTAGCTGGCTCTTCAGCTGTGACTTCAATAAGTCCTTGCAAGAACTTTGCAGCCGGTGACAGTGCCTTCTGCCTTTTTGACTTGCACACGGCCGGTCTAGAAGTTCCCTGTCTATCATGACAGGTGAGGTGACTGCTCAGGCACTGGCTGCTGCGGAACACCGTCCGGCACAGGCGGCAGCTGTAGCTCCGCTTCGTAGAATTAGTCAGCTTGGAATTCACCCTTCTGTGAAGCTGGTCTCTGACCTTCGGCAACTTGGCTAGCATTGAAGTGTATTTTGTGTGGGGCGCTGAAATCGGTCCAGCATGCCGAGCATAAACCTTTATTCGCAACGGCGACAAGGCTGAAATTGTAGAGCAAAATGCAATGGCACCTTTATCAACAGAGTAAGCTGTATTTTTCTCCGAAAATGATTTCAAGCACAATTATGCACAAAGTGCCCAAAACCGATGTCTAAAATACTTAACCTGTCCTGTTCCTGTCGGGTAAATTAAGGACACTGCGGGGAAAGCCCGTTTTTTTCAATCGCAGGTGTGGAGGAAAGAGCAGCAGACCACGCGAGCGTGTCCCTGAATAATACATCAATAATTAAGATCCAGAAAGTGAAAATATATTCTGAGCAGCCTACAGATAAATTTCACTTTCGTACGCTAGTTGCTAATCACTTAAAAAAATAAGCAAAGACTTATGAAACAAATATTTTTTGATGATTTGTTAAACAGTCGACAACAGAAAACTGGTTTATAGTCGAGTAGGCGGTGCTAGGAGGCGACTTGAGCATAGTGGGAACCAAAGTGGTAAAAAATCAGCAGCGAAAATAGCTAAATGCAACTGTCAGCCTCTTTCTCTGTGATCCCAAATCGAATAAGGCTAGCAGTCGCATGCTCAGGTATAAAGCGAACAGGTGTCCTCGGCACGGAGCTGCCTGCACAGCAGCCGCATGACCTGCTGAGAGTTCTTTGGCCAGCTGGGCCGGCAGTAGCGCAGCGGCTCGCAGGTCAGGACAGGGGCAAACGCGGACATTGCCGCCAAGTCAGGGGCAACGAGCTGGCGCCTAGGCACAGTGGTGGCGCAATCACAGCTGTCATCATCGACGTACGCGACGAAAGCGACGGCAGGGACGCGGCGCATCTGGCACACGCTAAGCAGTTGGGCGGGTAGCCCCGTCAGCAGGTTCGGCGGCTCGAGCTGCGGCACGGCCGCTGTACCAGCCGACCTGAGGGTTTGATTCATCGAATTCACCATCGGCTTGAGTCACTATCGCTGCCACATGGCTGGGATAACGCCTCAACTCACCTGCCCTGTCCCAGCATGGCGCTGGTGCGCAGGCAGCGCAGCAGGGGGCCGGTCAGCGAAGAGGCTGGCTCTGCCGATTGAAAACTGGAAAGCGGCTGCGTGCCCAACACAGCCAGGTCGAGTGACTCTGCGTCCAGCACCGACAGTAGCAGCTCGGTGAACTCATGACAGTCGGCTGGCGCAACCGGAGCTGCAGCGTGGCAGATCAGCACCTGCGGAGCAAGGCGGCTAAATAGCAGAATGAGCCAAGCCACACAGCAACCAGCCGAGCTGCATAGCAACCAGCTTACCTGTGGGTTGCACTTTAGCCGATAAAAGAAACAGTTTAAGTCGCCGAGAGCGGTCTGTCCGAGACTGTTAGCCAGGCCGGCATCAGGGAAGCCGCAGCTGATAAGACCCAGAATCTCGCCATCATCGCCCTGCACGTGGGCAGTGAGGAATCCACAGGCAGCGGGTCCGACACCAACAATAAGGGTGCTGCAGTTGAGCGCACCACGGTCGCTGGCTGCTATCTCCTGACGAGCGTCAGGACCGAGCCGCAACACACAAGTCCCAGCGGCAACTGGGCCACTACAGGCGCGGCCGCCGCAGTCCTCATCGTCGGCCTCCCAGTCCGAGTCCTCCGAGTCGTCCACGGCGCGAGAGAACTCGGGCAGCCGTTTGGGAAACGGACTATCAGCTGCCATGGTGATTTACCGGCTGTGGAATTTAATTGCAGATCGAGTTTTTCTAGCAATTAACAACATAGATCTGGAATCGTCCCTTTGCAGCACACACACAATGACTGCTGCCTCTTGCCATTATTAATGGCAGACACCTTGGCCATGCAAATATATCGGCACTAACCTAATTTCAGAGTATCAATTATGTATCTTAATGTTGGAATTAGTATATACTCATCCCTTGTCATCCAAGTCATCCCTTGGCAAGGGATAGGGCTAATGGGAGCTAGTGCTTTAGACAATGTTTACTATCACTTAATGTGAACATCACTTAATATATGCTTATGCTTGGAAAATGTTAATTACTACATGTTTGTTGTAAAGTTTTTTCATGTTTTTTGCCATATGCTGACATTAGCCTACATGTAATTAGATAGCATCGTAGAAATAAAAAATTTACTACAGCTAATAATCAGCAAGGCCATGAAGAAACATAAAGCCCGATTAATTAATATTCATTTTAATAACCAAATAAATATTGCTCAATATTGGAAAAGCAGGCTTCGTGCCTGAGCCAAGTATAAGTCTACAACAACTGTATTCACTGATTGATCTGAAGAATGTACGTAAATTCACGGCCATGAGCTCATATACTCGTAGTTACCTGGTTTATATAAATAAAATATAGATTAAATATAAATATTTAATCTAATTATTTACCATTATAACTATCTATATGAGATAGGCCTCGTTTTATTCCTAGAAATATTTTCCCGCGAAATTAGTATTTTGTTTGTTTAAATGCACCAAATTTGTTTAAATGCACCGATTTGTTTAAATGCACCGAAAATAAAATGTTTTAATAAAGTTGCAGAGGTGAGGAGGGGAGAAGAGATTTTTACTATAAATACATGAGCAGACTAAATCGAAAAACTAACTTGTACCACCTCGATTGGGAAAAGAGTTCAAAGTAAAGAAAAGCTTGAATCTTGAAGTGTTCGTGTTAAAGTTATTTGAGAAATAAAATTGTGAAAGAAAAGTAAATAGAGTGAAGAAAAAGCTATAAATCTAGATCCACTGGTAAAGCCCAGAAGACGGACTGAAGAGTAAATTGAAGGTTAACTGAATAACAATTGAAGAAGTGATAAAGACTGATAAAGACAGATAAAGACGGATAAAGACAGATAAAGATGGATAAAGACTGATAAAGACAGATAAAGATTGATACAAAGTACTTATAGAAATAATACAGTAAAGTTATAAGTAGAAGGGAATATAGAGGAGAGATACCAGCCATATTGAAAGTATAACACTACCATATTGAATACATAAACGCTACCAATTGAATTTGAAATAAGAAAGTGTATAAAGCGAATAAAGTAAAGACATTTATAAGATTGACATAAAGACAGTACTTGAATAAAGTGAATAAGAAAAGAAGCCTATAACAACTTTGGTGGCATATTAAATAATTATAAGTACAACTTTAGTAACAGCAGTTGGATCGTTAATTTCCACCTGCAACAACTTTGGTGACATTCAGTGGAATCTTAAATATTATAAAATAGCCCTACAACAACTTTGGTGGCATCATTGGGATAAATACATAACAAATAAATTAGGCCTACAACATATATATAGTTATCCATATACCTGGATAGATAATGGTTATAGCCCTCTCTAATTGGCCCTTGATTAAATCTAAGAGTTTGATTTACTAACTACTTCTTTTCTGGTATTCACTAGGCTGTAGGGCTAGCTAGCTGGCTCAGGAGTTTTGACGACTCCTGAGCACACACACACACACAGATACTGTATGCAAGCATATGCTGACACCCATATTCAGGAAGGTGGCAGTTTGGTTGAAAAATTCTGGCACACAGAGACAATTTTTTGGCACACATTGGCATACGACAGCACAAAACAATGCACAGTGGATGGACACAGGAGGACATCAGCACATGGCAGCAGGTGCCGCCGTCGCCATGCCACATGCAGTGTTTACCATGAAAATATAAGTTGTTACTTGTTACAGTACACTATTAACTGTTCTATCTAGTGTGACATTGCATTCTTGCAAATTAAACATTTGCATTTTCTCTTTTATATTAAATTTATAATAAAAAAGGTCTTTTATTGTTGCAAGGCAGGTAGTGACAGGCACAACAGCACACACGAGGGTTTATGTACCAGCGCACTGTGCACACAAGGGTTTTTGTGTCTGTGCATGGCACACAATTTTGGGAGAGACAAAAATTTGCTCCAGCGCACACTCTGCCACCTTCCTGACTATGGGCTGACACAAGTGTGTACATCTGCCCAGACTTTCTCATTGTGCCTTAAAGGTAGGCCCTCACAGGGTGTAAATTTCTCAAATAAATGTGGCCCCATCATGAAATCAAGATTATGGGCATTGGTGCAGAGGTAAATGTGTTATCACTCTGTCACCAACCCTATACCTCATTAGGCTACTGAATCACTCAAAGATTTAGGTTGGAAGTATTTTTGCTTTGTATGAGTTTCATATCTTAGCCACAGAAAAATTAAATATTAACACATAAATATAGAAAATATTGACACGTTGTGATTATCTATTTCATTATACAACTCTGTTTCTGTTTTTCTACTTATTTAATGATTATGATTGTGTAGTGCTGTTTGCTTTAAAGTTTAAAGTTGCACTTTATTGCAGAAATACATAGCTAGGACTAGGTCCACATAGATATTTATTGAAGGCCTAGTTTTGAGGATAGCGTTTAGAAGTGACGTAAACCATGTAGGATCTCGTGCAGGATAAGTTATAAGTTTTAAGTTATAAGACGACTTATTGTCATTTGTCATAGATCCATACAGTTCTAAGGAAATCTAATTTGAAATCACAATATTCTTTTAAACAAAAAGAAAGTTGGCATCAAGCATTTAAAACTAAAATGATTTATTTGCTTTATTACAGAATGAATATTTCGCTTAATTTAATAATTTCTGGTACAATAAATAAAAGCTCGCTTCTTTCTATTTAAGTTCTGAGTAATTCGCGACATCGGGAAAGCGCAGCTTTTTCTATTCTAGACAATTCTTTACATTTTTTCATTTTAAGACCCCGAGTGGCGGGGTACGGCTAACTATATGAGCTCGTGGCCGTGAATTTACGTACATTCATTCAGATCAATCAGTGAATACAGTTGTTGTAGACTTAAACGTGGCTCAGGCACGAAGCCTGCTTTTCCAATATTGAGCGATATTTATTTGGTTATCAAAACGAATATTAATTTATCGGGACTGTTCAAATTAAAATTTGTACGAAAGAGTGAAAACGAGCATTGACGAAAAATATAAAAAGCGAATTTATTATAGTAAAATTACGAGACACGATGGAGCATTAGCAGCAAAAGCGTAGTTTATTGCATAAAATTATTGCATAAAATTAGCATTAAATACAATAAACATAATAAATAAAATTATTTTGCGCAAAAGAAGGAACTATGAAAGGATCAGCGCAGGAACGGTTAAAAAGGCAGAAGGAAAACAACAAAGAAACAGGAAAACAATAAAAAAACAAAAAGAAAGAAAGAAAGAAGACAATCAGAATAGGACAGACCAGGGGAAAGAGAGAAAGCAGCTGAAGGAGAAAAAGTATGACGACAAGAAAAGTAAAAGAGAAGGGAATCACAAGAACAGAAAAGCGAATGGGGAGAGAGAGGAGGAATGGAGGAGAAAAAGGACAGCACAAGGGAGGGAGCGAGGAACAGACAGGGTACCACCAGGAGAGAGTACCACGAAAGTTAGCAAACGTTAAATTTCCGAGCGAAACATTTTAACAAAAAATGATACTGCTCAAACCCAGTGCGCAGTTTTTATTTTATATTCTAGTTTGTCCAGCGCCGTCATTTTGGCTTTGTTTTTTCTTGTATCATTAATGAAAAAGTGCTCACAGAGCCATTATTTATTTACATGCCTATAAATATGTATACCGGTACTAACGGAGCTTACTTTTCTGGTCTGTTATTTCGAGTCTCCAAAAAATTGAGACTAGCATCAACGCCACAGGACAACTGAAGTAGCTATATAGACCATGTTTCTTTTTACGCCTTAGATTTTTAATGCATACATTTCTTAATATATAAATGAGCGCTGTTGTGTGGAGAAAACAAATGAAAAAATAAAACTGCACTAATCATGACTGCGCCCAAAATATTAAAGTCTCAGGCGACTCTGGAAGCGAATAAATTGCGTTCAAGCTAACTCGGCTCTAGATCTACCCAGGCTTCTCGCAGAAAAGTTTCCCATTGAGCTTTGCCCACGAAACCATCCGAGAAAATCAATCAATCAGCAACAATTGAACGATGTTGCAAGAGCTCCAAATTTAATTTAAGTACGAGCAAGCAGGGCTCAAGCGGTGCTCAAAGGTTTTATTAGGGCTGTAATAGATTACTCAAAGGTATAGTATAGAAAAGAAAATTAAAAACTAAAAAATAGAAGTACTGGAAATTGCACAAAACTTGTTGCAAGCACATGCAGGCTTTAATTTCATGTCAATTGCTTCTAAACATGGATGAGCTGTCAGGATCTTGCTTTGGCCACAGCAAAATTTACTTTAATACGTGCGATTCATTTTCGCAAATTGATTGTATAACATATTGAAGGCATGTTCTACTCTTGCTAAGGTATAAAAAAGCTAAAAAATCAGATTCGGGATCTGTGCGGGTCAACAAATTTCTCCTAAAGTCTGTCAGTTGCAGAAATTTGGAGAAAAAAGAGAAAATGAAGACTAAACACTCGGATGAGATCCTCAATCCGCTCCTCCACCAACCCCCAAATCGCAGTCTAGCTTCTCCTCCTTCTGTCCTTGCCCGACAGCTTCATGTAGGCGGTGATTCCAGCCCAGATGAAGAAAAGGATAGAGTACAGAATGGGCAGCGTCACTCCCAGATGAAACCAGGGGTTGAAGTCGCCGGTGTCGTAGTGAATGTACAGGTCCGGCTTCGTCTGGCCCATCTGGTAGGTGACGCCGCGCACGGGGCCGAGCAGTGAGCCGAGCAGCAGTAGACAAATCAGCGAGCGCATGTCGACCAGTTTCTTTTGCCTGCGAGATGAGGTTGGTACCTATGAGCATACGAGCTTGTGGGTTGCAACGATTGAGGCAAATGATCCTATCTAACTTGCCCGCGGAGCGCAAGGGAGCAGCCTGAAGGAACGGAAGAAATGGGGAACCACGCACACCTAGAGCAGCCCTGAAGGAATGGAAGAAATGGGGAACCGCGCACTCCTAGAGCAGCCCTGAAGGAATGGAAGAAATGGGGAACCGCGCACTCCTAGAGCAGCCCTGAAGGAATGGAAGAAATGGGGAACCGCGCACACCTAGAGCAGCCCTGAAGGAATGGAAGAAATGGGGAACCGCGCACACCTAGAGCAGCCCTGAAGGAATGGAAGAAATGGGGAACCGCGCACTCCTAGAGCAGCCCTGAAGGAATGGAAGAAATGGGGAACCGCGCACACCTAGAGCAGCCCTGAAGGAATGGAAGAAATGGGGAACCGCGCACACCTAGAGCAGCCCTGAAGGAATGGAAGAAATGGGGAACCGCGCACACCTAGAGCAGCCCTGAAGGAATGGAAGAAATGGGGAACCGCGCACACCTAGAGCAGCCCTGAAGGAATGGAAGAAATGGGGAACCGCGCACTCCTAGAGCAGCCCTGAAGGAATGGAAGAAATGGGGAACCGCGCACACCTAGAGCAGCCCTGAAGGAATGGAAGAAATGGGGAACCGCGCACTCCTAGAGCAGCCCTGAAGGAATGGAAGAAATGGGGAACCGCGCACACCTAGAGCAGCCCTGAAGGAATGGAAGAAATGGGGAACCGCGCACACCTGCTGACTAGCTTGCGGCTTAGAACATTGAAGCGTCAAAGGCTTCAAAAATAAGCCAACAGAATCTGCAGCAGACTTTTGGTAAGCTCGTATCCTACAAATAATGCTTGAAAGATTCAGTAGCATTGAAAGCAAGTGACAAGTCAAGGATGCTTTGCTACGAGTTGCCCCAGTGCAGAATTTTATATGCGAAAGCATCTGTACTCGCAGTACAATCGTAGCCTTCGAACAAAACTCATGACATGCCGAGTGCATACTGTGCAAAACAAGCATGATATTGTAAATGCAGTACCACATTAGTTAAGGTGAAAAAAAGTTCCAGGTTAATATTGCGAATGCACAAAGGTTCTCATGACTGACTTACTGAAGCTAGTGAGAAGCTGACAGGGCCTGCAGTTGGTGAAAATGTGCAAATTTCAGTGGTAACTGCTGTGCTTTTACTCTTTCTACTTGGTGGAACGGCCAACAAGATTGCAAGACTGGAATTTAAACACACTCGTTTCTCTCTAAGCCCGCGAAGGCGCGCACAGACACCCCATCCGGTCCTCCTTGTGGCAGCACAGTCACCGCCAATGGAGGTTTAAACTAGAGGACGGCCAATAAGAAAGACTGAAAAATATTTCCTCAAGCCCTACTGCTCCTCCACTGCACAGCGCACCATTGGTTTTCACCCTTGTGCCTCTCTCCCCTGCCCGACCTCACCCTGGAAAATATTGGCCTCGAAAGTGTACAGGCATATGGCAAAACCTACCAGCGGAACACTGAATGTAGCAAAAGTGCGATTCCATAAGCAAAAATTGGTGTGGGGAGGTGCTCCAGTTGAGGTTGCATGCTTCAGAATTCCTGACGGAGGGGAGGCTCCTTAACCTAGAACTGGTCTGCGGCCTGGCTGAGCTCGTGGTTCTGATGTTTATATCTGCGTGGCCTCTGTTAATGCGTGGCAGCTGGGGGGTGGAGGAGCAGCTAGAACTTGCGTGTTGCTGCTGTGTGTGCGTGTGTGAGGCATCATGCCCAGCAGATACAGCTGGGGGGTGGAGGAGCAGCTAGAACTTGCGTGTTGCTGCTGTGTGTGCGTGTGTGAGGCATCATGCCCAGCAGATTCAGCTGGGGGGTGGAGGAGCAGCTAGAACTTGCGTGTTGCTGCTGTGTGTGCGTGTGTGAGGCATCATGCCCAGCAGATACAGCTGGGTGGAGGAGCAGCTAGAACTTGCGGTGTTGCTGCTGTGTGTGCGTGTGTGAGGCATCATGCCCAGCAGATACAGCTGGGGGGTGGAGGAGCAGCTAGAACTTGCGTGTTGCTGCTGTGTGTGCGTGTGTGAGGCATCATGCCCAGCAGATTCAGCTGGGGGGTGGAGGAGCAGCTAGAACTTGCGTGTTGCTGCTGTGTGTGCGTGTGTGAGGCATCATGCCCAGCAGATTCAGCTGGGGGGTGGAGGAGCAGCTAGAACTTGCGTGTTGCTGCTGTGTGTGCGTGTGTGAGGCATCATGCCCAGCAGATACAGCTGGGTGGAGGAGCAGCTAGAACTTGCGGTGTTGCTGCTGTGTGTGCGTGTGTGAGGCATCATGCCCAGCAGATTCAGCTGGGGGGTGGAGGAGCAGCTAGAACTTGCGTGTTGCTGCTGTGTGTGCGTGTGTGAGGCATCATGCCCAGCAGATTCAGCTGGGGGGTGGAGGAGCAGCTAGAACTTGCGTGTTGCTGCTGTGTGTGCGTGTGTGAGGCATCATGCCCAGCAGATTCAGCTGGGTGGAGGAGCAGCTAGAACTTGCGGTGTTGCTGCTGTGTGTGCGTGTGTGAGGCATCATGCCCAGCAGATACAGCTGGGTGGAGGAGCAGCTAGAACTTGCGGTGTTGCTGCTGTGTGTGCGTGTGTGAGGCATCATGCCCAGCAGATACAGCTGGGTGGAGGAGCAGCTAGAACTTGCGGTGTTGCTGCTGTGTGTGCGTGTGTGAGGCATCATGCCCAGCAGATACAGCTGGGTGGAGGAGCAGCTAGAACTTGCGTGTTGCTGCTGTGTGTGCGTGTGTGAGGCATCATGCCCAGCAGATACAGCTCACTGTACTTGGATAGTTAAGGCTTCACTCTGATTTGTGCCATTGTATATCTAGTTAGACTTCGACATTGCGATTGCGAGATTGCAACACTGCGATTAATGCGGTAGAGCTTCACCTAATCAGAGTTGACCTTTAGCTTACTTATTGTTCCCATCCGCATGCAAGAATTGAATCGAAACCACCGTGTAAAATCCATACAACGTCCTCCCTCTTCCTGCAGAGTGTATGGCTTTCTCCCCTCCGAGAGCTTCCCCTCCGTATGGCACGGCCATAAGTTTTGCAAGCTCGAGTGCTTGAGGGTAACTTAAAAAAGTTGATTTCAGAACCTTTTATTCCGGCGATTGACCTCAATGATTGCTTGCGTGTCCTCGACCAGTTGCTGTGCATTAGCAATCGCGCACCAGAACAGGCAATTTCAGCTGATCAGCAGATTGCGCGTTGTGCACATTGTGCACCTGTCTACTGCCAGTAGTCTGGACAGAAAACTGCTCAGCAGCACGAATTTGCTCCCGCAGGCATTCAGCGGCATTCGATCGTTAGTGAGCCAGTTCTTTGATCTGGAAATTGTGCGCAAAGAAGTGCGCTAGGAACTGCAATGAGCTCATGCGGCCCCACAAAGTGACATGAGCATATACGGGAGCTGAGTACCCAGCTCACCGCTCAGCGGGCATCATCCGCGGAACCAACAGGATCGATATCCTCCGCGCGTGCGTGGGTGCGGCTTCGCAAAACCGATCCCTAGAAAAGCCACATGTGGGAAGAGTCGACTGGCTCTCTCTGGTCAGCAACTCGCTAGTGGGAGAAATATTAAGAATGCGTCGCATTAGGGGAAAATAATTAGCAATCAAACCAAGGATTTTCATCCCATCGGGAAGAATAGAAAAAATAATAACTATACGCTCGGTACAATGAGCATGCACAAAGGAGTGGAAAAGATAAGGGGATATTTTTTTCTCGGAATCCAAATGAAATAATGAACGAAAGGATTTAGGTAGCGAGGCTATTTCGGCTGTAGCATGTCTGTCCCAATAACATGGCCGGGCCGCCGCTTGACAAAGCGAGGCGAGTTGAGAATGCGAAAATCGTGAACTGCAAGGAGCTTTCTTTGACTCAGCAAAATTTAGTGTTAGTCATTTGTGCTTTTCTTAGCAAACTTTCGCCCGCTTACAACCAGTTTTGACGTACTCGAAGCACAACGCTGAAGCGATCATATTCGGACTGTGACGGGCACTATACGGCCTACAGGAAGGAACGAAAAGCACTTAGCATTTGTGGCAAAAGTACTTATTACAAATTACAACTTGTAGAATTATCAGAAGGATACTGCTGTGGTCGTGAAGTGCTCAGATGAACTGAGAGAAACTGACCAAGCCAGCTTCTTGGACAGATGCGGAAAACCAGGACGCGCGGAAGAAGTCTTCTATCGTTGTGCAGCGGCTTTGAGCCAGCCTCTCCCTGCCATTACCGCCAGCCTTCAGAGATGCCAATCCACCTTATTTTTAAGCAGGCTCCGTGGTAACCCATAGAGATGCCAGTCCACCTTATTTTTAAGCAGGCTCCGTGGTAACCCATAGAGATGCCAGTCCACCTTATTTTTAAGCAGGCTCCGTGGTAACCCATAGAGATGCCAGTCAGTAGTATGCAAGAGGGGGCTTCTAGGACAAAAATAATCGCAGCCTCCATTATCCACAAACCATTACTTTTATTATTCCCGAAGAGATCAGGAAAAAAAGGGTCCTCGCCCCTCTAAAAACTCCGTCTCCATATTCTAAATTCTCTACTTTTAATATCCCACATCAGTTTGTAAGTTGAATATCTAGGACAAAAATTATCGCAGCCTCCTTAATGCACAAACCATTACCTTTCCTGAAGGAACAAGGTTCCCCCACCAAAAAATCTGTCTCTACAGTTTTTGAACTTGGACAAAAAAATTATCGCAGCCACTCCCTAAGAGATCATGCACAAAATAGCGAAGCTGCAAAAAGCGTGCCAAGACAATCAAATTAGCACTAAAATCCCAATCAAGACCCCAAACATAGGGTGCTCATCCTCCGAAAAAAAATATATTCTCATTTAAAATGCTCCCAATCATCTCTCCAGGATCTTATTACAAAAGTCAAGCAGAAGTTGAACTGCTAATAAGAAATTTTTGAAGTTACTAACTTTGATTTACATTTTGGTTGAATAATTTCGTCGAAAAATAAATTATGCGCTTCAACATACAAATAAAAAGTGCTTCAAAACGATTCTAATTTATTCTTTGAAGATTCAAATTTATTCTTTGAAGATTCAAATTTATTCTTTGAAGATTCAAATTTATTCTTTGAAGATTCAAATTTATTCTTTGAAGATTCAAATTTATTCTTTGAAGATTCAAATTTATTCTTTGAAGATTCAAATTTGTTCTTTGAAGATTCAAATTTGTTCTTTGAAGATTCAAATTTGTTCTTTGAAGATTCAAATACGAGTATTCTTAAGCAACAAGAAAAATCGGATTCGAACCACAGGCTAAAAGTTTGCAACTGCATGCCAACCACACGCCATACCAACTATGCCAGCGAGCGATCTCTAGCCAGTACGATGGAACTCCTATTTAGCCTGCAAATGTGGGTTCTGCCTTCTCAACCCCCAGCTCTTTCAGCAGTCTTCCCAGTTCTTTATTTGGCGCATTCAATATAAAGCCAATTCCACCAAGCCCCAACCCCAACTTTGTCTTACCAAAAATAACAGCTTTAACTAGCTTCCGAGCGATCGATTCCCTCCACCCGCTTGAAGCCCCCATATTGTCTAGCATTCTGAGCATTTCTTTGTCCCAGCGAGTCTTCTCCTCTGGAAAATCCCTATACTTAATATCATGCCACATGCAGACAGAGTCTAGCTCGTTCACAGGCTCATGCCCAGGATTTGGATTATTGTTTTTATCTAGCTGTATTTCAAGCGGATTCAAAGGCCCGCAATATTTGTAGCCGGGAATTGTCCAGCCTTTGTTTGGATGAGGAAGCTTTTCTACCAGTCCATGTGAGTCTAAGTTTCCACCAGAGCGTTGCATCATTTTTATAAAAAATTAAATAAAAAATAATGGCAGATCAGAAACTTCAAAAGCTCTACTACAGCGACAAAGGATTCTTTGTAGGAAAAAATGCAGTCACCAAACTCGCGGAACTAAGTAATGAATCAAAACAAACAGTTGAAAGATGGCTCTCTAAGCAAGCAGTTTACCAAGTCTATTTCCCACCTGTTAAATTTACAAGACCTCACTTTAACATCTATAAACCTAATGAAGCGCACCAAGCAGATCTTCTGTTTCTCCCCAATGACTCAGGCTACAAGTATGCGCTCACAGTTATAGACATTGCCTCCAGATATAAGGAAGCGAGACCGCTTAAGACTAAGAAGTCAGAAGCAGTAGCAGCTGCCCTCCAAGACATTTACAAAAACTCACCGCTCACACACCCGCAAACCTTTATGACTGATCCTGGCAAAGAATTCATGGGGGCAGTCAAATCCCTTATGGAAAAGAACAATACGAAAATGCGCTACGGAAGAACTGAGCTCCATAGAGACCAGGCTTTTGTTGAAAGATTCAATCTAACTCTAGCAAAGAGACTTTTCACAAAGCAGACAGCTGAAGAGCTGAAACTAAAAAGTGGCCAATACTATACCAAGTGGACAGAAAGACTCCCCGCAGTAATAAGTCAACTGAACAATGAAGTATCTCGAATGACAAACCTGAAACCAAATACTGCCATCAAACAAGACACAGTTAAATCAAAACATCCGATCGCCCAATTCCCAATTCCAAAGCTCCCTGGCGTTTATTCTCCGGAAATTCTTACTAACTCTGAATTCGTTCGCTTCCTTTACTTACCAGGAGAGCTGGAGAAGGACACAAAGAGAAGAGCAACAGACCCATACTTTAGTCTTGATGTACATAAGATAAACAGGCATTTCACATCAGCATCCGGTGATTACTATTTTCTATCCCAAGACTTTAATTCAAAAGCCCCCACACGATCATTCACAAGGGCTGAGCTTCTAGTGATTCCACATGACACAGAAATAAATTAAATTTTTTTAAAAATAAAATGATTGAAACCAGAACCGTGAATAAAATCAGCCGAATTATCGACTCTAAGAAGCCAGGAGTTGTATCAATTAAAGGTGTCAAAGTCAAAGTAGATCCAATCCAGCAAATGATCCATTGTAACAATCAAACGCACAATATCACTGATGAGAAGACAGGTGGGATTCTTCCTTTGCTAACTCTTATCCCCATCATCGCAGGTGCTCTTGGTGCTGCAGGAGGTGTAGCCGGCGGAGTTGCATCAGCTGTGAAGGCTGGCAATGACAGAGCACATCAACAAGAGATGGAGAAAATCGCTAGAGAAAAAGGAGTCAGAATCGGGGGTAGTTGTGAATCTGATGATGAAGTCAGCAAATCAGAAATCGTTAAAGCCATCATGACACTGCATAAAGCAGGATTTACAATACTCCGGATGTGAAAACAGAACAGAACAGAATCTGCTCTCATAACTATATTTAGCACTGTTGGTAGTAGTTTGCCATACTTTGCACTTCACTTGAGGGTGACCACCCTAAATTTTTTTTATAAAATTTTTATTAAAAATGCCTAAAGCAATTCCAGAAAAAAAATTTGTCGAATCTTTCTTTCAAAATTATTGTCCTCAAGCCTCTTCTTTTCAGCAGAAAAGTAAAGTTTTGCAAGAGCTTTGCAGGCAGAAATTCAATACAGATCCAGGCTACCTCGGGAGCTATGCAAAGATGCAAGAAATTATTAATCAGCTTCTGCATTCAGAGCAGTACACACCCGTGATGAACCCTGCAGCTGAGCATCAACAAAAGAGCCGCAGCTTAGTCAATAAGTATGAGACACTCACAGGTCAAAATGTGTTGAAATACCCACAGAATAAGCAAGAGCAAGAAGATCTAGAACGTACAATCCACCAGGTTGAAGCAGAGCTACAAGTAGAGCTACAAACTGAAGACCTTAAATTTGCACAGAGAAAATTCACAGAGTATTATATTGAGTACACAATACAGGAAGACACCACAAATTCCCAATCCGACATTTACGACTTCAAAGACAGAATTCAATCAGTAATTGATCACACACTGAAGTCACGTAAGACCTTCAAGCTTCAGTTATCATTCAAGATTGAATTTTACATGCCTGCAAAACCCACTGAGCGTCTTGAATACTACATGACTACTAAAGCTCTACCCTTTACTCCCACTGACACACAGGATCCCTTTCTTCAAGAGATCAGTAAAAAGATTGACGCCTTTACTTCCAGAGGATCAGGTTGGGTTGTCAATGGCATTCAAAAAGCTACAGTAATGATCATGAAATATGACCCTCTCAAAGCTTCATCATATATTGAGCTCCCGAAAAAGCTAGCGAGTAAAAAAGCTTGCATCAATGTGCAAAATGATGACCAATGCTGCGCACTATGGGCCGTTCTGTCTGCAATATTGTATGAGAAAGATCAAGCCCACCCAGAGAGAACTTCTCATTATAAAATGTATTTTGACGCAAAACTTTTAGAATGCCGTGCTAAAGGAATTTCCTTCAATAGAGGCGGCTTGGCAATCGATCAAATCCCAAAGCTAGAGGAAGTATTTAACAATAAAATCAGAATCACAGTCTTTGAATGGAATGAGAAGAGCGAAAAAGTACAATTAGTCAGAGCCAGTAAAAACACGCTAGATCCTGAAGGTAGGCGTCGCATAGATGTCGATCTTCTAATCATAGGTGATTTGCGAGAAAATGCCCACTACGTTTGGATTAAAGATCTTTCCAGGCTCCTCCACAAGCAAATGAACAATCATCATGAATCGGTAGCAATCTGTCGTCTTTGTCTGAAGCATTATAGTGGACCCGATCGTGATGAAAAACTTAAAGAGCATGAACTGACCTGTGAAGATCATCCAACCAACTGCACACTTCCAACGGATAAGCATCTCAGATTTAAGAGTTATCACAAGATGGAGAAGCTCCCGTTTATAGTATACGCTGACTTTGAATGCACTATAAACCCTGAAACCAATAAGCATGTCCCAAATTCTGTTGCGTATCTCTTTATTGGAAGAGACTCTTTTATTTGCTCAAACTATTTCTTAGGTGACCAGTGTGTTGAACAATTCATTTACTCGATGATGGAATTACAGAAAAATGTTGCTGCCATTCAGCCTGTTCAAATAATTATGTCCGATCAAGATGAAATCGACTTCGGATCTGCAACTCCTTGTCACATTTGCCGAAAGCTATTAACACCCTGCGACGCCAAAAACCACACAGTCAGAGACCACGATCACTTCACAGGAAAATTTAGAGGGGCAGCTCATAACACCTGTAATCTGAAACTTCAGAAAAACATCCACGACCTTACCATTTTCTTCCATAACGGAAGGGGATATGATTATCACTTATTGGTTGAGAAGCTGGGTATGATACCAGGCATTAAACTAGATTGCATCGCAGAGAACAAAGAAAAGTTCAAGTGCATTGATATTAAGCGAGATTCAGGCAAGATTAAGATCAAAGATTCATTCCAGTTTCTGGCCGCCAGTCTCGATGCTTTGAGTAAAAATCTCACCGATGACCAATGTACTTATACCAAGATGCTGGCAGATTCCCTCAATCCTAGAACCCCAGATTCATTTAAGTTTCTTAGAAAGAAAGGTGTCTACCCTTATGAATGTAATCACGTCTTTGCAGAACCACTACCACCCAAGGACAAGTTCTTTTCAAAGCTAACAAACTCTGGGATTTCTGATGAAGATTATGAGCATGCTCAGACTGTTTACAAACATTTTAACTGTCGAAACTTTCTTGATTATCACATGCTTTACCTTTGGACTGATGTCTTTCTTCTAGCTGATGTATTTGAAACCTTTAGAAAGACCTGGTACTCTGCTTATGGTCTTGACCCTGCTCATTATGTGTCTTTGCCTGCTACCAGTTGGGAATCATTGCTTAAAATGAAATGGGATCAAAATCCCAACTGGTACATCGAGCTGCTTACAGACATAGACATGTACAACTTTATAGATTCATCTAAGAGAGGGGGCATCTCAATTTGTGTCCATAGGCATGCAAAGGCGAACAATCCGTATCTAGAAGACTATGATAAAGAAAAGCCTTCAAACTACATCCTTTACCTGGATGCCAACAACCTCTATGGTTGGGCTATGAGCCAAGATTTACCTGTTAGAGATTTTAGGTGGCTAGATACTTATAAACTCGACTTTTCAATACCTGCGATCTATGAAGTTGATGTTGAAATCCCAAGGGAACTTCACGACGATTTCTCTGACTTTGCCCCCTTCCCTGAGAACATTAACTGTCCAAAGATAATCCAGTACAATGATGGAAGCTGGCAGCTATCTGAAAAAGAAAAAGAGCGTGTGAAAAAGTTAACACAAAATCTCATGAACAAGACACGCTACATCATTCATTACAAACTGTTGCGGTATTTTATCTCCCTAGGCTGCAGGGTCACGAATGTTCACAGGGCTCTCGCATTCACAGAAGAAGCGTGGATGAAACCATACATAGAAAAAAACACCCAGTTTAGAACTAAAGCAACAAACAGCTTTGACAAGGACCTGTTCAAGCTTGCAAACAACTCTGTCTATGGCAAGACCCTAGAAAACGAACGCAACCGCACGAACCTGAAGCTCGTTACCTGTTATGAGCCTGGTACTATTCAGACAAGTTTATCAAAGCCCACTTTCAAAGAGCTTCATATCTTTAATGATTACTTGGGTGCCATACTGTTCTATAAGACTAAAGTTACCCTATGCAAGCCGATATTCACAGGTGTGACTGTACTTGACGAATCGAAGCGCCTGATGTATAAATTCTTCTATGACATGAAGCGGCAATATGGTGAGCAACTGAAACTTCTATATACTGACACAGACTCCCTAATTCTAAACATACAGACTGAGGATGTCTATCAGGACATGTTGAATCAAAAACATCTGTATGACCTATCCGAATATCCAGAGTCCTTCAAGACTTTGAAAGGCGATCAAGTACGCGACACTGGAAATCAAAAAGTTGTAGGAAAAATGAAGGATGAAACGGCTGGCACCCTCATTACAGAGTTTATCGGTTTGAGGGCAAAGTCCTATTTTGTAAAAAGTTGTAAGTCTACCATTAAAAAATCAAAAGGAATCCCAAAACATGTTGTTAAAAACGATCTCCATGAAGCTTCATACAAGGACGCATTGATCAATAATAAAAGTACTACTCATGAATTTATGAAACTGCAGTCTAAGAACCACAACATTCACACAATTCAACAGAAGAAGATAGGCCTCTCAGGTGCCGATAACAAACGACATATCTTTGATGACAACATTAACAGCCTACCATTTGGACACTATAGATTAAATAATTTGTAACAAAATTTGTTACAAAAATTTGTAAAAAAAATGACAACTAATATTTATTTAGAAGAGCTAGCTCAGCAATTAAAAATCCCAAACTTCAGAGGCGTCTTTATGAAGGATACACTGCCAGAAACCCCACTAGAAAAAGAATGTGGAATCATGAACTTTGACCCTGCAGAAAAGCCAGGTTCTCATTGGGTTTGTTGGGTAATTGATCCGAACCGTAAACACAAGTACTATTACTTTGATAGCTATGGAACTGCTGTACCTGAACAACTGAGAAATTATATGACTCATATGAGACATAAAATATACCGCTCAGATTTTATACTCCAAGGGCTTAACAGTGATATTTGTGGTGAGCTATGTATGACTGTTTTGTATGCAATGACCCACACCCGAAAGAGTTACAAAGAAATCATTTTAGGGCTGAAAAAATAATTTTTTTAGGTCCCGTTAGGTCCTGTTAGGTCTTGTTCATTTTCGCTACTTTCGCGACATGCTGTTTGAACACATTCTCCAGATCATTTCTTAGCTGGCTCATTTCATCAATGGTATTTAGATTAAGCCTAACTCGTTGCTCATAGAGGTCTTGAATGTTTTTAAACTCATCCTCTGAAATGAACTTGTCTTCAATCGCCTTTGAGATGTACCCGATGATAGAGCTTTGTACTGATTTCTCATTTGTTTGCTTCGCATGTAGATGCTTTAGCTTTTGTCGTCTGTTCCGTGATAGTGCTCCTGTAACTGCTGAAATCAGACCACATGTGGCACCAGCAGCTCCGAGTGGAATGGCGATTGGCACAGTGATTACTGGAATTGTTGAAACAGCAGCTGCTGATCCCGATAGAACAGATACAGATCCAAGAAGCATATTAAGGTAATCGAAGACCTTGCACTCTCTATTATAGCGCTTCAGTTTCTTGGTATTATGATCAATTTGCCGTTTAATATCATCTCGCATCTTTTGAATCTCCACCAATCTGAATTGCTGCGAGTTGCAAGTGAAAGTAACTGGGGTTGGGTAGATGGGTTGGTAAGGAGCACTAGGTTGGCTTGGAGGCGCACTAGGTTCATATAGAGAGTTAATTTTTTCAGACATTTATTGAACGAAAAAAAATTATATAAATTTTTTATGACCTTTCTCGCAAATCTGTTGCACGCCTTGCCGCCTCCCTTGATACCTCTTCTGATGGTCCATCAGATACTCTTGCTTCTTCAATGTCAATGTCCGGCAGATTGTGCAGTCTCTCTAGTCGGCCGAGTCTTCTTTTCGTTTTCCCCCAGTCGTTGTATATCCTATTCAAATACTCAGTGTGTCTTGTTACGTTTAGCCCCATGGTTCTTAGTGTTTCCTTTGTTTCATTTGCTAGTCTCTGAAGAGCTGTTATATCTGACTCTGCTGCTGTGAGTCGCGAACTCAATCTATCATGCACAGTGCTTGATCTTAGCATAAAGGCTTCTAAATTTCGAACTTTATTTGAATTTTCTGTTACTCTTTCTTCCACCAAGTTTGCTCGATTATTAACGGCAGTTCTCAGAGTGGCGATGTCTGATCTTAGAGTGGCGATGTCTGATCTCAGAGTGGGTATCGCTGCAACAAGAGTATCCCGATCATGAACAAACTGTACATATAGTATGTCAATCTCTTCCTTCCGTTTTGCTACGCTCAACCGCAGGTCTTCCATGTTTATTTGTTGTTGGTGTGTTGCCCGCTCTAGGGCTTTCAATCGATCTTTAATGAGTTTGATTTCTGGAATTTTTTCGTCAACATTTATATAACGCCTGTCAAGGTAAGAAACTTGAGCACTAGTGAGTGTGCTTCCGCGATCCAACGATTCACCTGCAAAATTAATAGACATTTTTTTTAATAACAAAATTTAAATTACAGTTTTTTTTTCTTTGTTGATCATCACAAACTGGTAAGGTTGATTCCACTTTTCATAGCAAAGATTAACGAATTCCTCCTGTGAAATCTTTCTGTTGGAGTTTTTTGTTGGATTTACAAAATTGGCAGGCGCAATGACCTCATTGTAAAATCTTTTTAGCCTGTCCTGTGGAATTGTTGGAAACAGGAGGATCAGATTGCAGTTCCCACGAATTGTTTTGTTCGGGAGCTCGAACCAGTTCTGGGCAATGTAAATCACGTTACAATTGTTGTGCCGTCCTCTTGTAAAATAGTTTTCTATCTGCTTCTGTGGGCCTGTCATACAATCATCAAAGACAATCAAATGTTTTCTCCCCTTTTCTAGCTCATCTGGTTGGGGTAGAAGTTTGGTCTTAGGATCAACCTGCGGATCTCCGTATGTGAACACTTTAATGTTCTGCCATTTTTCATTGTCTTTGATGTACTTTGCATATTCGGCAGCTACAATTTCTGGGTTACTGGGAAGGCTCTTTTGGTTATTAAAACATTGAATAATGTGCTCTTTGTGCAGTCTGTTTTGCAGTCCAGAGATCAACATTTTATACTCATCTTGATACAGGGTGGGAGAGTAGATGTGCAGAGTGTCATAGTCGATAAAGCCAGGTCTAAGAAGCATGTTAAAGACTCTGAATGTTTTGCCTGAACCTGACGAACCAACAACAATGCATCTGAAGTGACCCGGGATTGACTCATGATGAGAAAACTTAATCTGATTACGTGTCCAGTGAGGATTGAAGTCGTTTGAAAAGTCCATTTTTCTATGATGAAAAAAAAATTAAAAAAGAGTAAATCATTTATAAGATGTGTCTAGGACTTAGATGTGTCTAGGACTTAGATGTGTCTTTTTGGGACTTAGATGTGTCTTTTTGGGACTTAGATGTGTCTTTTTGGGACTTAGATGTGTCTATTTGGGACTTAGATGTGTCTTTTTGGGACTTAGATGTGTCTTTTTGGGACTAGTCTTGTACCCTTACATGTCTTGTACCCTCGGAAAGCACCCTTTAGTCAAATTTGAAACCACTTCCTTTTTTAATGCTAGCTATGCTGGCTCTCATCTTCTCATAGATTGCAGGGTCCACAGTGTCTGGGTTTGGGGCCAGAGGAGCCAGCGGAGCCAGCGGAGCCAATGGGGGGCTGAATATCTTGTGTTACAGTATCCTTTATCTTTTTAGCCGCAGTGACAACGCTTCCCACAGATTCAGCCACGTTCTTAATATTATCTTTGTTCTCACTAATGACTTTAAAGACCCGAGCACCCTGTGCAATTATATCAGCAAGACCATTCCCTGAGCGTTCTTTCCTCGGATAGTGGCCTGCCGGGAAAAGTCCGGATCCACGCTTAATTAGATTAAGTTCCTCCTTGTCATAGTATTTGTCCACGTCTTTTTCGAAAATAATCGGCATTTTTATTCGGGAAGAAATTATTTTTTGTTAAAACGTGAAAGCAGAAGCTCTCTTGCCCGTTTGTCGATATACTTCTTTTCCATCATTTTGTCCAGGATGTTGACAAATTCTTTTCTATTTTCGTCTTTCATGCCAGTCTTTGCAGCTCCAAGAAGAACAGCCACTCGCTTATAGATGTCAGAAATTCCTTTTCCTTGAAATGATTGGTCGGCAGAGGACTGGTCGGTGGAGGACTGGGGTGAACTCTCAACTGCTCTTTGTTGTGGTGTGAACACTCTTGCTTTGATTTTATTCATTTGAGCTGGGGAGAAATTTTCTAGTTGTTGCCAGGCATCTGGGTGATCATTTTTATATTTAGCTACTTGAGTCGGATCTGCATTTTCAAGGGCACTGAGTATGTCTTCGGGTTTGATTGTTTGTTGCTGCTGTGGCGGTTGCTGCTGGGGCGGTTGCTGCTGGGGCGGTTGCTGCTGTGGCGGTTGCTGTTCTAGATATTTTATGGCATCTTCTTGATCTGGCAAACCAAACCATTGTTTAAAATGCTTGTACTTTTTGAATCTAGTCAGGATGACACCGTTGTCATGCATTATTTTCAGAACTTGTGGGACCTTTAGTATTTCTATATCTCTTGCAAGAGCAAAACTCACTAGATCTCTATAGTTCTTTAGCTGCTTGTCCGAAATTTTCTCTTGGTTTTTAGTCATAAAATTCAGTAAGGTTTCTGTGTAAATTATTCTCTTAGTTTCTGAGCCTTTGACAACAGAAATATGGTTCTTGTTTATGTCGATATAATATTCCACTGGTTCATTATAAATGTTTTTTCTCCACATACTTATTCCAAATACATATTTCCCATCATGTTCTACACGTTCTACTGGTCCAAAAATGTTATCTGTCACTTTTAGTGATTGATGCGATTCTGCAGATTGATGTATCTGCGGTGCTTCTGGAATTTTGTCCAAAGCCTTTTGCACCTGGGTTTCCTGTATGTCGTCAATAGTTTCTTTGACTTGATCAATATTTTTCTTAGCTTCTCCATACCCGGGTTTATGAAACTCTGTGGCTGCTTGGACAAACTCATTGTAGGATTGTTGCTCCTTATTGATTAGCCCGGTAACTCTCTTTTCTGCTTGTGCTAGCTTCTCCAATTCAGATATTTGGTGCGCATTTTTTCGCTTCATTTCTTATTTTATTTTTTTTTAGTTTAAAAAATGAACGACCCACTGACACCAGTTTTCTACAAAATTAACAAGCCTATTTTGAGTGATGATAGCACAATCAAAGCGACTCAAGTAAGAGTTCCCAGTCAGGAAAATCAGAATGAAACTAATCTTGGTCCTGGTCAAACACTGACATTCACCTACAATGGATGTTCGTCTCTGGTTAGTGTGCACAGTCTTAAGAGCGGCTTCCATATGACATTTCAATTCAAGACAAAGGGAGGTGCGGATGCAGCTCATGCTAACGTTGACAAGCATGATGCAGATGTGGCTCTGATCAGTAACTTTTGGGCGTACATGTTCAAGGAGTTTAGTGTATCGAATGGGAGCACAGAGTTGGAGCGAATCGCCAACTTTGGAGTTGTCTATGACGCTCATTGTTTGATCGAGAATCCAGATTTTATTCAGTTGGGGAGTGGTGCAGGTTTCGTTGCAGATGAAAAAGAAGGAGATATCAATGACAGTGGCTATAAAAAGAGGAAGAAGAGATACAACTATGCATTGCAAGGTGCTGATGATGCTGCTAAGAACCCGCTGTATCGGTCTGTTGATGTATTCGTACCACTGAGATTCATGAGTGGATTCTGTAATACATTTAATCGACTGACTAGTAACTTCAGCTACACCTTTAAGATGACTAGAGATGATCGCAGTAGAGCGTTGTGGACTGGGGCGGACCACACTAGGATGGAGGTGAAGCTAACCGGAATCGAGCTGTATTTGGAAGTCATTGAGCCAAAGACCGCACTAAAAGCAGACTATCTCAAGGCAATAGAGAAGGACATTGATGTCGCCTACACGGCCTACATGTGTCGAGATGAGCGAAACGAAACCAGAACAAACATCTGCATTAAAGAGGGATCATGCAGCAATCCTAGGTATATTATTATTAACATGAGAAACCCAAATAACATTATACGCTACATGCATGGAGATGTGCGGTCCATTCAGCATGAAATCAGTGATAATCTTTACCCCGCACTGCCACAAAATGGAAATTTCAGTCAGAACAAGATTAGCAAATTTTACAGCGAGTTGGTCGACTTGGCTGTGAAAGAGAACAATGGAATTGCTATCACTGCTCTTCAATATGGAACTCTTTATCCGATGTTTGGCGCTGATGTGTCTGCCAGACAAATGCCTACTGACAACAGCCCTGTGAATATCGTGACTAACATTGAGAGGACTGCCGCAACTGCTGTTGACCTGTACATTATCTATGCGTTCGAGAGGAAGGTGAAGCTTAACATGATCAACAATTCATCCAGTAAAGTTTAAATATTTTTTTTCGGGGCTGAAAAATGGAAGCGATTGCTGAAAGACTAAATAATATTATTTCTCACTCTAAGGAGAGCATTCCTATTACAATAGCTGGGCGAATTAATGACGCAAACGGGATATTTGTTGAAAAATTAGAGCAGGCGATTCGTCTGGATCCAGGTGCTAATTACCATGTATATCTTAACGACTTCACTGGTTGGTCAAACGTTCCCAATGTGACAGCAGCAAATAATAAGTTTCATTACAAATGGAAAGGTGTAGCAGCAGCAGAAACTGTGGTATTCCCTGTGAGCACGCAAAGTGTGGATACCTACAATTACTTTCTAGAAAGTGTTTTTACTAAAAGAGGCCATTTTGAGACACCCAATGCGAGTAAGCCAGAGCAGAAACTGTTCCCTGTCAAACTATCCTATGATCTCACTGTAATGAGAGTGGTCATGCAAGTTCACAAAGATGCTGAGGTTGAATTTAAAGATGACACATGGTATAGGGAATTGGGATTCGAGAAGAAAGTGTATAAAAGCGGTCTGTTCTTAGCACCTAATATCGCAGACATTGTAAAGGGTTTGAATATTCTAATCAGAAGTAATCTCAGTCTTGATTGGGTGTTTAAGGGAAAGCGAACGAATATTTTGTACAACATCTCAAACTCTGTTGCTGGAGGACAGATGCTGGTAGAGAAACCAAATCCAGTGAAAAGAGTTGTGCTAAGTAATAAGGAGATTCACGAGATTGTGCTGCAGTTTGAGACGGAAGATGGTGTTGGCGTTGATTTCAACGGTGAAGAGTTTGTATTGACGTTGATCATTGAGAGAATGTAAGCTGCTTAATGATTTCTGCAAAGTTATAGTAGCTGTCATAGTCCTTTATAATTGCTCCATACTTATGAAACCAGTGACTCTTAACTGCTAGATTAATATTAGGGACATTGATATCGACGTTGGGACAATATTTCTTCATGTACTCGCTGCATTCTTTTTTGCATTGGTACTTACTCTTGTAATTAGGCTCATGACTTTTGTAATAAGATCCTGGAGAGACGATTGGGAGCATTTTTAATAAGAATTTAATTTTTTTTCGGAGGATGAGCACCCAAGGTTTGGGGTCTTGATTGGGATTTTAGTGCTAATTTGATTGTCTTGGCACGCTTTTTGCAGCTTCGCTATTTTGTGCATGATCTCTTAGGGAGTGGCTGCGATAATTTTTTTTGTCCAAGTTCAAAAACTGTAGAGACAGATTTTTTGGTGGGGGAACCTTGTTCCTTCAGGAAAGGTAATGGTTTGTGCATTAAGGAGGCTGCGATAATTTTTGTCCTAGATATTCAACTTACAAACTGATGTGGGATATTAAAAGTAGAGAATTTAGAATATGGAGACGGAGTTTTTAGAGGGGCGAGGACCCTTTTTTTCCTGATCTCTTCGGGAATAATAAAAGTAATGGTTTGTGGATAATGGAGGCTGCGATTATTTTTGTCCTAGAAGCCCCCTCTTGCATACTACTCCAGTCCCCCTTATTTTTAAGCAGGCTCCGTGGTAACCCATAGAGATGCCAGTCCACCTTATTTTTAAGCAGGCTCCGTGGTAACCCACAGAGATGCCAGTCCACCTTATTTTTAAGCAGGCTCCGTGGTAACCCATAGAGATGCCAGTCCCCCTTATTTTTTAGCAGGCTCCGTGGTAACCCATAGAGATGCCAGTCCACCTTATTTTTAAGCAGGCTCCGTGGTAACCCATAGAGATGCCAGTCCCCCTTATTTTTAAGCAGGCTCCGTGGTAACCCATAGAGATGCCAGTCCCCCTTATTTTTAAGCAGGCTCCGTGGTAACCCACAGAGATGCCAGTCCCCCTTATTTTTAAGCAGGCTCCGTGGTAACCCACAGAGATGCCAGTCCACCTTATTTTTAAGCAGGCTCCTTGCTCCATAGAGATACTGATAGAACTTGCCCTAAAATGTGAGGATGTCTAAGAGTACAACTGAAATTCGCTTGTGCTATTTATCTGGTCAGTGTTGAAATGTCAATAAACTGACAACATTCTGCAGGTTGCAGTTTGCAGGAAGAAGCCAATGATAACAGGGTTTGGACACTTTGCTTTGGCAATTCTGAACTGAAAGATCACATAGCAAAAGGGTCCCCAGATAGCCATTGGCTAGGAAATGAGACTGAATGCTGCTTCCAGTTTAGGAGTTCTTGCCCCGTATTTTTCAGCAGAAGGAGGTTGGGAAATTTATACGCAGGTACCTTTTATACGTGACTCCTTGACACTTGCTAAGCTATTCTGTTGTCAGGCTGCAAAGAATAGGCAGGCCCAATGCAAGTAAGATGACGCTGGTAGACTCTGATTGGCTCGGCCAGCGATCTCAGCTCATAAAGCACTGCTTCACCCAGCGAGGCATTTCCAAAAAACACAGGCTTTGCTGCGAACATAATGGGTAAGTTCTATCCTACTTTCTTCCTACCCCCTCGTTGGGACTGTGGAGACTGTGGAGACTGTGGAGACTGTAGACTGTAGACTGTAGACTGTAGAGACTGGAGACTGGAGACTGTAGACTGTAGACTGTAGACTGTAGACTGTAGAGACTGGAGACTGGAGACTGTAGAGACTGTGGAGACCGTAGACTGTAGACTGTAGACTGTAGACTGTAGACTGTAGACTGTAGACTGTAGAGACTGTGGAGACTGTAGACTGTAGACTGTAGACTGTAGAGACTGTGGAGACTGTAGACTGTAGACTGTAGACTGTAGAGACTGTGGAGACTGTAGACTGTAGACTGTAGACTGTAGACTGTATATACTGTGGAGACAGTAGAGACTGTATATACTGTGGAGACTGTATATACTGTGGAGACAGTAGAGACTGTATATACTGTGGAGACAGTAGAGACTGTATATACTGTGGAGACATTAGAGACTGTATATACTGTGGAGACAGTAGAGACTGTATATACTGTGGAGACATTAGAGACTGTATATACTGTGGAGACTGTATATACTGTGGAGACATTAGAGACTGTATATACTGTGGAGACTGTATATACTGTGGAGACATTAGAGACTGTATATACTGTGGAGACTGTATATACTGTGTAGACAGTATTCCCACCATCAATTTCTGCTTTCTTATCAGTCATGGCTTAGAAGTGAAATTCGCCAAGAAAATGTTGGCACAAATGCATTTGTACCTATTGGATTGAAATCACCTTTGATATTTATTCGACTTTTCCCCAATGACCCTCACTACGACTTATAATTTTTTAATTACAAGGATATTTTGATATTTAAGAAGGAGCGATTCAGTGCTAGTTCAAGCTTGTCAGCATAGGATTCCTAATCTACGAGAAGTTGTTCATTTCTTGTCTTCAGCTCAGACTCTACTCGTACATGAACGATATCAACATTTTCAGCAGCCGAGGAGGCCGCCCAGTTGGCGCTGGCTGCAGACTTTCCAGGCGCTACAACCGCTGCTGCTGTCGATGGTCGACTACTTCTACCGCCGCTACTGCTGCTGCCGAATCTTCAGAGCCAGCAGGTTTCGCACCTTTCTCTGGAACTTAATGCTCAGATCACATTGAGTACTACTCACAACTCAAATGAATTCACGATGGCGAGTTAGGATCGCGCGCTTACGGCCTGTCAAACTGGGAGCTTTCCGGTCCCCGGCGGTACCTGAGCAGCTTGGGATGGCGCCCTGGCAGCAACGCCGGCAGTTGGGCGTGGTTGAATTATGCATACCGGCGCTGCCACCCCTGGCGTAGCAGCTCCCGCTCACTCCCAATGAGCTATTCTTGAAGGCAGACCCTTTCAAGTTCTCACAGCGGACCTGACTAATAATAATAAGTCCTAAGCACGCTGTTCGTTCTATCGCTTCTCTACTTCTTTGTCTGTCTTTCTGTCTGTCTGTCTGTCTGCCTGTCTATCTGTCTCTGCCTGTCTGTCTGTCTGTCTCTGCCTGTCTGTCTGTCTGTCTCTGCCTGTCTGTCAATCTATATGTCTGTCTGTCTCAGGACAGACATTAGGAATTAAGGACAGCAGAGGGCTCGGAGGCAATGAGGCTGGAGCAGTCTTCTGTAGGCGTGACTGAAACTGCTTCACGAGAACTGAAATAACAATTTGACTGCCTGGCCGCATGTACTCGCTATGTTTCAATGAAGAAGCAACAAGATGCGTTAATAATAGATGAGCCCCACGGGAGCCTCAGGAAACAAGGCGCCTATGGGGCAGAGCAGAAAAAAGTTTTCATAAGCGGAGGTTGCATTTAAGCAGTGGGGAATCGGGTTCCTAATTCAGCCGCGGAGTGAGCAGTGTTTGAATTTTCGCACGTCAAAAAGTCAAGCCGGGGCCGTCTCTCCTGGAGCATGTCCGTTGTGGAGCAAGTCGGCAGTGAGATGAAAGAGCCGAAACTGATGCGTGGAAGAGTTTGTCTGGCCCAGTATCGATGGGGTTCAGAATCTGACCAAGAATAGTGCATTCTCTCTTCAGCTACCTTGCCGGTCTTCAGTCTCGCCGGAAAACGCGAGCTCGCAAATCTTGATCCCAACGAGCCTCGGAATCCCTCAGAACACGCAGAGTGCTCTCGAATGCAGAGCTGTCAGCTTTCAGACCATCAGACTCGCTCAGCGACTCAGCTAACAGGCACTCCCATAGCAACCCCAAGATCCCATTTGGATTTATATCCAACCATCTATTGCTCAATTCAAATCACTATTCTATTTATTTACTATTTTTATACTTTCATTGTCAATTATTATTTCACAGCCATCTCTCTGACTTCTAAGCTTTCTAAAAAGGCTTTTTCCAATGTAGCACGTCCTTCTTTTTTTATTTGCCTCCTTGCCCACCTGCTGCTACAGAGCTTCGACTCCGTGGAGGACTCTGCGTCGGTTGGCGCCGTCAGCGCGATGGAGCCTGCGATCGCCGACGCGGCCTGGAACTCCACCTTTTCCGTAGTCAGCTGCGACGAAGTCGAGGACCATCGTTCAAGCCTGCCTATGACCGCCGTCAATGTCATCAACTCCGTCATTGGTTCAGGGATCGTTGGTGAGGCTTGAGTTAGGCCTCAGCGTTAGCGTTTGTCTCGATGCACTTTCATGGATGAGCCAGTGAATAAAGACTGCTCATTATCCCAAAGCCAAACTGGGCTGTCAGCACTTCGATCTCTCCATGCAGCCTCTGCAGCCTCCTCTGTCAGCACTTCGATCTCTCCATGAAGCCTCTGCAGCCTCCTCTGTCAGCACTTCGATCTCTCCATGCAGCCTCTGCAGCCTCCTCTTTCCTATGCCCAAAAGAAGAAAATATTGAGTAAAAAGTCTCCCTGGCTAAGCAGGAGAGGAGTCGTGCTCAAGCCAGGCTGCTCAACTCAGCCCCCTGGTCACTGCAGTGCCACTGAGGACACCCGCTGAGCAGAAAGCCAGAAAGAATCGGGATTGCGGGAAGAGCTTTACACGCATAGCAACCCACAGTCTCGCCCCCTCACTGCAGCCTGGCCTCGCACTGGGTCCCGGGCCTTCAAGCCTTCCTGTGCCTCTTCTCGCCTTCTCTCCAAATCCTTGGTGCGGGTTTGGCAATGTGGAGCTCGGCGGGCCCTCCGCGGTTGCTGCCGTGCGTGAGGACGGGCTGAGATTGAGCAAATGAAATATCACCCCTACCCAGTTACTTTTCGACGCCTGCGAGTCTCGAGTGTTATATATGTACATGTGCTTCAGTCCATATAGCTACATGTATTTGTGACTTTGTTAAGACATTTTTTACCTTCTTTACAAGGTACAGGTGACACTTTAGCGATTGTTATATAATATATTATGCACTCCAGTCTTTTGCGTCAGGCGTTAGTTTTACTAATGCACAGTTCGTGTCTGGTATTTGTGTCAGGGAGTCAGTGTTAGGTATTTTGTGTCAGCTAATTTTTACCTGGTATTTTGAGACATCTTATTTGTCTCCTGAAGATAGCGCCAGGTAGTTTATGCCATCTAGTTGGTGTCAGGAAGTTAACATCAGGTTGTTAGTGTCTGGAAGTTAATTCCAGGTAGCTCAGACCATCTAGCTAGTGTCAGGTAGTTAATTCCAGGTAGTTCATGCCATCTAATTAGTGTCTGGAAGTTAATTCCAGGTAGCTCATGCCATCTAATTAGTGTCAGGTAGTTAATTCCAGGTAGTTCATGCCATCTAGCTAGTGTCAGGTAGTTAATTCCAGGTAGTTCATGCCATCTAATTAGTGTCAGGTAGTTAATTCCAGGTAGTTCATGCCATCTAATTAGTGTCAGGTAGTTAAACCAGGTTGTTCATGCTATCTAGTTAGTGTCAGGTAGTTAATTATAGGTAGTTCATGCCATCTAATTAGTGTCATGTAGTTAATTCCAGGTAGTCCATGCCATCTAGCTAGTGTCAGGTAGTTAATTCCAGGTAGTGCATGCCATCTAAATGGTGTCATATAGATCGAGTCATCTAGTTCTTGTCAGATTCCTCTCTTCAGGCAAGGACCTCTGGTAGTTAGCTTTAGTAGTCCCAGTGTCAGGTAAGCAGTGTCAGTTGACAAAGCGCAGTCCGTGGAATGCTAGATCGCGCAGCCGTTAGTCCAGGACTCCAGAACTCTTACTTAAACCATCATGCAGGCATTCCGTACGCACTGTACTGCTCCGGTTTCGGCCTCGGTCTGTTGCTGCTGGCTACCGTGGCTCTTGTAACAGACTACTCCATCCACCTCATCGTCACGGGCGGAGCTCTGTCAAACACCCTCACCTATCAGGTAGCAACTTGCCCATGGTCCCACAATGTAGCACAAGAAGACACAACACAACCTAACTTATAAGCAAAAACTTTCCAGGACATGGCACGCGTTGCACTCGGCAAGCCGGGCCTCCTGACTGTCACTGCAATGCAAGCCATCTATCCTTTCATCTGTGAGTGGCTTTCTCATCTGAACGAATTCCATCTGGCCCTATTCAATCCTCCGTAACATGCTCCCTTCCAGCTATGGTCGGCTACAATGTCATGATCGGGGACTCGGTTGCGAAAATAGTGATTCGAATTCGAGGACGTGAGTCGGATTTGGACGATCGAAATCTACTACGCCAATTTGAAGTTCACGCAGTGTCTATCTCGTTAACAATATGCAGTGACTACTTCACTTGCTAGCTAATAAATTGTCAGTGTTGTATCGTTACGTAACAGTAACAACGTACCAATTGGCTTAGTAAAATGGGTACCAGAATTAGCTGGGAAAGCAATTTGTCCTTGAGCAAGACTCCAGTTGTCTCCAATCCAACAAGATTTCCAGTTGTTTCAGCTCTCCCAGCAGTAAAACGGGTACCAGAATTATCTGGGAAAGCAATGTGTCCTTAAACAAGACACTTGATTTCCAGTCGGTTGAGTTCTCCCAGCAGTAAAACGGGTACCAGAATTAGCTGAGAAAGCAATCGGAGTCTCCCAGATCGTACGCTGATCGTACGGTAAAGGTGTTATAAGCCTGTTCGCTAGCTGCGTTTTTACACCTGGCTCACCTCGGTTGCTAGTAATTTCTACATGTCAGAGAGTGTACTTTTGAAATGATATACAATTCTACACCTTTCTCATAATGCAGAATGTAACAAAGTCGACCAACACGCGCCATTACAGCCCAACCCAAACTCGAACCCGCAGCCTCTGCGCAGGATTCAATTCTAGCCAACCGGAATTTTATCGTCTTTCTTCTCGCCCTGTTCGTCTGCCTGCCGCTCAGTCTGTACCGAAACATTTCAAAACTGTCAAAGGTAAGGATCCTGTCTAATCAGTTATATCAGATCCTTAGAGCTCAAAGGTGCTCAGAAGGCTGGTTTAGAATCTTTGATTTTCGACGAGAAAACCGGGTGTTTCCGTCTGTCCTTCAAACAAAAAGCGCATTGATACCCAACGTGTCTTTATTGGCTACCCAAATGAAGTTTGTGAGGAGAGCACGCGCATTGATACCCAACGTGTCTTTATTGGCTACCCAAATGAAGTTTGTGAGGAGAGCACGCGCATTGATACCCAACGTGTCTTTATTGGCTACCCAATTGAAGTTTGTGAGGAGAGCACGCGCATTGATACCCAACGTGTCTTTATTGGCTACCCAATTGAAGTTTGTGAGGAGAGCACGCGCATTGATACCCAACGTGTCTTTATTGGCTACCCAATTGAAGTTTGTGAGGAGAGCACGCGCATTGATACCCAACGTGTCTTTATTGGCTACCCAAATGAAGTTTGTGAGGAGAGCACGCGCATTGATACCCAACGTGTCTTTATTGGCTACCCAAATGAAGTTTGTGAGGTAGCACGCGCATTGATACCCAACGTGTCTTTATTGGCTACCCAATTGAAGTTTGTGAGGAGAGCACGCGCATTGATACCCAACGTGTCTTTATTGGCTACCCAATTGAAGTTTGTGAGGAGAGCACGCGCATTGATACCCAACGTGTCTTTATTGGCTACCCAATTGAAGTTTGTGAGGAGAGCACGCGCATTGATACCCAACGTGTCTTTATTGGCTACCCAATTGAAGTTTGTGAGGAGAGCACGCGCATTGATACCCAACGTGTCTTTATTCGCTACCCAAATGAAGTTTGTGAGGTAGCACGCGCATTGATACCCAACGTGTCTTTATTGGCTACCCAAATGAAGTTTGTGAGGAGAGCACGCGCATTGATACCCAACGTGTCTTTATTGGCTACCCAAATGAAGTTTGTGAGGAGAGCACGCGCATTGATACCCAACGTGTCTTTATTGGCTACCCAATTGAAGTTTGTGAGGAGAGCACGCGCGTTGATACCCAACGTGTCTTTATTGGCTACCCAATTGAAGTTTGTGAGGAGAGCACGCGCATTGATACCCAACGTGTCTTTATTGGCTTCCCAAATGAAGTTTGTGAGGAGAGCACGCGCATTGATACCCAACGTGTCTTTATTGGCTACCCAAATGAAGTTTGTGAGGAGAGCACGCGCATTGATACCCAACGTGTCTTTATTGGCTACCCAATTGAAGTTTGTGAGGAGAGCACGCGCGTTGATACCCAACGTGTCTTTATTGGCTACCCAATTGAAGTTTGTGAGGAGAGCACGCGCATTGATACCCAACGTGTCTTTATTGGCTTCCCAAATGAAGTTTGTGAGGAGAGCACGCGCATTGATACCCAACGTGTCTTTATTGGCTACCCAAATGAAGTTTGTGAGGAGAGCACGCGCATTGATACCCAACGTGTCTTTATTGGCTACCCAATTGAAGTTTGTGAGGAGAGCACGCGCATTGATACCCAACGTGTCTTTATTGGCTACCCAAATGAAGTTTGTGAGGAGAGCACGCGCATTGATACCCAACGTGTCTTTATTGGCTACCCAATTGAAGTTTGTGAGGAGAGAATTTTTTGTGCAGTTTATCATCGTAACTCTATGTCTCCAGTTCATAAAATCCTTCGCCAACAAATCAATAAATCAAGAAATTCTTGCAGACCGTCATCCAAATATATTATACCCTTTCGGCACATTTATCGACAGAACTTAAATCTTTTTCCAAAACAACCGAAGCAGAAACGAAAAAAGGCGCCACAGCGACCACGAGGCGTAATTTTCTGGTGTCTAAGCAGTCAGAGAAATTAAAAGTTATCTAATCATTAACTTTGTTACTGATCTCAATGATCTTAGTGAGTTGATGATGTTAGTTAAAACAATCAGTTGTTCAAGCTACCCCTGAGGTCACCATTGCTCTTCGGCTCCGCTCACGTGCTTCGGCATCTTCTCCAGCTGGGTGTACTCAGCAATGAGGTCAATGGTTCGCATCTCTGCTTCAACAAAATCGGCCTCCGTTATGCCCTCGTACCAGTGCATGAAAGCGCGTCGCTTGAACATCTTGCTAAAATTCTCTAGCGTGCGGCTCAGGGCTCGAACCACAGCTGTGTGATTGGCAACCAGGGTCGCGCAGGCCTGGAACCCTGGCGCCGGGATGTCGCACACAGAGCGCATGATGGCATCCGGCACCAGCCCGCTGCTTGCTCCGATGCGATGGTTTGCCTCGGAGATGGCTGCGTCAACCTGAGACATGCTTAGCCGTCCGCGGAACAAGGCAGCGCAAGTCAAGTAGCGGGCCTGGTTGTCCTCAGGGTCCCAGTCCATCAAAAAGTTATCTCTACTCAGTAGCTGCTGGATGGAATGAGACAGAATGGGTTGAATTAGCCTTGGAATATTTGTTGTTTTTGCTTTTAAATGGGTACACAGGGCGCTGATAAGAATGTGAATCAGTGAGAGACATGGTGAACAAAAACTTAGGAGCCCAAAATATTTTCACTGACCTCCATAAGACCGTGCGGGCTAATGTTGCGGCTCTGCTCGGCAAAGCTGCGGATTAAAGGTGCCTGGCTCAGCGTGAGGAAGTGCAGCCTTGGAAACGGCACGAGATTAGCGGTGACGCCGCGCCAGTCCATGTTCTGCTGGCCGGGAAACCGTACGCTGGCGGTGGTGCCGGACATTGCGAGTGCGACCACGGAATTCATGAGGTAGTAGTTCGGGCTCGCGACACTTCGAGGACCGGAGCCAATGCGGTCAAGCGCCTTGTTGTCGAAGGCGCAGACAACATCCGCACAGTCAACCAGAGCGGGCACGCTCAGCACAGCATTGTATGGCTCGACTGTGCTCGAAACCTTTGAGTCGGGCAGCAAGGTCCATGTTGTCACCAGCTTGGTAATGTCGTCTCGCAGCTCATGCAGGAACGCACTGACGAGGCCAGAGCCGCTGCCGCCACCAATGGCGTGGATGATCTGCACGGCCTGAAGGGACTCAGTGGATTCGCTCGCCCGGCGAAATTTTTCCATTAGGCTGTCAACAACCTCGCGACGGTACACTAGGCCTTGCGAGAAGAGATTGCCTGTGCCAGCCGGGCCACTCACTTGCGGCAGGGCGACGAGCATGGGCAACTGCCACGTGTTGTAGTTGGTCGTATCGATGATGTTGCCCGAGTCCACCAGGATGGCACGCGGCACGTGCCGCTTCATTTCTATATTGTTGAAATACACATCAATATACTGCAGTTGCAAGTAGCTGTTGCCGTTGTATACGCCCTGGTGGTCGACTCCATGCTCGGTTCGAATGTAGTCCCAGAACTTTTTGTGTCGGATATTAGGAAGTAAGATGTTTGCTATTGAGTTTTAACTGCTAAAATAGAATAAACTGCTATTGACGATGATAAAAAGTGATCTAAAAACATATGTTTACTCCCTCTATCTTCTAATACGCCAGCTCACCTGATTTCCCAGTTTAATTCCTGCACCACCAACTTGCACTGTGATAATTTCTCTCATAGCTTTACTGAGTGTCGAAATTCACCTCTTCTCGGGTTTTCTAAGAGCGTAGCTTTATTTTCTTTGAGAGCTGCGTGATTCACCGTTGCTGTAGTTGTCTATGGCCATTTCTTCGAGAAGGGAATTCTAGTGTACTTCATAGATACTAAAATAACTTATTTAGTATCTATAATTTAGTTATTTTAGTATCTATGGTGTACTTAGATGTCTTTTTTGAGACCAGCTCTGATGCAAAGTAAAAAAGTAAAGCACTACGCCCGCTTCGATAACCACTTTGATAGCAGCAGAGCCTGTACTGGTTGTGTGCAAATATCTGCAGCTCTATTGAAATATTCCTTGATTTCAATTGAACTTCCAGAGAAGTACTGGTTCCAGTGTCTTGGGATTATAAGCAATGCGCCTGTGCGCCAATGCGCCGGCAGTTTCCGTGCAAAACATGGTTGTTTTGAAGTGGAGTAGAGTGGAGTGGAGTGCAGTGTAGTGGAGTGGAGTGGAGTGTAGTGGAGTGTAGTGGAGTGGAGTGGAGTAGGATCGTGGCTTGATTGAAGTGGAGCAAATTATGACTAGCATGGGGTTGTGTTTCAACAGGTCCTGAATGTTATCATGCTTCTTGTAATCCTGGATTCCAGACTTCACTGATGTCAGCAGCCGTCGTGTGCCTCATTATGGTCTCCATGGCAGTCAGAGTTTCTGCGTACGCACCTCTAGCGTATGTTCCAATTCAGCATGCAGCGTGCCTATGTTGTTGTGCATTTTTAACGCATATGATTGTATTTAGATATTCTACGGAACTACATTTTATTCACTTAAAGATGATGCAGCTTGCTTAACTCCTGATTGGGATTTCCAATGGAGGCTATTAAATCGCCTTCCAGAACTCCGGTGGACTTTCAGTGGACCTTTGCTAACGATAGAGTTCCCCAGGCAGTATGCATCATGGCAGCCGGTGAGTCTGCACTGACATTCTAAGATTTCAGAGAATTCGTCAAAGAAAATGTCGGCTCTTGTTATACTCCGCAGCCTTCATGTGCCAGCACAGCACCCACCTGTGCTTCCACTCGCTGCAGCGCCGGAGCCTCTCCCGCTGGTCGCTGGTCTCCCACGCGGCAGTCGGCAGCTGCCTACTGGCCCTGGGCCTATTTGGCAGCCTCGGTTACGCCACCTTCGCATCCGCGATTCGACCCGACGTGTTGGAGAACTACTGCAGCTGGGATGACCTCATCAACTTCTCAAGGCTGCTGTTCGCCGCCTCGCTGGTGCTCACCTTCCCCGTGGACTGCTTCGTGGCCAGAGAAGTGGTGGAAAACTTTCTTTATCAGCGGACCGGCTCCCCTCTCTGGCGTCACGTGACCATCACCAGCACTATCGTCGGATGCGCGCTTGCTGTCTCCATGGCAACGCCCTGCCTCAGCATCGTGCTACAGTTAAACGTGAGTGGCTTAGAGGATTCACATGAGGTGGTCAACACGTATTAAGCTACAGCAACTACTTATTTGAGAAGTAAAAAGAGCCAAAATTGAGTCTGCACCTGTCAGAAAAGCTGTTCCAGAGCTAAAAAGCTGAGGTGGAACAGGAGCGCTTCTTTCGTTCTCCACAGGGTATCCTGACGGCAGCGCCACTGGCCTTTATCCTTCCGCCGCTGTGTGTGCTGAGACTGCAGGACGACCGCTTCTGTCGTCTGGCCAACCTGCCGCTGCTGGCTACTGCCGCCTTCGGCTGTCTCACCGCTGCTGCCGGTCTTGTCGCGACAGTTGCCGACTTGTGGAACGGTGTTGGAATCGGCAGCTCCGCCATGGCCTGCTTCAGACACCGTGCTGGTGACGCGGCTGCAATCGCGGCCTATTGCTCAACCGCAGGCAACAACAGCATAGGACCCGTCGGCTGACAATGTGGCCTGCTCGCAGCTTCCTCGGCATCCGCTGACGTGCCAATGTCTCGCAGTTGTGCTCGCAGTTCATAGTAGTGGACTTGACATCTGTCGAGTTCATATTGACTGTCAGATTTTGAAAATATTGAACTGCTTAACCTCTAAAATATTATGGAGATTCGAGGGAGCTGTGATCTCCTTGCGGGCATCACCTTAACACAGGTATATGTGATGTATAGCTATCGCCATAGCTATTACTTGACTAAAATGTTGCTCCCTTATCGCAAAATACAGCAAGGTGGATTCAAAATGACAAAGGTCCAGCTTCTTTAAATGTCCTTGTATTTACATTTTTGCCCGCAATTACAAGTGTTTAATTCTGAATTCATAGGAAAAGAGTCAGGTAATTTTGTAATTATGAATGCAAACTCCACGGTGGTGCAATTATGGAGCAATGTGCAAAGGTCTGCAGTTAATTGATATCTGAAAAAATTAGGGCAAATAATTTGTCTTCAAAGGTATGGATATAATGAGGCAGGTCCATTTTTAATATCGTATAAATCCGAAACCAAATTGCCGCCAAAACAGACATTATTATTCAGTGCTTTTTTAACTGTTCTGTGTTCCCGGCTTTTCCGGATGCGGGGTATAAATATAGTTGCCCGCAGAGGCCAAAAATCAGACGCAAAGTTTTGGCTGCAGGCCACACCCAAATCGTAATAGCAGTGGAATAGATCAGATTGGAATTGAGTTCTGTGTTGATTATTTCCCAGTGTAATAAAATGGATGTCCTAGCTGGAGCGTGAGGAATTAAAGCTAGCGACTATTCACTTTTCACCGGGGTCGGTGTTCTACCAATCGGTTCAATAGCAGCAGGGAAAATCTGAAAATAATTAAATTGCGTTAGAGACTGGGGTAGCGAGCGAAGCGAATAGATAAGCGATGAGACCCGCGTGTCGTCCTCCGGCCCGGCGAAACTCCCAATGAAAAAAGAATAACACAGTATGAGCACGAAGACTCGAATCATTTGATTGGGAGTGATTTAGTATATTTTTGTGACTCGCCGACTCCAGATAAGAATAGGAATTGATTTGACTCTCGTTTACTTGCTCAACTTGATTCAAAAGTTACACTGACAGAATGAGGATATTCGCACAGAAAGCAATTATAGCGCGCTCTGCACAGTGAAAAGCTATGCAGAGCTATGAAAAACTATGAAAAGCTATATATAACAATTTTATTTAAACTGGCCTAATCCACGCCCTACTCTTCCCGAGAGGCTCCGGTTGTCTCTGCTTTCTGCGCTGCCCCGAAAGATCCTATCAGTTGGCACTCCTTCTGCCTGACGGCGGAGTCGTCTATGGACTGGGGGGACGCCACACCCACCTTCAATTATTATTACTATTATTATTATTATTACCTTCACCTCCGAAGAAAGCACGTACTGACTTCGACAACAAGCGCCTATATCTAGACTACCCCCTAGCGACCGCCGTTCTGAGCCCCGGGATTGCTTCTTGCCGAGGGTCGACAGCTATAGTGAGGCCGGGTCGTTCGCTGATTGGCCGAGACTGTAGCCCAGGGGTAGCGCTCGCGGGGTGGTGGGCGTCCGCTCCCTCGGCTCGTCCGCCCGCCCCGGCTTGGTGTGGGTGACTTTTAGCTAAAAAAACAAAAAAATACACAATAAGCACTGAATAATAACACTGGGAGATAGAAGGACAAACAAGCTGACACTACACCAGAGTTAAAGGATGATTTGACAAAGTCATATGCTAGAGTCACATTGAATAAAGAAAGGAAGGTTAACAATCATACCGAAGCAAGGGATAAATTCCAGATAAGAAGAAAGGAAATTTCAGAGTTAGTTTTTATACGCGTGGAGACTGTGAAATTTTGATCCATTGAAAGTCTGAACGGACTGGTTAGATTGCCAATGGTTAGAGAATTATAATTGGAGTGTCTTGCCGCTCGGACACAGTCAGTATACGCTACCTGGAGAAAACAAAAAGTAAATTGTTTCAGGCAATTTACTCATGTTACATAAAAATAGTATTAATTAATATGAGCATTTTGGGCATAGGGAACAAATACGTATACATGCATATGCATATGCATATATTATATATATTAGAAAGAGGTAGTTTATAAAGAAAGAGGCCTCCCACATAATATCAAACGAAACTTATATCATTAAAGCTTTATGGACCTTTACCTTAATTTAGGAGCCGAGAGAACTTGAGAAATTGAGAAATAAAACAAAACTTGATGTAACTTGCGAAAACTGATTATTATTAAACAGTCCAATCACTCTGTATCAATAAATTGAAACTTTAATTATAAAAAAAATTGTTGTAATTAAAGCTGAGTATTTTTATTACTTAACGTTTCTAATTGATGGGTGGTTTCTAATTTTATAAGCTACTTAAATTTTATAAGCTACTTATAAAAGCTTTTTTTAGCTTAGCCATTGGCACAGGCCGTTTAGTAAGCACATCATTTTAATTCATGATGTTATGGCTGCATATCTTTTTCATCCCTTGTAAAATAACTTTTGCGATATTATTTCAATAAGTCACCACAAACTATATTATTCTGTCTACCTACATACTCAGGCGGCGAAGGCGTCTATTCTAAGCTGAAATAGCTGTTTGAATGTTAATTTTGTTTTGTTTTGTTTTATTACACCTGCCCCAATTGGGTCAGCTGTTCAGCCGACAGCACAGCCGCAGCTATTGCGCGGCGCATCTGAAGGCTGCATACAGCTGTTCAGTCCATGGACTGGGGGAACGCCACACCCACCTTCAATTATACCAGCTAATGCTGGTAGCCTGGTACCTATTTAACAGCTAGGTCAACTGAAGCAATGCAGAGTTAAGTGTCTTGCAAAAGGGCGCAAATTGTTCCAGTGGAGTCGGGAATCGAACCCCTGACCTTCAAGTCGTGAGTCCAAGGCCCTAACCACTAGGCTACAAACTCTTTTTAATGCTAATGACAATGTAGGGCCAAGTTCCCCAATCATACATTCGCAACCTCCCAAATCTTAGCCGGCTGTGCAACTTAGTTTTTGCTCTATTTACCACTTAGTTTGCTCTCATTTGTGACTTAGTTTGTTTCATTGCTCTATTTACGACTTAGTTTGCTCTCATTTGCTCTCTTTTTCTCTCCCCTTTTTCCTTTTCTTCACGTCTTTCTTTTTTGTCCCTTGGTCCCCCCTTTGATTTTTTTGTGCTTGGTTGATTGGTTTTTGCAACTTAGGCCTACCTTGTTTGGCCCTCGTTTCACCCAGCCGGGTCGGCCGGGTGTTGCGTATGTATGTCCCCAATAGACAATTTATAATGAAAATTTATAACTAGGCCTAAGCCACCTAAAGCAGATTTTTATTCATTGCACAGCTATGTAATAACTATCAACTATCCAGTTTTGAATAGGGCCTAATTAAATTAATTTTTGTACCTGACATGTAAATGACTAGGCCATGTTTTTACATGCTATTAAATCTGAACCATATATTATGCCCACTTATTTTCCCTATTGTTTTAAGTGTTATTTAGGTAGATGGCATCTGGCAAAGTTTTGTTTGCTATCATGGTGCATTATTGGTCATTGGTGCAGTCAATAGATCATGATACTGAAACTTGACTCATTTTGTGCTATAACTGCTATAGTGTTTAGGCCTACAGTGGTCAGTGTAATCCCAAGTAGCATGTAACTGGAAGAAGTCAATAGCAAATGAAAAATCATCAGATTGATCAAAATTCGTTAAGTGCAATGACATTGTCCATGCCACCTTATAATTTCAAAATTGCCATGACAGCCTATCCACATCACCATGTTCAGAATCAGAGGATTAGGCCTACTTTAGCACGCTGTGTACACTAGTTGAAAAATTATTCCAATAGGCTTATTTTACATAGATTCAGGTCATTTTTTCTACTACTATTTTTTCTAATGGATAATTTATCAACTAATAGGTTGTCCAAAAATATTTAGATTCCTGGTCACATTGGCAAAATATGCATTTATTTATTGCTCATTTTGTCCAATAAAATATTATAAAAGAGAATTTTTCTGGTATTGCAATTAAAACTTAATTAAAAGTTGTTACCAAGGTACACACCTTTATAATTGCTTTTATATGCGAAACAATTATACACAGTCCTTAGGGTACATACCTAGATTACCTATCTAGGTGCATCTGGGGCAGGGAAACACGCTTAGCTAAAAACTAGCAATTTTTTACAAATTTGTTGTTCCCATCCAAGTTAGGACTTAGGAGTCTAAGAATTAGTCTTAGTCTAAGTCTTAGTCTGGGCTTCTTAAACTTTAATTCTAAAAAATGACTTTATGTTTTCCTATTGACTTGAAACTTCACCCACTGTCTTGGGTTGTCTTTGAGTCTGCCTGTAGGATGTAGCTTTAAAAATGTACAAGTTTGCTTATAGTTTTTATGAAAAAGAAAATTTAAATTTTGTCTTGATTTACCTTCCTTTATTAGCAATAAGAGCTTTATTGCAAGGATTTAGTTGTTGCTGTCATTAGTCACCATTGTCAGGGTGACTGATTCAGATAATATTTGGGTGCCCAAAAAGTCTTTAAGCATTAGGCTCACCCTATAATAAATAGTATTAATTTCAATAGGTCCCCATGTCTCTTATTATTCAGTTAAATCCTATTTATTATTCACAGAAAGTTTACCTGATCCAAAACCACATGGTCCCACTTTGTGTGATGTTCCTATGTATTAGGTATTAGGGTCTTTGTAAAAGCCTGTTGGCTAAATGCCATCCAATTATAAATATGAGTAATTGTCAATGGGTCCCCTACACTCTATTGAAGTTTGATCAGGACTATTTATTCTCCCAAGTTCTCTCCAAAACACCCAACAAAAATTTTCTTAAAAAGAGTGTAGGGGACAACTGGTTTTCTTTTTTGCACTCAGCACCCCCAAAAGACAGACATAGAACTACCTAAGTCCTAAATTATCCTATTGTCATATTATACTCGTCAATGTTTGTTTTTCAAGCAAGGCTTTCTCAAGATTATTTATGCGCTAGCCGAACTTGACGAAATAATTAGTATAGCTAACTTTTAAGTTCTTGTTTAGGCGAATAAAAAACCAGATGGCAATGTGTAATTTGCTTTCAAAATGGCCTAAAAGAGTTCTGTTTTTGTGTTCGGCAGACTTCATGAGCATCAGCCTAGCAGCGGCTGCTGCCAATGCAACCGCTGAGCCTTCGCCATTCACGGCGACTGAAGATCCTGGAGGGGTCAGTGGCATGCCGCTGTCGAACTTCAGCACCAGCTCACCATCGCTGCTGGATTCAATGGGTGCGGTAGTCGGCCGCAGCTTCGTGCTGGCCATGCTGATGGCGGCCTCCTGCTGCACCAATGTTCTGCTTATTGTTGTCTTGCAGTACAGCCGCACCCTACGGCGGCGCTCAGTCTACCGCCTCATCTGCAATGTGTGCGTGGTAAACGGCTTGGACACCCTGCTGAACTGCACTGTGGCCTTGGGCGCCTCCATCGCCAATGGCTGGCCCCACCCCGACTGGGCCTGCCGCATGAGCGCCTTTGCCGTGTCCATGGTTGACCACCTGTGGCTATTTAGCCTTCTGCTGCTGGCATCGGACCGGCTGTGGGCTCTGCGCGATCTGGACAGCTACAGGCGCAGATTCCGTGTGGCGCCCGTCAGCCTGGCCGCATTCTCAATGTGGGCTGCGGCGCTAGCGCTTGCCCTGCCGCCCGCCGCCGCACCGCTGACTGTGCCCAGCTCCTTTGTAGCTGGCCGCTTCGTGTGCGGTGTCGGTCCGGCCGCGCCGCTGGCCTACGTGGTGAGCTGCCTTTGTTTTGGCTTCCTAGTGCCCTTCGCCAGCCTGTGCTCTGTCTATGTGGCGATTGTCACCATTGGCGCCAAGGAGAGCGAGCGGCGCGGCGCCATGCAGAGCTCTACCGGCTACAGCCAGGACCGCGTGGCTGTGCCTCAGGTTAGCAGAAAGCTAATAAGCCATTTTCCTCTCTTAGTTTAGCCAGATCTGAAAAAAGTTTGCCTCCGCAATCTTATAACCCACCAATTTGAATGCCATATCTGCCCAAACTGCAGACTTGGTCAGACTTAAACCTAGCCAAGATGACTGGCGGCCTGCTCGCAGCATGGATCCTCCTGGCCGGGCCCTACACTGTGGCAATCAGCATCGACCGGATCAAAAACTCTCTGGAGCTGCGCGACACTCTCAACAGGCTGCGCGACTCCACGGACCCCACAGTCGAGACCGTCCTGTTCTGGCTGCGCGTCGCCTTCGGCACCGCCTGTCCCTGTCTGGTGCTGGCTGTGCGGCCCGATGTGCGCAGGAAGCTCGGCCACCTCGTCATCTGCAAGACGCCCAAGTCAAGCAATCACGTAACTGACGGGCCTCGCCTACTGCCCGGCGGTGGCGTCGGAGGTGAATTGAACGGTTTCCATACAGACGTGAATGCGACTGGTACTGACTCGGCTCGGACTGGCGACGCGGCCCTGACGACTTTGTCGGACCAGGCTGCTGATGCTGTGTCCCCGGCAGATGCCAGTGATGACCAACTCGCTGCTGAGACGGACCTTGCTGAGCCCGGTGAGACGCTGCGGGTGCCTGTTCTTTTCGCTACCGACCGAGGCCTGCACATGGAGGTGAGCTATGCATCTCAGTAGTTATAAATTATATTTTGTGCTAAAATTATATTGACTTGACCACAAGAACATACGCCACTTCAGAATGGCTACCCGCCTGTCGTTTGCGACGTCGCCGACTCTGTGGTAGATATTCGTCAGACAGCGTTATCAGCGCATGAGAAGCAGCAACAGCAGCAGGTCAGTGCGGTGACCAGTGATCACAGTGGCGACGAGGCAGAGCCCGCTGCCGATGCGACCAGCGACTACGAGTCAGCTTCGAGGCAGCAGCGGCAGCCGGATGAGTCGCAGAGGCCAAGGCGAAAGAAGAGCGGCGGCATTCAGGAGCCGTCAGAGCAGAAGCAGAAGAAAAAGCGAAAGAAAAAAGGTGCTGCTGCAGTTGTTGAGGCCGAGGCGCCCGCTGCAGACTCTAGCTTCAACAGCCAGTCCGGGCTGCTGCTCGCCACAAGTGAACTCCCCGACGCTCCTGGCGGTGACGCCACGGCATCCACTGCAAAGCGGCGGCCGCGCAGGGTGCGCCAGAACTCTGTAGAGCCGCCACCGCCGCCACAGCAGCAGCAACAGCAGCAGTTGCAGGCTCTTCCCCCGTGCATCACAAAGTCGCCAGTCCGGCCGAAACCGCGCTCTGATTTGCCCGAGGCTGCCGGAGATGACTTGTCGACTCCCAGGGAAGAAGCCACAGAAATGACGGTGCTGCCCACTTCGCGGCTGCCTCCGCCGCAGCCGGAGCCGCCTCTGAAGAAAAAGCGGAAGCGGAGAGCGTCTCGACCGCTGCCGTTGATGCCTCAGCCTGTGCAGGACAATAGCGGCTTCATTGCTGGTGACGCTTGACTCTTCATTGGGTCTGACTATTCCCGTTGCCTGCTGCTGGCGGTCAGCTTTTGTACACCAAGAGAAAAAGGAAGTTTTCAGCTAATGAGATCAGAATATTCTTCTGTAGGGGCTGAACCGACCTATGCTTTCCGCTGCTGTTTTGCAATAAAGTGTGGTCTGCGATTCGCAGTTTCATTCAGCCGCCGCAGCCATTCGAAAAGGCCTGTTTTGGTCACGTATTTCTCTTGCATTGTTTGAAAAATCTCTGCGTCTATTCGCCTGCGGTCAAAACTTGTTTTAAATGAACTTTTCTAATCGGCGCGAATTCGAATTAGAGCTAGAAGAACTCGAATTCGGGCCTGCGCTCTCCAATGCAAGCAGTTTGCCTGCGTCTCCGTGTGTCCGCACTGGCCCACCTTCCGCATTCGCTGCTTCTAGTTAATTTTCTCTTCTAGGCCTCCCCCTCTATCTAGTTCTCTAATTCGCCACTCGCTTATGGATTTGTATTAATTTGCACTTACTATCTCCCAATACAGTTGCTAGGCGGTGCCTTTGTCCCAGCAACCTGACCCTGCACTCCCCAAAGGTATGATCCCACTATTTGTCACTGACCATATCCGTCCCCATGCTTTTAAAGTGTCTTTGTTATTTTCTTATGGCGTGCCTTTCTGTTGCCCCGTCCATCGGCAGTTTTTACTCTGCCTATTGGCGGGCTGCTGCAGTTCTATTGTAAATAGCCCACACTGCCTGCTCCAATGGCCTTTGACCTGCATAGCTTTTTGCAGAGTGCTATTTACGTTTAATTCTATGACTGTGATTGATTTCTTCTAGCTCTGCTGTGCGCACCTGGCGCTGCACCAATCATGTATCATGGCCTATTTTTCTGCTATATATACACTTGCATATCTACTCTTCAAAGGTAGAATTCCGTCAGTGGCGGGCTGTCTGTCTGTTTCTCATTTTTAGCATTTTCCTAAAATTACCTCTAGACAGGTCTTCGATGCAGCAAAGAAGCGATTAACTCGGAGTTGCATTTGCAGAATCATGTCAGAGGAAAGCCACATCGCCTACCATCCCATCCCAAACCTCCTGATATCTGAGATCGCTTCCGTGCGCTTTTTCATTCCGCAGCGTTTCCCTGCCCACACTAACTACGACATGCCGATAGCTCGAAAGCGACAGTCAAAGGAGAAGCAGAAGGAAGAAGAGAAGCGGCAGAAAAAGCAGAAAACTGAAGAAGAGTCTGAAGAGTCCGAGGAAGATGACGCTGACGATTCTGAAGATGAGGTGGAGACAGCGGGCGCGCAGGAGCTAGAGTGGTTCTCGCTGGAGGGCTGCGATCCGGAGCCTGAAGACGCAGCCGGCGTTGCCCGTCTACTGCGGCATGGCCAGCTGCCGCCATGGGCTCCGGCTGGTGCCGCGGCTGCCGTGGCTGAGCGGCTGACTGCCACAGTCGAAGGCCGCCGCTTTGCCAGCGTAGTGAAGCAGTGCATCCCGGACGCCAGCGAAGGAGAAGGCAACGGCAGCGACTCTGCTGATGCTGAGGATGACGAAGACAGTGTGCTCTCAGTTCTGGGCATAGTTGACGTGGCTGCCGTGCCTGGACTGCGCGAGAGCCTTGGCGCAGCCGCTCCGCCGCCTCCGCTGATGCTGTTAGTAAAGGCGCGGGCTCAGGAGCTGCCACCGGAGCTGTCGCTGCCGCAGCTGGAGGCCCTGCAGGCAGAACTAGCCAAGACGAAGTCACGACACAGCCGGCTGCTGCTGATCAGTCCAAGTTTGCCAGTTGGGAGAGATGGCGACACTGAAACCGGCGCCGAGACAGCGGTGTTCGCTGAGGACGAGATCCTGCAGTCGGCGGCAGGTTTGGACGGCTGGAAGGTCTTGCAGCCGCCCGCAGGCAGGGATAACAATGGCGATAGTCACAATGAGGCCTTGCACTACCGGGCCTGTCTCCTGGATGCAAACAGGCTTCCTCGAGCCATCGAACTGCTGAAACAGGAGGTCGGTGGCCGGCTGCGGCCATCTTAACGCTGTTCAGTTGCTAGACGTTGTTGCAGTTGACCTGCTAGTGTCGTTGCCTTTACCGAGAGCTTGTCAGTAGCTGCATTCAGATGTCGATCTAATAGCTACTGCTACTGCGTTAATCGTGTAGGTTTTGCAGTGAATCGCAAACCATTCAAATCCAACGCTTTTAGTGGGGTTCAAATTTTATTCAAGTAATGCTGTCGTAATTTGATCTGCTTTTTGTACATTGACGTCCTGCATTTGCACTGCTTGTGCGGAGTTTGATTAAATATACGCTTATAACCACCAGTCATCTTTTTCTCCGTCGACAAAGCTTGAAATACGCCCCTGCGAGCTGTCGGCTTGTGTCTTTGCTACCTTATTATGAGCTTATTAGATGTTGGCTTTGAGAACTCAATTTCTACGATGTTGACAGAGGACGGTACGGTACTCAATTCCTAGTATGAGTTAGGAGTTAGGAGACTCTTAAATAGAGCACCTCCCTCCACATGTTGCCAGCATTCCAACATGCTGGCAAACCTGCAGGAAGGGACAGGCAGCATCTGCAGCTCGTACAGCTTTATAAGCCAGTCCTGCTTATTGCGCGGTAGCCAACAATAATATCCCCAGACGGAGAGCAGCTAGCCTTGGAGTAAGCCGTGTGCTGTTTTTCCATCACACTGGAAGCCTGCGCCCGCCTTGCTGGGGCAGCTCCCGTATGTTTTTGTATCCCAGGTGCAGTTTAGTGCGTTGGGCTTAGCTTATCTGGACCATCGATCGATGGTCACATAGCTAAGTCCAGCTGTGTGTTCAGCCATTAGTGCATTAGCGCTCCAGAGAAATGGAGTTAGCCAACAATTTATATTTCCCCTAGATTGCTAATGCATGAATATTTGGAAAGAACAGGTGCAGACTTACCCCACTTGGAATGACCTGACAGTTCCTGTTTTACTCTCAACTATTTGCACTTGCCTCTAAAAAGGCAGCATTTTCCTATAGGTCTACTCAAGTGTTCTCATATCACAATAGGTGAAATCCATGCTTCCCAGCAGGAAGGTTTTGTTTTCCAAACAGCTCATACTTAAGGATTAGCGGCTGGCATAGTGCTTCAACTGTACTTTCACTTTCATACCCCATGCAACTCAATAAATTGACGATGAAAGATGCTGTGCTGTGATGAGCCGGATTTGTCAATTTGGCTGCTAATTGCCAAGTGGAGAACTTTTCATCTGACTACTCGGAGTTTCTCATGCAGCCCGCACTATTTGTACCAGAATAGACTTGGTGAAATGCGCTATATGCTACCGTAAGTAGGTATGACTCGAAAATGTTTCCTGATATTGTAATTGAAGCATTGAAAAGGCAGCTTTTTCGCCTACTGTTATTAACTCTGACTATTAGCATATCGCAATCGCCTATTATACGAGCGTATCATAGCCCATTAAACGAACCTAAAAGACTCAATAAAAGCGATTTCGTGAGTTGTAAAAGTAGTCAGGTATCAACTCACAGCAGAATTTTATTTACTGATGATAACATTGCATGTGCAAGTGTACACACGTGTCTGAATGGCTTCATGAGTATTCTCAGCTGAGGCTATATCGATGCAGCAAAAATTTGAAATCTGGCTGCTGCCAGACATAAAACTTTGTCGCAATATAGTAGTACAGCAGCCAATCCCTCGGCTCATGTCATCAGAAAACTGTGTCCTGTAGTTTCAGCGACCAGGAAAGATGGCACCAGCTTTCGCAATCTACTCGCTCCTTGGCCAAACGTGGCACCATATAATTTTCGCGAATTAGAAGGCGCAGGTCCGAGGATAACTGCCTGCTGGGTAGTTACACGCAGCTTGCATTCCAACCGCTAGCCAATGGCAGGCAACGAAGGATCACTATAAATGCAAATGCAGCTGCTCACTATTTATACTCCTGCGAGTAAGTGTGGAGAAATCTTGCAATAGTCAGCACTGCTGCCAGATAAATCGTTTGAATGGATGCAGAGCACACACACACAACTGTGCAGTCACTTGACCTCCAGCAGACTCACGAATCCTTTGCTATGGTGCTGCTGATGACCCCGGACTCACCACTGTGTCTGGACGCTGCCGCTGCAGGTGCCAACGTCAGCGATGCCGAGGCTGCCTCATCTGGCAATCGATTGGAGGCCCTCAACGTAGCCCTCTGCTTATTCAATGCGCTTGCGAACGGCCTGTCCGTGGTTGTCTTTCTCAACCGCGCCTTCGCCCGCTCACCTGCCTGCCTGCTGCTCACCGGCCTATCCCTGTTCGAGACCGCCTTCCAGATTTGCCAGGCCACCTACTTGGCCACCGGTCTGGCGCTGGTCCGCAGCCGCCTGCCGTTGCCGGGACCCAGAGTGGCGCTGCTGTTCGCTGCTCTGGCAGCTGCAGCGAGACAGGTGGGAGCGCCGTTCAGAGCTCGATTGGTTGGCGGCCTTCCGTTTTGCGAGCGTAGAATAGAAGTTTGATATTTCAAGCTCATACATTAGCAATTAATTTGCTTTAGTCCCACCGCTACACCATGCACAGGGCTCTGTGGCCTTCCAGATGGCCAGGAACTGGACACTGGCTGGCTTGAGCTTCCACCGCTTCGAGGCCGTCTGCCGTCACGCTGCCGGCCGGAAGCTGCTGGCCAAGTCGCGCTGCGTACCTGCGCTAGCCATCTGCGGCTTGGCCTGCGCGGGCGCCGCCCTGCCGCGACTCTTCGAGGTGCGGAAGTGGTATAGTCAAGCATTAGCGAGAAGTAGTGTGATGCCATTATTTATAGGATAAATACACTATAGCTAGTGCTGTAATCTATTTCTGCTGCAGATTGAGAGGAGAAGGTGTGACAATGGAGCTCAGCGAATGAACTGGTGTAGAGTCGCATGGCTCAGAATACAGCCTCTGGTTCCTCTGTAGTGACTTGTTTTAGTATAGCCAGCCCCCACACTCCGTAGGCACAGGAAGTGGTTTGCGAGCTGTCCGGAGAGCTGCCAGCCTATGCAATGTCAGGGCCAGTGCCATTCGGACCAGTGTTTCACAGCCGCCTGTACCAGCTGCTGTACCTGTCAGCCTGCCTGTTTCTGCTGCAGTCTGGCGGCCCGGTCATTGTGGTGCTTGTGTGCAGCGCCCACGTGCTGCGGGTGAGAAATAAGGATACTTTATTTCATTTATCACCCGCTAATTAGCTATTAGTTCATTATTTAATGAGTGCCTGTCCTCCCTCGATAAACAAACATGGATAATATGTGTGTCTAATGTGTGACGCATGGTAGCTCTGACTTTTGGCGTGAAGCCTGCCTTCAGTGTCAGATTGTGTTCCTCGCGCATCCCCTTTGATCATGCCTGACCAAATCTGGCTTTGAGCTCGTGTGCCGCACCAATGGCTCTCGCATCGCAGCTCTGAAAGCACGCGATTTCGATTATTGGATCAGCTCCTCCAGTTGTAGTGCCAGCGTCGATTGCTTGTACGAACTTCGATCGTATCGATCCGCTGTCAACGCCTGCTTGGGATTGAGAACTCTGTACCAGTCTCTTCATTCGCTTGCGCTGACTGCCCTGTAGCATGATTAATCCCGCGGTCCTACAAATGTATTCATTTTATCACGACCTGCACGAATTGATGCAGCTGTGGTCACAAGTCCACTTTTATATTTCCTTATGTGGTTGTTGGCATACGAGCGTATTGCTTAGTGTAGATGAAAATACGGGGTCTAAGCAACTAATAGCAATATGCGTTTGAGAATAAGTGAAAAAATTCATAAATTTTTCAAGCAGCAGTTTGATTATCTTGTACTTTTAGCTTCTCAACCTGAAGTCCTTTCTGTGTCACTGAAAACTGTCACCAGGCACAAACGGACTTTATTTAGATTTATCATTAAAATACTATGCAGTGTTGCAGTTACAGTTACAGTTACAGTTACAGTTACAGTTGCAGTGTTGCAGCCAGCGTCAGCAGTACAGTGAACCCGTTGACACAGATTTGCTCTGTCAGCGGGTGCTGAACAGTTGGCAGAGAAAGGGCAGCTGTAAATGCGCTTCTGTACGATTAAGGCCTGATCTAGCTTCTCTTTCCAGGTGCTGTGGGAGCGACAGAGATTCCGCGAGTCTCGCAACCTGCGTCGCCGACGCGCCGGAACCGACAAGCTGATCGCCACCCTCGCCCTGACTTTTTTTGTCCTAGAGACGCCGGCTTTTTTCTCCAAGCTGCTGTTCGCCTTCCGAGCCCTGCCAGCCGAGGTCGAAGTGACGCTGGCTCAGTGGTCAAACTTCCTGATTACGCTCGACTCTTCAATGAACGTCTTCATCTACCTGGTGTCCAACCCTACCTACTTATTGGTTTCTAGACGGTTGCTATGCGGCGGGGGCGATTCAGCATCGGTGGCAGACGGACAATTCAGCAGACGGCGTGGGCTGGCTTCGACTCTGGAGACAGGCACCATCAGCAGGAGAGTCGCCCAACAGACTCACACAATGCTGTGACACGCTTTGGTCCTGATTTTGTAAAATCATGAGTAGACCGTCTCATTGCTGTCTCATTGCGTCTCATTACATTTTTATCTGACTTATCAGACATCAGATTTATCCCACGCCTGAGAAGTTTGTTGCGTGAACTCTTATGGCACTAAGGAACCAAGAAAATTCAGTGCTCGGAAATCCTTTCTCTGGTAGTTCTCGATGAACCCTGCTCGCGATCACGCCATCTCTCCGCAGACACAATCTTCACGGATAATCCAGGATTAACCAAAGCTCCTTGTCAAAAGGATTTTATTCCTGTAAGAAAATGCCGCTAATCTGAACTTGGGAGTTCTGACATGAGCAGTGCGTTAGCTGCGTGGAAGTTGCACAGGTTGTGCGAATAGCCCAGTCAGCTTTATCGCTAAGCGTTGTCAACCCAGCGAGCGTGGAACTGAGAGCACGCACTGAGTAACCGAGAGGCAGAAATTTCTGGCCTGTGGCGTACAACTATAATCCATCGGTTCGGCGAAGACTTGCCAAATCCTTAATCAGTGGTCGCATTGGCGCTGGTTGTGCTGAACACGAAAGAATAAATAAGAACGTTTTGGTCAAGTGATTTTCTATTGCGTCGACAAATAATTTCTGACGTTTGTGTTTCTAAGGCTCACATTTTATTTCCGGTAACAGAATTTCTGAAATAGCGTTTAAATTTCTGATGTGGTGCGATCAGAATTCAATTCATAGGCAATGATTTCAATTTTCACGAATAGTTTCAGGTTTCAGCAATCGGTAAAAATTTACTTTCTCATGACTGTGAGTAGCAGGAGTAATTATGAGTAAGTCTTCTATGCCCAATAAACAACGCTAAATTTCAAACTCGATCATTATTTTAGAAGTCCTATAGTCAGCTGTGCACTGACATTCATGAGCATCCAGAATGATCCAATCTTGTAAAGTGCACGAGAACTTTTCCTTACATCAAGATGCTTAATAAAAATAATTGTTATTATTACAGCAAGATGCTTACAAACAAGAAACATATATTCTCAAGAGGCTGGTCTTACCGTCTCAGCTTTTAGGTCGTGACCAGCTGATGCTGTCTACTAGCCCGTATAAGCTCGCAGACGACCAGCTGCCCAGTAGAGCACTGTTTGCCCACTGTCACTGCCGTTGGTTCTTGATCGCAGTCGAGTACACAAGTCTAATCGACGAAGGCTGCCTGAATTTCCGCTACGCTGATGCCAGATACAGTCATGGGAAGGGAAATTAACTGGCCTGGGGACATGCAGCGCCAAGGGAAACAAGACAGCTTGGCAGTGGCTTAAATCCCTTATCAATTTATTTTTTTCATTTCCTCTTTTCCACTGCGCTGGGTGCAGTGCCAGGCGTCGTGCAAAGCAAGTCAAGGAAGAAGACAGCAGTGAATGTGAGGCAGGAGGGCTGATGGATGGCAGGAATCCTGAGCGCTGACTGACTAATAGGGCCATGATTGAGCCTGTTCTCAGCGGTAGTCACTGACTTCTGTGAGCCGATTCTTTCAGCGATTAGCTCGGTGAGCACTCCTCAATTTGCCAGGCGTGCATCTCGGCGCGCTGATGCTACTCGAAAAATTGCTTAGCGATAGTATCGAGCCTTTCTAACCTTTTAATTAATTCTATTTCGAATTTTTATCGAAAAAAATTCTTCGATTTTTTACTAGCTCTTTTTACAGCCTCTTACTAGCTACAATGTACCAATTCGCTCGTATTGTGCTTCCGAATGCCTAATCTGATTCCAGCAGCAAGCTGCATGGGCTGTGAGGCTGCTCAAGCATAATTATTAGCAGGGATCAGCAGGGATCGCATGAGAGACACACACCAGACACGACACGGATAGATAGAGAGCTGAGAGACATACACCAGACACGACACGGATGGATAGAGAGCTGAGAGACATACACCAGACACGACACGGATGGATACAGAGCTGAGAGACATACACCAGACACGACACGGATAGATAGAGACGCTTTAACTTGTTACTTGTTCTTGTCTCCAGGGTAATGGATTCGCGAATAGAAGCAAGGTTACTTGTTCTTGTCTCCAGGGTAATGGATTCGCGAATAGAAGCAAGGTTACTTGTTCTTGTCTCCAGGGTAATGGATTCGCGAATAGAAGCAAGGTTACTTGTTCTTGTCTCCAGGGTAATGGATTCGCGAATAGAAGCAAGGTTACTTGTTCTTGTCTCCAGGGTCTTCGACAAGAATCGCTGAATATCTCGACGATGCTGACTTTGGACGGCTTGGAAAGATAGTTCATCGAAATGCGTCATTCACGAAAGTCGTCATTCGGTTTGGAGCTATCGTGAAGTGTGTATATGAAATAGCCCACAGGGGTAATGGCGTGGCGAGGAATAGCGAGGAAAAATAGCGTGGTCTTTGTACAGTTAATCTGCTGAAACAAATTCAAACATCGCGTTCGCGACAGAGAAGCCAGGTGTGACGTCCGGATTAATTCACTCCTGAATCGCAAGCACTGCTGCAGCCATACAAGACGGCCAAGAAAGTAGTATGAAACTTTAAAATCGCTTGCGACGTTAGACCGTCTACTTTGCGACTGCTCAAACCATTGAAGGGAATGAATCCGTACAGTTTGAGAATGAACACCTGAAATTCTTGTCGTGTAGGCCACCAAACCAAAAAATACATACCATGCATAAATACATACATAGACGAGCCTGCATGACTTGTTGGGGTGCTGCATGCTCCACAAATTTCATCGTGAACAGTTTAAGCGTGCTGCAAGGGCAACAGGTGAGTCCAAGGAGTCATGGCACACCAAACGGTGGATCATGACCCCAATAGCCACAATGACACAATTTCCTACCCCTTCTGGCTGCTGCACATGTGGCTAGTTGAAAAAGTCCTGGATACACCACTGGCTGTGAGTGTTCACGAGCGATATGGGTCTCTCCAAACCAATACCTTATTTATTTATAGTGCGACAACGTTAGACTTGGTTCCCAAGGTAGCTTAATGTCTATCGTACTATTCGATGGTATAGTGATCAGCCACTGCTTTGGGGCCTATTGGTGTCTCACTAGCTATCACCTGCCCACCTGCTAAGGTAGCTTAGGTACCTGTCTCATTGTGAGCGAAGGCACTGAGTGACTGTCCAGCCCGGCTCCATCTGGCGCTGCATGGTCTGTTTCCTCTCTGCCCCGCTCGCGCTCCTAGGCCGCGCGTGTACTTTCTCTCCCCGTCAGGGATGAGTCATCACCTCTCTGTCCCGCGCTGGTCTCTCTTCGTTTCCTCGCTGTTTCATCAACGTGTTTCGTCTCACGTGACTGGCCTCTTTCTTTGTGTTTCTTTGTGTTTCTTTGTGTTTTGTGTTTGTGTTTCTTTGTGTTTGTGTTTCTTTGTGTTTGTGTTTGTGTTTCTTTGTGTTTGTGTTTCTTTGTGTTTGTGTTTGTGTTTCTTTGTGTTTGTGTTTCTTTGTGTTTGTGTTTCTTTGTGTTTGTGTTTCTTTGTGTTTCTTTGTGTTTTGTGTTTGTGTTTCTTTGTGTTTGTGTTTGTGTTTCTTTGTGTTTGTGTTTGTGTTTCTTTGTGTTTGTGTTTCTTTGTGTTTCTTTGTGTTTGTGTTTGTGTTTCTTTGTGTTTGTGTTTGTGTTTCTTTGTGTTTGTGTTTCTTTGTGTTTGTGTTTCTTTGTGTTTCTTTGTGTTTCTTTGTGTTTCTTTGTGTTTCTTTGTGTTTCTTTGTGTTTCCTTGTGTTTGTGTTTCTTTGTGTTTCTTTGTGTTTCTTTGTGTTTCTTTGTGTTTCTTTGTGTTTCTTTGTGCTCTTTGTGTTTCTTTGTGTTTCTTTGTGTTTCTTTGTGTTTTGTGTTTGTGTTTCTTTGTGTTTGTGTTTGTGTTTCTTTGTGTTTGTGTTTCTTTGTGTTTGTGTTTGTGTTTCTTTGTGTTTGTGTTTCTTTGTGTTTGTGTTTGTGTTTCTTTGTGTTTGTGTTTCTTTGTGCTCTTTGTGTTTAAAGTGCACTAAACATGTTCTCTGCACTGAGTGTTATAAGTATAAGTCGGAAGTGACGTTTGTACGCCACTGTCGTCAGTTGCTATAGAAACCGCGCACGATACCATCAGGTGCTCTTTAACTTAGCACTGGCCCTACGGAGGCCCCCGACTATAAATGAAACACCACTTCCCCGCTAATCTTCATGTGTTATTTCTTTTTCTAAGTTTTAATTTTTTTACTGGTCATTTTCTGTTCTACGAGTATCTGTTTGAAGTTCCGTGCCTCAATCTCTAAGCGTGCCAACGGGCTACTGCTCTCAGTTCTGGCCAAGTCCCGAAATTAATTTAGCCTTACCCTCGACCCGATCTACGAAGGACTCTGACAGCCTTTCGTTTTTTCGGTTTCGTTCCAATTTGAAACTGCATGCCTAATAGTTTACCATTTTGAACACTTATTTTCTTAATTCACAGTAATAAAAAATACAGGCAAAACAGGCTGCTTGCCTGAGCCAACCTACCAACTACTACTACTCACAAAGTTCCTGAACCCTACCTTAGTTTCTTCCCAAACCCTGACTACTCTACTCCCATATTCCCACAAAACACATCAAACTAACACTAGCTCCATCCTACCTACTTATTCTACCTTCCTGTTGCTATCTTGTCCAATTGTCCTTTCTCCACTGGCGGTCGGACGGAGCAGTCGGAGCAGGGATCTCTAGTGGTAGTCTGAGCAGTCGGGTCTCTAGTGGTGGTCGGAGCTGTCGGATCTCTAGTTTGTTAAAATGAACCACCTGAAATTGACAACACCTGAGTTTGTTTCTAAGCAACACGAATAAATAATTCAGGCTCGTTTTAAAGAGTTTTTTGAAATATTTGTGGACTTCTCCGAATGCATACTTTTAAATATATATTAGTTTGTTCTGTTGATAGAATTAGGTTTGGTTCACACTGTGGGGCAGAAGAAAGTATTGTAAAAAAACAGAATCATCATAGCCGTTCATCACTAGCAGCAAATACAAGAAGTGTTAGGGGCTATCTATGCAGAGCTTGCAGCAGATAAACACTGTGCTTTAGTTAGGCAACAAATTTCTGGATGCGTGCAAACTTTATACAAACTTTATACAAAATAGTAGACTAACGTTGGCAATTTTTCATTTTACTTTGCTACTATCAATCTCAAATTTAGTCTTCCTTACATATTTTTGTCTTAATATTGGTACAAGCTTAAAGCACAATTGATTTAGAGTAGCAAGAAGTTGCTAAGCATAAAATTATATCGCTTATATTTACTTAGCTAAAAATACAAAAGCCATAATAATTTTTCCCATTGTTCTGCGCGATGGGAAAGAGTTAATAAAACATTTGGGTTATTCAAAGAGCTTTTCACTCCAATATTTTGTTCCATCAAAACTGCGCAGAATCTATAGGTGTGTCGTGTCGCCACCATCACCATCTTCACCAGAGGCCCCCTTTGAAGCTTCATTATCGGCCCCGTCGAAGGCCTCGTTGACGTACTCCGAAGTGGTGGGCTGAGCCGATTCCAAAGCAAATGCTCCGGAAGTTTCTGCGGCCGTGCCGCCAGCAACAGCAGCGCCGCCGGCTTCGGCAGCACCACCAGCCGCAGCAGCAGCAAATGCCGCGGTTCCCCCAACGGCTGCAATGCTGGAAGCCACAACAGAGCCAGAGATCGTCAGGACTTTGACGATCACGAAGACTGCGAGCCCAATAAAAGCGATGCCAAGGACGGGGATGACAGACACCAGAGAGTAGAAGGCGGCACCAGGAGAGTCCTGTGGACCGATGGGTGGCCTAGAACTAGAGGTTGGAACGACACTAGTAGTTATCGATGCTGTTGATTTTCTTGTTGTTGTCGTCGATGCGGTTGTTGTGGCTGTCGATGCGGTAGTCGGAGCAGTCGGATCCCTAGTGGTGGTCGGAGCAGTCGGGTCTCTAGTGGTAGTCTGAGCAGTCGGGTCTCTAGTGGTAGTCTGAGCAGTCGGGTCTCTAGTGGTGGTCGGAGCAGTCGGGTCTCTAGTGGTGGTCTGAGCAGTCGGGTCTCTAGTGGTAGTCTGAGCAGTCGGGTCTCTAGTGGTGGTCGGAGCAGTCGGGTCTCTAGTGGTAGTCTGAGCAGTCGGGTCTCTAGTGGTAGTCTGAGCAGTCGGGTCTCTAGTGGTAGTCTGAGCAGTCGGGTCTCTAGTGGTAGTCTGAGCAGTCGGGTCTCTAGTGGTGGTCGGAGCAGTCGGGTCTCTAGTGGTGGTCGGAGCAGTCGGATCTCTAGTGGTGGTCGGAGCAGTCGGATCTCTAGTGGTGGTCGGAGCAGTCGGATCTCTAGTGGTGGTCGGAGCAGTCGGATCTCTAGTGGTGGTCGGAGCAGTCGGATCTCTAGTGGTGGTCGGAGCAGTCGGATCTCTAGTGGTGGTCGGAGCAGTCGGATCTCTAGTGGTGGTCGGAGCAGTCGGATCTCTAGTGGTGGTCGGAGCAGTCGGATCTCTAGTGGTGGTCGGAGCCGTTTGATCTCTAGACGTCGTTATGCCTGTAGTCTGGGCTGTTGTCGTTGTTGGATATACAAGATCGTCAACGAATGGAAGTACATTCTCCCACCAGCCGCAGTCCTGCCTGCGGAAGCCGAAGTTCAATTCCGGGAATTTATCGATTCCGAGAGCGCGGAAATACTTGGTGCGCTTCAGTCCCAGCTCGTAGGGTCTCCAATTCGGAGCACTCGGGTTCAAGTTCGGATTTCCATCCTTGGCGAATTTCACAAAGCGCCTCATAATTGACTCAGAGAGGTTGGCTCTATCCACAGTCTCTGCTGGACCAGGGCTTGTCGGATTGCCGAAGAAGAAGAACGCATCTTCAACTGCAAATTAGAAAATGAGGCGGCTAAGAAGGTTGCTTGATATTTATTTTGTTTTTGTCTACTTGCATGCTTAAATTTTTGTGATTTCAGAGTTTCGATTACGAATAGTTCTGGTAGAAAGAATCCAGTCGTGACATAAACTTACACAGTGTCGAACCCAGCAACGGCAAGCGCTCTCCTTGGAACAGGGCCATTTCGTCGAATAAATAGTAGTAGGTGGAGTTGTTTGGGCTGGCAGCAACGAACTTCTCCGCGAACTCGGTGATGTCGCAGGTGAAGTAGCGGTCGCTCAGTGCTTCCGCCCACTCTTGGATCTTCAGATCAAAGCTCTCTAGGTTTGACCACGGAGACTTGAACAGTTTCAGAATCTCCTGACCACTGGTGGTCATCTGGGTCGGGAACCTTGGGAAGAAGGTGTTCGACTCGACCAGGGCCTGAAATTATTCAAGTGATGCAGTTTTGTTCTTGAGTGCGAAAGAATCGGGGCAATCAAATTATGCACTTCACACCGATGTGAATAACAGCGACTCGCACCTGTCGGTATGTCTCAAGCGTGAAGTTGTCCTTGTTCAGAATAATGTCACCGACGATTCTCTCGAGAAGGAAATTTCCAGGACTGCTTGTCTGTCCAATGATCATCGGCATCTTGGCGAATCTTCCAGAGTTAACCAGAACCCACGGATCGTCAGCGAAGAATTCGCCGTCAATAACAGGCTGGAACTCAATGCCCCTGAAGATCCGGTTAAAGTCCTCTTGCATCTCGTTGATCAACTCGGGTGTTAGACCTTGCAGACAGTTGAGTACATCTGAGCTGCAGCTCAATGACCTGACGAACTCGGCTTGGTACTGCTTCACAATGCTAGGCTGATCACTGAGCGGATAGCTCTGCATCGGACTGCCCGTCATCATGATGACTCTCTGGAACGGCTTGCTCGCAATTGGCTCTCGGAGGAGGTGGTATCCAACGGAGATTGAGCCAGCCTCCACACCGGCCAGCGTGATGGTGTTCTTGTCGCCACCGAACGCCTCAATGTTCTTTGCCACCCAGCTGACGGCGGCCTCCTGGTCAAACAGGCCCATGTTTCCCGTGATGCCGCTGGCTACAGAGGTTTCCAGAGCGAGGAAGCCAAAGGCTCCGAGGCGGTAGTTGATCGTGACAATCACTGCATGCTCATGATCTAGGATGTTCCGACCGTTCCAGCGAGGCTCTGACGATGTGCCGACTTCGAAGAAGCCACCATGGATGAACACAATAACCGGATACGTGCCATTCGGATTTCCTGCACTTCTTGGCGTCCAGATGTTCAGGAAAAGACAATCCTCGCTCATTGTGATGGGAGTGTAGTACTTTCTCTGGTAGCAAGAGGCACCCATTTCCTTTGCTTGATGTGTCACTCCTATGGGGGCAGTTAAAAAAATGAAGGGGTAATTAGAACGACCCAGACATTTTTCCGAATTTCAACAAACTCACCATCTCCGGCGTTCCTCAATGGCTCCGGACGCTTGAAACGTAAGTTTCCGACTGGTGGCTCAGCGTATCGCACGCCCAAGAACTCGGACATTGTGTTGTTGCCCTGAGTCACCACAGTCTGGCCAACGACAGTTCCGAATCCGCTCACGGAAACACTGTAATCAGCAATCACATTGCCCTGGATTTTCTGTGTGATTTTAGCTGTCTGAGGAGCGTTTCCGATGGACATATCAGGCAGCGCCTTTGTGGAGTCTCGTCGGGTTTTCTGGCCGAATGGCGTTCCGTTCTTCACGAGACCATCGACGTAAGGCAGGTCGTAGTACCAGACACCACATCGTTGAATAGTTTTGGCTCCCTCGGTGGCATTGTAGCGATCGTCGTAGAGGTTGTTGTAGTCGGCGTAGTCCCACACTCCCAGCTTTGTCTTTTGCCATGTGGGATCTGCAAATATTTTGGTTTTCGCTTCGATTTTAACACCGCAGCATTGGAAGTACACCGGTTTGCGCGACCTTGGTGAGCACTGACTGGAGTTAGTGAAGGACAGGCTTTGGTGGGGTGCTTTGGTCGGTGGTTGTTGGGGTGGGGGTCGCTTGTGTGGGGTGGGTTTGGCGTGGCGGGTGGTATTTAGTTTGTCGTTGTGACCCTTTTGCGTCTCGTTTGCGCGCTAGGTTTTTTTGCAAAAAAACTGCATCTGCTATTTTATTTCAATTGCCATTTTCGTATTTATTCGTTAAAATTTCTGAAAATATACACTTTGATGGGGCTTATTCTTTGCGTGCCCCTCTGCTTCATCGTCCCACGTTGTCCTGCCTTTGCCTTCAACTCAAGTTGCGGCACGTCTACCTAATTCCGGGTATTTTAGTCTTGACCAATGACAAATAGTTTCCCTTGAGCTGATGAGTGAGCACCCAACCACTTGGTCAAAAAACACGAAGCTAAAATCACCTGATGGACAAGCTCACAAGTTATAGCTCAAGCTCATAAAAATCGGAAGCTATTTACGCTCGTACCTCAGAATTTCAACACATGCAGCATGCTGCACCTTTTCTTTATGCTTTTAGAGCGGAATGTAGAGTTTTACATGCATTTTATTAATATTTCGTCTACAGAATCTATATTTCATTCCATTCACTCCAATCCATAATGAGACACTTGTGCTACCAAAATACTCACTCGGCTGGCCATCTCTGACGAACTTCACAATGTCCCGCATCATGCGAATCGAAAGCTTTGTGTGAGATTCCGGGTAGACGATGCCAGTACCAGCAGGAATGCCGAAAAAGTATCGGAGATCCGCTTGATGGTCTGAGCCCAGTTGTTTCCGATCGACGTCCCATGGATCTCGAGCCGTGAAAACGTACAGATAGGTCTCCGTGCTCGTTCGGTTCCGACCCTTCTGGACGATCGACTCCCACACAGGACAAAGAAAGTAGCGATCACCCACAGCCTGACCCCAGGTGTTTTGCAGAGTCTGCTTGTCAGGACTGCCGATGTAGTCATCGAAGTACAGGTGGATGAAGTCGGTGCCGGTCTCGCTCAGTTTGCGAGGGAATCGTGGATGGTACGGGAACGTCTGGTTCAGGAACTGAAAACGGGTTTTATCAGTGTGTTTGTGATGAATATTGCTTCTAACTAATGAAATTTTCACGTTGCGAAAAATTTGAATGCATCTCAGAAACAATCTAGAGCCGTGTATCTCTCACCTTTTTGTAAGTCGAAGCATCAACGTCAGCAATGGTCAAGTTCTGATTCGCGAGAGCCTGAGCCACATAGCTTCCTCCAGTGTCTGTTGTGAATCCCATGAGCATTTCGGTGGTGGCTGATCCAGCCTCCTGATTTCTCCATGCTTCAAGGGGGTCTCGGTTGTTGAAAAATTTTTCGTCTAGGACCGGTCGAAACTCCAACGTGAGAAGCAGCTTCAGGAATGGCGTCTGGGCGTTCACGATTGTTTGGGCATCAAGTCGCCTGATGCAAGCAATTGTTTCGGTGATGCCGGCGTTTCCACATCCAAGTGCGAGAGCGACGAATGCGAGATTCAAGTCGCGCGTGTTCTCCTTGCCTCCATTGCTATCGTACCAAGCCATGGGCATCGTGGGGGAACCTCCCATCATGATGGCTCGCTTGAAGAGTTGTTTCGAATCGGTGATGCTATGGAATCCGACGGCAGCCGCTCCGATACCATGTCCGGCAAGCGCGATGTTCTGAGGGTCTCCTCCGAAGTGGCTAATTTGGTCACGCACCAAACCGATCGCAAGGCGCTGGTCCAGCAGGCCCATGTTGCCGGGAAGCTCTGCGTCGTTGAGGTACAGGAAGCCGAATGCTCCAAGTCGATAGGCCACAGTGACCAAGACGACATCCTCGTACGACAGGAGGTTTTCTCCGAATAGCTCGCGCTGACTGATGGAGCCAGATTCGAAATTCCCTCCGTGAATGTACACAATCACGGGATAGTTGCGTCCCGCCACCGCCTCCGGTGTCCAAATGTTCATATACAGACAGTCCTCAGAGATTGGAATTCCCAGCGTGCTGTTGTCTTGTGGGCAAGCTGGCGGAAGTGTCTGAGCTACTAGAGTTCCAGGAGCTCCGGAATATCCTCTCGATGGTGCGAACCTAAGATTTCCGACTGGTGAATCAGCGTAGGGCACTCCGAGGAATCTAGCTATGATTTTATTGTTTCTGTCGAGTCGAACACGGTGGCCGACGACGGTAAAGTCAGGGTTGACTACCACCGTCGCATTTCCGACGACAGTACCATCCGGTCCGATGGGGGGCCGAGTTGTTGGTTGAACTGTTGGCGGCAACGTCGTTGGATCCCTTGTCAAATTGTCCACGAAAGGGAGGATTTCATCCCAAAAGCCGCACTCCTGTCGTCGGTACCCGTCGCGGTACATCCTCGGTGGCAAGTTGTCCGCATCGAGAAGCAGATGCGACTTGTTCCTGGCATCGTACTTCTCCCACCTAATCGTTCCGCTGGGCTCGCCATCGCGCGCAAAGTTCACGATCACATGCATGATTTCGTCAGACAGCTGGCGCTGCTCGTCCGGACGAGCTGGGCCCGGGCTCGACGGATTGCCGAAGACGTAGAACGCGTCTTCAACTGAAATGAGTTTTCGAAAGTCTTGCTAATTGGCGTGAGAACCAGTCTTTAAAGCCATTGTTATGGTGCTGCAACCAAGGCTAGTTGCATATATCTGCTAGAATATTCACCTCTACTCGTGAAGAGCTCGGATTACAATAAATTCCATCAAAAACCAAAAAAGTTTTTTAGTTCACCTACATAGACTGGCGTGCTTGAGTGGTAGCGCCGATTCCTCGTAGTCTTTGCCCTCGGTGAACAGGTAGTTGAAAACTGGCTGGTTTGAAGCCTTGGAGTAGGCGTCGAGGAACTTGTTGTTTGCACAGGTAAAGTAGCGGTCGCTGACAGCGAGACCAAGGTCTCTCAGATCTCGCTCAAAGTTGCCCTGTCCGTTGTACTGCATGTAGTGGTTGCGCAGGCCAGTTCTGCCTGCGGTCGTCAACTCTGTCGGAAACCTCGGGAAGAACTCCGTCATGCGTTCCAGGGTCTGAAAATGATTTCAAGCGTTAAGAAGATACAGCAAACAATTTTAAATCCCGAAAGATTGCCCAGAGCAAAGTTAAACCTAAGCCAAAGTTCATTTGCTTAGTGCAGCTCTCGTATTGAAAGTTGTTATTACAAACTGGTGAACAACAGTCTTAAAGTACGTCAAAAAATTATTAGCTAGGAACGATGAAGAAACAGCGCATTTTAAAAGGACTTTAGCTGCATTCGAAAAGTCTGGCTAGCTCCCCGGCGAAAATTCAGCAGACATACTCGGAAAAACCGGTCGTGAAAATTGGCATGCATTCGTCACTCACCCGAAGATAAACGCTGTGAGTGAAATTTCTTGGGGTCAGCAGCACACCCTCCGTGGCTCGCTCAAGAAGGAAATTGCCTGGTCTGTCGACGCCTCCGAAAATCATTGGAACCTGCATCAAATTTTTAGGATCGACAGTCCACGGATCCTGAGAGATGAAGTCTCCGTCAATCATCGGTGGGAACTCAAGTCTCTGGAAAACCTGTTGGAAAACTTCCTGAGCCGCGTTGATTGTGTCTGCAGGTAAATCCCGAATACACTTTAGAACCTCAGCACCTTGGCAGCGCAACCTAGTTTGAGCAAAGCTGATTTGAATGTCTCGAGCTTTCTCCACGTCATCCGTCAGCGGATAGGACATGTACGGAGATCCGGTCATGAGCACCACCTGGTGGAAGCGGTTCTGACTTGGTCGGGCCATGTGGTAGCCGATCGATACAGCACCTGCCTCAACGCCCATCAAAGTGATGCGCTGCTTGTTGCCTCCGAATCTGTCGATGTGGTCGGCCACCCACTGGAGAGCCATCTCCTGATCCCAAAGACCGTAGTTTCCAACGATCTCTTTGCTGTCGAGCGAGAGGAAGCCGAACACTCCGAGTCGGTAGTTGATTGTCACAACGACGGCGTCCTCGTGATCCAGGATCATGCTGCCGTGCCAGCGATCTTCGTTGATGCCGCCGACTTCGAAGAAGCCTCCAGGAATGAAGACAAGCACAGGAAGGTTCGAGACGTCCCTGTCGGCTCTCTTTGGCGTCCAGATGTTCAAGTAGAGGCAGTCTTCAGACATGCTCAGATTGTGGTATATCCTCTGGATACACATTGGGGGCATTTTCGTCGCATTGTGTATGGTGTCTGAAAAATAAATATAAATTTAAGAAATAATGGCAGCACTTAAGAGCGGCAAAATGTTTTAACAAAGACTCTTTAAGTATTCATTCGATCATGCTGAGAAAATTGCTCGTACGCACCGGACGTTGTCTCTGGCTTCTCTGGCTTCGCCAATCGAAGATCTCCGACAGGCGGCTTTGCAAATGGGACTCCGAGAAATTGTGACATTGTGACGTTTGAAATCGTCCTAATAGTGTGTCCATGGACATGACCAAAGTTTGGAATCGCAACCGAGTAGTCTGCGACTACTTCATGTACGTTGAAAGTCGAGGATTGCTGATGTAGTGGGCCAGCCGTCAGTTGCTGCTTTCCATTGACGCTAGCAAGAAGCTTGAGGAATTCTTCGTCGTCGTTGGCTGTTGAAGCGGTCAGATTGTTCACAAACGGCAGTTCATTCTTCCAGAGGGGGCAGCGGCCGGTGTTCAGCCCGAATCCATCTTCGACCATGACTGACAGCACGGAGCCTGGACCACCTGAATCTTCCTGCACGACATCGTAGATGAGGAAGTCAGATGTTTGGAAGCTGGTCTGGTTCCATCGCGCAGGTGCTGCAATGAGTTTATACATGGCATTCAGTTGCTATAGATGTTTTTTAAACATGGAGATTCCAGCAAGCGAATTTACGGTTGCTTACCAGTGCCGTCCATGTACTGCACAAAGTCGTCCATCATCAGCCGGGACAGATCCTTGTGAGACTCCGGATATCCGTCTCGCCTCAACGGCTCGCCAAACAGGTAGCGAATGTCTCCCCAGTGGTCGGCTCCAACCAAGCCTTCCTGCACTCGGAATGGGTCCTCCACATCAACGTAATACATGTGGATTGGGTGTTTCTTGGCTCTCAACAGGTCGCTTGCGGCCTCCCAGATTGGACACAGGAAGTTGAAGTCGCCCATCGCTCTCGACCAGATGGCCTTGATGCGCTCATTGTAGTCGAAGTAGTTCCACTCGGTGAGGGCCAGCTTGAGGAACTGCAGCGCTGAGGCTCGATTTCTGTCAGGAAATCTGGGGAAGTAGTTGAACTGCAGCTCCACGATCTGATAAGGAGAAGAATTGGGCATTAATCATTAATTTTTTACCTTATTTACTATCGATTCCAATGCGGGCTTCAGTTAAAGTTTGGAGTATTTTTGTAGGAGTCATCTTCATCTTCATGTGGCTCCAAAAACTGTGTTGAAAATGATGCGACATTTGTCATGGAACAGTTTTTTTTAAAGTTTTAGGAAATCTGGTTTTGAGGTAAATGTACTTTTGCAGCCCGTCTGTTTGTTAGATTCGCGTTTGAGGTGGTGTTCGTCTGAAATTCACGGGCAGATCGACCCAGTTTTTTACCCCCCCCTTGCAACCACCCCTATCGATTTATTGCATGCGTAATATTTAAACATTTAACTTCCGACCCCACACACCTCAAGCTGAAGGCTAAATATAATACCATTGCCTTGGAGTTCTCTCAATGTGAATTTTTTCGACTATAGCAAATAGTTCACCAAATCGAGCGTTTTTCGACCTAGCCTAATAAACAAAATCTATGAAATTTTTGCTTCATGATGACTACTTCAAAACTGTTTTTCTGATTCGAAGATAAGTCAACTTGTATATATTAGTCAATGACCGTAAAAATGCAAAAAAGTGATCTCAATGTGTTCTTTTCATGATGGCCATTACAATTTTTTTATTTGAAGAGATCTCCCGATTTCCCTTTTTTTCTTTGCTGAATTTAAGATGCATGAGTATTGTGTCTGAAATTTAAGATGCATGAGTATTGTGTCTGAAATTTAAGATGCAAGAGTATTGTGTCCGAAATTTAAGATGCATGAGTATTGTGTCTGAAATTTAAGATGCAAGAGTATTGTGTCCGAAATTTAAGATGCATGAGTACAAGTGTCAGCTTTTGTCTGAAATTTAAGAAAGCATCGAGCTCACCCTCTCAAAGATGGTCCTGTTGAGCGACTCCCACGAGATGTTGCGTCTCGCCAGCGACTGCTCGATGTAGTACCGTCCTGAGTCTGAGCCCACTCCAGTCATATACGGCTTGTCCATTTCTCCCTTCCACCATTCGTCATAAGGGTGAATATTGTTAAAGAAGGATTTGTTGAACACAGGCAAGAACAGCAGATGATCTCTCGAGTGCTGCATGTTAAGCTGCTCAGTCATGATTCTGTCGAGAGGAAGACTCCTCAGACATGTCAGGACGTCGTCCAGCGGACCTCGACCGCAATCAAGCTGAACGTTCACAAAGTATTCGCTCTCCTTCAGGACCTCCGCCGTCGAGCTTGACCAAGCGAGCGGCATTGAGGGCGAGCCACCCATCAGGATCATTCGGTCGAAGTAGGCTTTCGAGTCTGTGACGGCGTGGAATCCGGCGGACGCAGCGTCTGTCCCGTGACCAATCAAAGTGATTCGGTTCCGGTCGCCACCGAATGCCGGGATCACTCTCCTGATAAAGTCCAATGCGAGTCGCTGATCCATCAGACCGAAGTTTCCAGGCAGCTTGTCGTCGTCCAGGAACAGAAAGCCGAGAGCTCCGAGTCGGTAATTGACTGTCACCAGAATCACGTCCTCGTTCTCGAGCAGCTGCTCACCTCGATATTCAGCCAGGCTGTTCGCTCCAGCTGTGTAGTTTCCACCGTGAAGGAACACTGCTGTCGGGTGTCTTCTGGATGTGTCTCTTGGAGCCCAGATGTTGAGGTACAGGCAGTCTTCGGACATGCTACCACCCGGCACTGGCGGGATCGTCTGAGGACATGCTGGGGGCATGGTCTTCGCTGTGTAGTTTCCTCCTTTTGGTAGTCCAGCGTTTGCGAACCGGGTTAGAGGCATTTCCGCGTACGGCACACCCAAGAACCGGTTAATTATCTTAGAGTTGTTTAACTGCACGACATGGCCAGCCAGAAGCATTCTCGAGGTGTTGTCGAGATCAAAATCGGTGAAAACTTCGTCAACTACAATTCCTTCAGGTCCACCTGGTGGCGCAGTTGTCCTTTCTGTTGGCTCTGTTACATCTGAAACTCGATTTTGTCCATGAGTCTCAACGTTAGCCATCGATTGTTTGCCTTTGACCGAGACAGTCAGTGTCCCTACAACAATGGCAAATGTTGCCAACAGCCTAAGCGCTGCCTGTAGTCGTCGTGGCGTTGTCATGGCAACGCAGTTTTTTTGGACGCCGCAAGAAAAAATGTCGATTTCGCTTTTTTGGGTTTGCTTTTATAAGCCCTTTAGCATATCAGCTGTCCGCCTTTTTTTCGTTGCCATGGCGTCAGGCATTTGCTTTGGTGTTTTGCCTATGCCATTTACTAAGATTGGTAATTTAGACTTTAAACCTACCTCTGTGCGAATTTTTATCTGTACCCAGCACCTTTCAAAGCGCTCGACGGTATATTTAGTAAATGTTTCGAGTTTGTTAATTACAACTGTTATTATCGATTTGGAAGAAAAAATCCCAGCATATACTTCGTAGTAGATGTAGAAGCAGAAACGAGTTTTTGTAAAAAATAGGTTTTTAATTATAACAAGCAAACACACTGGAGCCCTTTAGCAGCTATGCAAACAGGCTGTTTTGCAGCCACTTTCGCAATGGCTTATTTTTGGCCTTCACCAGGGCATCTGAATTTCTGCTAGAGCAGGTGCAAAATCTAAATTTAATGACGCACATAATTGCTAATGAGAAAACGAAAGATCAAAACTATTTTCTCCGAGCCCTTATCACAAGTGAGTAGGGGCCCACCTGTGCAAGTGTGAAGCACAGAGGCTGCAATCCAAGGCCTAAGGGGGTTTCTGGCTACCGCATAAATGGAGCTGATAGCAGCGAGCTGTATGGCGTATCAGTGACTCGGTTGGCTAAAATAGTCTAATTCCAGCACAGCCCATGTACATGTTATAAATACGAGTGTATAAAACTGTTGCCGTAGTGACATACAATCAGAAAAAACGTGCGTCATGGTTTTTTCCTAGTAGGCTCTTCATGGCATACTGGAAAGTGCTTCAATAGCGAAGAAGCAATGACGATAAGAGATACGATACAGGGCCCTGTTACAGCTCAGACTTTCCCTGTGCGACTTTGCGACACAACTAGTTTTAGTGCTAAATAGATTTATTTAAAAAACTTTCGTATCCTATAGTGCTGTGAAAATGCATTGGCACCAGCTGCAGCAGCGGCGGAACCAACTTTCAAAGCTATTCTACAGCAGCATCGTCGAGATATTCAGCATTTCTTGTCGAAGACCCTGGTGACAAAAACTGTGTAAACTTCTGTAAAAACATCTATGGCCAATCTACGAGCTCGTATATTTGTGCAATAATATTATACTATCAGTGGTGACAAAAACTGTGTAAACTTCTGTAAAAACATCTATGGCCAATCTACGAGCTCGTATATTTGTGCAATAATATTATACTATCAGTGGTGACAAAAACTGTGTAAACTTCTGTAAAAACATCTATGGCCAATCTATGAGCTCGTATATTTGTGCAATAATACGAGTATTATACTATCAACTACGAGTATATATTCTATACAACATAACTCACAATACGCTCGTAATAGCCAACACGGTAACATGATTTTTAAGCAGAAAATGTATGCCGATATTTGTGCTTTTGCCACCAGACACCCCGACGATAATCGTTGAATATGCCGATGTTTTGTAATTCTGAAAGCTGTCTAATAGGATCCAGTGGAAAATTTAGCCCCGTGTTCTGGATTGTCATGCCGATTGGTTGAATGTGTCAATGAGATGCATAAAAAATATACTCCAGCGTTCTTTCTACAGTTAGTGTCGCAACTTTTTTAGTCCTCCTTATTTGTTGTCTGCAGCTTGCCTTAGGGTTTGGCACTCGAAATGGCTGTCTTGCATCCTATATCACAGTACACTTATTACTTTTGCGTCTACGAAGATACGGAAGCCTGTATTTTTTTCATAAGAAATACAGCAATTTTCTACGGATTTCTCATGTCTCGAAGTAGTCACCACCCGCCTGCCGCAATTCCTGATTCGCTGAAACCACGGCGCCCAGGCTCCAGCACGACGTTCGACCGACACCATCGAACCATTCTATCGAAATCGATTCTCATAGCTTCGGAGCTCTTAAATCGAGTCCCTTGCCCCTCTGAGTTTGAATACTTTTAATATAATAGTTAATAATTTAAATACTGACTTTAAATACTTTGCCCCTCTGAGTTTCTTGAGCAAAGCATTCTCTCAAACATCTGTGGCGGCCTGGAATCAGACTCACTGCTTCCTGTCAGCATAACGTTTTTGGCATCTAAACAGTAGTAACCTGTGGCCCTCGATAGTGGCATGGAGTGGTGCCCTTGCTCTTAGCAGAAGCATGGGTACTTCATTAACGATTTGCGCACTATAGGACTCTAATGCCCTCAAACTTTGTGAGGCTGATCAGCTTTGAATGGACTTTTATAATGAAGCTTCGTGCACACGAGCTCAAAAGCTGTATACGCCAGGCTAGGTTCTGGAAAGAACAACGTGAAAGATAAAATTCGTTTCTTCACCAGGTGTGTGCGTGCACGAGTGTTCTGCTGTGTCTTTACAGGCCTTCGTAATTCGTGGAAATTTTTATTGTTTGTATTTTTCAACGACCTGATTCGCTGAGACGTCACGGGAGAGCATGTCACAGCGCGAGTAGATGGGGTGCAGAAACTGGTGTTCCAGGTAAGTAGAGAAGCAGCTGCTCCATCCGAATCGATTTGAGTGAAGCGAGGTGGACGCAATTAAATATGAATATCTATAGCATGGGGTGAGAAAGATGACAAGCAGTGCTCATGATCGGAGCAGCTAGGTGCAAGTATATCCATTGGCTAACAGTGTTTTGTACAAAGAAACTGCAAAATCCAGCATGCCACGAGTCTGACATGCTGGAGACATGAATGAGAGAATCATTGAATTCTTGGACGGCTACAGAGGCTCGGCAGAGCAGAATTGTCGCAAACGCGGACAGCAAGAGATGCTCATGCCAAAAGACATGAAGCAAAGCAGAAGACAGCGCTCACTCACCACGCATTGACAGAATGCGGTATGATTGAGCGGCTTGTCGGTAAATAGCTAAAAATATACAGCATGAGGAGCACGCAAAACTGTAGCAGAGGAGGCCAAGCAGGTGCTGAAACTCCTGTGTAAAAAATTAGTACTAAAGATAAGCATTCCATCTTAGATAACAAAATGAACAAGTTAACTTATCAAATTTTAGAAGAGTATGTCTGCATCTCGAGCAAAAAGCATTCAACAGAACTAACAGGCCTCGTGTCAGGGTGAGACAGTGACATGAAAAGTGAGTAAATGGGAAACAAGGGACACTACACAGCATAATTAAAAACGATCAGGTCAAGTCTAGGTGAGATAGATAGCTAAGCAAGTCGGTGCAGGGCCAGTGGACACAGCAAGAAGAGGAGAATATACAGAGGCGAATGAAGATAGCTGAGCAGCGCTTCAGTCAGGCGGACTCCTCAGGCCAGGTGACGCGCAGGTTGTCAGTGTCCTCGTTCAGCGTGTAGAAGGCCTGGTGCTGCTGGTGCTGCAGCGAGTGCTGACCGGGCTGGAGGCCGATCAAGTTTGGCGAGGCGGCGAGTCGACTGACAGGCAGCGGTGAGTCGGTGGTCTGCCAGCCGCTGCCGCAGTGGTGCCTGCAGTAGGAGTGGTCCGAGTACGGCAGTGCGTACCTTCGACAGGAATGGAGTAATTTTTATTATTGAAGCGCCTTATGTATTTATATGGCTCGAAAAGTGATGAACGCTTACTAATAGTAGAGTAGGAGCGGATGGGGGCAAATACGCACTTATCTTAAATGCTTTAACAAAAAACTGGTTCCAGTAAATGGCTTTAGTTTTGATGATAAAACACGGCGGTTATTTAGAAAAAATGCAGAGGCAGCTTGCAGAGGACTTGCGGTAGAAACTTACGGCGTGCAAAACTGCGGCATGGTGCCAGTGTGTACCGTCAGACCATCTAGTTGGTGCCGATGCATCTGCTGATCTTGTTGATGCGGGTAGTGTTGTTGCTGCTGCTCCTGATGATGATGCTGACGCTTGCTGGGTGAAACTGCGGCTGCAGCTGCTGCCGCGGCAGCCGCCTCGGCCTCGCGCCGCCGCTGTCTGGCCGCAGCGGAGCTGCTGGATGACAAAAAGATGAGGTTTGGGTTGCTCAGCGAAGCCTTGGATGGCCGACCGCGGCCGCGCTTCTGAATGACGAACGGCGCGACACCGAAGGCAGCAGCGGCGGCGCCGCCACCCAGTCGGGCCATGGTTCGGCAGAGGCGGGCTAGGCAGACTGCTTTGTCCAGGCGCAGGTTGGGGTAGCGCTTCTTGGCTTGGCAGACCTCGCAGCGGCCGCAGTCCACGCGCAGCCGACAAGAGTCGCAGAAGCCGCAGCGCTTGGGGAAGCGGAAAACGCTGGTTGAGGCGAAGTCGTCCTCGTCTAGAAGTGAATTTGCCGCCCGGTCACGGTCTGCGGCCGCCTCGGCGTCAGAGTCGTCTTCGGCCGGTGGAGGTCGGTAACCCCCGGCCGTCTCCATCTCGTCGTCGGTAGCGGACTCGTCTTCAGCAGGCAGCAGCATCATTTGTTCCGAGTCGTCCTCCTGTTCCGGTGCAGAGACCGCCGGCTCAACAACATCCTCATCATCGCTGATCTCGGCCTCCGCGCCCTCATCCTCCATCATATTCACAACTTCGAGATCTTCCGCCGCAACCAGATGTGGTTGAGGCTGGGGCGGAGGCGGCTGATGGTTTAGCTTGGTGGGCGCCAAGTCTGGAATGGTTGAATTTTAACTGGGAGCTGAAGGGTGTGTGATGGACAGCTCCAAGCTGCCTGCCTAATTGCCATAGACCTAGGTTGACCTCATAGTGGAGATGTGGCTTAGTGGGTAGAGCTAGGAATCCACTACGTCCAGACTTTAAGCTGGTGCTGGCAAAAGCGGCTCGATGACTGAATTAGCTCGCGTGCTGCGAGAGCGGCATTGTGGTTCGTTGACGAGAAAAAGCTGGCTAGGCACCATCGCTTCGTCAATTAGTGCCATAGACTATACTGCTGTTAGCATCGACTTGGCTACGGTTTTATTAGTGTTTGGGTTTACTACATGGAAATTATATTAGGGTGGGTGAGGCTATCTCCCCTATTCACTGACTGAACAGCTGTAAGCAGCAACGACAAATATAGTATTAAATATTTTTTTTAATGTAGCATCAGCGATGGCGTAGGTCTTTGTTTAGGGGAATAAAGCCACTACATTTACGAAGTATTTTGTATCCGTCTCACTGGGTTTTTGTTACCCCAGGTGACCAAAGTTTATTACAGAACCTCATCCGATAATGAGCAGTGTAGCAACATCGGCTTGAGTAGCCGATTCACCTACCTTCGTCGTCTCCGAAAGCACGCCGCCGCTTTGGCTGGCGCCGGGAGCGCCTCCTGCCGGCGCAGGCCGGACACCGAAATGCCTCGCCGCCGACGTCGCCTGGCGTCACGCCAACGCAGTCGCCGTGGAACCACTCCTGGCAAGAGTCGCAGGCGATCATGAAGCGGCGCGTGTCGCTGCTGCGGCACACGCAATAGACGGGAGCGGGTGCTGTGCTGCTGCCTCGCTTAACTTCGTTTCTACTTGCGGCTACCGCTGCAGCCGCTCTGCCGGCCTTTGCGGCGACGGCAACGGCTCGAGCGTTGCTGCGCGGGTGGCGCGTCTGAAGCAGATCAAGCAAATCAGTGTGAATCAGGTCTGCCTAAGAATGCCTTTTACTTCACTCCAACAACTAAAACAGAATGTTTTGGGGTCCAGCCTTAATAGCACTGAATCAATGTACTGGACAGCTAGGCCTATACTACATTCACTAAGCTAAAGTTACCATTTTTTATCATGCAAGCATATAATTTGAGTTGGCTTATCTGGAAGTTTTTTGTTAACTGCATACTTATACTTAGCTTGTCAGTGCATGACATCCCCAGTGGACCTGATTTAGTCTGCCTGCTGGTCCTGCTGCATCAGGTGACACAGCCTTTTTTGTTTTTTGTGTAAATAAAAACTGTAGTAAGTTACTCAAACTGCTGTATAAAAGAAAAGTTATTTAATATACAAGAGCTGAAACAAAAAACACACTAACTGACTGATAGTTCTGTCTGTCTAAATATATAAATTAATGCATTTTTCATATTACATAGCAGCATTATCAAAGAATCACAGTATTGGTATATCACATCATCACTGATACGAGCGTATTAACAAAAAATAATATGTGAAGCATTATTATATTCTAAACTTTAAAACAGGACACAAGTGGTCATTAAGTCTTCTTAATATTTAGTTCAAATTACTCTTAAAATTACAATAAAAAAATAAAAAGGACATATTTTTATGTAACAGGGCTTAACACTATACTCGTCTCTCTGGGTAGCATATCACTTGGCACAAGCAGTCTAATCCTTCTAGGGCACTGGTCTCTTTTTCTCCAGTCTTTGCTGGTCATTCTCTGTGGATCAGAGGGTCACAGCCCCAAATAACCAACTCAATTCAACTCAACTATTAAAATATTCAAAATAGTTATTAGTCTATATAGATAATGTATGATTGAATTTGTAAAAATGTGAGGACTATACTCCTACTCCAATAGAAGTTACAAAATAACCTTTCTTCTTAAAATATAATTTTAATTAATTTTAATTTAATCGAATAGCTTTAAATTATATTTTTTATTTATATTAACTTATGAATAGAGAAGACAGTTCTTCTAGTGTTTTAAGTTGCAGATGAGGGAAAACTAAATGTAGCAGTTGAGGGAACATTAAGCTACAGATAAGAGAAATGAAAAAGTCACAGATGAGGAAGTGAGGAAAAAAGTAACTCTAATTTAGTTTTATCATTTGTGCAACTTTGTTTGGTTTATGGGTTAATATGACTTAATTTTTACTAAATTTCTTTGGCCCAATTTTTACATCCCTATTTCTGTTTTTCCTTTTTCTACTATATGTTCATTTTCTTCTCTTTTACTTCTACTCTTTGACTTTTTGTCTGTAACTCCTCTGCTTTTTTCTCTGCTTTTCTCACTCAGCTTTTTTCTTTCTATAATTGTTTTCTCATCTTAATATCTGTTTTTCTCTTCTCTCTATTTTTTCTTATCATTCTCTTCTAATCTATTATTTTCATCTTATCTACTCTTTGGTTTTCTTTTTTTCTTTCTCTTTTTCTTTTTCTGTGTTTTTAGCCTTTTCTTTATTTTTGAATATGGGAAAACTAAGCTGTCAATGAGTAAAAAGTTACAAACCAAAATTTTTGCTAAATTCCCAAATGATAGTAAAATATTCTGCAGTCATTTTCTGTAGACTTCTTTCAAAGGCGTCAATTTCACCAAAGCTAGAATATTTGGTCAATATGCTATGATTTCATCTGAATGTTTAATCAGATTTCAAATCAATGCATAGACTGCAGCTAGAACCAATTAGGTCATAATTGTGATTTGCAATTGTGACTTCTTTAAATTGTTGACATTTAAAATTTCTATCAAAACCTTATCACCAAGTATGACTTGCATTTAGGGCCTACAATGAAAAGTATACTGATTCTAAACAAACAAATCTGTTGCTATATGTCATACTTTTGGGTTCAAACTAAGTTGCACAGCTGGCTTAGATTCTGGAAGTTGCATTTGTATGCCACAAAGAGTGGCCATCATGTGATAAGTAATTCATTCCATAGAAAATTGATATAGATAAACAATATCATTTTCTTTTTTCACTCAGCACCCCTAACAACCCTTAGAGACACATATTTATGAACCTACTAAAACTGAAACTAGGCCCTATAATATAATAGAAAATCTAAGTTTTAGAAGTCCAGCCTAACAATACATAGGAAGGCTAAAACTAATTTACTGTACAGATAAGACTAACATAATTACCATTACCTTCGTTTATTTAATGAAACTGACAGTGTCACAGGATAAAGTATAGGCCTAATATAAAATGGTAGGGGGGCCTATTATACTATAACATACATATATATGTTGTAGGGCCAAAGTATTAAGTATTCTTTTGACATTGTATCATAATACAATGATTTTAATACAAAGATAATACTACTGCTAGTGCTACCTTATTCAAAATATATTATCCCTAGGGGTAGGCCCAAGGGCCTTGATGGTTATATGGGCATAGGTTGCCCATAGCCTACACACATATGTAACAGGAATAGGTGCTTCAAAGATAATACATAATGACGCTAGAACTATAAATATCAGTGAAATAGTAATTGCTAGTTAACACAGATATTTTATCAATATCAATATCTATACATTTACAACTTATAAAAGGTAATTTTACTGCGCAATAAAATTGATAAAACAATAACTCATAAATGTATTTAGAATCAAATGACTTTGATGGTCAGACTATGGCTATATTACATCACTTGTAGAAGCGCAGCATGTTTTTATTTTTAAGGCAAGCCATTGAACTGACACTAGACTTCATCAGAAAGCAATCTAAGAAAATTCCAGGGGCATTTCCGCATTTGAACTTAAAGTCAGTTTCCTAAGTAATGACTTTATAATTGTTAATAGCTTCCAAACGAAAATGCTTTTATGTACGAGTTTACTATATTTTTAGCGTTTTTAGCATCTATTTAATAAATCTTGTTATAAATTATTCAATTTTTCGGTGTTATTGGATATTAGATACTTATTAGTAGAAATTGAAAGTCTTTATCGAATAAAATAATGTCGGCAGTACAAGATCCATTCGCTATTGAAACAGCCTTTCCATTTCCTTTTCGGGCGCATGCCTTAATCGGTCGCATGCACTTGTCGCTACAAAATTCTGTATTCTGTATCTCTTTCTCTGTTGATGTCTGCTGGTGCGCGGTTTCGCGTCTACAAGTTAGGTCCCGGTTACGAGTTAGCTTAGGCGCTAGGCTCTGTCACCAAACGGTAAGAGGGCTGCTAGGATGCAGCTAGTAGTGTGCCTAGTTGGCCCGAAGTGACAAAAGGCTCACAGCGCGACCCGTGCACCTAAGCTAGGTTGGACAGGGCTGGCTGCCGCAGCTCTTATGGGGCCAGCCCTGCAGGGGCTTGACGAAAGCCCGGACATTGTGAATTACGTGGACCGTGCTGAGAGGGTGCCACTGCTTCAGTAATGCGGATGGCGCAGTTGCAACAGCAGGCTCAGCAGGTCCCAAGGGGCCGTCTTCGAGGTAAAAGACCGTCAAATACGACAGGAACAATTTTAATGCGACCGACTTTTAGGTGATGGTTCACTGCCTGCACTGCCTGCACTAAACATCTGAACTTTTTTGGTCAGGTAAAAATGAATTAGCTATTTTAGCTATTATCTTGGCAGTTATTTAGATTTAAACCCTTAAGTTTGAACTTATAGGATACGCAAGCTTTCAGGCTTTTTCCCACACTGCCATGAAACGAGGCCAAAACACACAATTGTACATAATTTTTTAATGACCATGCATCTTAATATCACATATATGTACACCAAAAATGAGTCATTTGATGGCAGTATGAACGAGCTTTTTGGAATGGGCCTAAATGTACAGGAATTGCGCGAAAACATAACCGTACAGTCTTGGAGCGGCCGCGTACTGGCCTTGAATGAGATATAGCTGAAAACATGTGGCTTGAAGGTAAAATCGTCACTCGGGGGTGAAAGCAGCTGTGCACATAGCTCGTACTCGTAGCAAGACGAAGCTTAGTTTTGAGGACCAACTGACTCCGTGAGGTCTTGTACTCTGCAATGAATCTCATATGTATTTCATACACCTTTGATCATTATAATTTAACTAGACAAGAGCTTGTAATTTAGCTCACAAGAGACAGCGACAACTCAGCAGTTCCGAAATCTCAAGCGTCATGCGCAGCGGCAGCTTGAACTGCAAACTTTCCAAACTGCACGAGTAAATGGCACTGCGCGACAGCCTAGACCGACTCTGCACCCAGTTGAAGCCGATCATCGTGCTTGGCATTGGCTGCGCCTGCTCACTGCTCATCGCCACCAACATCCGCTGCCGTGGCTCTGTGGTGGCATACTTGGCCCAAGAGTCTCCGTCCGCTGTGCCCAAGTTCGCCGAAGATTGGCTGGCTGCCGCACCAGGCGTGTTCACTTACCTTTTTGTGCCTTTGTTCACAGGTGCGGGTCTTCAGTGTTTGCAAGGCTTAACATTTGGATACCGAGCCATTTTGCCTCCCGTTTTTATACCAAGGGGGAATTTCTGGCCCCCTTTTGAAATTTATTTCGCAGCGCCCGAATGCTAGCACAGATTAGGCAAGGGTGTCCTGTGGCTTTGTTGCGCCTGATATTTTGACTGATTGGTTGACAGATTAGGCAAGGGTGTCCTGTGGCTTTGTTGCGCCAGATATTTTGACTGATTGGTTGACAGATTAGTCAAGGGTGTCCTGTGGCTTTGTTGCGCCTGATATTTTGACTGATTGGTTGACAGATTAGGCAAGGGTGTCCGGTGGCTTTGTTGCGCCTGATATTTTGACTGATTGGTTGACAGATTAGGCAAGGGTGTCCTGTGGCTTTGTTGCGCCTGATATTTTGACTGATTGGTTGACAGATTAGGCAAGGGTGTCCTGTGGCTTTGTTGTGCCTGATATTTTGACTGATTGGTTGACAGATTAGGCAAGGGTGTCCTGTGGCTTTGTTGCGCCTGATATTATGACTGATTGGTTGACAGATTAGGCAAGGGTGTCCTGTGGCTTTGTTGCGCCTGATATTTTGACTGATTGGTTGACAGATTAGGCAAGGGTGTCCTGTGGCTTTGTTGCGCCTGATATTTTGACTGATTGGTTGACAGATTAGGCAAGGGTGTCCTGTGGCTTTGTTGCGCCTGATATTTTGACTGATTGGTTGACAGATTAGGCAAGGGTGTCCTGTGGCTTTGTTGCGCCTGATATTTTGACTGATTGGTTGACAGATTAGGCAAGGGTGTCCTGTGGCTTTGTTGCGCCTGATATTTTGACTGATTGGTTGACAGATTAGGCAAGGGTGTCCTGTGGCTTTGTTGCGCCTGATATTTTGACTGATTGGTTGACAGATTAGGCAAGGGTGTCCTGTGGCTTTGTTGCGCCTGATATTTTGACTGATTGGTTGACAGATTAGGCAAGGGTGTCCTGTGGCTTTGTTGCGCCAGATATTTTGACTGATTGGTTGACAGATTAGTCAAGGGTGTCCTGTGGCTTTGTTGCGCCTGATATTTTGACTGATTGGTTGACAGATTAGGCAAGGGTGTCCGGTGGCTTTGTTGCGCCTGATATTTTGACTGATTGGTTGACAGATTAGGCAAGGGTGTCCTGTGGCTTTGTTGCGCCTGATATTTTGACTGATTGGTTGACAGATTAGGCAAGGGTGTCCTGTGGCTTTGTTGTGCCTGATATTTTGACTGATTGGTTGACAGATTAGGCAAGGGTGTCCTGTGGCTTTGTTGCGCCTGATATTATGACTGATTGGTTGACAGATTAGGCAAGGGTGTCCTGTGGCTTTGTTGCGCCTGATATTTTGACTGATTGGTTGACAGATTAGGCAAGGGTGTCCTGTGGCTTTGTTGCGCCTGATATTTTGACTGATTGGTTGACAGATTAGGCAAGGGTGTCCTGTGGCTTTGTTGCGCCTGATATTTTGACTGATTGGTTGACAGATTAGGCAAGGGTGTCCTGTGGCTTTGTTGCGCCTGATATTTTGACTGATTGGTTGACAGATTAGGCAAGGGTGTCCTGTGGCTTTGTTGTGCCTGATATTTTGACTGATTGGTTGACAGATTAGGCAAGGGTGTCCTGTGGCTTTGTTGCGCCTGATATTTTGACTGATTGGTTGACAGATTAGGCAAGGGTGTCCTGTGGCTTTGTTGCGCCTGATATTTTGACTGATTGGTTGACAGATTAGGCAAGGGTGTCCTGTGGCTTTGTTGTGCCTGATATTTTGACTGATTGGTTGACAGATTAGGCAAGGGTGTCCTGTGGCTTTGTTGTGCCTGATATTTTGACTGATTGGTTGACAGATTAGGCAAGGGTGTCCTGTGGCTTTGTTGCGCCTGATATTTTAGGCCTGATCAGTGAAATTGGAGAAATTCGTAGCAGGGTGTCCATTATTAGTGGCTTAGTTCCACCTGTTGTAGCCCTTGAGACGGCCTAGCAGTCCGTCTATGTAAAGGTAGGTGATCACCGAAGACGAGAGATAAGTATCGTATGCTTGCGTTGCTCCGCAGCTTCACGCCAGTTTGGTGAATTATTAGGATTGAATTATATTTTTCCAAAAATACAAAAAAAAATATTTTTTTAATAATATACTTCCATTCGAAAAAGCAAGTGTACAATTGTTAGCTATTGAGTGGATTTCAGGGATAGCATATCTTCATTTGCGATTGATACGGCTCATAGGTCTGGTGGACGGCTTCAAGCTGAGCTACCCGCTCTGCATGCTTGGCTCGGGCGCCGCAGTCCTGCTTGGCTCCCTGCTGCCCCATGTTGCAGCCTGCCAATCCTGCACGCAGCTCCTTCTGCCAGTTGATGCCGCTGTTGGCGGCCTTGGCGCCAGTCTCATGCTCTCTGTGGTTCTGCTCGCCACAGACGACTGTTTCCCATCTGAGTCCGGCATTCGAACTCTGGCTACGACACTGGTGCAGGTAAAGTTGTTTCATTTCCCTGGCCTGGTCTCAGGATATGTTCTAGGCCTACCCAAGTTTACAAGGATCCAAAGATTTTCAATTCCAAATTATCCAAGGGCGTCGCGTTTGCGGGCTTCTTTCTGGTGGAAGCACAGGCCGCCCTCACTCAGCGGCTGGGCTGGCGCGGGGCGCTGCTGGTCCATGGCGCGGCAGCCGCCCTCCTCGGCTTACTCGGTGCTGCAACATTCCCTAAGCGTCGGCCGCCGCGTCCTGTTGACTTGACAGTCAGCGCAATCGACATTCTGCGGGACCGTCGCGAGTGGAAGCTTCGACTGCTCAGTTTGTCTCAGGTGCTATATTATTTATGACGAATAGCCAAAAACAAAATGCTTGCGTTTTAACAGAAAGTTTTGTCTCGCTTCTATCAAATCCTACTTACATCCTTGAGCAGCCTGCTCACATCCTTAAGCAGCATACTCATATCCTGAAGCAGCCATTTCATAACCTGAAGCAGCCATTCATAACCTGAAGCAGCCAGTTCATAACCTGAAGCAGCCATTTCATAACCTGAAGCAGCCAATTCATAACCTGAAGCAGCCATTTCATAACCTGAAGCAGCCAATTCATATCCTGAAGCAGCCAATTCATAACCTGAAGCAGCCAATTCATATCCTGAAGCAGCCATTTCATAACCTGAAGCAGCCAATTCATATCCTGAAGCAGCCAATTCATAACCCGAAGCAGCCAATTCATATCCTGAAGCAGCCAATTCATAACCTGAAGCAGCCAATTCATAACCCGAAGCAGCCAATTCATATCCTGAAGCAGCCAATTCATAACCCGAAGCAGCCAATTCATAACCTGAAGCAGCCAATTCATAACCCGAAGCAGCCAATTCATATCCTGAAGCAGCCTACTAGCATACCAGAGCCGCCTTCTCACCCTCCACTGATTCCGATGATATAGTGATTTTGACTCCATTCTCTATGTAATGCATGCCACAGGCTGAGCTGGAGTCCAGCCGCACCGTGCTGCTTTGGCTGCTGGAGCGGCTGCTTGCCGCGTTGGTTTCCGATGGTGCTTTCCAGTTTCTGATGGCTCGCTCCGGAGCCGCGCGTCACGCACCCGCACAGCAGCTGCTGATGACCGATGGCATTCTGCCAGCGCTTTTATTCTCAGGGGGCTCCACAGCCTCCTACTTGGGCGGGGCGGTGCTCGGCTGTCTCCTACCAGGTCAGCCGCTGCTGATTGGCCATGCAGCCTCCGCTCTGTTGGTGGGCTGTACAATCCTCGGCTGGTCAGCTGTTCTTGGCTCCAGTCGGCTCCGGAACGCCGAACTCCTGCTAGCCTGGGCCTGTGGCCTTGGAGTCGGCGGCATCGGCAGCTGCGCATACGCTGCCGGGGAGGTTGCCACAGGAGTCCAGGCACGGTCCGTCTACCCCTTCAGTCGACTCGCTGGCGGTCTGGCCATCGTCACCGAGCTAGCAGCCCGTCACGTACTGCCGATTGGCGGCACTCAGATTTGGGAGCAACGACTTCTCCTGCGGCTACTGTTGCTTCTGTGTGCAGCTCAGCTGGGCGCCCTGCTAATTCTCATTCAACGAGTCTATGGTAGACGCCTGACCTATTCTAGTCCGCTGGTGGCCAAAAAATGACAGCCGTTCTCTTGGTTGTTCGTTTTATATTGAATTTAAATCCGAGTATCAACATGGAAATTTTTTTAATTTCGACGCGTTTCGCACTTCAAGATGCATCTTCAGGTATATTTTGGAAAGAAGGTAAGTAAATCGAAAAAGGCGAATTAAAAATAATCATACAATCTATGGATTTAACCAGTGAGTAAATATTTCAATGCACATAGCAGCCAGAGGTCGGTGGTTCGGATGTAGTCGGTTCATCGAAATTTTCATGAAATTCTATCTTGTTACTCGGATTTATATTCATTCTATAATCAGCAACAGTCAAAAGTTCCACCCTACAAGCTAGAATAATTATTCTTTCTTATTGCAAGTCCCGCAACTTACTGCACGCGCGAAGCTCATTGAGAACGCGGCACCAAGCCGAGCCGATGCTGTCAACTAAAAGAACAGCTACACTGCGCTTGCCTTCCCAGTCCCCAGACATGAATCCTATCGAGCATGAATCCTATTTTCATCGCACTTGAATTATGGATGAACTTTTGAATGTGGCTGAGCATACTTGCCGAGCGCACATCCTCACCAAATTATCATTGAATTAGGAGCTATTACTGCTGCTGCGAGTACATCTCATTTTACGTCTTATACTAATGCTCATTATATTCCATTCATCTTGCCGTCATTGCGTGGTATCTGTCTCTTTGCGCTTTTGTTTACCATCTTCTTGTAATGGTTGTTGAAATGAACCACCTGAAATAGACAACACCTGAGTTTGTTTCTAAGCAACACAAATAAATAATTCAGGCTCAGAGTTTTTTTCAATAGAGATACTTTTAAATATTAGTTTGTTCTGTTGATAGAATTAGGTTTGGTTCACACTGTGGGGCGGAAGAAAGTATTTAAAAAAAACTGAATCATCATAGCCGTTCATCACTAGCAGCAAATACAAGAAGTGTTAGGGGCTATCTATGCAGAGCTTGCAGCAGATAAACACTGTGCTTTAGTTAGGCAACAAATTTCCGGATGCGTGCAAGCTTTGAGCTTTGCTTTGCTAGAAGGCGAATTTATACAAAATAGTAGGCTAACGTTGGCAATTTTTCATTTTACTTTGCTACTATCAATCTCAAATTTAGTCTTCCTTACATATTTTTGTCTTAATATTGGTACAAACTTAAAGCACAATTGTTTCAAAGCAGCAAGAAGTTGTTAAGCAGAAAATTATATCGCTTTCATTTACCAGCTACTTAGCTAAAAATACAAAAGCTACATAAAGTTTTCCCCTTGTTGTGTGCAAATAGCGACATTTGAAAGAGTTGATAAAACATTTGGTTTCATTATTCAAAGAGCTTTTTCACTCCAATATCTTGTTCGATCAAAACTGCGCAGAATCTATAGGTGTGTCGTGTCACCAGCATCACCTTCTTCACCAGAGGCCCCCTTTGAAGCTTCATTATCGGCCCCGTCGAAGGCCTCGTTGACGTACTCCGAAGTGGTGGGCTGAGCAGAATCCAAAGCAAATCCGCCAGCCTCAGCAGCGCCGCCGGCTTCGGCAGCACCGCCAGCCGCAGCTGCAGCAAATGCCGCAGTTCCCCCAACGGCTGCAGTGCTGGGAGCCACAACAGAGCCAGAGCTCGTCAGGACTTTGATGATCACGAAGACTGCGAGCCCAATAAAAGCGATGCCAAGGACGGGAATGACAGACACCAGAGAGTAGAAGGCGGCACCAGGAGAGTCCTGTGGACCGATGGGTGGCCTAGAGCTAGAGGTTGGAGCGACACTAGTAGTTATCGATGCTGTTGTTGTCGTCGATGTGGTTGTTGTGGTTGTCGATGCTGTTGTCGACTGCGTCGTTATGTCTGTAGTCTGGGCTGTTGTCGTTGCTGGATAGACAAGATCGTCAACGAAAGGAAGTACATTCTCCCACCAGCCGCAGTCCTGCCTGCGGAAGCCGAAGTTCAATTCTGGGAATTTATCGATTCCGAGAGCGCGGAAATACTTGGTGCGCTTCAGTCCCAGCTCGTAGGGTCTCCAATTCGGAGCACTCGGGTTCAAGTTCGGATTTCCGTCCTTGGCGAATTTCACAAAGCGCCTCATAATTGACTCAGAGAGGTTGGCTCTATCCACAGTCTCTGCTGGACCAGGGCTTGTCGGATTGCCGAAAAAGAAGAACGCATCTTCAACTGCAAATTAGAAAATGAGGCGGCTAAGAAGGTTGCTTGATATTTATTTTGTTTTTGTCTACTTGCATGCTTAAATTTTTGTGATTTCAGAGTTTCGATTACGAATAGTTCTGGTAGAAAGAATCCAGTCGTGACAGAAACTTACACAGTGTCGAACCCAGCAACGGCAAGCGCTCTCCTTGGAACAGGGCCATTTCGTCGAATAAATAGTAGTAGGTGGAGTTGTTTGGGCTGGCAGCAACGAACTTCTCCGCGAACTCGGTGATGTCGCAGGTGAAGTAGCGGTCGCTCAATGCTTCCGCCCACTCTTGGATCTTCAGATCAAAGCTCTCTAGGTTTGACCACGGAGACTTGAACAGTTTCAGAATCTCCTGACCGCTGGTGGTCATCTGGGTCGGGAACCTTGGGAAGAAGGTGTTCGACTCGACCAGGGCCTGAAATTATTCAAGTGATGCAGTTTTGTTCCTGAGTGCGAAAGAATCGGGGCAATCAAATTATGCGCTTCAGACCGATGTGAATAACAGCGACTCGCACCTGTCGGTATGTCTCAAGCGTGAAGTTGTCCTTGTTCAGAATAATGTCACCGACGATTCTCTCGAGAAGGAAATTTCCAGGACTGCTTGTCTGTCCAATGATCATCGGCATCTTGGCGAATCTTCCAGAGTTGACCAGAACCCACGGATCGTCAGCGAAGAATTCGCCGTCAATAACAGGCTGGAACTCAATGCCCTTGAAGATCCGGTTAAAGTCCTCTTGCATCTCGTTGATCAACTCGGGTGTTAGACCTTGCAGACAGTTGAGTACATCTGAGCTGCAGCTCAATGACCTGACGAACTCGGCGCTATATAGCTTCACAATGCTAGGCTGATCGCTGAGCGGATAGCTCTGCATCGGACTGCCCGTCATCATGATGACTCTCTGGAACGGCTTGCTCGCAATTGGCTCTCGGAGGAGGTGGTATCCAACGGAGATTGAGCCAGCCTCCACACCGGCCAGCGTGATGGTGTTCTTGTCGCCACCGAACGCCTCAATGTTCTTTGCCACCCAGCTGACGGCGGCCTCCTGGTCAAAGAGGCCCATGTTTCCCGTGATGCCGCTGGCTACAGAGGTTTCCAGAGCGAGGAAGCCAAAGGCTCCGAGGCGGTAGTTGATCGTGACAATCACTGCATGCTCATGATCCAGGATGTTTCGACCGTTCCAGCGAGGCTCTGACGATGTGCCGACTTCGAAGAAGCCACCATGGATGAACACAATAACCGGATACGTGCCATTCGGATTTCCTGCACTTCTTGGCGTCCAGATGTTCAGGAAAAGACAATCCTCGCTCATTGTGATGGGAGTGTAGTACTTTCTCTGGTAGCAAGAGGCACCCATTTCCTTTGCTTGATGTGTCACTCCTATGGGGGCAGTTAAAAAATGTAGGGGTAATTAGAACGACCCAGACATTTTTCCGAATTTCAACAAACTCACCATCTCCGGCGTTCCTCAATGGCTCCGGACGCTTGAAACGTAAGTTTCCGACTGGGGGCTCAGCGTATCGCACGCCCAAGAACTCGGACATTGTGTTGTTGTCCTGAGTCACCACAGTCTGGCCAACGACAGTTCCGAATCCGCTCACGGAAACACTGTAATCAGCAATCACATTGCCCTGGATTTTCTGTGTGATTTTAGCTGTCTGAGGAGCGTTTCCGATGGACATATCAGGCAGCGCCTTTGTGGAGTCTCGTCGGGTTTTCTGGCCGAATGACGTTCCGTTCTTCACGAGACCATCGACGTAAGGCAGGTCGTAGTACCAGACACCACATCGTTGAATAGTTTTGGCTCCCTCGGTGGCATTGTAGCGATCGTCGTAGAGGTTGTTGTAGTCGGCGTAGTCCCACACTCCCAGCTTTGTCTTTTGCCATGTGGGATCTGCAAATATTTTGGTTTTCGCTTCGATTTTAACACCGCAGCATTGGAAGTACACCGGTTTGCGCGACCTTGGTGAGCACTGACTGGAGTTAGTGAAGGACAGGCTTTGGTGGGGTGCTTTGGTCGGTGGTTGTTGGGGTGGGGGTCGCTTGTGTGGGGTGGGTTTGGCGTGGCAGGTGGTATTTAGTTTGTCGTTGTGACCCTTTTGCGTCTCGTTTGCGCGCTAGGTTTTTTTGCAAAAAAACTGCATCTGCTATTTTATTTCAATTGCCATTTTCGTATTTATTCGTTAAAATTTCTGAAAATATACACTTTGATGGGGCTTGTTCTTTGCGTGCCCCTCTGCTTCATCGTCCCACGTTGTCCTGCCTTTGCCTTCAACTCAAGTTGCGGCATGTCTACCTAATTCCGGGTATTTTTGTCTTGGCCAACGACAACTAGTTTCCCTTGAGCTGATGAGTGAGCACCCAACCACTTGGTCAAAAAACACGAAGCTAAAATCACCTGATGGACAAGCTCACAAGTTATAGCTCAAGCTCATAAAAATCGGAAGCTATTTACGCTTGTACCTCAGAATTTCAACACATGCAGCATGCTGCACCTTTTCTTTATGCTTTTAGAGCGGAATGTAGAGTTTTACATGCATTTTATTAATATTTCGTCTACAGAATTTATATTTCATTCCATTCACTCCAATCCATAATGAGACACTTGTGCTACCAAAATACTCACTCGGCTGGCCATCTCTGACGAACTTCACAATGTCCCGCATCATGCGAATCGAAAGCTTTGTGTGAGATTCCGGGTAGACAATGCCAGTACCAGCAGGAATGCCGAAAAAGTATCGGAGATCCGCTTGATGGTCTGAGCCCAGTTGTTTCCGATCGACGTCCCATGGATCTCGAGCCGTGAAAACGTACAGATAGGTCTCCGTGCTCGGTCGGTTCCGACCCTTCTGGACGATCGACTCCCACACAGGACACAGAAAGTAGCGATCACCCACAGCCTGACCCCAGGTGTTTTGCAGAGTCTGCTTGTCAGGACTGCCGATGTAGTCATCGAAGTACAGGTGGATGAAGTCGGTGCCGGTCTCGCTCAGTTTGCGAGGGAATCGTGGATGGTACGGGAACGTCTGGTTCAGGAACTGAAAACGGGTTTTATCAGTGTGTTTGTGATGAATAGTGCTTGTAACTAATGAAAATTTCAAGTTGCGAAAAATTTGAATGCATCTCAGAAACAATCTAGAGCCATGTATCTCTCACCTTTTTGTAAGTCGAAGCATCAACGTCAGCAATGGTCAAGTTCTGATTCGCGAGAGCCTGAGCCACATAGCTTCCTCCAGTGTCTGTTGTGAATCCCATGAGCATTTCGGTGGTGGCTGATCCAGCCTCCTGATTTCTCCATGCTTCAATGGGGTCTCGGTTGTTGAAAAATTTTTCGTCTAGGACCGGTCGAAACTCCAACGTGAGAAGCAGCTTCAGGAATGGCGTCTGGGCGTTCACGATTGTTTGGGCATCAAGTCGCCTGATGCAAGCAATGGTTTCGGTGATGCCGGCGTTTCCACATCCAAGTGCGAGAGCGACGAATGCGAGATTCAAGTCGCGCGTGTTCTCCTTGCCTCCATTGCTATCGTACCAAGCCATGGGCATCGTGGGGGAACCCCCCATCATGATGGCTCGCTTGAAGAGTTGTTTCGAATCGGTGATGCTATGGAATCCGACGGCAGCCGCTCCGATACCATGTCCGGCAAGCGCGATGTTCTGAGGGTCTCCTCCGAAGTGGCTAATTTGGTCACGCACCAAACCGATCGCAAGGCGCTGGTCCAGCAGGCCCATGTTGCCGGGAAGCTCTGCGTCGTTGAGGTACAGGAAGCCGAATGCTCCAAGTCGATAGGCCACAGTGACCAAGACGACATCCTCGTAGGACAGGAGGTTTTCTCCGAATAGCTCGCGCTGACTGATGGAGCCAGATTCGAAATTCCCTCCGTGAATGTACACAATCACGGGATAGTTGCGTCCCGCCACCGCCTCCGGTGTCCAAATGTTCATATACAGACAGTCCTCAGAGATTGGAATTCCCAGCGTGCTGTTGTCTTGTGGGCAAGCTGGCGGAAGTGTCTGAGCTACTAGAGTTCCAGGAGCTCCGGAATATCCTCTCGGTTGTGCGAACCTAAGATTTCCGACTGGTGAATCAGCATAGGGCACTCCGAGGAATCTAGCTATGATTTTATTGTTTCTGTCGAGTCGAACACGGTGGCCGACGACGGTAAAGTCAGGGTTGACTACCACCGTCGCATTTCCGACGACAGTACCATCCGGTCCGATGGGGGGCCGAGTTGTTGGTTGAACTGTTGGCGGCAACGTCGTTGGATCCCTTGTCAAATTGTCCACGAAAGGGAGGATTTCATCCCAAAATCCGCACTCCTGTCGTCGGTACCCGTCGCGGTACATCCTCGGTGGCAAGTTGTCCGCATCGAGAAGCAGATGCGACTTGTTCCTGGCATCGTACTTCTCCCACCTAATCGTTCCGCCGGGCTCGCCATCGCGCGCAAAGTTCACGATCACATGCATGATTTCGTCAGACAGCTGGCGCTGCTCGTCCGGACGAGCTGGGCCCGGGCTCGACGGATTGCCGAAGACGTAGAACGCGTCTTCAACTGAAATGAGTTTTCGAAAGTCTTGCTAATTGACGTGAGAATCAGTCTTTAAAGCCATTGTTATGGTGCTGCAACCAAGGCTAGTTGCATATATCTGCTAGACTATTCACCTCTACTCGTGAAGAGCTCGGATTACAATAAATTCCATCAAAAACCAAAAAAGTTTTTTAGTTCACCCACATAGACTGGCGTGCTTGAGTGGTAGCGCCGATTCCTCGTAGTCTTTGCCCTCGGTGAACAGGTAGTTGAAAACTGGCTGGTTTGAAGCCTTGGAGTAGGCGTCGAGGAACTTGTTGTTTGCACAGGTAAAGTAGCGGTCGCTGACAGCGAGGCCAAGGTCTCTCAAATCTCGCTCAAAGTTGCCCTGTCCGTTGTACTGCATGTAGTGGTTGCGCAGGCCAGTTCTGCCTGCGGTCGTCAACTCTGTCGGAAACCTCGGGAAGAACTCCGTCATGCGTTCCAGGGTCTGAAAATAATTTCAAGCGTTAAGAAGATACAGCAAACAATTTTAAATCCCGAAAGATTGCCCAGAGCAAAGTTAAACCTAAGCCAAAGTTCATTTGCTTAGTGCAGCTCTCGTATTGAAAGTTGTTATTACAAACTGGTGAACAACAGTCTTAAAGTACGTCAAAAAATTATTAGCTAGAAACGATGAAGAAACAGCGCATTTTAAAAGGACTTTATCTGCATTCGAAAAGTCTGGCTAGCTCCCCGGCGAAAATTCAGCAGACATAAAAACCGGTCGTGAAAATTGGCATGCATTCGTCACTCACCCGAAGATAAACGCTGTGAGTGAAATTTCTTGGGGTCAGCAGCACACCCTCCGTGGCTCGCTCAAGAAGGAAATTGCCTGGTCTGTCGACGCCTCCGAAAATCATTGGAACCTGCATCAAATTTTTAGGATCAACAGTCCACGGATCCTGAGAGATGAAGTCTCCGTCAATCATCGGTGGGAACTCAAGTCTCTGGAAAACCTGTTGGAAAACTTCCTGAGCCGCGTTGATTGTGTCTGCAGGTAAATCCCGAATACACTTTAGAACCTCAACACCTTGGCAGCGCAACCTAGTTTGAGCAAAGCTGATTTGAATGTCTCGAGCTTTCTCCACGTCATCCGTCAGCGGATAGGACATGTACGGAGATCCGGTCATGAGCACCACCTGGTGGAAGCGGTTCTGACTTGGTCGGGCCATGTGGTAGCCGATCGATACAGCACCTGCCTCAACGCCCATCAAAGTGATGCGCTGCTTGTTGCCTCCGAATCTGTCGATGTGGTCGGCCACCCACTGGAGAGCCATCTCCTGATCCCAAAGACCGTAGTTTCCAATGACATCTTTGTTGTCGAGCGAGAGGAAGCCGAACACTCCGAGTCGGTAGTTGATTGTCACAACGACGGCGTCCTCGTGATCCAGGATCATGCTGCCGTGCCAGCGATCTTCGTTGATGCCGCCGACTTCGAAGAAGCCTCCAGGAATGAAGACAAGCACAGGAAGGTTCGAGACGTCCCTGTCGGCTCTCTTTGGCGTCCAGATGTTCAAGTAGAGGCAGTCTTCAGACATGCTCAGATTGTGGTGTTGCCTCTGGATACACATTGGGGGCATTTTCGTCGCATTGTGTATGGTGTCTGAAAAATAAATTTAAATTTAAGAAATAATGGCAGCGCTTAAGAGCGGCAAAATGTTTTAACAAAGCCTCTCAAGTATTCATTCGATCATGCTGTGAAAATTGCTCGTACGCACCGGACGTTGTCTCTGGCTTCTCTGGCTTCGCCAATCGAAGATCTCCGACAGGCGGCTTTGCAAATGGAACTCCGAGAAATTGCGACATTGTGACGTTTGAAATCGTCCTAATAGTGTGTCCGTGGACATGACCAAAGTTTGGAATTGCAACCGAGTAGTCTGCGACTACGTCATGAACGTTGAACGTCGACGATTTCTGATGTAGTGGGCCAGCCGTCAGTTGCTGCTTTCCATTGACGCTAGCAAGAAGCTTGAGGAATTCTTCGTCGTCGTTGGCTGTTGAAGCGGTCAGATTGTTCACAAACGGCAGTTCATTCTTCCAGAGGGGGCAGCGGCCGGTGTTCAGCCCGAATCCATCTTCGACCATGACTGACAGCACGGAGCCTGGACCACCTGAATCTTCCTGCACGACATCGTAGATGAGGAAGTCAGATGTTTGGAAGCTGGTCTGGTTCCATCGCGCAGGTGCTGCAATGAGTTTATACATGGCATTCAGTTGCTACACATGTTTTTTAAACATGGAGATTCCAGCAAGCGAATTTATGGTTGCTTACCAGTGCCGTCCATGTACTGCACAAAGTCGTCCATCATCAGCCGGGACAGATCCTTGTGAGACTCCGGATATCCGTCTCGCCTCAACGGCTCGCCAAACAGGTAGCGAATGTCTCCCCAGTGGTCGGCTCCAACCAAGCCTTCCTGCACCCGGAATGGGTCCTCCACATCAACGTAATACATGTGGATTGGGTGTTTCTTGGCTCTCAACAGGTCGCTTGCGGCCTCCCAGATTGGACACAGGAAGTTGAAGTCGCCCATCGCTCTCGACCAGATGGCCTTGATGCGCTCATTGTAGTCGAAGTAGTTCCACTCGGTGAGGGCCAGCTTGAGGAACTGCAGCGCTGAGGCTCGATTTCTGTCAGGAAATCTGGGGAAGTAGTTGAACTGCAGCTCCACGATCTGATAAGGAGAAGAATGATGCGAAATATTTTACTTTTAGCTTGTTAAAGAAGGTTTTGACTGTACACGCAATTCTACAATAATGTAAGAAATAGAAGGATTTTTCTAAAAACTTTTTTCGTCTGAAGAAAACCAAATGGGAAGTTGAATTGTTAAGCCTAGGTTGCGGCACTTCTATACCAACAGCCACAGGCGCTGTTTGTATGGAGTTTTGCTAATGACACCTTGGGAGGTCGAGGTTGTGATGACACCTTCGTTGGTCACATCCAAAGTCGCCATCCGAAGTTTAATCATTTTCCCATGAATGTCTATTCTGGTTTCCGGGCCTACTAGCTTACATGTTACTGAATAATATAATTGCTTAATCATTTTTGTGTGTCATATGGGTTCTTAAGAGTCTGATTTTCCATGGCGCGGGTTTGACTAGAACAGTCTGAATTTTATATGACGTAGGCATGTCTAGCTCTGGTAATATTATAATTTCACTTCTTTCTCTTTGGCAAAATCATATTCATAATGAAACAAACAGGAGAGAAAAGAGATGCAGTTTCACAAGCGACAAAATCCTAAGCTCTGTGACTAATTTAATCTATTATGCATTTTAACCCAAGAATAAAAATATAATCACCTTCCTTACGAAACATATAAATACAAGTACTCTCATTCGCAAGATATCCGTGGTCGGAAATCAGAACATGGCTGCATATAATGTCCAACTCACCCTCTCAAAGATGGTCCTGTTGAGCGACTCCCACGAGATGTTGCGTCTCGCCAGCGACTGCTCGATGTAGTACCGTCCTGAGTCTGAGCCCACTCCAGTCATGATCGGCTTATCCATTTCGCCACTAGCCCAAACATCATAGGGGGGAGTATTGTTGAAGAAGGATTTGTTGAACACAGGCAAGAACAGCAGATGATCTCTCGAGTGCTGCATGTTAAGCTGCTCAGTCATGATTCTGTCGAGAGGAAGACTCCTCAGACATGTCAGGACGTCGTCCAGCGGACCTCGACCGCAATCAAGCTGAACGTTCACAAAGTATTCGCTCTCCTTCAGGACCTCCGCCGTCGAGCTTGACCAAGCGAGCGGCATTGAGGGCGAGCCACCCATCAGGATCATTCGGTCGAAGTAGGCTTTCGAGTCTGTGACGGCGTGGAATCCGGCGGACGCAGCGTCTGTCCCGTGACCAATCAAAGTGATTCGGTTCGGGTCGCCACCGAATGCCGGGATCACTGTCCTGATAAAGTCCAATGCGAGTCGCTGATCCATCAGACCGAAGTTTCCAGGCAGCTTGTCGTCGTCCAGGAACAGAAAGCCGAGAGCTCCGAGTCGGTAATTGACTGTCACCAGAATCACGTCCTCGTTCTCGAGCAGCTGCTCACCTCGATATTCAGCCAGGCTGTTCGCTCCAGCTGTGTAGTTTCCACCGTGAAGGAACACTGCTGTCGGATTTCCAGATGTGCCGTTAGGAGCCCAGATGTTGAGGTAAAGGCAGTCTTCGGACATGCTACCACCCGGCACTGGCGGGATCGTCTGAGGACATGCTGGGGGCATGGTCTTCGCTGTGTAGTTTGTGCCTTTCGGGAAAACAGCGTTTGCGAACCGGGTTAGAGGCATTTCTGCGTAAGGAACTCCCAAAAACCGGTTAATGATCTTTCCGTTTGGAAGCTGCACCAAGTCGCCTGAGATGGCTAAGCGACTTTCAGCTCTGGAAAGATCGATTTCAATGATGATTTCGTCGATAACGCTGCCGTCAGGTCCGATCGGTGGTCGAGTGGGCGGCACTGCAGTGCCGTTTAGGCTGTTCACGAACGGGAGTGTATGATCCCAGAAGCCGCACTCTTGTCTTCGGTAGCCATCTTTGTACATAGCGGGTGGTAGGGAATCTGCATCAAGCAGCAAGTGTGCCTTCTTTTCAAAGTCGTATCGCTCCCATTGGAGCAAGTCACTGGGGCTTCCGGTCTTGGCAAACTGGACAATAGCCTGCATGATGACATCGGACAGGCGCCTCTGCTGGTCTGGCACCGCCGGTCCTGGACTCGATGGGTTTCCGAACACGTAGAAGGCGTCCTCAACTGAAATTCCACATGCTCAAGATATTGATCTTTCCAGCACAAGTGCGAGCATTAATATGCTAACACGAGCTATGTATGGTCTTTTTGGTAAAATCCTGTTTTTGTGTCCTAGCAGCTTAAATATTGCGAAATCATTAAAATATGCTTTTTTTCTTGGCATTATTTCAATGGCGCACTTTCTGTGGAACTTTTTTAATTTACTTTTTTATTCTTATTATTTAACACTTGTAATTTTTTCAAGGCAAATTTCTAAGCGACTTTCGCTTCCGAAATATCACACAAAAATTAGTACCAGAGAATCGGAATTTCTCAGAGCTGGGTTTTAAAATATGGATAGAATTACGAGCCTGAATACGTTTAAGGAATCGACATGACATTCAAATTCGGTCGTTATCAAAGGATTGCGACTTTTATAAACCTCTGACTTTGTACAGTTCCCCGGCTAGCTTAATGGTAGAGAAGACGTTCTAACAGTTGTCTTTGGACTTACACAGACTCGCGTGCTGCAACGGTAGCAGTGTGTCGCCCATGTACTCTTTGCCCTCTGTGAATAGATAGTTAAACACTGGCTGGCTTGAAGCCTTGGAGTAGGCGTCAAGGAACTTGTTGTTTGCGCAGGTGAAGTAGCGATCACTGAGTGCTAGTCCGAGATCCCTGAGGTCTCGCACTAGATTACCCTGTCCATTGTACTGCATAAAGTGGTTGCGCAGACCGGCCTTTCCGGAAATCGTCATCTCAGTGGGAAACCGTGGGAAGTACTCGTTTGTTCTCTCCAGACTCTGGCGTCAAAATGAATTGCAAGGCTTGTTTTAATGTCATCATACGAGCATCATCGCACATACACTCGCGTTGTTCGCGTTTTAAGTGGCCCTACACAATTAAAATTCAAAGAGACAAATTTAAAGTCAAATACATAACTGTTTTGCTTCCTTTAAGTTCAGATTCAGGCATTTAGACGGATACGACTGCGAATGCAGCTCTTGAAAGCAATTTCTCACCGCCAAAAATACGCTGTGCGTGAAGTTCTCCGGTGTCAGTAGTCCAGTCTCCGCCAGTCTTTCGATGAAATTGTTTCCTGGACGATCCACTCCACCGAATATCATGGGAACCTTCATCAAATTGTTAGGGTCCATGGTCCACGGATCTTGCCTAATGAAGTCACCGTCAATCACTGGTGGGAACTCAAGTCGTGCGAACAGCTGTTGGAAAACTTCTTGCTCATTGTTGATTTCCTCGGCAGTTTTGTTCCGAAGACACTCCAACACGTCGCCTCCTCGGCAACGCATTTTGTTAAGAACAAAGTTGTTCTGCAGTTCACGTGCTTTCTGTGTGTCATCCGTCAGTGGATAGGACATGTACGGAGATCCGGTCATGAGCACCACCTGGTGGAAGCGGTTCTGCTTTGGTCGGGCCATGTGGTAGCCGATCGACACAGCACCTGCCTCAACGCCCATCAAAGTGATGCGCTGCTTGTCGCCTCCGAATCTGTCGATGTGGTCGGCCACCCACTGGAGAGCCATCTCCTGATCCCAAAGACCGTAGTTTCCAATGACATCTTTGTTGTCGAGCGAGAGGAAGCCGAACACTCCGAGTCGGTAGTTGATTGTCACAACGACGGCGTCCTCGTGATCCAGGATCATGCTGCCGTGCCAGCGATCTTCGTTGATGCCGCCGACTTCGAAGAAGCCTCCAGGAATGAAGACAAGCACAGGAAGGTTCGAGACGTCCCTGTCGGCTCTCTTTGGCGTCCAGATGTTCAAGTAGAGGCAGTCTTCAGACATGCTCAGATTGTGGTGCTGCCTCTGGATACACATTGGGGGCATTTTCGTCGCATTGTGTATGGTGTCTGAAAAATATAAATTTAAGAATTAATGGCAGCACTTAAGAGCGGCAAAATGTTTCAACAAAGCCTCTCAAGTATTCATTCGATCATGCTGTGAAAATTGCTCGTACGCACCCGACGTTGTCTCAGGCTTCACCGGCTTCGCCAATCGAAGATCTCCGACAGGCGGTTTTGCGAATGGGACTCCGAGAAATTGCGACATTGTGACGTTTGAAATCGTCCTGATAGTGTGTCCATGGACATGACCAAAGTTTGGAATCGCAACCGAGTAGTCTGCGACTACGTCATGAATGTTGAACTTTGACACATCCGGAAGATTTTGCTTTGTCGCCTTCGGCAGTTTTTTTGTTAGGCTACTAAATAGGCCAGTTGTGACTGTGTCCATGAAAGGCGCTTGATTAAAAGTATTCACGTACGGAAGTTCGTTCTTCCAGAGCGGGCATCGACCACTGTTCAGACCGAAGCCGTCTTCCACCATCACCGACTGTATAATGCCTGGTCCTCCCGAACTCGATTGCGCAATATCGTAAATTAGAAAGTCGGAGGAATTTAACCTAGTCCGATTCCAACGAGATGTATCTGTAAAAAAAGAAGTCCTGCAGCTCTATAAACACTGTGCTAAAAGGGTTTCAAGCAAAAGCTGCAATTATGAGATCTACTAGCGCTGAACTATTTAATTTTAGGTTTCGATAAAAATCGATACAGTAATTTTAAGTTGAGCAACTTTTCAACCTGTTGAGATAACATCGTTGTTTGTAAAGGACCCGCGTACTAAGGGATACTCTATTAAAACTAGCCGATTGTTACCTGTTACAGGCTTACCTGTTCCAGCGATATAGTGAACAAAGTCATTCATCATCAGTCGAGACAAGTTCTTGTGAATATCCGGATATCCGTCTCGCCTCAGCGGCTCGCCAAACAGGTAGCGGATGTCCCCCCAGTGGTCGGCTCCAATTAGACCCTCCTGCACTCGGAATGGGTCCTCCACATCAACATAGTACATGTAGATGGGGTGAGTGTCTTTCGCTCGCAGCAGATCACTAGTGGCTTCCCAGATCGGACACAAAAAGTTGAAGTCGCCCATCGCTCTTGACCAGATGGCCTTGATGCGATCATTGTAGTCAAAGTAGTTCCACTCGGTGAGGGCCAGCTTGAGGAACTCCAATCCAGTACGTCGGTTTTTCTCAGGAAATCGAGGGAAGTAGTTGAACTGCAGCTCAACAATCTAAAATGTGCATCACTTTCTCGATCTAGAATGCCGAAGCATTACATTCAGCTGGAAAGCCTTTGCATTAGGGCTTTATAATTACCTTCTCAAAGATGGTCCTGTTGAGCGACTCCCACGAGATGTTGCGTCTCGCCAGCGACTGCTCAATGTAGTACCGTCCTGAGTCTGAGCCCACTCCAGTCATATACGGCTTGTCCATTTCTCCCTTCCACCATTCGTCATAAGGGTGAATATTGTTAAAGAAGGATTTGTTGAACACAGGCAAGAACAGCAGATGATCTCTCGAGTGCTGCATGTTAAGCTGCTCAGTCATGATTCTGTCGAGAGGAAGACTCCTCAGACATGTCAGGACGTCGTCCAGCGGACCTCGACCGCAATCAAGCTGAACGTTCACAAAGTATTCGCTCTCCTTCAGGACCTCCGCCGTCGAGCTTGACCAAGCGAGCGGCATTGAGGGCGAGCCACCCATCAGGATCATTCGGTCGAAGTAGGCTTTCGAGTCTGTGACGGCGTGGAATCCGGCGGACGCAGCGTCTGTCCCGTGACCAATCAAAGTGATTCGGTTCGGGTCGCCACCGAATGCCGGGATCACTGTCCTGATAAAGTCCAATGCGAGTCGCTGATCCATCAGACCGAAGTTTCCAGGCAGCTTGTCGTCGTCCAGGAACAGAAAGCCGAGAGCTCCGAGTCGGTAGTTAACTGTCACCAGAATCACGTCCTCGTTCTCGAGCAGCTGCTCACCTCGATATTCAGCCAGGCTGTTCGCTCCAGCTGTGTAGTTTCCACCGTGAAGGAACACTGCTGTCGGATTTCCAGATGTGCCGTTAGGAGCCCAGATGTTGAGGTAAAGGCAGTCTTCGGACATGCTACCACCCGGCACTGGCGGGATCGTCTGAGGACATGCTGGGGGCATGGTCTTTGCTATGAACGTCGTTCCAGTCGGAAACGCAGCGTAGCTGAATCGCTGCAGGGGCATACTTGCGTAAGGCACTCCTAGAAATCGGTTGATGATTTTTTCATTTGAAAGCTTTACCACATCACCGGTTATTTTTGCTGGAGTTCCTAAATTGATGTCAACTTCTATCTCGCCAATAATTTCTCCTTCCGGTCCAATTGGGGGTGGTGTTGGTGTCGGTTCGACTAGCTCATTGACGTATGGAAGAACCGCCTGCCAAAATCCGCAGTCGTTGATTCGGAAACCGTGGTTGACAGAAACGTTGTAAACTTTAGCGTCAAGCACCAAATAGGGTTTAAGATTTGTTGTGTATTCCCACCACAAATCCGGACTATTTTTAGGATTTGGGTTTCCTGTGTTAGCGAAATAAGTGAAAAGTTCGATCATTTTTTCAGAAAGATTTCTTTGAAGGTTGCTCCACTCTGGACCCGTAAGCGGATTTCCAAATAGGTAGAAGGTGTCTTCAGCTGTAAAAGGTGAGAGTTTCAGATTATTATTAGGGTTATGCAAGACGAATATTTATAGAAATCCAGATTTACTCAAAAACGAGCCGCTTACAGAGGCCTGCACCATCAGATGTAATCCCTTCGATATTGGAATGCTCAGAAAACACGTAGTGATAGATGAATGCATCTAGAGGATGCCTCTTTGAAGTGACTTGTTGCAAATATTCATTGTTTCCGCAGGTATAGAAGCGGTCACTGTAAGCTTCGCTGAGACTGTCGACTAGCACTTTTCGGTGCATCAGCGGTGGCCGGTAGTGCATCCCAATAAGGGTGGCGCCTGGCACCTTGAGTTCTTCCGGAAGCCTTGGGTTGTAGAAGGAAGCGTTCACGATATTCTGAAATATTACGATGTGACTGTCTCAACTCGGCAAAGAAAAAAATATAGTGAAACACTGACAATGTTATTTGTAGTATCTAATTATTTTACCTCAAGGACTTCGTCGTAGGAGATATTCAGTAGGTCCATCTCGCCGAGTCTGACCCTGCGCTTAATAATTTCATTGCCAGGTCTATCGACGAAGCCGATAATCATAGGCACCTGGTTCATGTGACCTTTTTGCACTGATATCCAAGGGTCCTCCTTGAGAAAGTCTTCATCGATTGTTACCAGAGCCTCCGGACCGAACCTGTTAGCGAACTGGTTTGTGTAGACTTCGCGAATCTCCTCTTTGGTCTTGTTTCGCATGCAGGCGAGCCGCGCACTATTTAATCCTGAATCACAGCCCATCAGCCGTAGAAACTGCTGGACGCGCATTTGCGAGCTTTGGCTATCATTAGTCAGAGGATAAGCCATTGAGGGACTGCCAGTCTGAAGAATGGCTCTGGCAATTCGTGTTTCATTTCGAATCAAGTGGTAGCCGATGGAAACAGCGCCTGCGTCATCTCCAACGGCGGTAATAAGGCTGGCATTTCCACCAAAGTTGTGAATATGCTCCTCAACCCACTTTATCGCCATCTCTTGATCAAAGAGTCCGAAATTTCCTCGGTTTCCATCGCTTGAAAATGGTAGGAAGCCCAGAGCCCCCAGACGATAGCCGACAGTTACCACGACAACGTCCTGCAGCTCGACTATCTTTTGGCCGCTTCTTGCTGGTTCCTGAATTCCTCCTACTTCAAAAAAGCCACCGTGAATATAGACAAGAACTGGGACTTGTGTACCGTTCGTTAGACGAGGCCTTGGGGTCCAAATGTTCAGGTACAGGCAGTCCTCGCTCTCTTCTAAGTTTCCGCCATATGCTTGAGGACAAACTTTTGGCATTTCTAGTGCCAAGATTTCCTCTGAAAAAAATAAATTATATGATACACATTTTTAGGGCTGTACATATATTAAAGTCCAAGCTCAAATCGTAATCGATGAATATTTCCTTACTGTTATTGATAGGATACATCGATGGTTTTTCGAATCGCTTGTCATTGATTGGGGGCTCGGCATAGGGAACCCCCAGGAAGCGCTCCATCTGAACACCGCTTTCGTTGACCTTCAGAAGGTTTCCGACGATTTTTGCATTGACGTCAGGTAGATCTATCGTCACATTGCTAACGATTTCCTCAGTGGTGGGTATCCTGAGGCTCTTGGCAGCTTTCTTCTCTTCCTTGGCTCGGTGGCTGTCATCGGGAATAGTACCATCCAACAAGAACGGATCCCTAGGCAGCGGGATCTTTACTCTTGTTGAGTCTCCAGGTACCAATCGATTCACGTAACTGAGTGTGTCGAACCACCAGCGGCAGCGACGAATCGCGAAGCCGCCAGTTAAGTTGTAGAGGCCTGGATCGTCGACCGGGCGGTAGTCGTTGAAGTTCCAATCTCCGGCGATTACGCTTGGCCAGTGTTGGTCTGTTGGTCGCAATAAGATAGCTTTGTTATTGCCCTTTTCTGCCGGAATTCTTACTTAAAAGTATAAGCTAGCCGATTTGTCTACAGGACAGGAAAAATGCGGATTAAATAGAAAAAAGTTTTCAACATTTATTTTTCTAGAAGGGCGATGCTCAGAAATTGATTTCTTACGCGAAATCAATTCTCGTATTTGAATAGGGTATGTAATTTATTCTTTCAGAGTAAGACAACGAAGCTGTTTAGCCGCCCGTTTTTACCAATAGGGAATTTCCCCTCTGTTATATTTTGGTAGCGCCTAAATCCTAATAGCGTTGGCAGGTGACTGATTGGTTGGCAGACTAGGCAATGGTGTACTGTGGTTGAGCTGCGCCTAATATTTTGGCTTGATCAGGAAATTTGGAGAAATTCGCGTCGGGGTGTCCATAGTGGCCTATTTCCACTAGTTTTAGTAGCACTTGAAGGTCCAGCGAATCCGTCTAGATGAAGGTAGGTGACCACCAAAGACGAAGATGATGCAGGTACATTCGGTTAACATGCTGATACATTTCGAAGGCCTTGCAAGGTCACGCTGAGGCGCAGTGTTAATTTGTGTATCTTGGTGCATGAAACGCACTAGCGCTTATGGGAAAAATCCTACTTCCGGGCCAGAAGCATTGAATATCCCGATGGTCTGAAGAGCTGGCGACTTGATTCTTTTTTCAGAAGATGGTAAAGAAAAAGTTGGCCCGTGTTTTTGAGTTTCGTTTTTTGCGTTGCTCCGTTCGGATGAAGCTCAAAAAATTGTCACGGGGGGTAAATTCCCCCCATGGTAAATCAGAAGACGAATCATTTGTCATAGACGATTTGAAATAGAGCAAAAGGTTGCCAAACTGTATCCATCAATTCCAAATGCAGTTTTTTAACTAACCTACACATAGCCTAGTTTGTCATAAGTACATCAAGCACATTAAGCACATTAACCTCTTCCGTACCGAGACTTTTTACTGCACTCCGTGAAAATCTGTATGGTCAGCATGGCTGACCATAGACTTTTTCATCCTTGGCGTGTGGTCTTGCTTCACTCCATGAAAATCCGAAGCGAACTCTATGCAGTTCTTGCGCATCGGTTTTTTATTCCTTAGACGAATGGGTGGGTGGCTGTAACGCAATGCGTCTATGTCCTAAACCTTCCAACCCTATATATGTACAGTAAGCTGTTGGCGCAGTACAGCTTGATGCCGTACTTGGCACGCTTCGTTGCGATGTACTGCTTGAAGCGCAGTCGCCCCTTGTACAGCACCACTGGCTCCTCCTCCGGCCTGTAGACATTCATGCACAGATGTCTCAAGGTATGCAGCAAAGGTCGAATCTTAAACAACGAATCGCCAAGAGCCAGATCCTCGGTGCAATCGCAAAAGCGAAAGCAGACCGAGCAGCTGCTTGAACAGATCCCTGCAGAGCGCTTCAGGGATTTGAAAGAATGGTGTTGAATAGTAGCTGTCCATACATCAGTACTGGTTCATCTCGGCTTTTTGTTGCTGCCCATTTAGAGGTACATCCCAATTAACTTCATCACTTTATTCGCACCACAATCAGTCCGTTTTCGAAAAATCACAGCTAGGTCATCAGCAGGCGTTGCATGGATTACGGCCCAAGGCTCTTCGGTTAGTCCATTCAAACATTAGTCTTCAAACAAAGAGTCGGGGAGATAGAGACAAAGAAAAAAAGAAGTGAACTGCTCAACATCACCGGGAACTTCGATTCCAGGATTAAGTCCTGGTGTGCCTAGAAATTCAGTTTCACTTTCGGAAACGTCAATCCCAGCGATAGCAGGACGCCATGGCATCTCAACGCCCGCTTCTTCATTGCCTGTGTCCATGACATCAGACGCCTCCTCCAAGATGACTAAGTCCTCATCATCTGACGTCATTAGCTCATCCATTCGCTTATTTTCTTTGTGACGTTACTGAAAATGTCGCTGCTGTCTAATAAATGGTGGCTGAAGTTAGCTTGTTTACACTAAGCTTGTTTACACTACTCTTAGGTCAAGACCCTAGGATGTTACAGTGACATACATGACTTCTTTATGTACTCGTACATTCGTTAGTTTGAAGCATACACAGCTGAAATCCGAGATTTTTCAGTTATCACTTATGGCCTCACAGTTATCAAGCCCGCTTTGCAGAAGCTATTTAACTCAATCCTTAGGCTTGGATGTACTCCTAAACAATGGTCACTAGCATTAATAAGCCCAATCTACAAGAAGGGGTCTCGCAGTGATCCAAAAACTACAGACGAATAAGCGTCCTGCCAGCCATCGCGAGACTGTTTGCATCAATTATTTACGAGAAATTAGAAGCACACATCAAAGCCCTGAACTCACTATCGGCTAGTCAAATAGGAAGCAGAAAAAGTTGCCGGACTTCTGATCACATCGCAACCCTATTGACATTAATTCATAAAAATAAGAAGTATAGACCTTTCTATCTCGTTTTCTTTGATTTAAAAAGCGCCTTTGACATGGTTCACCAGCCAACCCTAGTCACACGATTAAAGCAGTTGGGCGTGAACCCAGCAATAATAAGTATTATTGAGATTATGTACTCAAGCGCGAAATTTTACCTCATGGTTTCAGAAAGCAACCATGAAGCGTGTCAAATTACTAATGGTGTCAGACAAGGATGCCCCTATCTCCACTGCTATTCTCCCGATGCATCGACCCGCTAAGCACAATTCTAAAAAACTCATTTCAAAGCCATACCTCCATATTGAATGAAGAAGTAAACAACCTGCTTTATTGTGACGATTTAGTCATTTTTGGTGAAGACCTGACAGAATTACAAAAAAGCCTCTACAAAATAGCAGACTTTTGCAATACTCATAAATTAGAAATAAACATTCAGAAGACAAAGCTTCTGAGCTGCAATCTCCACTCAAGGGCAACACATAGACTGTTTTTACCAAGGACCACTAGTAGACTACTTGAGTAGTCCGTGGTTTTTACATGGTCAACTTGTTGAACCCGTACGACAGTGGAAATATCTTTGGTTTCACATGAACGTGAAGGGAACAGTAGATACTCATGCCATAGTACCAGGTAAAAAAGTGGACATCCAATAATGCTTCTGAGAAAGTTGGCAGGATTTCAGAGAGCAACACTAACAGCTCATCTTGTTTAGCACAACTTTGATTGAAAGCATAGTTCTCTATGCATCAGAGGCCTGGGGAGCTTTTGTCTCCTGGAAACTGGGTACTTGGGATCGGAACCTTATAGAGAGAATTAATTTTAGAATCTGCAAGTCGATTCTGCAAGTTAGTCCAAACACTGACAGCAATGGTGCTCGGTCCGGTTAGGAAGACTACCACTATTATAAAGTATCCAAAAAGAAGCCGTCAATACTGGTCCTCAGTTCGGAGCCGACCAGACTCCATCATCGCGAAATGTGTGGCAGATTACAGAATACATCGATGTTGGCATTGGGGAAAAATTAATAGTGAAGTAATGCGGAATTGTCAACTGACTAGAAAAACAAAGTCCATCAAAACGCACAGAGAGAATTTTGAGTCAGAGTTTCGAAGGCACTGGACTCAGAGGATGGGAAAATCAGCCAAGCTCAGCCACTTCTATTACACGTTTAAGAAAGATTTCTCCCGAGAAAAGTACCTAACAATAATCTCTAACCCAGAAAAAAGGCGCACAATGTCCCGATTTCGTCTAGGAAACCACAAACTGGCCTGTGAGACATTGCGCACTGTAAGACCGAAAATCGCCTATGAAAACAGAACATGCCCAAAATGTAGAGTCGAGGTAGAGAACGAAAATCATATTCTCTTTAGATGCGGTTGGTCCGTTTATGTTCCAATTAGAAATAAATCCATAGAGAAAGTGGCAGGCACAGTTCGAAATTTCGAAAGCCTAACAGCTGATGACAAAATGGTGTATTTAATGACACAAGGAAAGCACAGAACTAACAGAAAGTTTTGTGAACTTCATAGAAAGCAAACTTAAAGCTAGATAAAAAAGCCACTGCCCTGAGGCCCATAGTTAGAATGCTTGATTATAATTTGAGTTTTAGTTTTCTTATATTTGATCGTAACTTGCAAAAACAAAATAGCTATTCTCCTTTCGGGATTGAAGTGATTTCAGTCACAGTTTTAATTTTATCTTTAAATTTCTATATTTCATTTTTTTGTTGTAATGCCTTTGTTTACAAATTTCAAATATTTTATTTACCTAAAATTAAAATTACTATTATGAATGCTACTGTTTTTCTTTCACCTTTTTAAATCGAATTGTTCAGCCTTGTTACCAACATCAAATAAACAAAAAATCTGTACCCAATCGGCATGCGCACTTTAATAATAATAATAATTATTATTATTATTACAATATCTCTCAAGCGTTTTTTGTTCATTCCGAAATTGTAGTCAAATGCACTGTCTATGCTTCCTGCAAAAACAGGAGTTGTCTGTGTTAAGTGCTGCTTACGCTTAAGTGCTGATATGTTGCACAAACTAGACCAGTTCGGAAGAGGTAGTCTAAACTAAGGTCTGCTATTATCAGAGCTCTTGCTTTTTGGGGTCTCAGTCAGTTAGTACAATAGCAGGTGCAATATAACGATCGTAATTAGAGGTCAGGATTAGGGGTCAGGAAAAGAGGACCTGCATCCCGAGACTTCAAATTTGCAAGACCACAGCACTAACTAGTCAAACACTTTAAGTTAGTAGGGAAAGATTTTGCAAAGCGATAACAAAGTTGCTAACTGCTATCTACGTTGGATCAGATTATCTCAGAGGCAGATGCGGTGCGAGTGGGGCGGAGGAATGTGAAGAGAGACCTATTAAGGGGAGTTAACGTCTGTTAAGCACCTAAGAGTTGCAACTGCAGCTGCGCTATGTGGCCTCACCGCAGAATCGAGCTCGTGGACATTGGGGTGAGAAGCAAATGCGTTAGACCCCTATGGCACTCACCCCAGCAACCCATACAAAAAATGTTGCCCATCGCAGATTTTCAGCTTTACTGATTCTGTCGATGGCTCTAGCAACTCGTGAATGCTTGTAAGCGTTGGGTGATCAACTCTACATATTTCATTAAAGCACTTATGCTCTTCAGAACTACCATTACTTTCAGAATTACCTTTACAGTAGCGCTTATCTGTTTGCAAAAACTTTATGTTACACTTCGCATTGTGAAATAAATTTCAATAAGCCAAATTGAAATCAACCAGTTTTGTAACTTCTATACCCTTGAATTTAATTTAATAATCTGCATGACAGATCCTGCCTATGCAACTGTGAATATGCTACTGAGCCACGAGTTATCCAGTAGATATTATACCCAGATCTTAAGCCTAGACCAGAGGAATTCATAATAATGCGCCCAGTGAGGGGTTTCGGTGCAATAATCAACAGATTCCAGCTTACTGGGCACTCCGTTGGTGACGAAGTTCGCCAGGTCCGCCATCATGCGTTTCGACAGATTGTTGTGCGCATCCGGGAATGCGGGTCCCGGTCCGTCTGGCACGCCCAGGAAGTAGCGGACGTCGTTCACGTGACCAGGCGCCGCGTCCTCTCTGAACGGATCCGGGGCGCCGAAATAGTACAAGAAGCTTTTCATGTCCTCGCCAGGCTTCGGCCTGTCGTCGTCAAATAGTGCGTACAGTGTCGGGCAAAGGTAGCTGAAGTCGCCCAGCGCTTCGGCCCACTTCTTCAGCAGCAGCTGCTTGTTCTCAGCATCGTTCCATTCCGTGTGCGACAGCTGGAGAAACTTCATACCCGTGTCGTCTACCCGCGTCGGGAAGCGAGGATGGAATGGGAACTGCAGACGCAGGATCTGGATTAGAAAGTGGGTTTGCAGAATGAGATTCGCTATAAATATGAAAGTTTGAATGTACGAGCTAGTATTTAAAAAGTTTAAATGGAAGTTAATATTGTAGAAGTTTTGCAAAAACAGCTTGAGAGAATTCAAAGCCTCTATACGAGTGTTTTGTGCATTCGCTAATTAATGAGGGAAATTTAAGAAAACTTGTTCAAATTACTATTTTTTTACTTTTTCCTCACCGATTTTCATTAAAAGTTTCTTAATTACTTAAAAAACTTGTCTGATAAGAACTCGGATCGAATGCTCCAAGCGTATAAAAGGTTCAGTAACTGGTCTTACTAATGATAATTATCTTATATACTGCAAAAAAACGCAGTAAAATGGTGCAATTGAACGCGCAAGATAAACGCTATAGTTTCCACATGTTCTTACATTCAGGTTAAGTTTTTTGCCTACAACCAAAGAATATTACGAGCTTAAAACCTTCAACTAGGACCGAAACCTTAGTTCTGTTTGACATTTCTTCAATGCCAAAAGTATAGCAGCTTTATTTACGAAGCGCCACTCACTTCGTAGTACACGGTGCGGTTCATGATATCGATGGTCAGGTTCCTCGAGTTGAGCGAGTTCAGAGCAAACTCGATGCCCGAATCGGCCGTGACACCCATCAGGATGGTGACGTTCTTGCGACGCTCGCCCCAGCTGATGAGAGGGTCCAGATAGTTGAAGAACTCTCGGTCCAGCACCGGCATAAACTCAAGGGTGGTGTAAAGCTTTTCATAGTTCTTCTGCTCCTCGATGAGCTTCTCAATCGAAACATCTTTCCTGACGCAGTCGATCACCTCGGCCAGCTTACCGTCGCCTTTTGCACAGTCGAGCTGGATGTTCACAAACCGCTCGCTGATTTCTCTCACTGCGTTGATGTCGTTGGACCAGGCCAGGGGCATGAAGTGCGAGCCGCCCATCATCACTGCACGGGTCAGGGGAATGGAGCCAGCAGCAATGTGGAACCCGACGGACGCTGAGCCTGTGCCGTGACCAGCCAGAGTGATTTTGTCCCGGTCTCCACCGAATGATCCAATCAGCTCTGTAATAGTCCTTAACGCCAGGCGTTGGTCCAGCAGACCGAAGTTTCCAGGCATCTCATTCGGGTCGAGATAAAGGAATCCAGTGACTCCGAGTCGGTAGTTGATGGTCACGAACACAATGTCCTGGTTTCGCAGTAGCGTCTCGCCCTGGTTCTCGGGCTCAGCAATGCCGCCAGTCTCAAAGCGGCCGCCATGTATGTAGACGAGAACAGGATACTTTGCACCGCCTGTGGTGTTAGGGGACCAGATGTTCATGTACAAGCAGTCTTCGCTGTAGGGTAGGCTCTTCGTGGAGTTGTCCTGGGGACACAGCGGTGGCTGATGCGTGGCGTCAATTGTGACGTCCTCAGCATAACTCAGCGGGCTGGGCCTAGCGAAACGGCGATCGCCAGTTGGTGGCTGAGCGTAAGGGACTTTGAGAAATCTGTTGATCTCTTTCCACTCGGTTTGGGAAGTGACATTCACACGATGGCCATTGAACTTGTAGCCATCATGGGTCACCTGAACAGGTCCGATGACTGAGTCGGCATTGAAGCCGGCAGTCAGAGCCAGTAGCAGGACTGCTACTAGCGTGATTTTTAGCGGCCTCATTTTCCCAACGGGTTCGAGGTCGCTCAGAAGATCAGATTTCGAGTGTGAGCTTGCGTCTGGGGCAACATTTATCAATTCCAGTTTTTACTTCAGTAGCGTTATCGATCTACCATGGCAACGGAACAACAAACAACCCATACAGAGATCTGGCAATCTCGCCGCTGCATGCCGTGAACCTCCCCAAGCCACGCGCAAAAAGTTAGTGAGAATCGCAGCACAGATAGCTAGTGCTACTGCTTCTTTTTGAGGGCTGATACAGCCCAGTTGCGACAATCAGCTCTGCCATTGCTGAATAATTTTATGCTGATAACGTCTGTAGCTTGAGGTCACTTGAGAGCCCTGATTATCAGCATTTTTAAGATTGTCAGTTTTTATTTGAAAAGAAAGCCACTAGGTCTATAATCTTGGCCTGGGTTAACTTCAAGCTGTTGAAATAGTTTTATTGGCAATCGCTTCGCCGTTTGAAGCCAGTGAGCATAGGCGTTGGATTTCGTAAAAAACGGTTCGTGAATCACACTGCGAATTCAGTCCTTGCAACTCCACTTGAAAATAGTGGAGCCCATTTGCAGCTGGTATGCGTGGCTGGCAGCTGCGATCAGCTTAGCTTAGCACTGAATTTGCATTGCTCTAGACAGTCATAAACTTTCATACCTGCCTGCGTATTGTCTGGAGATTACATTAGACATTCTGTGACCTTTCAAATAATTAGCTTAATCATTCAGCTCAATATAGATCTTTAGAATCAAAGCATAGTCAAAGCATCACTGATAAAAATGCTTAGCTGTACATGTGACGTGCACGTCTGTGATATTCAGGAATAGCATACGCTGCGCTCTTAACGCAAGCTTTACATTATATAACTAAACTTTGCACTGATATATTTTTTATATAAAAAGGCGTACAACTATTTAGCATCTTTTACTAAATTTTAGCATGATTCGAATGTCTTTGCATACAAACCCGCTTGTTGCCTAGGCGTTGCCTAGGTTTTAACTGACTGACGCTCTGTGACTGAAGACAGCTTGATTGGTACAATTTATTTAACAATTTTAGTTGAAATCTTAGTTGAAATCTGCAGCAGAAAAACCACTCGAAAGTGAATTTTTCAGCAGCAGTTGATTCGGCATGGTAACTATAAGCTTATCAGCAGAATGATTAGCTTCACTGTAATTCTCACACAAGGTAGCTCTCGAATCTCATCTAAAGAGAGTGAGTGCCTTAGAAACTGATAATTTTTAAGTTTTCGAGCTTACTTACGCTCGACATTTGATTCGGAGCAACCCGTGCAGACACAACATATGACGTATTTGCTGCGTATAGCATAGATATGGGCGAACACAAGACCACTTTTTTATTATGCTCCTCTGAAACTGGCCGAACCAATAATTGGAAGGTACCAAAGCATTTACTACGATCCGCTAGCCCACACAAAATCTAAAAAAACGTTTAGAATACGACGAGATCTTTGAGTCAACTTGGAGCAGAATAATCAATCACGAGAATCAATCAAGGTCAAGCGAAAATCAACAACAGCGCAAGTAAGGGCTTTCCACAAGCGTAAAAATATCAGTTCACGCATCGTCAGATAGCTCTCCTGCTCGTTTCAAACATTTTTCGAAAAGACAATCTCCACAAATTGATAGAGGGCACCATTCACTGCAAACAAATGGATCGTCTTTGTGGGTCTTACTATATTGGATATTAGTGTCAGTAACTTATTGTGTTTTTATTGGCGGCCCCTCATAGGGAGTTGACCGCCACAATACATGTTAATGGGGTGGTGCCACCACATGCTTGGGGTGGCGCCAACACGTTTGGGTGGCGCCAACATGTTTGGGGTGGCGCCAACATGTTTGGGGTGGCGCCAACATGTTTGGGTGGCGCCAACATGTTTGGGGTGGCGCCAACATGTTTGGGTGGCGCCAACATGTTTGGGGTGGCGCCAACATGTTTTGGGTGGCGCCAACATGTTTGGGTGGCGCTAACAAGTTTGGGGCGGCCCCAACATGTTTGGGGTAGCGCCAAATGGAATTTCTGCCAGTTTGCGGTGCGAATTTCGCTTTTTGTCAGTTTTCACCCGTGATTCCCGTGTCCTCGGCTCGCCTATCCCAATGATTATTCAAGTTCACTTGCTCCTTTCGGCTCGATAAACTTCGTCCTTTCAGTTGCCATAGTTTAATTTTTGTGTCAGCCACAACTGGCGCAATTATAATCTATAAGTAGCTGAGCTACTCATGCGAGCTGGGCATGGCAAATTGAGTCACTGTTTATTAAAGATTCGATAAAAGAGAGGCTTGGAGTTTAATCGCTTCTCACTTTAAACTGAAAACCTGTAAAAGAATTGCGAATCCTTACTCCTGTGGAATACGTGCTATTAATGCCGCAAATGAATTATTGAACGGTATGTATAATTCATTAAAAAGCTGCAGTCTCGGACCCAACGCCCAAGACTCTCAATCGGGTACTCTTGGTTAAGGATTGGGTCTATTTTACAATTGCATTATCCGAAACTATTTAGGTTTGGTAGCATTCTTATTTAGCTTCAGTTGTCCTTACAAGACCGCTAGATACTTACAGGTTTGCAATGTAAAAATGTACAGCTGCCCGCAACTGCATGTACATTCACGCACATATTTCGTCTACATTTACTACAATTATTATCTTGCGCCCAGTAGAACGCAGTAGTGACTTTGACATTTTGAAGCTAAGCAAAATTATTACGAACTTGTAAATCAAAACTCCGATGTATTGCGTGTATAACAAACTGAGAATTATGCTTAGGAACTGCAATATAGAAAGCACTTACGTATATTTTCCTTTTTGAATACTAATATTTTCTTGATGTCTTTAATATGATAAGAATGCTTTTCATACCGCCCAAAATTGAGTCACTACTCTTTTTTAATAAAAACGGATGATACTGATACCTCGTACTGTTAACTGAAACGAATGAAAACTTTTTAAGGATATATTTGCTTTGGCACCATCTTTTAAAAACATTTTCAAAATGAACGATCAGCAAGGGTCTGATAGTTCAGAGGACGAGTCCTACGTTACAGACAGAGCCATAATTGAAAAGAAAAAGGTATGCTCACAAATTCCTATAATAACGATATGCTGCATGCACGTCGAAGGATGCAACAGTGCATTTCGGGTTATCTTGCTTAAATTCGTGAAAATAAGGGCAGTAATAAATTTACTTTTGATCTACTGGGCTCCTTGATAAATTGTTTTATGTCTTTAGGTGTTAGTAAGAAATTAATGTAAGTCATGCAATCTAATGTATTCTATACTACGAGTACATACTCGTATTTACTCGCCTACCAAAATATCTACGAGAACTTCCGCAGTACGCGCATCATCTTGAGACTTGAGGTATTGTTTTTTTATTTTTCTACGCGATTATCTAGCTCGTATATTTTCTAATTATTATAGATTTTGCAGCGATTCAAAACAGCTAAGTTGTCTAAGCTGAACAAAAATTTTGCTTTTCTTTCGGAAAAGTTTTAATCAATAAAAGTCAGATAAAATTTTAGAATACTGCTTTACTGATTCATTATCAAACTAAGTTTTTTATTTGCGTTTCAGCGGTTTCATATTTTCATTGCATATAAAAAAACAAAGACACATTGCTCAGGCTCAATGTGAAGCCTCGATAGTAGCACCATTAATTGGGTAATGAAACTGCCAATTTTAGCATAAAAAACTAGAAACTTTACAAAGAATCTAACTTTTACCGAACTTCAATTAATATGTCTGCCATTTTTATTAGACTGTTTCCTTATGGTACTGTTATTTCTTTTGTGACTCTGAAAGAAGTGTTCTAAAATGTTAGAGGCCTGACCGATTCCCTCCAGGAGTCTTTCTTGGCACACGGACCTCTCTCTCGCTTTGAGAGCGCGGACCACCCAGTGGCTATAGACATTGGGGAGGTCCTTGCAGGCAAAGATCGGGCCCGCGTTGAGCCCAAAGACTTCGAACTGCTGAAGGTACTCGGCCGCGGTGGCTATGGCAAAGTGTTTCTGGCCAAAAAGCTGAGCGGCGCGGACCGCAGCACCCTCTACGCCATGAAGGTACTGCGCAAGGCCACGCTGATTCGCAACCAGATCGACGCCGAGCACACCAAGTCCGAGCGAAACATTTTGGAGGCCATCCGGCACCCGTTCCTGGTGCAGCTGCATTACGCCTTCCAGACGCCGGGTCGGCTCTACCTCATCCTGGAGTACCTGGCTGGCGGAGAACTTTTCTCACAACTCGAACGCGAGGGCGTCCTTTCCGAGGAGACGGCCAGGTTCTACCTGTGCGAGATCGTCTTGGCCCTGGGACACCTGCACTCCCACGGCATCGTCTACCGCGACCTAAAGCCCGAGAACATCCTGCTCACTAAAACAGGTCAGGCTGCCGCTTAAATTTTTTTGACTTGTCACAATGAAGCCTATGGCTTATTGTAAACTTTAAATGGTTAAACACCTTTAGGACATGTTAAGCTGACAGACTTCGGCCTGAGCAAGGTGGCAGTAAATGAAGGTGCCCTGACCAACACCTTCTGCGGCACCATAGACTATATGGCACCCGAAATCATCCTGCGCGAGGGCCATGGCAAAGCCGTGGACTGGTGGAGCTTCGGCACCCTCATGTACGATATGCTGTCCGGCGGGCCGCCATTCAGCGGCGACACCCGCAAAGAGACCATCGAGCGAATTATCAAGGCCAAGCTGTCCTTGCCGGATTACCTCAGCACCGAGGCCCGATCGCTGCTTCGCGGCCTCCTGCGGCGTAGGGTGCGTGACAGAATCGGCTCTGGGCCAAGTGATGTAGAGGAGATTAAGCGCCATCCGTACTTTCGCAGCGTAGACTGGCGTCGAGTTCTCGAGCTCAAGTACAACCCGCCCTTCCGGCCCGCATCCGTGCTTGTGAGTGGGAAAACAAAACAAAACTGATGGAACAATCTTTAAGGCAATTCCCTAATGTCAGAACTGCCTTTCCTCCAGAATTTGCGTTATGCTCTCTTCCTTTCTTTTGCACTACCCGTCGGTTTTATGATTTTATAATTTCTCTACTCAACTAGTAACTGTGCTTTCCTGCACTTTTCTTATGTTTGACTTACAGCTTCATTTAGCTCATTTTTCACTCATATTTTCACCTGGCCCGCCCATTCAGTTTTCACAAATTGTTGTCTTTGATTCAGGTCTTGATAAATTGATACGGGTCCCAATTTCGTTCAATTAAAGTTAACTCTGCCCACTAATCTGTTTAGTAGAGCGTCTAAAGTGAAATTTATTGTTCTCAAATTCTAATATACGAGCTACTTCAAAATCTAAATTAGCATCGAATTTGTCCAAGCGACACGTAAGCTTAAATATGATGTTAAGGTTGATATTTAAAGAAATCCAAACGGAAAATGCTTGCAGAAAAAATCGCATATATTTTTTTCGACAGTAGGTACTAATAAAATGTATTGATATTTGCATGCGTAGGATTATCATAGAAGCTAATTAAAGAGCATCTCATCACAATGGCTGATGTACATAAATGAAACGTTTGAAGTTTACCAGTGATTCTCATGCTCACAATCCTTTTAGGCGTACGAAGCGGACGTGTCGTTATTCGATCCGCAGTTCACGCACGAGAATCCTGTTGAGTCGCCGGAAGATGACACGGAGTTGACTGCATCGGCTGCCGAGCTGTTTGAGGTGAGCAGCTGGTGCTCGCTAAACTATTTTGTTTGTCTGATAAGTACGCTCGTTCTAAATCTGCATGAAGTTCTCCATCCTAACCTGCAGGGCTTCACGTTTGTCGACCCAGCCGTCCTAGACATGGTTGCGAAAGAGCCCTGGAGTGCGGGCAGTCGACACGCTGCTCTTGCCAGGCGGCGCTCCAGCTCCAGCAGCGCAGCAGGGTAGGGTGTACCCCTGATGAAGCTATATTGTATCTTTTTGCAAAGGATAACTATTCTCTTCCTTATCTTCCCCTCACAGCGAATTTTCCCCAAATGCGTTTCCAGATGCCGCACAGCAATATCCGTGGGAGCCGTCAGCCACCCGGCTGTCATTCCGGAGGAGCCATCAGACAAGCAGCGGAAATATTTGAAGCAGCAGCAGCAGCAGCAGGCCTCAGTTTCCTCAAAGAAGCGTAAGCAGCAGCAGAAGGAGCAGAAGAAGCTGGAGAAGCAGCGCCAGAAGCAGCTGCAACGGCAGCGGCCGCGACCCAACAACCTGAGCGGCTCGGAGAGTACAGGGTCCGGCAAGTCAAGCAAGTGTTCCGTCATGTGACAGCTGTCATAGCGCTGAGATGGTTATTTGTATCAGTTAAGCACAGGAATTTCTAGCCCTTTGTTTTCTTACTTTTCAGCTTTAACATAGAATTGCTGCAAGTTTTTGCTGTCTCTGTCGGTAATCTCTTCATTTTACTTTTGAAATATTTTGCTCAACTATTTTTAAAGTGGATTCGAATCTCTGAATAATTATTTCTATTGCTAAAGCTGAAATTCGGCTCGATTGAGCAGCAGCTGCATTTTGTTTTGTGGCAAAAATTGCGTTCAGAGAGTGCTATAATTGGTCTCTTTCTTGGGCTTGTTGCGATTTTCACTGTGATCACTATTTTGTTAGCATTAGTAATATTTTACTTGTTCCATGAATTCATTTTCGAATAAATGCAACCCGAAACGCACATTTTATGAGCAACGCATACACAATCTCTACAATACGTGCCCTGCTCTAGAGTGTCTTGTTTTGGCACAGCCAAGAAAAATCCGGAGAAAGCTAAGCTAAAACTCGGCCAGGGCTGCCCTGTGAGCAAGAGAGCACTGACAAATGTGCACACTTCGGCGCTAAATTGCCCTCGTGGCAGAGAGCCATCGCGGTCTGCCCAGCGGGGTCGAGCTGTAGTGTTCTCTGCCCTCTGGCCTTTAGCCAAATGCTGCCCAGGCTGGAACGAGCCGCAGCTTTCTATTCTTAGCATGAAAGCAATATGCAAACTTGGGGCAGATGAGTCATAAAAATTCATGCGACCAGTTTCAGCCCGACCAGTACAGGTCGAATGGGAGCCGAGGCAGCCAGAGTTTGCTGCTCGAAACCTTTTCAAACAATTGTCTTTTGTTCTCCAGCAACTTTGCGTGTGGCATCAACTGGTTGGAAATCGGGAGCTTTCAGCTGTGAGGACTGGGTCATACGCTCATAGGGTATGAGCTGTGCTGGAGCTACAACTGATGACGCTTGTGAGAACTGGGTCATAATATTTATTGCAGGAGGGCTGCAGGCAATGGCCCATCATTTGGTGGCACTAGACCTGCAGCCATGCAGCGAGGAGGCAATTCTGCCCATCTCGTTGACTCCTGAGCACACACGCATACAGATACCGTACGCAGGCACTCGCTCACACAGGTGGGTACATTGCCCTGAATTTCTCATCGTCAGGCAGTGTACACTTCACTGTGCCTTGGAGGTTGGCCCTCAAGGGCGCAAATTGTATGAGCTATGCTGGAACTTCAACTGATGGCGGCTGTGAGGATTGTCCATGCGGTATGAGCTATGCTGGAACTTCAACTGATGATGGCTGTGAGGATTGTCCATGCGGTATGAGCTATGCTGGAACTTCAACTGATGGCTGCTGTGAGGATTGTCCATGCGGTATGAGTTATGCTGGAACTTCAACTGATGGCGGCTGTGAGGAAAGGTTCAGTTATAGCAGGCAATTTGAGAACTGGTTTCAATGAATTTTTAGAGCAAAGCGTGTCTCAAATTAGAGTTCTCACGCGTATTGCACCACAGGTACTACTGACCACCAAGGCAGTAGCATAATTTGAGTCCTGAAATGTTCAAGCGACGTGAGCTGCAGTAAAAAAAGATGCAAACTCTTGTTTTCATATTGATGCTTTCTTATTTATGGCTGATGAAAATTCCTAACTGTGATTAGGCGTTTACTAATGCGTGCCTGAAAGCTATTCCTGCTTAGTTTAGTAGTTCAGAACCTGCAGAGTCAGGGGACAGCCTTGACTGCTGCTGCAATCACAGCAGGGAGAGTGGCGGCTGTGAGAGCTGCAGAGTCAGAGGACAGCCTTGACTGCTGCTGCCATCACAGCAGGGAGAGGGGCGGCTGTGAGAGCTGCAGAGTCAGAGGACAGCCCGGACTGCTGCTGCCATCACAGCAGGGAGAGGGGCGGCTGTGAGAGCTGCAGAGTCAGAGGACAGCCTTGACTGCTGCTGCAATCACAGCAGGGAGAGTGGCGGCTGTGAGAGCTGCAGAGCCAGAGGACAGCCCGGACTGCTGCTGCCATCACAGCAGGGAGAGTGGCGGCTGTGAGAGCTGCAGAGTCAGAGGACAGCCTTGACTGCTGCTGCAATCACAGCAGGGAGAGTGGCGGCTGTGAGAGCTGCAGAGTCAGAGGACAGCCCGGACTGCTGCTGCCATCACAGCAGGGAGAGTGGCGGCTGTGAGAGCTGCAGAGTCAGAGGACAGCCCGGACTGCTGCTGCCATCACAGCAGGGAGAGGGGCGGCTGTGAGAGCTGCAGAGTAAGAGGACAGCCCGGACTGCTGCTGCCATCACAGCAGGGAGAGGGGCGGCTGTGAGAGCTGCAGAGTCAGAGGACAGCCCGGACTGCTGCTGCCATCACAGTTTTGTGCAGCCAGTCTTTACGCCCGCACTGAACTGTCAGGCCATTCTCAATCGAGCTGCTTGGCACTGAGCGGAGGAGTACAGAATTGCAGGCGGTGTACAGGCTGCTGCTACTCACCCCCGGAGTTTCCTGCAGGACCAGCTAACCGTCTTGCCATTTCCTAACAGCTTCTCTGTGGCAACAGGAGGCAGGGAAGCAGGGCGGAGGAGGAGCGGGGAACGGGGCAAGGGAAGGAGCGGAAAACAATGCGAGCTGCCGCCTGGGGGAAAGGCGGGAAGGAACCTGAATTGTTTGCCTGCAAGACAGGTGAGCCAGTGTTAAATTTGTCCATAGAAACGGAGTGCGGCCCAGGTGGAGGGCGGGGAGCAGTTTGAACCGATTCAGCGGGGAGTGCAAAATTCCGCCAGTTTTGCGAGAAAAAATTTGCCCTGCCACTCAGCGGAGGCGGCCTGAAAGGGCAGGCGGTGTTTGGTCTCATTCAAGAGCCCCAATGCGAAAATGCGTTGAGCTTGGACACACATTGAGAGCAACCGAAACCCGGCAGCTCCAAGGCTGGCTGCACTTTGAATAACAATGACCTGCTGTCCAAAAGGTGGTTGAAGGATTCAGTAACAGCTCTTTCTGCCTAGTTAAACGCAACATATTTAGCCGACTGTATTTTTGCAAGGTTTTTATACAACAGAAGAACAAAAATATTTTGCTTGCCCTGCGCGAGCGAACTGTGACGGAATGAACGTCAGACCGTAAACTGGGTGAACGTCACCTGGGTGGGGACCCACGAGGGGTGTTCTTGGCAGTGTCCCATAGACTCCGCTGGGTGATGGCCTTATCTCACAGACCCTGCTGGGTGATGGCCTTATCTCACAGACCCCGCTGGGTGATGGCCTTATCTCACAGACCCTGCTGGGTGATGGCCTTATCTCACAGACCCCGCTGGGTGATGGCCTTATCTCACAGACCCTGCTGGGTGATGGCTGTGTCCCATACACGCTCGCTACGGTTACTGAGCGCAGAAGACTCAGGCCCAATAAAAGGTTAAAAAAATAAGCAATCTGAAAAGCAGCAGACAAAATATATCAGCAGGAAAATATAACTCAGCACAATTACAGAGCACGGGGCGCTTTCAGTTCGCAGGTTGACGTAAGGCACTCTGGGGGCGCCCGTTTTGCAGGCTGCCGACCGACCAGAAGCCTTCAACGGACATTTCTCCAAGCCACACTATCAACTGCTTTGCAAACGGAATCAGAGTTAATTAGCAATAGAAGAGGGCTGCTGTTGGACTACTAAATAAGAAATCGACTGATCAACTGATCAACTGACTGTACCGATTAGAGCTGGTAGGCAGCTCACTGCTGTCTGTCGCTAGGCTTTACTTGGTACCAGCTGTGCATGATGACGAACGCGACGAGGCTTGCCGGGCAAGCCACGAGGCCAACGGCGGTGACACCAATCATGGCTGTGCCTAGGCAGTTCGCGATGTCTAGCTGCGGAAACGTCAGGCACACCCAGCAAGCGTCCATCGTCAGGCAGCCGATCCAGACGCAGGAGACGCACACGATTGCGCGTCGACCAAAAACGCGTACGAAGGCTAGTAGCCCAGTTGCTATGGCAACAGCTAGGGAGGCGGCAAACACAGCGAACGAGCCGCCGAGCATGGGCGAGCAGCGCTTGCGCATCATCAGCACATCCAGCACCATGAGGGCCACGCTGTGCAGCAGGATCAGCACACCACACAGCAGCAGCTTGATGCGGTCCTGAAGCAACTCGCCGACCTCCGGAAGCGCGGCGTGGCTGCAGTCCGTCAGCGTTGCTTGACTCTTCATTCCCGTTGATGCGGCGAGGTCAGCGCCATCCGTGGCATCGCCGGCTAAGTCGGCAGCGGATGATATCACGCCGCCGTAGCCAGGAAAGTCATCGTACTCGAATTCATCGTCTTCAAAGTTGACACTTGCGGCTGTTTGCGCCGGCGGTTGCACCGGAGTCGTCGCTGTTTCGGTCACCGCTGGTGACCCCTGATCAGCATGCAGGGCGAACATCGCTGCTCGGTCAGTCGTTGGTCTGTTATCGATCGCGATCGTCAGTGCCCGCCACTCCCATCGGGTCTGGCAGGCAGCAGCTCGGGCGGACGTTCAGCGGGGGAAGGGGGCCTCTCTGAGTTTCCTCGGGTGAGAAAAGGCCATCGAATGAGGGCCGCGCGTTCCTTATTTCTAGCTTTGCAGCCCCACCCTCCACCCTCTGTGCACCTAGGCAGTGGCTGTCTTGGCACTGGTTGGCTGCCTCAGTCAGAGACATGGCAGTCTAGCAGACCAGTTGTAGCCGTTTAAGGCTTTAGAGAATATGAAGGCAGCAGACTTCTATGAGGGCTGACGAACGGCTGGTTAAAGTTAAAATGAAGCTCCCCATCTACGCATTCTATCTACTAGCTCATCGTCATTTAATTTATCTCCTCCTTCGATGCTGTCTCTACCAGCTGTTCCCCAGCCTACTCGATGCTGTCTCTACCTGCTGTTCCCCAGCCTACTCGATGCTGTCTCTACCTGCTGTTCCTCAGCCTCCCTACTCGATGCTGTCTCTACCAGCTGTTCCCCAGCCTACTCGATGCTGTCTCTACCTGCTGTTCCCCAGCCTACTCGATGCTGTCTCTACCTGCTGTTCCTCAGCCTCCCTACTCGATGCTGTCTCTACCTGCTGTTCCCCAGCCTCCCTACTCGATGCTGTCTCTACCAGCTGTTCCTCAGCCTTCCTACTCGATGCTGTCTCTACCAGCTGTTCCTCAGCCTCCCTACTCGATGCTGTCTCTACCTGCTGTTCCCCAGCCTCCCTACTCGATGCTGTCTCTACCAGCTGTTCCTCAGCCTCCCTACTCGATGCTGTCTCTACCAGCTGTTCCTCAGCCTCCCTACTCGATGCTGTCTCTACCTGCTGTTCCCCAGCCTCCCTACTCGATGCTGTCTCTACCAGCTGTTCCCCAGCCTACTCGATGCTGTCTCTACCTGCTGTTCCCCAGCCTACTCGATGCTGTCTCTACCTGCTGTTCCTCAGCCTCCCTACTCGATGCTGTCTCTACCTGCTGTTCCCCAGCCTCCCTACTCGATGCTGTCTCTACCAGCTGTTCCTCAGCCTTCCTACTCGATGCTGTCTCTACCAGCTGTTCCTCAGCCTCCCTACTCGATGCTGTCTCTACCTGCTGTTCCCCAGCCTCCCTACTCGATGCTGTCTCTACCAGCTGTTCCTCAGCCTCCCTACTCGATGCTGTCTCTACCAGCTGTTCCTCAGCCTCCCTACTCGATGCTGTCTCTACCTGCTGTTCCCCAGCCTCCCTACTCGATGCTGTCTCTACCAGCTGTTCCCCAGCCTACTCGATGCTGTCTCTACCTGCTGTTCCCCAGCCTACTCGATGCTGTCTCTACCAGCTGTTCCCCAGCCTACTCGATGCTGTCTCTACCTGCTGTTCCTCAGCCTCCCTACTCGATGCTGTCTCTGCCTGCTGTTCCCCAGCCTACTCGATGCTGTCTCTACCTGCTGTTCCCCAGCCTCCCTACACGATGCTGTCTCTACCAGTTGTTCCCCAGCCTCCCTACTCGATGCTGTCTCTACCAGCTGTTCCTCAGCCTTCCTACTCGATGCTGTCTCTACCAGCTGTTCCTCAGCCTCCCTACTCGATGCTGTCTCTACCTGCTGTTCCCCAGCCTCCCTACTCGATGCTGTCTCTACCTGCTGTTCCCCAGCCTCCCTACTCGATGCTGTCTCTACCTGCTGTTCCCCAGCCTCCCTACTCGATGCTGTCTCTACCTGCTGTTCCCCAGCCTCCCTACTCGATGCTGTCTCTACCAGCTGTTCCTCAGCCTCCCTACTCGATGCTGTCTCTACCAGCTGTTCCTCAGCCTCCCTACTCGATGCTGTCTCTACCTGCTGTTCCCCAGCCTCCCTACTCGATGCTGTCTCTACCAGCTGTTCCCCAGCCTACTCGATGCTGTCTCTACCTGCTGTTCCTCAGCCTACTCGATGCTGTCTCTACCTGCTGTTCCCCAGCCTCCCTACTCGATGCTGTCTCTACCAGCTGTTCCCCAGCCTACTCGATGCTGTCTCTACCTGCTGTTCCCCAGCCTACTCGATGCTGTCTCTACCTGCTGTTCCCCAGCCTCCCTACTCGATGCTGTCTCTACCAGCTGTTCCTCAGCCTCCCTACTCGATGCTGTCTCTACCTGCTGTTCCCCAGCCTCCCTACTCGATGCTGTCTCTACCAGCTGTTCCTCAGCCTCCCTACTCGATGCTGTCTCTACCTGCTGTTCCCCAGCCTCCCTACTCGATGCTGTCTCTACCAGCTGTTCCCCAGCCTACTCGATGCTGTCTCTACCTGCTGTTCCCCAGCCTACTCGATGCTGTCTCTACCAGCTGTTCCCCAGCCTACTCGATGCTGTCTCTACCTGCTGTTCCTCAGCCTCCCTACTCGATGCTGTCTCTGCCTGCTGTTCCCCAGCCTACTCGATGCTGTCTCTACCTGCTGTTCCCCAGCCTCCCTACACGATGCTGTCTCTACCAGTTGTTCCCCAGCCTCCCACTCGATGGTGTCTCTACCAGCTGTTCCTCAGCCTCCCTACTCGATGCTGTCTCTACCTGCTGTTCCCCAGCCTCCCTACTCGATGCTGTCTCTACCTGCTGTTCCCCAGCCTCCCTACACGATGCTGTCTCTACCAGCTGTTCCTCAGCCTCCCTACTCGATGCTGTCTCTACCAGCTGTTCCTCAGCCTCCCTACTCGATGCTGTCTCTACCTGCTGTTCCCCAGCCTACTCGATGCTGTCTCTACCAGCTGTTCCCCAGCCTCCCACTCGATGCTGTCTCTACCAGCTGTTCCTCAGCCTCCCTACTCGATGCTGTCTCTACCAACTGTTCCAAGTCTCCTCATTCTCAGGTTCAGAGAGATTGTTAGTGTCAATTTGCTTCTATTAATTTCCGATGCACTTTTTCAACCAATCGAAGCAGAGCAGCGAAGAGCGTGCGGGTTCGGGCGATCGGATTTCGTTGAATCGCTCCGCCCACGCGCTGAGGCACGAAGCCTGTTTCTACCTGCCGCAGCGCATTAGCAGAGATCACAGTGCCTGAGCAAGTGGCCAGCTAAAGGGCTCTTCAGCAGTTCTGTGTCTACGGCTCCTGATGGCCTAATGCAATTAGCGGTCACTTCAGGCTGCCAGCGGCTTGAAAGCTGTTCTGAATCTGGGCTGGACACTGCAGTTCTAACTATAATTGGAAGCAAGTTTCTGGTTCAGTGTCCACCATACACGTGCAGACATAGTACTGTCTGGGACGGGAAATAGAGGAACTCATAAGTGGGAAATACAACTGGGAAGGAGAGGAAACAGGGAAATTTTAGGGTTATGAACATTGCAGTTACTCTGCCTCTTTTCCACCTCTGCCGATTATTTTCCTCAACTCCTCCAACCCCTATAATCTTTCTCCTCTCAACCCTTCTCTTCCTTGTTCACCTTTCTCCTATATTCCTTCTCCCCCGATACTCCTCCCCATATTCCCCTTCTCCCCATTTACCCCTTCTCCCATCTACCCCTTCTCCCCATTTACCCCTTCTCCCCATCTATCCCTATCCCAATACCTATTATTCTCGCTCGCCTATTTTGCTTTAAGGTCATTCCGACCGCCCACCTGTACAGTTTTAAACACCAACTCTGCTTTTCTAACAGTCTGTGATCCATCATAATGTACTTGCTAAGGCTTTACACAATTGAGCTCTCTCTCTTTCTATAGATTTTTATCGGCAGTTAAAACTTTATACACAACCTATCACGCTAAATAAAAGTCGTTTTTTTATTGCCCTGACGAAGAATTTTTAATTCGAAATATCGGCAAAAATTAAATATAAAGTCAGCTTTACCTCTTTACCGCGTCGTTGCCTGGGATTGGAGGTGCTCTCCTCTCTCTCCCCCTCTCTCCGTTTTTCTTCCCTGTTCCCCTTTCTCCCCTATACTCCTTCTCCCCTGATACTCCTCCCCATCTACCCATTCTTCTCAATGCTCATTCTCTCCCCGATACTCCTCCCTATCTACCCCTTCTCCCCATCTACCCCTTCTCCCCATTTATCCCTTCTCCGATATACTCTTTCTCCCCCTTTACTCCTCCTCCCCCGATACTCCTCACCCTATACTCCTTCTCACCCTATACTCCTCACCCTATACTCCTTCTCACCCTATACTCCTTCTCACCCTATACTCCTTCTCACCCTATACTCCTTCTCACCCTATACTCCTTCTCACCCTATACTCCTTCTCACCCTATACTCCTTCTCACCCTATACTCCTTCTCACCCTATACTCCTTCTCACCCTATACTCCTTCTCACCCTATACTCCTTCTCACCCTATACTCCTTCTCACCCTATACTCCTTCTCACCCTATACTCCTTCTCACCCTATACTCCTTCTCACCCTATACTCCTTCTCACCCTATACTCCTTCTCACCCTATACTCCTTCTCACCCTATACTCCTTCTCACCCTATACTCCTTCTCACCCTATACTCCTTCTCACCCTATACTCCTTCTCACCCTATACTCCTTCTCACCCTATATTCCTTCTCACCCTATACTCCTTCTCACCCTATACCCCTCAACCCATCGCCACCCTCAACCCTACTCTACTCATTGACTTCTATGGATCGCTAAGCTTATAACTCTCATTTACCCCCTACTCTTTCTCTGCACTTTCTATTTCCCAGTCTATCCCTGGCCTCACTCCAAACGGCCCCCGGCCAGCGGCAGACGCGACGCGACTTTTTCTCCTATTCAAATTTGCGGAACCGGGAAAGGAGAATTTGCATTCTCAGATCTAGACGGTAAAACACGCGCAGGTTTTTAACTGAGGAAAACTGAATAGTGACTGGGCTGTCATGACCACAGACTCTAGCGCTGTGAAACACTCCGCTGTCTGCAAACCGACTTTTTCTGCCTCTGCCATCAATTGCCGTCTTTTCCGATTTCTGTTGGCAAGTAATTTTCTCTGCAATGTGACCTGAATCACAAGGTTCCACAGAGGGCAAGCACAGTGTGGGGTGCAACAGTAAGCCTAATTTTTAGGAAATCAAGTTTCAAATTTTGCCTCTAGCAGTTAGCATTTGATGGTTTACTATCGCTGCAGCCACTGCACTAAAGCTGTGCGTTACCATTCTTGACAATAAGTCCAGGCTTGCCTCTACCCTTGACTTATTAAAGCGGACCTGACTCCCATGTCAGAGCGTCAGCTCACTCAAAGTAACTCAAGCGCTGTCAAAGCAGCTGTTCAAAATAATATAGTCTAAGAGCCGACTCCACGGTCGCCAGTGATGGTGGCGGCGCCGCGGTCGTCAATAACTTCTGTGGCGCCGGTGGTCGCGGCCATGCTAGTGCTGGAGCCGTCGGGAGCCGTTTCTTCGGGGAAGGCGAGCACGGCCCGCTCCTCGGCGCGGATGACCTGCATGACGCTGTCAAGCTGGGCGCGGCCTGCCTTGTGCAGCTGCTGGTTCTGCACCTCTTGCCAGCGCCGGTTGTGCTCCTCGGCAGCCGTGGCTGCAGCGGCTTCGTCCACCTCTATGAGATTGTGCGAAGAGCTGGACGTCTCGATGATCTGGTCGGAGTCGATTCGCTTGCTGTGCAGGTAGCGGGCGGTCAGGGCCGCCTGGCAGTAGCTGTACAGGCTGAGGTCGAAGCGGGACAGGAGCAGCTTGTACTCGGGCAGCAGGCTGTCCAGAGTCTCCTTGGCCAGCCCGAAGCGCCGCTTGAGTTCGTTGGTAGGCACTCCCTGGGCCTGCATGTCGCTGGCCAAGCGGCGCAAGAAGGCGTCTTTGTAGTCGCTGTCCAGCTCCTGCACTTCATCTCTCATCTCCTTCAATGACTGCCTCTGTTTCATGGTCTTGCGTCGGCTTCAAGCAAAGCTCCAGAGTGCACCTCTTAGGCTTCTCTATCTACCTTTTTGTAAAGAAGAAGGGCGCCCGTTTTAAAGCTGCTTATTTGCGCAAGTTTCTCGCTGGCTGACGCGCTAGCCAATTTGTCTATGGCTTTGAGCTCCTGGAAGATTTGCACCCAGCACAAAGTCCCACCTACAGAAAATCTGTGCTCCCACCCTTGCTCAAAGCCAGTAGTTTTCAAAGTTTTCAATGCTCAAAGAGTTCTTTTCAGGCGTAATTGGTGGTTTTAAGCCATTGACTAATATGCAAAAGGGGAAGCAAACAAAAACCCGATGTCTGCAGACAGTTTTTGAAGTGCAGGTGAATAGTATGTATGATAAAAATTTTACAAATGTGTATCACACAACTGGCACGCGAATACTGTGTGGTCATCACTGATTGAGGTCTGGAGGTTAAAAAGTGCTCCTTTGAGATATGGATTTGAAAAAACCAGTGCATTTTATGCAGTGCATCGTACAAACAAACTGGTATTTGGTGTTACGGATACATGTGCCACAGTACCTACAAATTGGTACTGTGATAAATCGACTGGAAATAATCATTTAGTTCAGTTGCTCGTCGATTTGAACTATGTGACTATAAGCTATTTTCAGTCTGCAATCGTTTAGGTCATGTTTTATAAAGATGTCGTCATTTTGATTTTTTAAACTGTTTTCCGCTACTTGCAGCTCTCACACCAGGTCGGATAAATTAGGAAGCCAAATCATCTTGGAGGAATTGCACTGGTAATTGCGTATAATTGACGCGTCTATGAATAACAAAAGGCTGATTCGGTATATTTGAGTTAAATCAAACTAGGGTAATCACGGAAGGGTAATCATGGAAGGGTAATCACGGAAGGGTAATCACGGAAGGGTAATCACGGAAGGGTAATCACGGAAGGGTAATCACGGAAGGGTAATCACGGAAGGGTAATCACGGAAGGGTAATCACGGAAGGGTAATCACGGAAGGGTAATTACGGAAGGGTAATCACGGAAGGGTAATTACGGAAGGGTAATCACGGAAGGGTAATCAATTGGAAATGATGCGCATGGAAGTCGGGGCTACGAGCGTCTGGGAATGAGTTGAAGTCGACGCGAATTGAATAAATCTCGGCTAAAATTAAAAGACGGGCAGGCAGGCGGCCAGAGGAAGCAGGACATCTTGAGCAGCGAATTGGGCATGCGAAACTGATGGCGGCAGAAGGCCTGCCATGTGATTATGCCTGTGGGCACCTTGAAAGTGCTCTGGCTAGCAACCAATATAGGCTTGATCAAGACATCGAATCCCACTCACGAGATCTTCTAATATGAAACTCGCAATTAAAAACTATCATTGACGTCAGCGAAATACTTAAGGCGATTATCAATAATTTTTATTTCGGAGGATAGATTTCAGTGTTTTGGTCGGGAAGTTAAAAAAAGAAATGAATATTGTTAGTGACAGTTGGTAAAAAGCGCATTGTTTTGAGTAAAAAAGTTTCTTTCCTATCATGATGGCAGTCTACAACGCAAAAACGCAGGTAAAATCACTATTGCCGCTGCAGCAGCTGCAAAAGCTTAATAAAAGAAAATTTTGCATCAATGCGAAGTCCCTCACACAGGCTGCTCGAGCCTCACACCTCCGAGTTCCTTGAACCGGCTTGAACTACTTTCACCTGGTCCTCCGCAGGTTCCTCCGAGTACTCGCTGCCGCTGGAATCGCCAGAGCCCGATTCCGTTTCCGAGTCGGAGCTCGAAGCATCGTCGGTGGATTCTGTGGTAGCTGTCGATGCCTCCGCAGCAACCACCGCTGCCGATCCAACAGCTGCAGCCGCGTGAAGCTGCTGGAGCGACGCCTTTGCCGGCTTCGGGAGTCGTGGCGGTGGCATTGGAGGTGCTGGCTCCGGGGACGGTTGTGGCGTCGGCGTATTGGGTGTCGTTGGCTGGGATGGGGGCGTGGAGATCTGGGAGCGGCGCGCGGTCAGCAGAAGGTCCTGCAGCGGCTGGGTCTGGCTGTCGCCAGAGACCTCGGAGACGCCTGTTTTGATGAGGAAGGCAGTCGAGATGGGAATAGGGACATGAGGTGCGAATGGGAAACGAAATAGCTGGCAGGGAAGAGTGCAAGGAATTGCTGAAAGAGAGTAAAAGGAGTTAATGAGTGTGGTTGAGAGGCAGAATAGTTAACGCGTTTGCGTTATAGGTCCTTAACCTGATTCCGCGGCGAGGCCGCTTTCATTTGAGGCGTAGCAACGGACAGATGGCTTGAATACAATTTATGCCCTTGAGGATCCGAATCGAAAACAGATCGGCCTCATGACTTACGTGACAGCCGGAACTTGGAATCGAAATCTACAACGGAGAAATCACGGCAGTGGTGACAAGTGTTCAGGGCTCTGCAGCTTCAATAAGAGTTCGGGAGCAAAGAGTCTGTCCTTACCATCTGTACTGCCCCGCCGAATCTCCACTGGTGGGTCAGGCTGCGTTTCCTGAAAATTTTTACACATCAGTTTTGAAGCACTACAAATTATGGTCAAACCGGATCAGAGCGGGTAAAGTAGCACCCACCCTGTCGAGGCAGTCCGCTGTTGCGCGGGCCAGGCTGGACAGCCGCCTCAGCGAACTGTCAATCATCGCCGAATGAGGATGAGAAGCGCAACTTGCGCCGCTGCCGCTGTTTTTTAGCACTGGCAGAATGGTAGTCAGCGCAGTGCTGGCTTCAGCCATCAGCCGCCAGGCCAGCAGAATCTTCTCAGGCCGACTGGGCTGGTTCTCAGACTGCGACATCTGGGAAGGCAACGGCAGGCTCTAGCAGGGATTTAGTACTCAATGAAAAGTCTACCCAAGGCTACTCACCGCCTGCGCCTCCTGGCAGACCCGCATGTTCAAGCCTAGGGCCACTGGCAGCACCGTCTGCTGCTCACGGAGCGTCGCCTCCAACCGGGCCTGGTAGTCTGCGGCCAGGCCAGCTGACAGAGTGGCTGCCGCAGGTGAGGGCGGCAGCGTCTGCTGTGGCGACTGCGGAGCAGCTGGCTTCGGCGGCGGCGGCGGAGGAGGCGGTCGAGAAGCTTGGCCACCGGGCTCTTTTTCACCCTCTTTGTCTGGAATGATAAGCGAAAAATGATAATCGCAAAATGCCCTCAAACCAGCCTCCCCGCCAGAGACGAGAGTGAGCTAACAAGAAATCGCCACCGCTTACCAGCAGGTACAGCCGCCTCACCCTCGGACTCATCGGTCGCTGCGGCCTCAGCTGCGTGTCGAGTCGCCGACGCCAGCAGGGAGGCGGGCGGCGGGCGCGGCACGTTGACGCCCGCCGAACTGTGCACACGTCGGTGCTCCACCAGGTGCTGGGCCGACTGCGGTTGCGACAGGCTCAGTAAGCTGCTGCCGACCCGCGAGGTGAGGTCGACCGCAGAGCCCGACAGACTGGCGTGGCGGTCCAGCAGACGCTGCGTCAGGCGGGGTGCCAGGCCGCGGATGCACTCCACGAAGTCGGTGGCCTGGCACTGCGTCTCTGTGGCGAAAAAGGGTAGGCGCGGCTTTTCCTGGCTCATACGGAACTCCAGCATCAGCGGCTTGACACGACCTGTACCGGAAGCCCCTGGCGCTCCCGCCGTCACCTGTGGAATCCGAGGGTTTAGATAAGATCAGATGGGAAGAAATCGGGATCAAATTCTATCTGGAATTAGGTCAGCATTTTTTACTGGTGAGAAGTTTCTAGATGTCTAGATTTCTAGATATGAGAAGATGATGCATCACGACATAAGAGGGTATAGATAGACATTTACGAGCGTAGACAAGGAGACGAAAACCTGATTCGAATAAACAAGATCGTTCCTTGGTATGACGACAGCGGCTTTAGAATCTCACCTGCTCGACAATGATGCGGAACTCGGCATCAACAACGCGGGATCCTGGCAGACGGCGCCGTGTCTCCGAGGCCGTGTCAAAGATGTGGACCACGCTGTCCATGGGAATCACAGGTGGGCAGTTGGTCTCAATCAGGTTGCCCATCTCTGATGACTGCGCCTGCGGCTGCGGCTGCGGCTGAGCCTGCTGCTGCTGCTGAGAGTCCACCGTCAGACTTGGCCCTAGAAACAATGCACTCGACTGTCATGATTCCAGCGACTGGCACTTCCTGCGACTGTGTCACCTTGTGACTGCTACTCCAAGGAGCCACTCCCTAAAACGGTCACTTCACGCAAAAGGAATGGAGGGAATCGAGAATCTGGCAAGTTGCTTACCGAGCTGCTTGAGCAGCTGGTACTTGACTCCTCTGGCCTCATCCGTTTCAGAAATGACGAGCAGAAAGTCGGTGAAGACGAAGAGCCTCAGCCGGTAGCCCTCGAGTCCAGGCATGAACACCTCACGCGTCACGTGTAGCTCGCATGTGTGCAGGTGGGACACCTGATCTCGGAACCGGCCAATGCGGCTCTCATCCATAAGAGAGCGCTCCCAGAAATTGGAGAATGATTTGCTGAGCACCAGTTGTCTGCTCAGCTCTTTCAATTTGGTGCCGGTGTTGTTGCAGTATTCGCTGATGACCTTCGCCTTAGCTACGCATTTTTCCAGGTTTTCGGCGTCCTTGTCTAGAATGTGGAAAGCATGCAAGATTTATACGACTTGTGCATGTGCACTAAATAGGGGCACATTATTCAATGCAAACATCTTGACTCTGCAAGCGCTTTGGTGGATTGAACACCGCTCCATCGATCACTGATTGGAATTCTCCTCACTAAGCAAACATTCGCTCACATCCTGAATTCCGTTTCCCAAACCTTAGATATCAGGGCGCTCACCTGCGAACTCACAGGCCTCCTTGGCCTTCCTGGCTTTCCTGGCGGCAGTCTCGAGCAGGGTGACCATGCGCATGGTCTGCTGCATGTTGACGCTGTACAGATCGACGAAGCGGCGCTTGTTCATGGCGGGGTGCGCCTCGGCCCGCGCGAAGAACCGATTGAAGCTTGGGTCCTCGCGGCGCAGCCCAATGAGGCGCAGGATGATGTCATCCTCGTTGATGCTGGCGGTCTTTCTCCTCGTATTGACCTTGGCAAAGCCGAAGCTCAAGCCGAGCTGCTGGAATTTCAGCGCGTTGCCGCCCTCCGAGTACCAGTTCAGCAGGCGCTCACCGAATCGCTCAAGCCGACCAGAGCGCTTAAAGTCGTCCAAGTTGTCCCCGCCGCCGATGCAATTGTGCAGACTGCGGTACAGTGCAATGCACTCGGTCACAAAGTGCAACCCCAGCTGCTGCAGCATAGGTCGATTGGCCTGAGGCCAAGGCTGTACGAACAACAGGTCCAGCAGAGTGAGAGCTCGGAGGTGGCTCTGCGAGCTGAAGATCACCTGCAGGAAAATTCACTTCAAAAGTGAGCCAATAATTTTATTTCTAAAAGTCAAACCTTTCAGTGGGTAAACCTTCTACATTTAACAAAAACCATGGGGTTTACTGAGAGAAATTTACTGTCGCTCTGAATAGGGGAAGTCAGCGATTGACTGGCTCGGAACAGACCTCGTGCAGGGCCAGCTGGTAATCGCGGAAGCGTTCGGCGTCTTTCTCAGAGCCGGAGGCCGGTCGCAGCTGGGCAAGGCATCCACCCAGGCCGGAGCTCTCAATGTAGCCCTGAAAGTCGGCCGGCACGCCGCCGATGTCCGGATGCTTCGACACCGCGTCATCCCGCACAGCTACCTCGGCGTACTGGAAGCGAGGGGTGAATTAAGGCCCAGCATTAATCTATGGGCTTTTCCTTTGAGTCCCGCTGGCAGAATGCCAAGTCTACGGCAGCTCACCAGCTCTCCGCCCAAATCGTAGGGTGACAGCAAAGCGACATCCTGCCCAGAATCCACGCTGCCTCGGTGGCCCCCTGCGCCGCTGCCCACAACATCCAGGCTGATTTGCGGCATCGAGGCAATCTGCGGTGGAGGCGCTGTTGTGGAGTTGGACGGTGGAACGACTTCTGCATCAGCGGCGGCGCCGGCTGAGGCGACTGTGCTCAAGGAAGCGCTCGAGCCGAAGGACCTGGCTGGCGCTTTCGGCGCAGCTGGGAGAGTTGGCAGGAGGGTTGGCGACGCATTCAAGTGACAGATCCCTAAAATTTCTATCTGAAAAGTTAGCTCTAGTGAGCATGCACACTCCGTGCGTGTTCGGTGTGCCTGTTGTTATCATGCATGGAATGGATAGTGGCACTTTTCTGGCAATGTCATTCAGCTTTTGACACAAAAGCCGCACCAGAATGCTCAGAGACAATCCTCAGTGCTTAGTGGCACTTTTCTGGCAATGTCATTCAGCTTTTGACACAAAAGCCGCACCAGAATGCTCAGAGACAATCCTCAGTGCTTAGTGGCCCTTTTCTGGCAATGTCATTCAGCTTTTGACACAAAAGCCGCACCAGAATGCTCAGAGGCAATCCTCAGTGCTTAGTGGCCCTTTTCTGGCAATGTCATTCAGCTTTTGACACAAAAGCCGCACCAGAATGCTCAGAGGCAATCCTCAGTGCTTAGTGGCCCTTTTCTGGCAATGTCATTCAGCTTTTGACACAAAAGCCGCACCAGAATGCTCAGAGACAATCCTCAGTGCTTAGTGGCCCTTTTCTGGCAATGTCATTCAGCTTTTGACACAAAAGCCGCACCAGAATGCTCAGAGGCAATCCTCAGTGCTTAGTGGCCCTTTTCTGGCAATGTCATTCAGCTTTTGACACAAAAGCCGCACCAGAATGCTCAGAGGCAATCCTCAGTGCTTAGTGGCACTTTTCTGGCAATGTCATTCAGCTTTTGACACAAAAGCCGCACCAGAATGCTCAGAGGCAATCCTCAGTGCTTAGTGGCCCTTTTCTGGCAATGTCATTCAGCTTTTGACACAAAAGCCGCACCAGAATGCTCAGAGGCAATCCTCAGTGCTTAGTGGCCCTTTTCTGGCAATGTCATTCAGCTTTTGACACAAAAGCCGCACCAGAATGCTCAGAGGTAATCCTCAGTGCTCAGTGGCACTTTTCTGGCAATGTCATTCAGCTTTTGACACAAAAGCCGCACCAGAATGCTCAGAGACAATCCTCAGTGCTTAGTGGCACTTTTCTGGCAATGTCATTCAGCTTTTGACACAAAAGCCGCACCAGAATGCTCAGAGACAATCCTCAGTGCTCAGTGGCCCTTTTCTGGCAATGTCATTCAGCTTTTGACACAAAAGCCGCACCAGAATGCTCAGAGACAATCCTCAGTGCTTAGTGGCACTTTTCTGGCAATGTCATTCAGCTTTTGACACAAAAGCCGCACCAGAATGCTCAGAGGCAATCCTCAGTGCTTAGTGGCCCTTTTCTGGCAATGTCATTCAGCTTTTGACACAAAAGCCGCACCAGAATGCTCAGAGACAATCCTCAGTGCTTAGTGGCCCTTTTCTGGCAATGTCATTCAGCTTTTGACACAAAAGCCGCACCAGAATGCTCAGAGGCAATCCTCAGTGCTTAGTGGCCCTTTTCTGGCAATGTCATTCAGCTTTTGACACAAAAGCCGCACCAGAATGCTCAGAGGCAATCCTCAGTGCTTAGTGGCACTTTTCTGGCAATGTCATTCAGCTTTTGACACAAAAGCCGCACCAGAATGCTCAGAGACAATCCTCAGTGCTTAGTGGCCCTTTTCTGGCAATGTCATTCAGCTTTTGACACAAAAGCCGCACCAGAATGCTCAGAGGCAATCCTCAGTGCTTAGTGGCCCTTTTCTGGCAATGTCATTCAGCTTTTGACACAAAAGCCGCACCAGAATGCTCAGAGGCAATCCTCAGTGCTTAGTGGCCCTTTTCTGGCAATGTCATTCAGCTTTTGACACAAAAGCCGCACCAGAATGCTCAGAGGTAATCCTCAGTGCTCAGTGGCACTTTTCTGGCAATGTCATTCAGCTTTTGACACAAAAGCCGCACCAGAATGCTCAGAGACAATCCTCAGTGCTTAGTGGCACTTTTCTGGCAATGTCATTCAGCTTTTGACACAAAAGCCGCACCAGAATGCTCAGAGACAATCCTCAGTGCTCAGTGGCCCTTTTCTGGCAATGTCATTCAGCTTTTGACACAAAAGCCGCACCAGAATGCTCAGAGACAATCCTCAGTGCTTAGTGGCACTTTTCTGGCAATGTCATTCAGCTTTTGACACAAAAGCCGCACCAGAATGCTCAGAGGCAATCCTCAGTGCTTAGTGGCACTTTTCTGGCAATGTCATTCAGCTTTTGACACAAAAGCCGCACCAGAATGCTCAGAGACAATCCTCAGTGCTCAGTGCTAGTCGCATTGTATTCATATGCTTTTAAATTAGCTCTTATTCTTGATTGGTGCTAAGGCATTGTACTAGCTAGCAGCTTCATGGCCAAATCAGGCAGAGTGAATCACAGGGCAGAATGCATCTAATTTCTTTTATTTTCCGTTAGAAAAGTACAACTGAGGTAAAAACTTACCCAGCCACTTGGCTACAGATATTGTGAACTGCGGCACTTGATCATGGCATTGTGCGGGGTTTAACTGTACTGCTAATATTGAGCAAGTCTTAAATGCACTCTTCACATCTTACTACTAACTACACGGTTACTCACTGCGAGTACATTCTTCAGTTTCCTAAGATAATAATAAATACCATAAAAGTACAGGGTCAGCACGATGAATTAGTGAATCTGGTTTCTGTGAAACATAGTTCTGTGAATCTGGGTTCTGTGAATCTGGGTTCTGTGAATCTGGGTTCTGTGAATCTGCGTTCTGTGAATCTGGGTTCTGTGAATCTGGGTTTTGAGAATCTGGGTTCTGTGAATCTGGTTTCTGTGAAACATAGTTCTGTGAATCTGGGTTCTGTGAATCTGGGTTCTGTGAATCTGGGTTCTGTGAATCTGGGTTCTGTGAATCTGGGTTCTGTGAATCTGGGTTTTGAGAATCTGGTTTCTGTGAAACATAGTTCTGTGAATCTGTGAAATGGCTTTCATGTAAATTGGGATCGGGCCATTGTTGGTCAGGCCTTTCGAGAAGTAAAAATATGGTATGTTCGTTATTTACATCTGAGTGTGGTATTGACCAATAAAATATTTTAGAAATAAATATATTGTAAGATCCTACTCTTAATAAAGAAAAACCATTGGTGCGGTTTTCCAAAAACAAAAGCTGGATCCAGACAAAGGCACTGGACCCTGGCTTGTTTTCTGCTGAGCTGCGTGCTTTCTCTTACCTCGCCCGGAGGCCTGGGACCTCGGATCGGCGCTGGACTGGTAGGCGTGAGCTTCAAAGCGAAGTGACGACAGAATGTACTTTTAGTGCATCAACGCAAATGTACACTTAAGCTGCTTATTTATGTACATCAACTTTATAGAAGTTTGGGTAAAAGCAGAAACTGAGTGCCTCTCGAAATTTCAGGTAAAAAACTAATTAGGTATGCCAGGTGATCGCGTTTGCTTCTCGCACCACGGTCCCTGAGCTCGATTCAGCGGCGAGGCCACATTTATTTGGGGCCTTGTCGTGCAATCTATGACTGCGAGGGCCAACCTCCAAGGCACAGTGAAAGTGTACACTGCCTGATGATGAGAAAGTCAGGGCAGATGTACACACCTGTGTGAGCGTATACCTGCGTACGGTATCTGTGTGCGTGTGTGCTCATGAGTCAGCGAAATGGGCAGAAGTGCCTCCTCGCTGACTAGGGTCTAGTGTCACTTAATGTTGTGCCATTGTCCGCAGACCTCCTGCATTTATTATTCTTCTTCACTGTGATCAGGTCTTCTTGGGGGCTTGACCGTCATACCCCAGGAGTCCTTCAAAGCCACATTAGGAACTGAGAAACGCATTCTCTGTAAAATTGTGATACTCTCGTGTGGGTCTTCTACCGAATGCTAAATGTAGGCGGTGGTGGTGGAGAGAAAAGGGCAGTGAAAATCAAATGCCACATCAAACTCACCGCTGTCCTGCGTCTCGTCATTGTGGGCCCGCTTGATCAGGCCTGCGGCCGAGCTGCACGCGATCGGCTTCACACCGTCCAGGCAGCCTCCGTGTGACACGACCTGGCAGTCGCCAACTGAAAATTGTCATAGTAAAGTGCATTTGAGTAACTCATGATACGATCATCAATGAATCAAGACACTCACGAGACCATCATCAATGAATCAAGATACTCAGGACACCATCATCAATGAATCAAGACACTGAGGAGACCATCATCAATGAACCAAGACACTCAGGACACCATCATCAATGAATCAAGACACTCAGGACACCATCATCAATGAATCAAGACACTCACGAGACCATCATCAATGAATCAAGACACTCACGAGACCATCATCAATGAATCAAGACACTCAGGAGACAATTATCAATGAATTAGTACAACTAGGCTGAAACACTGACTTCTGCACCGCAATCCCTGAGGCCCGGGCCCACACAGAAGTTTGCCGCATGCTGAGCAGGCTCTGATCCGATCGAGCTCCACGGGCTTGAGTAGGTGTGTACCTCGCCGCTCAAAGCCCTTAAAGCCAAGAGCCCCTCCACTGCGTGGTCGCGGAACATTGAACTGCGGCAAGTCTGGTGGCAGTTCAGTTCGAATGCGTAGTCTGAAGAGCCGCTCCAGCAGCGACGCGAGGCAGCCGGCCTCCAGAGGTCCTCCAAACGGAGTCGACACCATGTACTTGACATGGGCGAGCATCACGTTGCGGCACTGATCGATGAAGCGCTGCTGCCGCTCGTCCGACAGGTCTGGCCGCAATCCGTCCACGCCAGGCAAGATGTCCGATACGAATCCATCTCGCCGTTTTGTCTGAATCTCTGAGCTCACGGAGACTGTCAAGGCTTCCAGCGTCTGTTGAAGGTTCGCCTGAGCGTTTCCAAAGCCTGCCGCTATCCGCTCCAGCTGGCTGTCCATGGGTCGCTTCGCAAACAGCTGCGACATGATCTTGATCGGATCAACCAATGAAGGGCGGCCGAGGCCTAGGCCTGGATCCAGGGTGCGAGAGATGCCTTCCAGCGACAGCGGACCCTCACGGTTCAGGAAGGTGGAGTAAATGGCGAAGGCGGTCCGCTTCGACTGTTTGGGCTGCAGGCCGACGGTCTTCCAGTCGTCTGCCAGCCAGTCAAAGAACTGCGGGAGAAATCGGGTGGGACATCCACAATCACTTTGAGAAAGCCTATTTAAACAAATCAATAGAAACGATGCCGTCCCAATCTGCTCATAGCGGAGCTACTCACCACATAGTTGAGCGCCTTGTACCACTTGGCTTCCTTCCTGGCCAGCAGGCTGTGCAGGAAGACCAGCATGGCGGGCCGGAATCGCTTCATCTCAGCGTAGCTCGACAGGTAAGCCTTCAGAGTCTGCGGCATGGGGTGAAAATCAATGCAGCTCAAAATAAGGAATAGCGATAGGAACTCATGACCCTTGACTGAGAAGAGAAAAGAGACCTACGTTTAGCGCTTTTGTCATGCTCTGCGAGTCGGACGTTTCGCGGTTAAAATTGGGATCACCCGACATGAAAGATCCCATGCCGATCTCCGGCTCCTCCTCGTCATCTTCGTCCTCCTCTGTTGGGTGCAGGGGCCGTCCGCCTTCTGTCTGCAACTTCGAGTCGGTGGTGGCATTCGAACAATACATTCTGCCATTCACATGAGAATGTGAACCAGACTCAGCTGACACTGAACGCCTGACCCATCAAAGTGACAAGTTCCGGATAACAAGAGCATAGCAAAAGTGCAAGAACTCACCACCGGAGCACTTCGCTGTTGCAACGACATGCTTCCGTCAGGCAGGACTGGGGCTGTACCAGAAGAACCAGGACACAGGAAGCAAGTTTATTAGACAGGCCAGTTATTACAAAACACAAATGCAGCAATTTCAGCGCTAACTTTTCAATTTTACGGCCGCCAGAGAAATTTGCAAGACATTGGAGAGAAAAGGAGAGGCAAGAGTCGGAGAAAAGAATGGAAGCAGTTCACTCAGCCAAAAACTGCAACGCACTGGGCTCTGTCTGCCTCCCTCCTCCCTCCCTCCCGGCCCAAGTACGCGGTGAAACAGTGGGGCCGGCAGTGGGGCTTGCGTGCTGGCTGATCAACACTGGCGGGGACGCGTACTTGCAGTGCTGGGCCATTCAAGTCCGCCCGGGGTGGCGGGTGACGCGCGGGCCAGCCACCTCTCCGCGCTGCACGTTGAAATTGCGACTGAGGTGGGCGCCCGGTTGTGGCCTGTCGCTCTGTCCCTGTCTCTCTGTAATTGCAGGACTGTCTCCTTGTCTCCTTCGCTTTGTCCAAACCAGCGGGCTCGCAGCAAACAGATTAGAAGGGTGCCAAGCCGCAGCAGAACCTTTCTAAGGCAATTTCGCAAGTCTGCATGTCTGCTTTCTGCTCAATTTACCCAGCTTTGCTAGCTGCATCTGGCCTCCAGATCACTGACTGACTGTGCAATCACAACCAAACAATGGATCTCCACTCACCTCTCTCAGTCACTATCTCAGTCTCTCCCTCCTGCTCACTGTCTCTCACGGTCTCACCTACCTGCTCACTGTCTCTCACAGTCTCACCCTCCTGCTTACTGTCTCTCACAGTCTCACCTACCTGCTCACTGTCTCTCACAGTCTCGCCTACCTGCTCACTGTCTCTCACAGTCTCACCTACCTGCTCACTATCTCTCACAGTCTCGCCCTCCTGCTCACTGTCTCACAGTCTCACCCTCCTGCTCACTGTCTCACAGTCTCACCTACCTGCTCACTGTCTCTCACAGTCTCACCCTCCTGCTCACTGTCTCTCACAGTCTCACCCTCCTGCTCACTGTCTCTCACAGTCTCACCCTCCTGCTCACTGTCTCTCACAGTCTCACCTACCTGCTCACTGTCTCTCACAGTCTCACCTACCTGCTCACTGTCTCTCACAGTCTCACCTACCTGCTCACTGTCTCTCACAGTCTCGCCTACCTGCTCACTGTCTCTCACAGTCTCACCTACCTGCTCACTATCTCTCACAGTCTCGCCCTCCTGCTCACTGTCTCACAGTCTCACCCTCCTGCTCACTGTCTCACAGTCTCACCTACCTGCTCACTGTCTCTCACAGTCTCACCCTCCTGCTCACTGTCTCTCACAGTCTCACCCTCCTGCTCACTGTCTCTCACAGTCTCACCTACCTGCTCACTGTCTCTCACAGTCTCGCCCTCCTGCTCACTGTCTCACAGTCTCACCCTCCTGCTCACTGTCTCACAGTCTCACCTACCTGCTCACTGTCTCTCACAGTCTCACCCTCCTGCTCACTGTCTCTCACAGTCTCACCCTCCTGCTCACTGTCTCTCACAGTCTCACCTACCTGCTCACTGTCTCTCACAGTCTCACCTACCTGCTCACTGTCTCTCACAGTCTCACCTACCTGCTCACTGTCTCTCACAGTCTCGCCTACCTGCTCACTGTCTCTCACAGTCTCACCTACCTGCTCACTATCTCTCACAGTCTCGCCCTCCTGCTCACTGTCTCACAGTCTCACCCTCCTGCTCACTGTCTCACAGTCTCACCTACCTGCTCACTGTCTCTCACAGTCTCACCCTCCTGCTCACTGTCTCTCACAGTCTCACCCTCCTGCTCACTGTCTCTCACAGTCTCACCCTCCTGCTCACTGTCTCTCACAGTCTCACCTACCTGCTCACTGTCTCTCACAGTCTCACCTACCTGCTCACTGTCTCTCACAGTCTCACCTACCTGCTCACTGTCTCTCACAGTCTCGCCTACCTGCTCACTGTCTCTCACAGTCTCACCTACCTGCTCACTATCTCTCACAGTCTCGCCCTCCTGCTCACTGTCTCACAGTCTCACCCTCCTGCTCACTGTCTCACAGTCTCACCTACCTGCTCACTGTCTCTCACAGTCTCACCCTCCTGCTCACTGTCTCTCACAGTCTCACCCTCCTGCTCACTGTCTCTCACAGTCTCACCTACCTGCTCACTGTCTCTCACAGTCTCACCTACCTGCTCACTGTCTCTCACAGTCTCACCCTCCTGCTCACTGTCTCACAGTGTCACCCACGTGCTCACTGTCTGACAGTCTCACCTACCTGCTCACTGTCTCTCACAGTGTCACCCACGTGCTCACTGTCTCACAGTCTCACCCACCTGCTCACTGTATCTCCATCTCATGCTTTAAGGGTTTGAGTGTGGATTCTAAATTTCGATAATCCATCGGTTTCACCAGAGCCCAGGGCCTGTGTCTCAGTTGTCAAGGAGCAATTCCAGGTGTTCACCGTAATTGCTTCATATCCGGAACAAAAGCCGGCTAAATGAAGATGGATCGCACACTCACATCGGTGTGAACAAAGGCGGGCCGCTCTCATGGCCCAGTCGGTCAGTTTTGCACAAAAGCTTGCGATAGCGTAAAGAGGCTGAATCCAAACCAATCTGCGACCATTCAGATCTAGCGAGTCACCCAGTGCGCAAGTGTAATCTCTGAAGGTGATCGGCTGTGAAATTTCACTGATTAGAAATCTGATCGGATGATTCGGCAGCTTTGCCACATTGTCCGCGCTCAGTCGGCCGTGATCGCGGGTTCGATATCAGGCCGAGCGCAGCAACGCCCCGGCGCTGAAGACGGCTCCGCAGCGCTTCAGCCCGTTGAGCTCCGCGAAGCCCGACCCCACCACTTTTTCCAAGAGCTCTTTTGCAGGAACAATATCTGAGGCCTGGTTGAAAAGCGAATCTGGGAGACCGCAGCCGGCAAGCAACTCATCCTCGCAGCTCTGAGTTTCTTCAACTAGCAGCGCATTCTCTGAGGCCATGAAGACTTCGGCAGGCCGGGTGCTGCTCCTGCTGCTTCTGTGCGCGGCGGTCAGGCTGACGCCAGGCCAAGCTCCGCCAACGTCGATGGCCTCCTCTATGGTTGCGTCGGCTGCTGTAGGCCGGAAGTCTGCTCCCCCACTGGCGGCTGGTGACCTGCAAGATGCCGCTCCGTCCCAATGGGACGAAGAAGATTCTGAAGACGCCGAAGTTGGGGAAACAATCGACGCTGATAGTGAAGACGATCTGGACCGGCTGCGTCGCCGCGAATCTCCATCACCGTCAGCAAAGAGCGCCAGCGGCTGCGAGCTGTTGGCAGGCCGCAGTGTGAGACGCCGAATGTCTCGTGCGCAGCTGCGTCGCCTTCTGAGCCGCCTGGTGAAGGACCATCATGCCTTTCACCTGCCCGGCAAGCGATTTGGCGATATCGGCGGCGGCGGCGGCGGCGGCGGCGGCGGCGGCGGCGGCAGCCGTCAGCTCTGTCGATACGGCAAGCGTGGCCAGTGGCGTCCATGCAGTCTGCACTACAAGCGGCTGCAGGGCCGGCGGCCCTACGCCTACCACTGGCCCATCATGAACATTCTGGGCGGTGCGCTGGGCTAGCCACCGCATGGCTATCGTGTACCAACTGCGGATATGGTTTCCCGCTCCGAACTGAGCACCCTCCAGAACCATCTCATTGAAGGCTGATTAACGCTGATTCTCCAGCTCCGATTTTGATTTTGCATGGCCTATTCTCTACTTTGAGTTGCAAATTCAATCAATTGAATTTATTTATTTCTGAATGCCTCTTTTTTGATACCCAGATACCACTGCACTTGGAACCGAAAAACCTCTGGAACTGATCCAACTTCTCTGGGACTGATCCAACCTCTCTGGAACTGATCCAACCTCTCTGGGATTGATCCAACCTCTCTGGGATTGATCCAACCTCTCTGGGACTGATCCAACCTCTCTGGGACTGATCCAACCTCTCTGGGACTGATCCAACCTCTCTGGAACTGATCCAACCCTTCTGGGACTGATCCAACCCTTCTGGGACTGATCCAACCTCTCTGCATGGGATTGATCCAACCTCTCTGGGATTGATCCAACCTCTCTGGGACTGATCCAACCTCTCTGGGACTGATCCAACCTCTCTGGGACTGATCCAACCTCTCTGGGACTGATCCAACCTCTCTGGAACTGATCCAACCTCTCTGGAACTGATCCAACCTCTCTGGGACTGATCCAACCCTTCTGGGACTGATCCAACCTCTCTGCATGGGATTGATCCAACCTCTCTGGGATTGATCCAACCTCTCTGGGACTGATCCAACCTCTCTGGGACTGATCCAACCTCTCTGGGACTGATCCAACCTCTCTGGGACTGATCCAACCTCTCTGGGACTGATCCAACCTCTCTGGGACTGATCCAACCTCTCTGGGACTGATCCAACCTCTCTGGGACTGATCCAACCTCTCTGGGACTGATCCAACCTCTCTGGGACTGATCCAACCTCTCTGGGACTGATCCAACCTCTCTGGGACTGATCCAACCTCTCTGGGACTGATCCAACCTCTCTGGGACTGATCCAACCTCTCTGGGACTGATCCAACCTCTCTGGGACTGATCCAACCTCTCTGGGACTGATCCAACCTCTCTGGGACTGATCCAACCTCTCTGGGACTGATCCGACCCTTTGGAACTGATCCAACCTCTCTGGAACTGATCCAACCTCTCTGGAACTGATCTAACCCTTTGGAACTGATTCAACCTCTCTGGAACTGATCTAACCCTTTGGAACTGATTCAACCTTCGGGACGCAAATTGCAAAAACTGATCCTATAGCCTCAGCCTCAAGCATCTGTTCGAATAGTTGACAACACGTATCGCGATTCAAACCTGAGCAGAGGGGGCCCAAAATAGCAAAAACAATTTCAGCAAATGTACTGGCCTCACAAAAAGCAATAAGTGGCCACCGCAAAGCTTGATGGCATTGCTGAGTCGAATGTCTTCTAATTTTTTGTCTTTTATGAATTCACGTTAAAATTAGCTGCAGTTCAGAAGCATCCACTGCAGCTTGGGTGATGCACTCACTACCCTTATAGGCATAGATCCCTGCTGTCCCAATACCGCATTCCCTGCTGTCCCAATACCGCATTCCCTGCTGTCACAGTACCGCATTCCCTGCTGTCCCAATACCGCATTCCCTGCTGTCACAGTACCGCATTCCCTGCTGTCACAGTACCGCATTCCCTGCTGTCACAGTACCGCATTCCCTGCTGTCACAGTACCGCATTCCCTGCTGTCCCAATACCGCATTCCCTGCTGTCACAGTACCGCATTCCCTGCTGTCCCAATACCGCATTCCCTGCTGTCACAGTACCGCATTCCCTGCTGTCACAGTACCGCATTCCCTGCTGTCACAGTACCGCATTCCCTGCTGTCACAGTACCGCATTCCCTGCTGTCCGAGCACACACACCCTGCTGTCACAGTACACATTCCCTGCTGTCACAGTACACATTCCCTGCTGTCCCAGTACCGCATTCCCTGCTGTCCGAGCACACACACCCTGCTGTCACAGTACACATTCCCTGCTGTCACAGTACACATTCCCTGCTGTCCCAGTACCGCATTCCCTGCTGTCCCAATACCGCATTCCCTGCTGTCACAGTACCGCATTCCCTGCTGTCCGAGCACACACACCCTGCTGTCACAGTACACATTCCCTGCTGTCCCAGAACACATACCCTGCTGTCCGAGTACACATTCCCTGCTGTCCGAGTACACATACCCTGCTGTCCGAGTACACATTCCCTGCTGTCCGAGTACACATACCCTGCTGTCCGAGTACACATACCCTGCTGTCCGAGTACACATACCCTGCTGTCCCAGTACACATACCCTGCTGTCCGAGTACACATAACCTGCTGTCCGAGTACACATACCCTGCTGTCCCAGTACACATACCCTGCTGTCCGAGTACACATACCCTGCTGTCCGAGTACGGCATTCCCTGCTATCCCAGTAATACATACCCTGCTTTCACAATTCCAGCAGAGATTCGCAAAAAAAAGAAAAAAGAAGCAACGCGGTGACACGTGGCGCTGTCCCGTGTTTATGGGAGTGCTGAGGCACTGATATGCCTATAATGCTGCTCCAATATTCATTAGCTATGATAAAACTGCTTCTATTAAGATGAGATTCCACGAAAAGTTAGGCGGTTGCAGTGCGTGCGTAATGGTTACTCAGTATTTGAATAGTGCTTATAATTACTGATACTAACAACTTTAATAAACAGTCAATCAACAGAAGCTATGGTGGACAAAATACCGCGAATGTGACGTTTAACTGACAAAGGTATGCTGTTCGTTGTAATGCAGTACAGCCTACGACTAGATAGGTGAATAATAATAAGGAATAGAGTTTAACAATAGATAGTAAAAAGAATACAAGTGTTGATATAATCAAACCGATACACGCATGTAGCATTGGACCTAAATAACTTAGACATAGCTAATCAAACAGCTACGAGATTTCAAGCTATACCGAATGGAGGAATGCTATGGTCCGGCTCGTTGGGACTTGCTCTTTTGAGTCTATTTGACTGCTCAACATCCTGACCCAATCTATTGCTCATGAACTGAACTGTGACACGAGTGCCCAACATCCTGACCCAATCTATTGCTCATGAACTGAACTGTGACACGAGTGCCCAACATTCTGACCCAATCTATTGCTCATGAACTGAACTGTGACACGAGTGCTCAACATTCTGACCCAATCTATTGCTCATGAACTGAACTGTGACACGAGTGCCCAACATCCTGACCCAATCTATTGCTCATGAACTGAACTGTGACACGAGTGCCCAACATTCTGACCCAATCTATTGCTCATGAACTGAACTGTGACACGAGTGCTCAACATTCTGACCCAATCTATTGCTCATGAACTGAACTGTGACACGAGTGCCCAACATTCTGACCCAATCTATTGCTCATGAACTGAACTGTGACACGAGTGCCCAACATCCTGACTCAATCTATTGCTCATGAACTGAACTGTGACACGAGTGCCCAACATTCTGACCCAATCTATAGCTCATGAACTGAACTGTGACACGAGTGCTCAACATCCTGACCCAATCTATTGCTCATGAACTGAACTGTGACACGAGTGCCCAACATTCTGACCCAATCTATTGCTCATGAACTGAACTGTGACACGAGTGCCCAACATTCTGACCCAATCTATAGCTCATGAACTGAACTGTGACACGAGTGCTCAACATCCTGACCCAATCTATTGCTCATGAACTGAACTGTGACACGAGTGCCCAACATTCTGACCCAATCTATTGCTCATGAACTGAACTGTGACACGAGTGCCCAACATTCTGACCCAATCTATTGCTCATGAACTGAACTGTGACACGAGTGCCCAACATCCTGACCCAATCCCAGGCTCATGAACTGAACTGTGACACGAGTGCTCAACATCCTGACCCAATCTATTGCTCATGAACTGAACTGTGACACGAGTGCCCAACATTCTGACCCAATCTATTGCTCATGAACTGAACTGTGACACGAGTGCCCAACATCCTGACCCAATCTATTGCTCATGAACTGAACTGTGACACGAGTGCCCAACATCCTGACCCAATCTATTGCTCATGAACTGAACTGTGACACGAGTGCCCAACATCCTGACCCAATCCCAGGCTCATGAACTGAACTGTGACACGAGTGCCCAACATCCTGACCCAATCTATTGCTCATGAACTGAACTGTGACACGAGTGCCCAACATCCTGACCCAATCCCAGGCTCATGAACTGAACTGTGACACGAGTGCCCAACATCCTGACCCAATCCCAGGCTCATGAACTGAACTGTGACACGAGTGCTCAACATCCTGACCCAATCTATTGCTCATGAACTGAACTGTGACACGAGTGCCCAACATTCTGACCCAATCTATTGCTCATGAACTGAACTGTGACACGAGTGCCCAACATCCTGACCCAATCTATTGCTCATGAACTGAACTGTGACACGAGTGCCCAACATCCTGACCCAATCTATTGCTCATGAACTGAACTGTGACACGAGTGCCCAACATCCTGACCCAATCCCAGGCTCATGAACTGAACTGTGACACGAGTGCCCAACATCCTGACCCAGTCCCAGGCTGATGAACTGAACTGTGATAGGGAAAAGCCCCAGTATGCATTGTTTAAATTTCATAGCAGTATAAGTGGACATGAGCCAGTGTAAAGCAGAGATAGTCTGAATCTCAGCATAGCTTGTGCACAAAAGTGCAAGAATTAATCGAGTGCGCATAAGTGAAAAGTTTGGGCTGGTGACCAGGTATTATGCAGATTATGCGGTGAGTGCGGCCCGTTGCCTGTGGATATTAGTCAACGGGCAAGCGAGAAATACCTGAATTGACTCAAACGGCTCTGCGGCCAGCGAATAAAAATCTGACGCTGTCATCAGGCCGGAGACGTCGAGAATCACAAAAATTGAACAAGCTAACAAAAAACGGAAAAAAACGGCGACTAGAGAGGAATCGACTAAAGGGAGGGGACAGACAGACACAAGACAGGCAGACACAGGGCGGCGGCTTTGTCTATGGAGGAAAGGCTAGCTGTGCTCAAAAGCTGAGGCAGACTGCAAATAAAGACATAAGCTAATCAACAGGCAGGCAGTGACGGGAATGTCAGCTACCAACATTATGAATAATCGCTATTACAAGCGGCCTGAGGTGGTAGTGGCCGATAAATTCAGAAAAACGCGCCTAAAAGGAAAAACCTAGCCTCACTAATGACTAGATAAAAAATATAGCAAAAGTCTAAAGCAGCGATTTTTCAGCTAAACTAGAGCAGATCCCATCTGTGCTACACTGGAGACAGAAAATCCAATTGCCCCATTGAAATTCTCAGTTGTCACAACATATCCATTATCCCGCCGGCACAAACAGTCAATCATTAAAAGGGCTGCCACCAAATCTATGGCCGGACAGTTGCTGCTTCAACATACAGGCTCAGCTCCGCTCAGTAGGCCGGCGGCTGGAACTGGCCAGCGCCGCCGCCCATGTCGCCAGCGGCACCGAAGGGCGCCTGCTGGAAGCCTCCGGCGCCCGGAGCTCCGCCGCCCATGCCGCCGGTGGCCGAGTTGGCGCCGCCGCTGCCATCAGCTCCGCCGATCTGGCTCTCGATCTGGCAGTACAGGGAAGCCCAGCGTTTTGCAGCTGCAATCTTTGGCTTCTAGCTGGTCTCCTAGTCCTTGATCCTCCAGCTAACAACCTCGGATCCTCCAGCTAACAACCTCGGATCCTCCAGCTAACAACCTCGGATCCTCCAGCTAACAACCTCTGATCCTCCAGCTTAACAACCTCTGATCCTCCAGCTAACAACCTCTGATCCCCCAGCTAACAACCTCTGATGCTCCAGCTAACAACCTCTGATCCTCCAGACACCAACTCATGATCCTCCAGCCACCTAATCATGATCCTCCAGCCACCAACTCATGATCCTCCAGCCATCTAATCATGATCCTCCAGCCACCAACTCATGATCCTCCAGCCACCAACTCATGATCCTCCAGCCACCAACTCATGATCCTCCAGCCACCAACTCATGATCCTCCAGCCACCAATTCATGATCCTCCAGCCACCTAATCATGATCCTTCAGCCACCAATTCATGATCGTCCAGCCACCAAATCATGATCCTTCAGCCACCAATTCATGATCCTCCAGCCACCTAATCATGATCCTTCAGCCACCAATTCATGATCCTTCAGCCACCAAATCATGATCCTCCAGCCACCAATTCATGATCCTTCAGCCACCAATTCATGATCCTTCAGCCACCAATTCATGATCCTTCAGCCACCAATTCATGATCCTTCAGCCACCAAATCATGATCCTCTACTCCTATTAGAGTGGCTCTAATCCTATTGCCACTACCCCCAGCTCAAGAAACTGACGGCTCAAACCTGGTCGGAGGTCTGGAAGGCGCCCTGAGCGCCCTGGCGGAACTTCTGGAAAGCAAAGAAGGCGAGGGCGGCGAAGCTGGCGATTGAGAAGAAGGAGAAGGCGATGCTGGCGCGCACATTGGAGGCCTGCCAGGGCTTGACGTCGTACTCGTCAAAGAAGTCCTGCGAGGTGGTGGTCCACTTGTTAGTCAGGTAGCAGAAGGCCACAAAGTAGAAAAAAGCCCAGGCGACTGCGGGATTTTATGTTTGAAGCAGACTACTAGATCAGTAGCGCAAATGGAGATTCATTAACAGAAGGAGTTAAAACAAATTTTGCGGAGTCAATGTGCATTAACAAAGATAAATTTCGGCACGAAATCCAAACTCATTTGGAGGCTCAGACCTTGCAGTGATCAAATCAGATTTTTGTAACCCCTGAAATGCACAAACAGAGCCAGCCAGGCTCGCAGTGCCCAATTGTGGGCTGCTCACCTGAGAAGCCGAGGTCACCAATGACCAAATATTTGCGGTGCTGCACAGATGACAACTTTTCGAACAGCACGTCGCCTAGTAAGAACAGCAGGCAGGCAATGAAGGCAAACACGCCAACGAAGATGCCAAAGCCGCAGGCATTCTTGTCGCCATTCATAATGCATTTCTGCTCCACATAGCCACCGCTACTGATGCAGCCAAAGACAATCACGGCAAAGAACTGCAGTGAGGGATCAGGCAGCTGGGTTAAAGGAGATATATCAAAACAAAATAAACAAACTTGAGTCAAAGAGAAGCCAAAAGCAATTGATTGTCTCAATAAGTCCATTACTAGAAGCTGTCTTTTGCTATATTATATATCAAAAATATATCCCTCTAATACCAAACACTTAGCTACTTAATCGTTATACCCATAGTTGCCACTGGCAAGCAATGAAATATTAGCGCTGGATGAAAAACTTAGCGCAGCATTAGATAAATTGTTTAAAAAGTGAATAAACGGTAAAATTTATAAGCAGTAACCACAATTCCACAAAGCCCAGAGTTATCTTTCTTATTTAGCCAGTCTTTGTCCCATTTTGTGGCTCGGCCTTGTTGGTTTGGCTTCCACTTAGGCTTTGCTTTGGAACTCATGCCGGGTGCAAGCATCTATTCAATTAAATGGTCTCTTCTGTTGCTTTGGTTACTTTGTTGAAAAACAAGTTCTCTGTTCAAGTGATTAAATAAAGAGCTTTAGCGGGGCCATTTGGGTAGGACTGCAATTGGGCCAGGGGTGACCCTAGGCCTATATATACATTGAGGGTTTTGGCTTAGTCTCACCCTAGCCCAGGGAGGCATGGCATGACTAGGGTGAGATATATAGCGAGAGAGGTGGAGGTACAGAGCACAAGAGAGCACAAGAGGGGAAAGGGGAAAGGTTTGAAGTCAAACTGATAAGGAGTAGCCACCTTGGGTAGAGGGACAGATAGACAAAGCAGTTATTAATAAATAACATGTAATGATGTTTACAGTGTATGTGTACTGTCCTTTTCGGTAATTCATTTCCTTCCCTTCCCTGGCTATTCTACATGAGATGAGTCTGAGGAAAGGAACTAATGTGAAATATACAATTTTGTATCATTTAGCGTACCATAGTCCGGATCATGCTGGACTTACGCCGGAGGAAAAATCCAACATTTTTTGGCACTTACGCCAGACTTACGCCAACCAAAAAAAGGTCCCTCTGACTTACGCCACCCAAAAAAAGGTCCTTCACAATTCTTGTTAATCGGTGATTAATTATATTCAGAAGTTGCAACTGTTTAAAAATCTCACAAGTTACAAATTCTGAATCAAGTATCAAAGTAAGCATCTTAAAGCTAAAAAAACTTTTGCTATCCTACAATAGATATTCTGCTATCTCATTTATACGAACTGCAATATTTTAATGAACCTTGTTTTAATGCTGCTCCTTAACATCATAATTAACGCAAATGTGTTATGTTCTATAGTGATACATTTGATCGTGAATGATCTCATTTGTGCTAACATTTACGCCACTTGATTTATGCCATGTACTTACGCCAAGCACTTACGCCAAGGCACATTTTGGCCTATACTTACGCCAAGCACTTATGCCAGCCTCCAATCCCAAACCAGATTTACGCCGGAGATCTCCGGCGTAAACGACATGATCCGGACTATGGTTAGCGTAGGATTTACTATATTTTACAAATCTAGCGCAATAGTGCACCTAAAACAACATAGCACAATAGCGCTAAAATCGTGCAGGTGTGGCAACTATGGTTATATCCAAGTTTTAATGTACTTAAAATAAAATAATAAAGCTGTTTACAGAGGGTTGTTTAAATTCCAAAGAAAAAACTTAAGTTCTCAAAACAATTTTTAGGCCTACACAAAATAGCAAAGAATAAAGACAATTGCTTGTGGAAAAACTGATGATAGTCGAATCTCGATTGTAATAGTTACTAAACTAGCAACAAATAAACCAAAAATTTATTTAAAGCAAAAACACAGGACAGCTGCATTGATTGTCATTCTCACAACAAAAATTTAAGTGACCAAAATGAAAATGATTTAATAAGGCTAGCTCTTAAATGGGGTCTTTTAAATAATGAATTGACACAGAACTTTCAAATATACAATATATATAGATATATGTATTGCATTCTTAAAATACAGCCGTCATTTATTCAAGTGACAAGAGTCGAATTTATACTTTAGGTCATTAGTATAATCATGATTTTATTTATAAATTAGTGAAAAAAAGTATTCTTAAAAACTGAAAATAGAAAGAAATGAGCATTCAATGATTCTTACCCATGAAACAAGACGGAGAATTGTAATTGGCCGCTTTACAAACTCCAAAGGATCAAAACTAAAGCCGAAACCCTGAGCCTTTCCGGCACCATAAGCACCACCAGTTCCAGATGAATCCATGGAGCAATTAATTCTTGAGCTTTGTATCTAAATGTAACCCTTTTTATATTTTAAGAACGATTTGCTTATATTTGACTTAGATTTTAATTAAAACTTGTTTTATAAACAAAATAATTGACTCTTTCCAAGCAACAAAAATATTTTTAGTGCAATTTCCAGGTATTATGTATATTAAATAGTTATTGCTTTCTTTTTAAGCAGTAAAACACATAATATTTAAAAAAAATCTTACTTCGTATGCAGTTAGAAATTGCATTGCTCCACAAAAAAGTAACAACTTTGTTTCTAAGCAAAAAGATAACAAGCAACCATAAAAAAGCTGCATTTTTAATAACAAAAATTTAACGTCGCAACAACACACGATTTCTAAAGCCCCTATGGCCCTATTTGAGATGTCGGCAACGGATGTCTTCTGCTATCTATGAAACAACAACTACGACATGGAAGACATGGAGCTAGTAATTAACGTGATGTGTCAAACAAGCAATCCTTTGAACTATATAATATTTTCACACTAATTTCACAATACATACATTCAGTGACTAGTCGCAGAAGGTTAAAATGATCTGTGTCAGATTTAACTGTACTGTATATATGCAGTAAAGCATTCCTATATTTCATGCAACAGAACCTTAAATAAAATACCTTTCAAATACTATGTGTTTTTCATATTTTATTTTTGCTTATTAATATATTTCATTGCTTCTTATTTTTTTTAAGTAAAACTATTTAAGTACAAACACAGTCATCTAAACATTTTGTATAAAAAATTTACAACTAAAAATGTTTCTTTCTTGAACAAATGTGAAAGTTTTAACTATATTAAATATTCCTATAAATTTTGATTTCCTACAATTTTGATTGTCACTTGAAACTCAGATGTTAATTTTTATTCATTTGTTTTCTAAAAAACTGTTATTAATAATAATAGGTTAAACTGAGTAGGACATCAAATGCTTTTTTCACTCCAGCTGTGCATGCTACAACAAAAATGCTTCGCAAAGTTTCTGAGATTCTGCTAGACATGCCCTGCGGAACCCAGCAGGCCGAGATGCAGCTATGCCTTGGAGACATTACAAAAATTGAGCCTGGTGGCCAGCCATATGATGTCATCATGCTTTCTGCATTTGCTGGTGAGCTTAAAGAAAGGAACTACTTACTAGCTACCTCTGCAACAAAGTGAGTTTTGAGTAGATTTTATGCAGCTGGGTATGTTGTGCACTCTTGCTCCCCACAGCTGACTACTCAGCAGTGCCATCAACTCTCATTGGCGCCCTCACACACCCCACAGCTGACTACTCAGCAGTGCCATCAACTCTCATTGGCGCCCTCAAACACCAGTTCAACCTGAGCGTGCGCGACCTGGCCAAGAACAAGGCCGAAGATCTGCGCAGCAACTTCAACTGTTGGATCTCAAAGCCCCTGCCGCCTGAACTTCCCTACAAGTGAGACAACTGTACAAGCCCTGCTATTGATTGCTGATGTTTTACTAATCAGGGGTAACTAGAATTCCCTCTACTGCTGCGCAGGCGAGTTCTGTGTTTCGAGCAGCACGTGATTTCGGGTCGAGAGCGCAGCCCTGAGAAGGCTGTTGGCGAAATCTTCCGCGCCATGTTCACGGTGTTCGCTGACAACATGAGTGTGATCAGCCCGCTGCTGGCCACTGGCTGCCAGCGGGCCTCCAAGTCGCGCATCATGCACGCCCTGGTCACGGCCTGGCACACCTGGATCAGCATCGGCCTGCCCATGAGGCGCTACACTCTCGTCATCTACACCTCCAAGCTGGCCGTAGAGAGCCTCTCCGAGGACGACCGGAAGGCTGTGCAGGAGTTTCAGCGGCTCAAATCAGCCTTTGAAAGTCGGCACAAGAAGCATGCGGTGAGATCCTGATCTTGCATTTCGCTTGCACTTCAGAACCTTCAGCCGGACCCTGAACTCCTCGCTATGTAAAACCCGCAGCCTGTGCCCATCGAGACGGACCTGCTTGTATTCTGCTGCGAGAAGGACCTCCAGTTCCTGGAGCGGGCAACCCGCAGCCTGAAAGCCCGCGAGAAAAGTCTGCGCTGCCGCAAGGTCGTCCATTCTGACGACAGCAGCAGCAGTGGGGGCGGCTCCTCAGGCGACGAGGCCGCTGAAAGCGCAATGGCCACATCTGCCATCGACGCTCGCCGCTCCGAGATGCTGGGCAGCCGCCTCGTGGTCTGCCTCCTGTCGCAGGCTTTCCTGGCGAGTCGCACCTGCGTCGAGGACTTTAACGTGGCGATGTGCCTGGCGCACACCCGTCGGCACCCCTTCATGCCCGTCTGCCTGGAGCGGCTGGCAAGCCTGCCCACCTACATGTCCCTCATCCAATGGATCGACTGTCGGCCGAAGCCAAGCGATGAACCAGGCCTGGACAAACTGCAGGCGGCCATCGGGGAGATCGGCAGCCGGCTTGAACAGCTCAACATTGCAGGTGAGCGGCCAGCCGTCACCATCTGAAATCTGAAAGGCTGCCTTCGTTTTCATAGCTACCAGTTCATAGCTGTCATAGCTGAGGTTGATAAAGAGCTGCTTGTTTCATTGGTAACGGTAAGATCAGGGAGAGGGGTCGTTGCTTGGAAGATCAAGAGTTGGTGGCTGAAGGATCAGGAGTTGGTGGCTGGAGGATGATCATTCGGTGGCTGGAGGATCAAGAGTTGGTGGCTGGAGGATCATGAGTTGGTGGCTGGAGGATCATGATTTAGTGGCTGGAGGATCATGATTTGGTGGCTATAGGATCAGGAGTTGGTGGCTGGAGGATCATGATTTGGTCGGCTGGAGGATCAGGAGTGTTTGGCTGGAGGATCAGGAGTTGGTGGCTGGAGGATCATGATTCGGTGGCTGGAGGATCAGGAGTTGTTGGCTGGAGAATCAGGAGTTGGTGGCTGGAAGATCATGATTCGGTGGCTGGAGGATCAGGAGTTGGTGGCTGGAGGATCAGGAGTTGGTGGCTGGAGGATCATGATTTGGTGGCTGGAGGATCATGATTTGGTGGCTGGAGGATTATGATTTGGTGGCTGGAGGATCAAGAGTTGGTGGCTGGAGGATCAGGAGTTGGTGGCTGGAGGATCATGATTCGGTGGCTATATGATCAGGAGTTGGTGGCTGGAGGCTCATGATTTGGTCGGCTGGAGGATCAGGAGTGTTTGGCTGGAGGATCAGGAGTTGGTGGCTGGAGGATCATGATTCGGTGGCTGGAGGATCAGGAGTTGTTGGCTGGAGGATCAGGAGTTGGTGGCTGGAAGATCATGATTCGGTGGCTGGAGGATCAGGAGTTGGTGGCTGGAGGATCATGAATTGGTGGCTGGAGGATCATGATTTGGTGGCTGGGGGATCATGAGTTGGTGGCTGGAGGATCATGAATTGGTGGCTGGAGGATCATGATTTGGTGGCTGGGGGATCATGAGTTGGTGGCTGGAGGATCATGAGGTGGTGGCTGAAACTTGGCGCCTTTCCTCATCAGACGCATTCAAGATGTAACTCTTTCCAACTCGCCCGCTTTAAAGGCGCAAACGACGGGCCATCCAAGCAGCGCTCGAGTGTTTCTGCGGTGTCTGGCAGAGGAGGCAGTGGCTACGACATCTTCATCTCGTACTCGCACCGCAACTCTGCAGCGGTAGAGCCGTTCCTCGCCGAACTGCGCCTCGCCTGTCGTGGCCTGCGCATCTTCTTTGACAAGCAGGGCATCCAGACTGGCTTCTCCTGGATGGAGACCATCTACTCAGCCGTTAGCGGCAGCCGCCTCATCATCGCCTTCGTGACGCCCGATTACGCCAAGTCGTCAGTCTGCCTGGAAGAGTTTGGCGTCGCTTCCCTGCTGCATCGCAGTGACCATCACCAATCTTTGCTGCTGCCTATTTGCCTGGAGCCTCTGGGGCCCGCCTGCCCACCCATGCTGCAGTCCGTGGCCCGCTGGATTAACGCCACCACTGCTAGGGAGCAGGCCGTCAAGCGGGTGGCCGCGGCTGTTGCAAAAGTGATGACGGCCAGGTCTGGGGACAAAAAGGCCGCCCACCTCAAGGAACAGCTGTTTCCCGACTGTCACGTGAGCTGTTACCTGTCTTTCAAGTAAGCTATTCCCAAACTGTCACGTGAGCTGTTCCCCGACAGTCACACGAGCTGTTCCCCGACAGTCACATGAGCTGTTCCCTGACAGTCACATGAGCTGTTACCTGTCTTTCAAGTAAGCTATTCCCAAACTGTCACGTGAGCTGTTCCCCGACAGTCACACGAGCTGTTCCCCGACAGTCACATGAGCTGTTCCCTGACAGTCACATGAGCTGTTCCCTGACAGTCACATGAGCTGTTCCCTGACAGTCACATGAGCTGTCCCCCGACAGTCACATGAGCTGTTCCCTGACAGTCACATGAGCTGTCCCCCGACAGTCACGTGAGCTGTTCCCCGACAGTCACATGAGCTGTTCCCTGACAGTCACATGAGCTGTTCCCTGACAGTCACATGAGCTGTTCCCTGACAGTCACATGAGCTGTTCCCTGACAGTCACATGAGCTGTTCCCTGACAGTCACATGAGCTGTTCCCTGACAGTCACATGAGCTGTTCCCTGACAGTCACATGAGCTGTTCCCTGACAGTCACATGAGCTGTTTCCTGACAGTCACATGAGCTGTTCCCTGACAGTCACATGAGCTGTTCCCCGACAGTCACATGAGCTGTTCCCCGACAGTCACGTGAGCTGTTCCCCGACAGTCACATGAGCTGTTCCCCGACAGTCACATGAGCTGTTCCCCGACAGTCACATGAGCTGTTCCCCGACAGTCACGTGAGCTGTTCCCCGACAGTCACATGAGCTGTTCCCCGACAGTCACATGAGCTGTTCCCCGACAGTCACATGAGCTGTTCCCCGACAGTCACATGAGCTGTTCCCCGACAGTCACATGAGCTGTTCCCCGACAGTCACATGAGCTGTTCCCCGACAGTCACATGAGCTGTTCCCCGACAGTCACATGAGCTGTTCCCCGACAGTCACATGAGCTGTTCCCCGACAGTCACATGAGCTGTTCCCCGACAGTCACATGAGCTGTTCCCCGACAGTCACGTGAGCTGTTCCCTGACAGTCACATGAGCTGTTCCCCGACAGTAACGTGAGCTTTTCCCCGACTAGCTATTCACTGACTTTTGATGCCTTCATAGATTGGCCTATCTCAATAAATCACTGTCCGCACCCACAGAACCTGTCCCAGTTGATGTCCCAGGTGGACAAGCTGCGTCAGTCTCTGCTGGGCACGAAGCTGTCACTGCTGAGCGCTGCCAGCTTCGGCGCTTTTCGCAAGGCGGCCGCTGCTGCAGCGGAGGCGAGGCCGCTGGCAGTCGTGGACCTCTGTCACGTGGCCCTGGTGTGCCACCCAGATGAGCGGGAGCCGCTGGTTGAGGCGGTTCGCCTGCAAGCCGAAGCTTTCGCACCTGACCTGCAGGTGCGCTGCCTGGATTCCGACGAGGCGCATGACGACCTTGAGGCTCTGGAGCAGGTGGGCCATCGCTGCTGCTGGCTTTCCCGCAGCTCTGCTTCCTCCACAAATCCATTCAGCACTTCTCAGCATAAAATTGCTATCCAAAAACCCTTTGTCAGGCTAGTGTTGTGGTCCTGTTCCTGTCGCCGGTGTTCCTGACCTCTGCTCGCCTCAGCGGCCTGCTCTACCTGGCTCTGTGCCGCAAGCGGGCCCGCTCGGGCAACGTGCTGCTGTTCTGCCTGAACCCACTGCCACGCCATCCCGCCTTCCTGAGCCTCCTGCCAATCAGTGCCAGCATGGAGGACATCAAGGTGAGAACCTGTATTGAAGTTAAAGCTCTGATGAGTTCAACTGGAAGCTGAACTCAATGATAAAATGTGTGATTAAGAATATTTTAATGTTCGGTTTTCACCGAACCTGCTTTTCATTGAAGCCTGCCAAATTAAATGATGGCAGTTTTCTTCTGAGTTGAATGTGAGCAGTTTCCGTCTGAGTTGAATGTGAGCAGTTTCCGTCTGAGTTGAATGTGAGCAGTTTCCGTCTGAGTTGAATGTGAGCAGTTTCCGTCTGAGTTGAATGTGAGCAGTTTCCGTCTGAGTTGAATGTGAGCAGTTTCCGTCTGAGTTGAATGTGAGCAGTTTTCTTCTGAGTTGAATGTGAGCAGTTTCCGTCTGAGTTGAATGTGAGCAGTTTCCGTCTGAGTTGAATGTGAGCAGTTTTCTTCTGAGTTGAATGTGAGCAGTTTCCGTCTGAGTTGAATGTGAGCAGTTTTCTTCTGAGTTGAATGTGAGCAGTTTCCGTCTGAGTTGAATGTGAGCAGTTTCCGTCTGAGTTGAATGTGAGCAGTTTCCGTCTGAGTTGAATGTGAGCAGTTTCCATCTTGAGTTGAATGTTGAACGTCAAGCTCGATTCCTCGAACCCGCAGCTCCTTGCCGCGCAGTACAACAGCCACCAGAAGGAGCTGCAGGAATACATTGGCGAGGCCGCTCGCAAGCAGTTCTACAAGCTAACACACGCCGAGTGCGTCTTTGCCATCTGTTGCGCTCGGGCCATCGTTGAGCGCCTTTTTGGGTGAGGCCACAGGCGACTCTGGGACAGCTCTCTCTCTGTGCTCTGTTATCTCTGTGTGCCTTCAGCGATTTCCCCAGAGCCCCAATTATCGCCGCTGTGACTCCCCCGCAGGCTGCCTGAGAGCTTGGCCACCACCCCGGCGGTGCTGGTGTCACTGTCGGAGCTGGCCTCCTGTGCCTACCTGACGAATCCAGATAAGCCGAAGCCGTGGAAGCAGGTGAGCACTGCGGCTTATCTGATCAGACATTCTGTGTCACTAAAGCCCTTTTACCTAACCTTTGTAGGCAATGGAGCCTATCTAAGCCTTCCAAAGCGCGACTTAAAACAACTGAACTCAGCTGCAGATGGAAGAAGAACTCTAGTAAGGGAAATTGTTTCCTCATTCGCACTGTCATGACTTTGGTTTAAGATGGACATTTAAATAGCTTTAATTTTTCTGTCTTGTGTAAACGCTAATGCTTTGATCAGTCGATTAGCGGCAGAGAGACCACCGGTGGTTTTCAAATACCTATTTTCCCTTTATCTCCTAAACTCGCCATGAAAATACTGAACACGTGCTAAAAATTTCTCCGCTCCATCCGATTAAACAGCTTCCAGAATCCTAAAATATCGGCATCGTCAAGATATTCAACGATTCTCGTCGGTGTGATGCATATTTTTGCTCAGAAAATGTCATCATGCAGTTATGTCAGCTATTATTGTTGACTAGTTTAGATTGAATTTTTTAGCCGATATGGATTCGCCATTGAGGTTTATATTGAGCAATGTTAGTTGTCCTTGTCACCAGAGACTCCGACAAGAATCGCTGAATATCTCGACGGTGCTGACTCGTGAGGACTTTCAAGAAAAAGGTCATTCGGTTTGGGAGCAATCGTGAAGTAGGCAGTTGGTATTTGAAATACCCCTGCGGTTTTTCCCCAGAGGAAAAATAGCTTGTTCAGTCTATTGCACCCAGCATATTTTGGTATATGTGAATTTCAAGTTTATGCTGTCTGGCGTGCTCAAAGGAGTTTTCAGTCTCGTTTAACTCCGAGTGCAAGATTGGCAATCTCACACGCTTAGTCGTGGATAAATCATTGTCTATGGCAAAACATCGCTGATTCAGCAACGCCAATTCCATGCTTCCATGGCAAAAGCACTCGTGCGCGACATTAGCGTTCCAGAATGTTTCCAGTATTTTTAGAAAGACTTGACTAAAAATGTTTGCAGTGCACAAGTACCTGACTTGCATGGTTATTGGTTATGTACTTTTGCTTTTTTAGAATGACATAGGCTGTGTATCAATGTTCACTTTTCGAATATATATTTTTCAGGCTTGTAAAATGTTTTGTTTCACTTATTTGCTCCCTCCAAGATCAAATATTTACAATCGACTACATAACTTAACGAGCGTACATAAGATGAGTAAATGCTACCGTTCATTTCCTGATTGGAATGAGAAAACTTTCTTTTCTGATTTGATCTTTGCTCCAGTGAGGTAATTCTTCGCTTAATTTCTGTCTTTTTCTTTGCAGTTCTTTGCAATTAACGAGCTTCCGCATGTATCCGGAATCGTATAGAAAGCAGAGGCTAAAACTGCGGCTGTACTTATGGCCCAAATGGTTAAGTATAAATGCTTCTGGATAAAAGCAATACAAGACTGCCTTGTAACAACTATGAGGATAACCGAGACACAAAAAACAGCCAGCCCAGGTTTTTTGGGCTGGCTCTCTTGAATACAAACGTGAGCCTGCTTGATGGTTTCAGCAACCACTATTTGCCCTGTGAATTGGCAATAACTAGCTAACTCCTAGCTTCGCTGGTTTGGACTCATATTCAGCTCAAACCTACTCGATCAGGCTATATGACTGCCTTCTGCCAAGAATGATGTGGTCGTACAGACTTATCAAAACTGTTGTCAACGATACTCCGTCTATTGTGCTTTACAATATACGGAGTCAAAGCATTGTTTTCGTAAGCTGTGAATGTCGAAAGAAGTCAATGCGACAAAGCCAATTACATCTATCAAAATCGAAGGGAATAATTAACAAGAGCTTGTTTGAGACGCAAAGACCCACACACCCTAGATGAGAAGTTGTCATAGCAACATGTTTAGCCAACCGTGCGGATAAAAATATCATCGTCGTTCCCTTGGTCTTGAGATAAGAACTGCACCGACAATGTACGATTCTTCATGAAACCACTGGCTTTGTTTCTATCACTTACATTCTAAGACATGGCAGGTGTAAGTACCATCAATACCAACTTTTTTCCGGAAGTGTCACTGATAAAGCAAGCAGAAAAGAAACTCCATTCAGGTCAAGAAACACTAGTATAACTATATAGTTACAATATAGTTATATAGTTATGCTATATAAAACTAAGTATTTAGTTGGCCTTGATTTAGATATTAGGCGCCATTGGAACATTCACTCAAAACAATTCGATATAAAAGAGCGTAAATGTAATTGCTGCCTGTAGTATTTTTATCGAACGAAAACTACAATAGAAAACTAAACATGGCAGGATAAACAACGCTTGAGTAATATATTCTAGGCACAATATACAAGCACGTATATATCAACAGTGAAAACATGCTTAAGGAATTTTAAAAACTTTTCAGAACGACGAAGGCACCCAAAATAGAGCGGATGAGCAGTTTAAGAGCAAAAGTATCATTTTATCACGGATTCTGGTAGCGGCAGCAAGCGAGACCACAGCCCACGGTCTGAGCAGGCTCGCCGGTCAGAGGCCTCTCTATGTCAAGATCTGCTGGCTGCTGGCCTTCCTGGCTCTCCTGGCAGTCTTCATCTTCAGCATGTTCGGATTCACAAGCAAGCTGATCAGAGGCGAGGTCAGCACTTCCTACGAGGCCGAGTCCGTGGACTTCCAGTTTCCTGACGTCTACTTCTGCAACAATGTCCAGGTGTCTGGCACCTACTCAGTGACTCTCACCGATTCGGTTGTTGCCGACATCAACGGCCGGATGAACGGCACGTTCGCCACGTTCGACTCTGCGATGCAGCGGCTGCTGAACTCGTCGCTTGCGAACGCCACAACGGCTCAGATCGATCAGATGAAGCTCAACAGACTGAAGGCCGTCATTCAGTCAATGCCGTACAGCCTGCTGGTGGACCAGCTCGCGCACAAGGAGCAGCAGACGGTGCTGAAGAATGACAGCAAGCTCGGCGTCTCGCTGAGCCCGTTCTATCATCCGAACCACCTCAAATGTCTGAAGGTCGACCTCACCGAGCAGAGACGCGCCGAGATGAGTAAAGTCAACTCGGAGATCAGCTTCCAGTTCATTCTCGATCCGTACTTTACTGACTTTTTAGTGCCCTTGAGAACATACAGCTTTCAGCAGGTGAACAGTGTGGTCGTGTCTTTGTACAACAACCTCGCTACTTTTGTGTACGACTGGGATCTGGACACTCCGTATGAGATCGACAGACCGACGGGCATGAGGCTGTACCTGGCTCCGAGAGGAGAGTACCCGAGCAGGTTCGTGACCAACTTCCTGCTCGCTCCAGGCAGATCGTACAGCATCGGACTCAGCATGCAGAACGTAAAGAAGGATCCGGAAGCTTACGCCGGTCAGTGCTTGACCGAGGCTCCCGACGTGCAGTTCTTCAATCCGTACGATGGCTCGGCGTACACATTTCGCTACAGCAACAGCTTCTGCTACTTCTCAGAGTTTGCTCGTCAGCTGTCTCTGAACGGTTGCACACCCTACGTGAACCCGCTTCCATGGGAGTTCAGGAACTTGGCCTTCTGCCTGAATGTGAGCGGTCTGGACGAGTCTCGCATAGAGTCGAATCTCATGCAGGCCTTCATGGCCGACACAGCCTCGCTGAACGACTTCCAGCAGCTGTGCCAGAGCAGGCAGCTGTGCCTGACACGGCAGTACGAAACCAGCGTCTCTAGCGCGAACTGGCCAAATGAGAACGGGCAGATTCGAGTTATAACTGATCTAATGAAACAAGTCTTAGATGCGACGCCCACTGTACCAAGGCCAGCTTGGACGGCCTCGTACCGCCTTGTTGAATCCTATCTTGCTAGACCAAATAATATGATTGCTGCTGAGAACTTTTCGATTAAGTTCTTCTCTCGTTCGGGCTTGAAGGTGACGCTGCGTGCCGACGAGTCTCGCAGCTCCCAGATCCGGCTGTCTTCGGGGTACTCCTTGCAAACGTACATCGCTGATGTTGGTGGCACTGCGGGCATCTACCTTGGCTGCAGCTTGCTCAGCCTTTGTGAGCTCATCGAGCTGCTCTACAATGTTATCAGTGCGATGAAGAGTCGCCAAGTGGGCAGTAATGTCTCAAGTGTGTCGAGCTCTCATGTCAGTACTGTTCAGATTGAAGCTGCTTTCGATTCGTCATGTAACTCTTTGTCCGAGAGCAATTTTTGATTTGTGTCAAAGTCAGTTCGCTTCGACGACCGGCGTTTCAGGTTGTACGGGTGAGCAGCTGAGGTGTTTAATTGGAACGTGTTTATGTTATATGTTATGTTATACTTTACTTTCTGTATGTGTCTTTGGACCCTTTTTATTACTTAGTTATAATTAATAACAATAACTACTCTTACTCTACCTACCTTTACAGTTATTTCTACAGAATCGAACAAATCCTTTACGATGGTTTTAAGTGCTTAGCCAGCGCCTTGGCTTAGGAAAATTATATATAAAATATCTTAGCAAGTCAAGTTTTTTAGACGCTTTTTGCGCATTTTGGCTTTAAATCTAAAATAATGTAAATACATAGTAAACCACTACACGAATACACGAATTCCGACTGTCTGAACAACATGCCAGCCATTGTAGCTCTGCTAATCAGAGCACTGAGCACATATAAATGCTAAGTTTTCTATCACGGACTACTCAAGTAGATCCTATCTACTAGTGGTCCTTGTTTTCTATTTATCTTTACATCCAAAACACTTCGAAAACATGTCCCCAAATAACACATACATATTACATACTGCATATGAAAACTGAACGTTCCACAGGTTTTCTTGTCCAACGCTCTGTGATGGCCTGAGGTGAAGTTTTGTCAATAGGTAATCACTTGCAGCACTAATAGGCCCAAAACAGAAAGGCAATGCGGCCTCTGCCATTCAGCACGCATGTTGAGAGATGTGCATCTGCATGACCGGAAATTCTCTGCATGAACTCTTTGCAACCACATTGAAAGGCACATTGCAGGAATGTAAACTTTAGACCATTTGACCATAACGGGTGTTGCGAGACATTATCTTACAGTATTATACGCAAATGCTCTATGAATATCTTCTTGACTTAGCTGCAGGGCGGTCCCAAAGAGTGATCTATGAATATCAGATGACAGATTAAAATTTTCTGCTCAGATAAATCTAATATATCACTCTTTGGAGTCCCAACATTTAGCAGTCTCGCTGTTGGTTTTCTGTCTGCTGAAAGCATTGTTACAATAGGGCAATATACTGGCAATAGCGATAGTCATTAAAAATAGGCTAAAAAATGATTGTGCATGTCACAGGTTCTATTTTTGATATTTGCATCAGTAGTGCTCAAGTAATTTAATTTCGACCTCAGCTCGTACACATCTCCACAGGAGATAAGAAATCGAAAGTAATGCTTAAATGCTTAAATCTGTCGCCTTTTTGGAGTTTTGTGAGTCCGGAAAGCTCAGGATATTTAAAATATAACATGAGTACAGAAAATTTTCGTCTACATGACAAAGAAACGCAGCTCTACCTACATTTCTGTATCAGCTCTAAGTTTGACACATTTGCATTGTTATATTAGAACTGTTTTATTGGCGACATTTATAAAACTCAAATTACTGAACTTGCGAGGCAGCTCTATTATGGCATATTTGAATGTCAAAGCTGCTCTAACATTTGCTTAAGCTTTGGATTCAGAACTGCAAAGACAGGAAACTTCAGTGAGGTGGGCAACGCTGCGGGCTGCTCCCGCGGGCAAGAGCAGAGCAGGACAATGAATAACGAACTGAGCATACAGTTCCATACAGAACAGTACTGTACACGGCTTGAGAAGGGTAGAGTTTTTGATCTCAAGCCATTCAAGTGTACTCACTGCACCTTTGTGCAGTCCGAAACAGATAAAGCGCAGCAGTGTGCTGACTGGGTAAACAGTTGGATACAGGGCGGCAACAAGATACGACTAAAGACTAAAGAGTTAAGCCAGTTGACGCAATGTCACCAGCTTCACTCGGATGCCACCCTCACTGGCGTCGCATGCGAGGCGAAACCGAGGAGGCAAGTGCGATGGACACGGAACTGACTGGCCTTCTGTCAGGAGGTTATGGCGTCGAGATCGCGGATGTAGATGGCGCAACAGCCAGATGTTCGACAGCTGATGAAGGCGTTCAAACTGAAAAGGCAGACACGGCACAAGTTCCTACTCGGAGCCGTAAGGCACGATTTGGCCGGAGGCTGGCGAGGAGTGCCAGGAAAAAGGTGAACCTGAGAGCAAAGCGGTGCCACCTTGCGATGGGATCTAACTCACAGCCCGTACGTAGACATTCCCAATATGATCCCCAGAAATCTGTTTTGATTCAATTCGAAATATCTTTACCTAGACCCTGAGAACGCTACTTGAATTAATTCCAATTCTACTCATAATATCAAAAACCCTAATCCACTTAAACTTGACCCTAAAACTCTTAAACATTAATCCACTTGACCTAGACCCTTAATCACTTCAACTAGACACTAATCCACTTGACTTAGACCCTTGATCACTTGAACTAGACACTAATCCACTTGACTTAGACCCTTGATCACTTGAACTACACTAATCCACTTGACTTAGACCCTTGATCACTTGAACTAGATACTAATCCACTTGACTTAGACCCTTGATCACTTGAACTAGACACTAATCCACTTGACTTAGACCCTTGATCACTTGAACTAGATACTAATCCACTTGACTTAGACCCTTGATCACTTGAACTAGATACTAATCCACTTGACTTAGACCCTTGATCACTTGAACTACACTAATCCACTTGACTTAGACCCTTGATCACCTGAACTAGACACTAATCCACTTGACTTAGACCCTTGATCACTTGAACTACACTAATCCACTTGACTTAGACCCTTGATCACTTGAACTAGATACTAATCCACTTGACTTAGACCCTTGATCACTTGAACTAGACACTAATCCACTTGACTTAGACCCTTGATCACTTGAACTAGACACTAATCCACTTGACTTAGACCCTTGATCACTTGAACTAGACACTAATCCACTTGACTTAGACCCTTGATCACTTGAACTAGACACTAATCCACTTGACTTAGACCCTTGATCACTTGAACTAGACACTAATCCACTTGACTTAGACCCTTGATCACTTGAACTAGACACTAATCCACTTGACGTAGACCCTTGATCACTTGAACTATACACTAATCCACTTAATAAAGACTCTATTACACTTGGAATAGACCCCAAAACGCTTGAAAAAACCGATTCCTGACCCACTTGAAATAGGACCCTTACCCACTTGAAATAGGACCCCTAACCACTAGACAGGTAATAGAAATAGACAGGTAAAAGCAGGTTTGACTAAGTCTTTCGCATCCTTCAAACAGCTCACCCGCATATTTCGAAGCCTGTGGCGCGGCCTGCGAAAGTCGGCTACCTCGAGAGGCCCGCTGAGCGGCCAGGACTGGCTGCTGGGCATGGAGTGGCTGGCATCGCTCCCCGCCTCAGGCATGTCAACTGGCTGGACTCAGCAGAGCTCTAAGGATTAAATGGCGATCAGACTCACATATATCATAATATATATATATATATATATATATATATATATAGACTCACATATATACATATAGCGCTCATATATCATAAAATGTACTTGTACATATTATTTATTATATCCTATACATGTCATGCACCTATCAATTAAAGCGAAGTATAATTAATAACTAACAAGGCCGTGTCAAATCAGGCACTGGATTGGAGCCGGTATAAAACACTCGCAATAATTCCCTGTAGACAATAACATCCGATGTTACTACAGGATACTCGTTGTTAAGGCTATATAAGGCAATAATTTCTCCCCAACTTGTAGATGAAAATAAATTTATCTCCCGGTTTCAACTTTTGAATGAAATAAACAGCTACCAGAATTTTTGTAAAGTCCGTTGCCTTCCTCATACACACTTGTTGGTGATACTCTTCCGTCTCAGTCCAATCTTGAAGCCCGGTCTGAACTTATGACAAAATCATTTGTCCTGACCAAAATCCGATTGAGGAAAATATTTCAACACCGAAACAAAGTTAATTAGACATTGGTTTGTATTGATTATTTGTACAGGTGAATTCTCGACAACGCAAACGCACGGGACGGTGGGATTGCGGATTATTGAGCTATAAGGCCACATTTTGACGTACAGAAGAATTAGTCGACATCCAATGCCAAAATTTGCACTACTCATCAGTTTCCATCGAATGAACACGCAGCTCTACATCGGCCATGACAGATATTGAAGTGGTGACAGTCGAGGAAGCCAAGTTGACGTGAATGACTTTCGTGTCGGATACGGGCGGCCTCCGGGCCCGGGTAAGCAGGCTGTAGAGCAACTCAAGGAGCTCGCAGAGGCTCAGCAAACTGCAGCCCAGGTAGATGCCTGCTGTACCACCAAGGTCGGAAATGTACGATTGGAAAGAATATCCGGATGAGAGACGAATCTGAGAGCTGCGAGACTCGAGAGTGCGGAGCGTGACCTTCAGCCCGGCGCGGGCGAAGAACTTTCCGGCATAGAATTCAGCTGAAGAGATCTCGAATTCTGTGCTTTCATAAAGTGAAACCATGCGATTCGTGGCATACCAGGCTGGTCTATAAACAGAAGGAGTCGAGTCTAGGATTTCTTTCATGAGGCCGGTTATTAGGCGAACCTGTCCGTTCTCATTTGGCCAGTTCGCACTAGAGACGCTGGTTTCGTACTGCCGTGTCAGGCACAGCTGCCTGCTCTGGCACAGCTGCTGGAAGTCGTTCAGCGAGGCTGTGTCGGCCATGAAGGCCTGCATGAGATTCGACTCTATGCGAGACTCGTCCAGACCGCTCACATTCAGGCAGAAGGCCAAGTTCCTGAACTCCCATGGAAGCGGGTTCACGTAGGGTGTGCAACCGTTCAGAGACAGCTGACGAGCAAACTCTGAGAAGTAGCAGAAGCTGTTGCTGTAGCGAAATGTGTACGCCGAGCCATCGTACGGATTGAAGAACTGCACGTCGGGAGCCTCGGTCAAGCACTGACCGGCGTAAGCTTCCGGATCCTTCTTTACGTTCTGCATGCTGAGTCCGATGCTGTACGATCTGCCTGGAGCGAGCAGGAAGTTGGTCACGAACCTGCTCGGGTACTCTCCTCTCGGAGCCAGGTACAGCCTCATGCCCGTCGGTCTGTCGATCTCATACGGAGTGTCCAGATCCCAGTCGTACACAAAAGTAGCGAGGTTGTTGTACAAAGACACGACCACACTGTTCACCTGCTGAAAGCTGTATGTTCTCAAGGGCACTAAAAAGTCAGTAAAGTACGGATCGAGAATGAACTGGAAGCTGATCTCCGAGTTGACTTTACTCATCTCGGCGCGTCTCTGCTCGGTGAGGTCGACCTTCAGACATTTGAGGTGGTTCGGATGATAGAACGGGCTCAGCGAGACGCCGAGCTTGCTGTCATTCTTCAGCACCGTCTGCTGCTCCTTGTGCGCGAGCTGGTCCACCAGCAGGCTGTACGGCATTGACTGAATGACGGCCTTCAGTCTGTTGAGCTTCATCTGATCGATCTGAGCCTTTGTGGCGTTCGCAAGCGACGAGTTCAGCAGCCGCTGCATCGCAGAGTCGAACGTGGCGAACGTGCCGTTCATCCGGCCGTTGATGTCGGCAACAACCGAATCGGTGAGAGTCACTGAGTAGGTGCCAGACACCTGGACATTGTTGCAGAAGTAGACGTCAGGAAACTGGAAGTCCACGGACTCGGCCTCGTAGGAAGTGCTGACCTCGCCTCTGATCAGCTTGCTTGTGAATCCGAACATGCTGAAGATGAAGACTGCCAGGAGAGCCAGGAAGGCCAGCAGCCAGCAGATCTTGACATAGAGAGGCCTCTGACCGGCGAGCCTGCTCAGACCGTGGGCTGTGGTCTCGCTTGCTGCCGTTAGCAGAATCTGCGATGCTTGAAGCCGGGCACTTTCTGGTTGTCCAGCTGCTATCGGAGCCGCGTTTTCTCTCATTTTCAGCGGGTGCAGCCTCAGCTTGGAATGATTTGCTCTTGTGGTTAGAGACCGAAGTGCATTGCTTATAATCAAGTTTTTACATGAGTATTACGTGGCAGCAATGGTTCCATCATGATAATTGCCATATTTCTTGGTGCTAAGTTAATTAGGATTAGGATAATCCAATTAGGATGTCAGAGCAGGTGAGTGCTGCTAACAATTTAGCAAAACGACATTCATTATGCCTTCCCAGCTCTAATCGCTTGACTAATATTTTCGGCAGCTTTGTGCAATTCAATAATCTAATTGCATTTAGTACACCCCATTTTAGGGAAGTAGACGCTAATTACAATTAATTGCTCATCGCTAGGTTCGTTGTGCAATTCAATAATCTAATTGCTTTTAGTACACCCCATTTTAGGGAAGTAGACGCTAATTACAATTAATTGCTCATTGCTAGGTTCGTTGGCATGCTGTGACAATTTAGAATCTAGATGTTCTTTGCACTGAACACCCGTACTATACTACATCACCCGTACTAGGCTACAATCACCCGTACCAGACTACATCACCCGTACTAGACTACATCACCCGTACTAGATTACATCACCCGTACTAGACTACAATCGCCCGTACTAGAGTACAATCGCCCGTACTAGACTACATCACCCGTACTAGACTACATCACCCGTACTAGACTACAATCGCCCGTACTAGATTACATCACCCGTACTAGACTACAATCGCCCGTACTAGACTACATCACCCGTACTAGGCTACAATCACCCGTACCAGACTACATCACCCGTACTAGACTACAATCGCCCGTACTAGACTACATCACCCGTACTAGGCTACAATCACCCGTACCAGACTACATCACCCGTACTAGACTACAATCGCCCGTACTAGACTACATCACCCGTACTAGGCTACAATCACCCGTACCAGACTACATCACCCGTACTAGATTACATCACCCGTACTAGACTACAATCGCCTGTACTAGACTACAATCGCCCGTACTAGATTACATCACCCGTACTAGACTACATCACCCGTACTAGATTACATCACCCGTACTAGACTACAATCGCCCGTACTAGATTACATCACCCGTACTAGATTACATCACCCGTACTAGATTACATCACCCGTACTAGACTACAATCGCCCGTACTAGACTACAATCGCCCGTACTAGATTACATCACCCGTACTAGACTACAATCACCCGTACTAGACTACAATCGCCCGTACTAGACTACAATCACCCGTACTAGACTACAATCACCCGTACTAGACTACATCACCCGTACTAGACTACATCACCCGTACTAGACTACAATCACCCGTACTAGACTACAATCACCCGTACTAGACTACAATCGCCCGTACTAGACTACAATCACCCGTACTAGACTACAATCGCCCGTACTAGACTACAATCACCCGTACTAGACTACAATCACCCGTACTAGACTACATCACCCGTACTAGACTACATCACCCGTACTAGACTACAATCGCCCGTACTAGACTACAATCACCCGTACTAGACTACAATCGCCCGTACTAGACTACAATCGCCCGTACTAGACTACAATCACCCGTACTAGACTACAATCGCCCGTACTAGACTACAATCACCCGTACTAGACTACAATCACCCGTACTAGACTACATCACCCGTACTAGACTACAATCGCCCGTACTAGACTACAATCACCCGTACTAGACTACAATCGCCCGTACTAGACTACAATCACCCGTACTAGACTACAATCGCCCGTACTAGACTACATCACCCGTACTAGACTACATCACCCGTACTAGACTACAATCGCCCGTACTAGACTACATCACCCGTACTAGACTACATCACCCGTACTAGACTACATCACCCGTACTAGACTACATCACCCGTACTAGACTACAATCACCCGTACTAGACTACAATCACCCGTACTAGACTACATCACCCGTACTAGACTACAATCGCCCGTACTAGACTACATCAAATATCAAATATCAAATATTTGCCAGGAAGAACTGGCAAATATATCTTGTGAAGTAGATAAAATATACCCTAAGCAAGCCGACCACATGGGCATTGGGTGTCTGCTGAACTAGTTTATTATGGCCTTATAAATTGATTGACTTTAAATTGAAAAAAGCGGTTGGCGCAAATGCTCAGAGTTAAATAAACGTTTACAAAAGTTAGCGAGCAGTAAAGCAGCGAAATGCAGCACCAACAATATTGCACTTGAAAAGCAGTTATAGCAAGCACAAGCCAGAGCATCAGTGCAATGAGAGACTGTGAGATGCGGAGCTACATACGAGTACAAGTCAAAATTCGGGGCGAAAATAGAATAACTGGACTGAACAAAAAGCATTTTGGTAAGCTCTATATACGAGCTATGATACTAGAAGTAGCAGAATTAACAACTGCAGTCGTGATAAATTTGCGAAAAAAGAGCGAAAGCAGAGAAAGTGCAAATAAATGAATATTTGAATGAACCGACTTAAAAAGCAAATCGCAGTGGTGAGTTGCTGACCATGAGCCATGGTCACAATTTTCATACCCAGATTGGTCTGACACACTGACACAGATTGGTCTGACACACTGACACAGATTTGTCTGACACACTGACACAGATTGGTCTGACACACTGACACAGATTGGTCTGACACACTCACCCAGATTGGTCTGACACACTGACACAGATTGGTCTGACACACTGACACAGATTGGTCTGACACACTGACACAGATTGGTCTGACACACTGACACAGATTGGTCTGACACACTCACCCAGATTGGTCTGACACACTGACACAGATTGGTCTGACACACTGACACAGATTTGTCTGACACTCACCCAGATTGGTCTGACACTCACCCAGATTGGTCTGACACTCACCCAGATTGGTCTGACACTCACCCAGATTGGTCTGACACTCACCCAGATTGGTATGCAGGGGTGCAGAGTTTCGGCCCAGCGCTGATTTATAAGCAGCAGCGATCTGTAACCCACACGGATATTCAATTTGAATTTAACCAATCAAAGCGAACGCAGAACAAGAACGTGGAGGGCCTATCTGGGAGGCAAGACTGTCCCAGGTCAGGACATGATGTTGACCAGGGCGTCGCAGAATTTCCTGGCGTCCTCGCGGTGCAGCCGCACGGCGTGACCATCGAACTCGGCTTCGCCGAGAGCGCGGCAGCCGCGGGCGGCCTCCAGCATGGCGACGCGGAAAACGTTGCGCGAGTCCTCGGCGCCCACAGGCGGCAGGCCGAGGAACACGGCGTTGAACTCGGCGGCCACAGCTGGCCCCGGCATCTGGCAGGTAGCGAGCAGCGGCAGCTGGCTGGCCTTCCGGAACTTGGCCAGGCTGACGAAGCCCCTCTGCACCAAGCTGGCCAACAGGTACAGCGCAGCCGGGCCCGCCTGTTCGGGCAGCGACACGAATAGGAAGGGGCCGAGGTTCACCACCGAGCCCTGGTCCAGCAGCGCTTGCACCTGCTCGGTCTGGGGTCGAAGGGGCCGCGCCAGCGTTGAGTTTTTCCCTCATGGATTATTAAGGCAAGCTCAGGTGTCCCTCAACAGCCAGCCCTGCAGCCTCACCTGTCCGCTAAGCCAGTCGCGCACGAGGACGAGGTCGCGGCACATGGCCTCGCTGCACTCGATGCTGACGCAGTCGATGCCGGCGCAGAACTCGCCCCGGGTGAGGTGGCAGGCACAGAGCAGGGCGCAGTCAGTTGCCACCAGGGTCGGCCGGAAGGCGGCTTTGGCGGTGAAGGTGGGCAGGAAGAGCCGCTCCGGTTCCAGGTGGAACTTTTCTGCAAACGAGTTGTTGAAAAAAACTAAGTCTGAAATCGGCAACCAATCAGAATCCGAATAAACGGGAGCATTCAACAGCAGAAAAAGAAGCAGAATCCGCAGGAAGCAAGCAGGGGCAAGGCTACAGACCTGCCAGTCGGCTGAAGGTGCTCTCCAGGCCAGTCTGCAGCTGCAAGGCCATGCAGTCGAACGGCTGACGAGCTTCGCGCTGGGCGATGCCAGCGTCGGCCAGAAACTGCAACAGCCGCTGCCTGCCGCGGGAACCAAACAGCTGCAGCGTGCAGGCAGTGTGCGGACTGCAGCGCATGCAGTCCTCCAGGCACCAGTGGCGCAGCAGCCACAGGTTCAGGCAGCGGCTGAACTGCAGCTCAGCGGGGGACGAGATGGTCTCCTACGATAGGCGAGGTTGGTGTTAGAAGCGGTAAAATGTAATAATTTCCCCTGCCGGCTGCCAATGACCGTCAGCAGCTGCTGCTGTACCTGCAGCTGGGAGTTCAGAGTGCCCGATGCGGAGGCGGACGCAGCGGAGCTGGCGTTGCGCCAGCTGGTAACGTGGGCCTGAAGGCCGCAGACGGCCTCGAAGTAGACGTCCCAGTCGATACGGCCGCTGAGCAGCTGCCAGGTGTGGCCGACGATGGCGCACCAAAGGGCCGACAGGCTGGGCCGGGATGTGCGGAAGGCCTGCTCCAACAGCAGCAGGCTGGAGGTGGGGCCGTGGAAGGTGAACTGTTCGTGCTCCAGCAGTGCGCGCTCCCGACGGTTGCGCCACTCGCGACGGGCCCGACGTCGCTCAGCGGCGCTTAGCGCGGCCGCTGCGGCGTCCGAATCCTCGTCAGCGTCGGCATCTTCGACGTCAGAATTGTCGTCCTTTAAAAAGCAAAGCGGAAATTTTTTAGGTTAGCCCAGTGAGATCAGTGAGCAGAGGGGACTCTGGTTTGAGGACCTGGATCATTTAGGTCAGCCCAGTGAGATCAGTGAGCAGAGGGGACTCTGGTTTGAGGGCCTGGATCATTTAGGTTAGCCCAGTGAGATCAGTGAGCAGAGGGGACTCTGGTTTGAGAACCTGGATCATTTAGGTTAGCTCAGTGAGATCAGTGAGCAGAGGGGACTCTGGTTTGAGGGCCTGGATCATTTAGGTCAGCCCAGTGAGATCAGTGAGCAGAGGGGACTCTGGTTTGAGGGCCTGGACCATTTAGGTCAGCCCAGTGAGATCAGTGAGCAGAGGGGACTCTGGTTTGAGGGCCTGGATCATTTAGGTTAGCACAGTGAGATCAGTGAGCAGAGGGGACTCTGGTTTGAGGGCCTGGACCATTTAGGTTAGCCCAGTGAGATCAGTGAGCAGAGGGGACTCTGGTTTGAGGGCCTGGATCATTTAGGTTAGCACAGTGAGATCAGTGAGCAGAGGGGACTCTGGTTTGAGGGCCTGGACCATTTAGGTTAGCCCAGTGAGATCAGTGAGCAGAGGGGACTCTGGTTTGAGAACCTGGATCATTTAGGTTAGCTCAGTGAGATCAGTGAGCAGAGGGGACTCTGGTTTGAGGGCCTGGATCATTTAGGTCAGCCCAGTGAGATCAGTGAGCAGAGGGGACTCTGGTTTGAGGGCCTGGACCATTTAGGTCAGCCCAGTGAGATCAGTGAGCAGAGGGGACTCTGGTTTGAGGGCCTGGATCATTTAGGTTAGCACAGTGAGATCAGTGAGCAGAGGGGACTCTGGTTTGAGGGCCTGGACCATTTAGGTTAGCCCAGTGAGATCAGTGAGCAGAGGGGACTCTGGTTTGAGGGCCTGGATCATTTAGGTCAGCCCAGTGAGATCAGTGAGCAGAGGGGACTCTGGTTTGAGGGCCTGGATCACTAGGGTTAGTGCATTCGTGCAGTTTCAAACGCACATCGGAGTCGTGGAAGACCACATCGAAGGGCGGCACGACCACATCCTCGGCCTCGCTGACCACCAGGTGCACCTGCTGCTGGTTGTAATAGTTGCTGATGTGAAACGGCCTGTGCGAGTCGATAACGTAGAAATGGAAGTCCGCCGGCGGCTGCAGCGTGTCCCACAGATCGATTGGGGCGCCGCAGTTCACCAGAACACCGAACGACACCTGCGGATGGAGGCAGAAGAGCTTCAAGCTAATCTGGGATGATGGACCTGGGATCTCAGGTGTTGGAGGAGGAGGGATTTTGGAAACTCTGGGATCTCAGGTGTTGGAGGAGGGATTATGGCAAACTTGGATCTCAGGTGCTGGAGGAGGGATTATGGCAAACTTGGATCTCAGGTGCTGGAGGAGGGATTATGGCAAACTTGGATCTCTGGTGTTGGAGGAGGAGGGATTTTGGCAAACTGGGCAATTTTGGCAACATCTCAGATGTTGGAGGTCGGCAGTCGGACAAGCTGGCCTGTGGACCTGGGATACTGCAGGAGTGAGGTGGGCTAACTGGGATCTCAGATGTTGGAGGAGGGATTTTGGCAAACTGAGATCTCAGGTGTTGGAGGTCGGCAGTCGGACAAGCTGGCCTGTGGACCTGGGATTGTGGTAGCGTGGGTCTGCTCAGTTGCTCCGCTTAGTGTAATGTACAGTGCAGGTGTACACCTGCACGCGCAAGTGTGATTGGCTGACGTCAGACAACCTTTATTGCTGGCCAGCTATGTTAAATACAAGCTCTCTGCCTTTGGGGGGGTCTTACCCCCGAAGTGGAGTTTTCACAGTGGCGACGAATCTGAAACGATCCTGCGCGAATGAGTAGTGCAAGTGCACTAGGGCTTGTCGGCCCATACGAAGAAGGCTCTGAGCCGTGGCATATGTACCAAGCAAGGTTAGAACAATATTTTGTTGCCAATGATGTCACTGAGGAAGCGAAAAAGCGAGCGATTCTGCTGAGTTCATGCGGCAAGAAAGTCTTCCATCTGGCCTTCAGTCTTCTGTCACCTGCACAGCCATCAGCCAAGAGCTACACCGAAATTTCCGAAGCACTGAAGAGCCATTTCGAGCGTGAGGAGTCCGAGATCGTCCATCGTTACCGGTTCTACACCAGAAATCGCAGGGAAGGTGAGGGCGTCGCTGACTTCGTCGCAGACCACCGAGACCTGGCTCGCGACTGCAAGTTCGGCGACAGCCTGACTTCAATGCTTCGCGACAGGCTGGTGCTGGGAATCAACAACGACAGCGCTCAGCGGCGGCTGCTGGCGGAGCCCGATCTCACTCTAGCGAAGGCTTTGAAGCTGGCCCTGGCCCACGAGTCAGCCGCCAAGGGCTGCCAGCTGGTGTCGGGAGCGAGTAAGCCAGATCCAGTCAGTCAGGAGTCCGTCAGCATTGTCAAGCAACAGCAGAAGTCATCTTTGACAAGGAAGTGCTTCAGGTGCCTGTCAACGAAGCATCGCGCTAATAAGTGCCCGTTCGCCACCCAGAAGTGCTAAAAGTGCTCAAAGACCGGCCACACTGCGACTGCCTGCAAATCCCAGTCGAAGGACGATAGAAGAGAGGCTCTGCAGATGCAGGACGGCGAGGAAAAAGACAGCTGCGAGGGGGAAACGGCCCACGCTCTGTACCAGCTGTCCGGCAAGCGGGTGTCGAAGGTTCCGCCAATAACAACGACGGTGCGCATCAATGGCCGACCTGTTGTCATGGAAGTGGACACCGGAGCCTCCGTGTCCCTTGTATCTTCGAAGACATACAGGACCGTGCCTAACTCTCAGCCAGCACTGCAGCCTGCGTCCATGCAGCTTCGAACATACTCCGGTGAGAAAGTGCCAATTGAAGGCTGCATCTGCGTTGCTGTGGAAGCTGCTGAAGCACCGCCCAAGCCACTCAGCCTCCTTGTGGTTGCCGGCTGCGGATCCGACCTGCTCGGAAGAGACTGGCTGTCCGAGTTGCGGCTCGACTGGAGATCAATCAAGCAGGTGGCAGCTGCTCCTGAGGTGTCGCCCAGACTGCAGCAGCTGCTCGATAAGTACAGCGATGTTTTTTCGCCTGAGCTAGGGAAGTACAACGGACCGCCAGTGAGTTTGAATATGAAACCCGATGCTCAACCTCGCTTTATGAAGGCCAGGAATCTCCCCTTTACTTTGAAGGACAAGGTGGAGAGCCAACTGAACCGCGAGATTGAACAAAGAATCCTGGTGCCCGTACAGCACTCCGAGTACGCATCGCCGGTGGTGCCAGTGCTCAATTCCGACGGCTCTGTGAGGGTCTGCGCCGACTTCAAGCAGACCGTCAACCCGAACGTGGAGCCTGACTCATATCCTCTGCCGCGGATCGAAGAGCTGTTCGCGAAGCTGACTGGTGGGCGGCTCTTCACTAAGCTCGACTTGTCGCAGGCGTACATGCAGCTGCCACTCGATGAGACCCCCCCAAAGGCTCAAGGCAATTTCAATTTTTCAATTTCAACAGCAGGAGTGAGGTGGGCTAACTGGGATCTCAGGTGTTGGAGGTCGGCAGTCGGACAAGCTGGCCTGTGGACCTGGGATACAGCAGGAGTGAGGTGGGCAAACTGGGATCTCAGGTGTTGGAGGTCGGCAGTCGGACAAGCTGGCCTGTGGACCTGGGATACAGCAGGAGTGAGGTGGGCTAACTGGGATGTTACTGGCAGAGCATTCACTTACACCTTCGCAGTTTTCTCTGAACTTCTCTTTCACTTCCAGATAGTTGGCCACAGGCAGCAGGGTGTAGAGGATGTGCTGGCATTTGAAGAGGCTCTGCATTGCAGCAAGGGCATTGGGGGTGGACAGATAAACTTGCAGACGTCAAAAAAATCACAAAATATTTCAAGACAGAAAATTTGTCATGAGACCTTACCTGCAGAATCTTCCAGGCACAGACACCTTCGGGATCGAGGCTAACGAAGACCAGCACTCTCTGGAGTGAAGTATTTAATATACTACTGTAACACACTAGATTACTTAAAGTAGCTTAGATTAGAAAGGCTGTGTAACTCTCTAGCCCATGTAACTCTATAACCATGTAATTTTGCACTTACTTCGCCACTTAGGTACTCCTGGATGATTTCAACAAAGTTTTTGCAAAGCATTTTTGGCAGCAATTTTCTGGAAGGAAGACGATGTGTAGCAGAATTGAAGATGTATTGCTAAGGATGTGGTGGTTTAAGTACAGAAACATATATAGCACACTGCACTGAAATACTGTTCATAGCTGTCAAGTTTATCAAGTCTGTCAGGATTATTTATCTAGATTGGATTTAGTCATATTGTATATTCTATAAAATTGGTCATACCACATTAGCCCAACACAAGCTAAGCAGCCTGCTTTGTACATGTACACAAGGAGTATAGCTAGCTTTAACTAGAAAAAGCATATATTCCTGGTTTGCACTAGCCAATGTTTTAGCCTAGACCTAAAAACTAAGACTTGACCCCACCAACTACCTACCCAAGCTAGCTAATCAATGGTAGATTGCCAGACAATGCAACTTATTTGGCCCTAACAAAATTTCAGCAATTTAAGGTCTAAGTGATTAGCTATAGAAAAATACATTTATTTTAGCCTCATTATATATAAATATCATTTATATTTTTTTATTGATATTTTCTTTTTCTTTTATTGTTTGGAGGGCCTGATCTAGCCAGCTTTTATTGGCAGGGATAATCTAATTTTCTTTAACAACCTTAAATAATTTTGGCCTAAAATAATAATAATTGTAGGAGGGCTACAAGAAATGAAATGGTACATCTTTGTTAACACTAGAGCTACAGCCAGCAAGGAGGCAATTATGAACATCTACCCAACTTGCTGACTCCTAAGCACATAGGCACACAGATACTATATGTAAGCACATGCTCACATAGGTATACACAGGTGTGTACATGCCCTGACTTTCTCTTAGGGCAGTGTACACTTTCACTGTGTCTTGGTGGCTAGCCTCTTAAGGTTTTAAACTATACAACAAGCCCCCAAGCCTTTTTTATATTTTAACTATAAATTTGGCCATATAGAATCAAGCTCAAGGACCTTGGTACAAGATGTAAACACATTAGACCACTATGCCATTCACCCCCTGTCCCCTAGATTTTAATAGACAGGCCTGGCCTAGGCTAGGCATGGCCATGGGCCTTACTGCTTTAGTAAGCTAGAAGATAGCAGTAGCTAGCAAGTAGCTAGCTTACTAAAAGATTGTACTTTGTAGCCTTTTATCTTGAAGCTAGGTTTTACTTGATTAGCTTTGATTTAAGAACCAGAATTGTATGCAATATTAGGTCAAATTATAACAGAACTAGTTTAGCTTAGCCTTGAAATGTTGATTTTACATTGGGGGAGTCTCAAGCACATCTTATCTCAATCTTGTTTGTCCGAAAAAATTGCCACCTCAACCCAAAAACGTTGATTTTACGTTGGGGGAGTCTCAAGCACATCTTATCTCGGTCTCGTTTGTCCGAAAAAATTGCCACCTCAACCCAATTTTTCCAGACTGCACTTCGACCTAACTAGAGTAAATCTAGCTAATAATAGAGTAAACATTTATTAATTGTCTAAATTTTAATAAAACTGAGCCAATATTTTTATTGATAAAGGAAATATGACAAAAAGGCATACAAAGGCATGACATACAATAATTTAAAATAAAGAGTGGATAGAACTACCCCCAACTATTGGAACTATCAGTTCAAATAATATAACTGATTAATTAAATTAAACATAGTCATAACTCATAGTCATAGGTAGTTGACAGTTAGACAGTTGTTAAACTGAACATAAGGCCTATGGCTAGTGCAAAGGCAGCACAACATAAATAAAAAAATTTTATTAGGGCATGGGCTGAAACAATGAAGAGTCGACCATGTGCACGACATGTCTACAGTGATTTTTCTGTACTGCAGTAGTTTAGATTCATAATATTGTTTTTATATTATATTTCATTTTGAATTCCGTGTATTCTAATTTCTAATTTAGTAAAAACCTATATCTATTGTTGTGAATGTCAAGCCAAGCCAAGTACAGGTAGGCAGCAGGCTAGCTAAAGCCAGGTCCAGATAGTTCATCAAAAAATGCAAGTTTTAGGCAGAAACCACTCACTGAAACCAGAGATAGTGTGTGCAAGAGGTAGATGTCTCCTAGTAAGTATTTAAATTGTGCACGTGGTCCGAGCGTCACGGGCGTCACGGCACGCTTAAGAAGAAATTAAAGTCACGCTGTTTTCCGTTACAAACGATTAAACAAAGGGTTTACAATTTGAATCGCTGGAAAGTCATACTCGGAGTCAAATAGGCTGAAATTGCAATTTAAATGCCAACTGTAGCTGCAAAAAGGTTTTTTTACCTAAGTATTTGCACATTTTTTAACTTAAAAATGAGCTCATGGCAACGGATTCGTGCTCTTGGTTACATCGTCTCGTGTTGTAGATACCGCGACGAGCTGTGCCGAAGCCCATGTTGAAAATAATTACCAGACAAAGTGACCTGTTTACAGCTTCCAGCTTGCTCCATCACCCTCCCAAAGTACATTTACTGAGGAATAACCGCCGAACCAATGATATGTAACCCCTGAGCATCTTGATGATCTCATGAATAGCATAGATTTCACATTAAGGCCCACCCATAGCAACATGCGTCAGTAGGTGTATGAGTAGAAGATTGTCGAAGAACCTTTGCAAAATTTACCAAAAGTTAATCCTAAATGATGCAGTTTGATTCATACAAGCCTGGCGTGTGTGTTCGAAGCTGTATAAGCTATATCACAGCAGCGCCACCGCTTCTGGTATCGGAATATAAGCCTTACCGCCGACATGGGCTTCAGATTGTGTATGTTTGCGATCGAGCTCGTGTTTGCGATCTATTGCGATTTGGCTTGTGATGTCTGCGGTTTATTTTTGTGTTCTTGGGTTTCACTCTGCGATTCTCTTATTTAAACAGTAGCCCAGCACTGGTGCAGAAAAAACTCTGCGCCAAAATTTAATAATATTACTAACCAACTAAGGGTATGCTTGAAAAAATCAGATCCTGTTATCTCTACTGCCTACCTGTCATTTTTCTGTTTGATCTACTGAGCTATCTATAATTAGTTTAATATAATCATATAAGTAGTGTTTATTGCTATGCAGTTGAGTAATTTATTTTAAATATGCACATAAGAGTTGCATTTTAGTTATTTAAAATGTTAGATAAAAGAACTCCCAAAGGCGTATTCACAAATTTGTCAATTATCATGCGAAAAAACTGGTGATTAAGCAATCAGCCCCAGCCAATCAGAGAGCTAGTAGCAGTGATTTTCGCAGTAGTGGTGGACTGACAGCCAATCAAAGCAGCAACCAAATAAAGGCAGAAACACGGAAAAACTCGAATAGCCAAAGCATTCAAGCTGTCCTGTTCAAGCAGGCTGCCTTTGGCAGGCTACGGGCGGTAAATAGTCTTCCACAATGTCAGGCCCGGCTCCACAGCTCCCCCTGCAGCGCGGCCACAGACTGTGGCAGTGCAGCGAACCGCAGTAGCCGACAGCGGCTGTCAGCCGTGATGAACACCGTCTGGCACCAGCTGACTGCAAACTGGCACTCCGCCAGGCAGCCGATGCGACTGTGCAGCTGTCCCAGCCTGCTTGTCTCCACTGAGAAGCTCGGGTGTACCTTCACCAGAGGAGCTGAGGCACTGGAGATCCTTTTATAGCTGCTATCATCTGAAATCAGATGGAGGGTATTGAAAGCTTAGTGCAATAGAGGAAGCTAATTAGATCCCTGGCTGTCGGAACTTTTATCGCAAATATTTGCTCATTTGTGTGCAGAAAGTTTTATAGCCCAACGTCTCTGAAGTATTTGGTTCGTATCCGCTTCAAACATTTATTCTACGAGCAATAAAGAGCTTTTTCCCTAAATGCCAAGTTAGTTTTCAAAGTGCGCAAAATTTGTCGGAATGCGAAGGATGCTCAAGAGGCAGCCTCATCGCTTCTCACTCATCCTCTCTCCTCGATGTCTTCAATACGCTCGTAGATAGGAAACTCTTGACATTTTGAAGAGTTCTCATGTGCTTCTTCGACGTGGGATACCCCACGTGTCAGTGCCATATGGCAGCAATGTCAACTAGAACAAATTGAATTCGATGTTCTGCCTGCATTGACGCATGCTTTTTTAGCTCCTGACCCAAGGCATCGATGCATCAACTAGTATCAACTTGGCGATCCCGTACACATCGTGCCCCTGTTCATAACTGGTCTGAACCGAGCAGTCAGCCCGGCCTGCGCCCGGAGGTCGCCCCCCACTGCCCGGACTTTGGAAGACACCCACCAGCGGTGCTACCTGGACGCCGCGGTCGATACAGACTACGCGGTCACCTGAGTCCTTAGACGTCTCCTTTTCGAACTGGTGACCGCCGTGGGCCGCGAATTGGCCTCCGTATCGACGTATCGCGAACGCTGATAAAAAAACTAAGGAAAAAAGTCAGCACCAAAACGCACAGATATGAGAGAAAGAATTTAAAAGAGCAAACAGCAAACGGCTTATGTAGATTCACAAGAAAACATGCGCAGCATGAGCTACAAGAGATCATCTCAATGTATGAACTCTCCGTCTCCAAAAATGCATTGCTTGCCAGGCTTTTGCTCGGGTGTATGGGGCTGTGAAGAAATCCTTGCAGTCTCCATCACCTCGAAAAACCTGTCAAGCTAATAGACAGCTCGCGCTAAGCTTTCGTGTTCTGATTCACCAAACACCTGGAGCAATGCTCACCCAAGTAGCGGATCTCGAACATGGAGTTCCGAAAGGACTGCCCGCACTTCTGTGCCGCATTTCCCGTGCAGCTCCAGGTGCACTGCGACTCGAGAGCCGGGCCGTAGGTGCCGTAGGTGAAGTCGCAGGAACAGAAGGAGCCGTACTGCACACCGAAGTAGGTGAAGCCTCCTAGCGAGCAGATCTGGCTGCACATCTCGTGCGTCATTCCAGCTATCGAGGTCAGGCCTTCGGCAATGTTGGACACTGGATACGGACCAAGGCTGGTCAGTCCCTTCAGGCCCACCAGGTCGCGAGCGCTTGCCGGACCCTCCACGTAGCAGCCGAGGTAGCGGAAGGTCAACTGTCGTGCGGCCTCCGACTGTGGTGCCAGTAAAGCGAACAGCAGCAGCATTTTGAGAACAGCCTGTCGAGACATCTCTGTGAAGCTGACACTTTTGTCCCTCTTTTAATGCAAGCAGAGCGAGCGGCGCTTCTAACGTGTCGTCTAAATAGCGGCTGCATTATTAAGCCCAACCAATGAAAGATGGTGTGTCTCCAACCAACAGATAGTCTTTAGAGAAGGCATTAATCAAGAAAATACGAGTATAAAATGCAGAACAGTTCTCCCTGCTGTGATCTTTCAGCCAGCTTCGATTTAGCTGCACTAGGCTCACATCACTTCACAAATTTGCCTGAGTCAATATGGATGAAATTTCGTCTGTAAGATGCTTATATACGCGTAGAATACCTGATATTAAATTTGATAAAGAATTAACGAGAGCTGCTTTGGAGTCATTTACTCCGACAGTCTCTATGAAATCAAACTTTACGAATTCACGCCAAAATCTTCCATTGAAATCGCCCACTCATTCTAGCTCGTGTTTAATGCGGCTCATTCTTCAAAACACGAGCCCAAAACTGAAGTCCGAGAAAGTGCCACAGTGCGTTAACACGAGAAACTCGAAGTTACGAGAGCTACTCGTAAAAGTCTGCTTCTCGGAGCCAGGCCCGGCTCCACAGCTCGAATAGAGCAGCGAACCGTAGCAGCTGGCAGCCGCTGTCAGCCGGGAAGAACACGGCCTGGCACCAGCTCTTCAAAGCCTGGCACTCTATGAAGCAGCCGAGGCCCGTGCTCAGCTCAAACTACCGGTTGGTCACCACGGAGAAGCCTGGACTCACTGAAACCCGAGTCTCCGAGGGGTTGGTGCTTTGCCTGAAGCTGCTTCCATCTGAAATACGAATCGCGAGTGCATAGCGGGTCAATTTTGTGCTTCCATCTGAAATACGAATCGCGAGTGCATAGCGGGTCAATTTTGTGCTTCCATCTGAAATACGAATCGCGAGTGCATAGCGGGTCAATTTTGTGCTTCCATCTGAAGTACGAATCGCGAGTGCATAGCGGGTCAGCTTCCTAAATGATTGGCTCTATCATTTGGTGACACTGAATAATTTCAGGTATATCAAAGGTGCACATGGGCAATGAAATTCATTCCGGGGTTTCAGACTGCTAATTGAAATGCGAATTGGCAGCGAAAGTGTTTAATATTTCAGTTCGATATTCATTCAGAAAAAACTGAGAGTTGAGCAGCATTTGTACTGGAGCAATCCAAAAAAAGGCCGATAGCTAGTAGCCAATTATGCTGTGCTCAAAAACGGTAGGCAAATCGCGCTAACCAACCACTTGAACCGGAGGGGGGAGCCTCCACACGTTTATTATATAATTCAGTGCAAATAGGCTAAAACGGAGGGGGTGGGTGGACGATGCCACTGCACAATGCGAACGAGGGTTAGAGAAACAAGGTGAGTGCGCAGAGTGGAAGCGGACGTACAGTAATTGTAAATAAGGTAGATTTAAATAAGCATACAGCGAGTCAGCGACCAATCATACCACCTGCCTCCCGAACATTCCCCCCACCTTGACATGACAATGACAAAAAAAGCTATTCGATGACAAACAAAAATTGAACGAATGTCGAATCAACAGCAACCTGCACGGACTAAACCTAACGACAAGCAATGCTAACACCTACCGGCACAAATACTTAGAGTACGAACATGCGTGCGTGTGGAATGCGGAACAAAGGATTATAATCAATATGGATCAAAAAATTCTTAAATAAATATTAATAACGCGATTTACTTCAACTGAAAAACTAGCACAAACAAATGAAATACCGTCACCAAATAGTCACAACATTTGTTACCTTGAAAAAAAACAACAAAGAAACGACATTTAAATGAAATGATGGATTTTAATTAAATCTCAAGTCTACTCCAACCTCGTAAACAATTCTCAACTCTAAACCAGCCAGTACGCGACACACCTGAAACGAAAAACTTACGCAGCGATACGTTCAAGCATATAAATCAGCTTACATGTACTCGTATGATGCGCTCCTACTCTAAATTTGCAAACGAAAAATTCGAAACAGAAAAAAAACTGACCAAAGCAAAAAAACGATTTAGAAAACGCATTTTAACGCTACCTTACTTAAATATGCAAGACAAAATAAACCCTACACCGATATTGCAACGCTCTAATGAGAAACAACACCGCAGCATAAAAACAAAACAAAGTACGGAACAATAACCAAAAATAATACGACTCAAATAGTCTGCAATCTCGCACTCAACTGACAGTCCAACGATTTTAACACTCCAATTCAAACAAAAAAAACTTCAGCCAGCTGAAATCGGGCACAACTTAGTTATTGGTCGCGTCATTGTGCGGTCACCGACTCTGATCGTGGCGACTCTCACGTGACCGTCGGGGCCGCGAGTCACCTCCAACACGCGAGCCAGCGGCCAATGACCTCGAGGCGAGTCCGGACTCACGAGCAGCGCCACGTCTCCGGGCTGTAGATCAGGAAGCTCTCGGCGCCACTTGCTGCGCGGCGCGAGTCCCGGCAGCCACTCGCGCAACCACCGCCGCCAGACCTGCGCCCCTAGCTGCTGAACATGTCGCCATCTTTTTGAAGGGCTGCGCGCGATGTCCACGTCCACCTCCGGAGCAAACTGCCCACCGCCTTGACCGATGAGGAAGTGGTTTGGAGTCAGCGGAACGTCGTCGCTCGGATGGGCCGATTGGTAGGTCAGTGGTCTCGAATTTAACAGCGCTTCCGCTCCAGCAACGGCACTCAGCAGCTCCTCGTCCGTGACGTTCGCCTCCTTCAACGTATTCCAAATAGCCTTCTTTGCCGCCTTTATCATTATTTCATGCACGCCGCCGAAGTGCGGAGCAGCGGGAGGATTGAAGTGCCATCGCATCTGCTGGTAGGCTGTCTGTTGCTGCAGCTTCTTGGTGTCCAACGCGTTGACCAGTTCCTGAAGTTCGCGCACAGCTCCGACGAAGTTTGTGCCGTTGTCCGAAAACACTTCGATTGGATGTCCTCGCCGACTCGTCATCCGGTGCAGGGCCCGTAGAAACGAATCAGTGTCCAGACCAAACGCCACTTCCAGATGGACGGCTCGTGTCGCCAGGCAGGTGAACAACGACAAATATCTCTTCTGCCGAGCCTTTCCACGACCCTGCTTGGTCATGAACGGACCGGCGAAGTCAACGGCAACTCGTGCAAACGCGCGAAGCGGCTCCTGGAATCGACAGGACGGCAGCGGCGCCATGATCTGGTTCGCCGGCCGCGCTTTCCGTCTGCGACATTCTGCGCACTTCGCCTCCTTACTTGCCAGTTGCACTCCCAGGACTGCAGCCATGAGTTCCAATCTCGGCGTGCTCATGGTTGTGATTGGAGCAACCCGTGTCTTCGAGGTAACAAGCCGAGCTGACCCCTCGCCGTTAGCTGTTTCACTTCTCCAGTAGCACACAGCTCCGTACGCTTTCTCCGACGCATCCACAAACACGTGCAGACTACCATTTTTTGCCTCTGCCTCCTCCAGCGCCCTCGGTAGTCGGATCTCACTCAGGTGTTTCAGGTCTCTGCACCAATCGCTCGCTCTCGCTAAGAGGTCCGCATTCAGCGTTTCGTCCCAATCAAGACCACACTGCCACAGCTCCTGCATTAACATTTTTGCTTGCACAACAAATGGAGAAATCAAACCAAGCGGATCAAAGACGCTCGCCAGCTTCTTCAACAGACTTCTCTTGGTGGTCACCTGACACGCATCTAATTCTTGCTTAAACGTGAATTCGTCTTGCTCACTCTGCCAAGTGACACCTAATGTCTTGGTGCTCGGGAGTTCTCTGCTGTCTAAGGTCACCTCAGCTGCTCGATCGTCCGGCGGCACTTGCTTGAGCACAGCTCTTGAATTCGACACCCACTTGCGCGCATGCATGCCGGCGCGTCTCCATAACTCTCTGAGCTGCTCGTACAACCGGCAGGCAGCGGCCTCGTTGGGTGCTGAGTCGAGACTGTCGTCCATGTATGTTGAGTGCAACACTGTCTCTGCCGCCTCCGGTAGCTCGCTTTTCAGTTTCTCGGCATGAGAGCGGATGACGAATTGTGCTAAGAACGGCGAGCTCGTGACTCCGAACACTACTCGATTGAACTCGTAGACATCCGGCGGCCTGGAAGCGTCGGCATCCCGCCACAGGAAACTGTGCAGCGGCCTGTCCTTGGGCTCCATCTCGATTTGCAGGTACATCTCCGCGACATCGCATGCGATCGCGATGGGAAATCGACGGAACCGAAGCAGAACTTCCACCAGGTCGCGCTGCAGCTTGGGACCCTGGAGGATCTGGTCATTCAATGCGGCAGCTGACGCGTCGAACACAATCCGCACTTTTGTTGTCGCCTTATCCGGCCGCAGCACCGGGAAATGTGGCAGAAAACAGCGTTCTTCGTTCTCAGCTTGCGCAACCTTCCGGACATAGCCTTGCTGCACGTACTTGTCGATCACGGCTTGATACTGTCTGCGAATTTGCATGTCCTTCATCAGTCGCTGTTCGGTGTTCTTCAACCGCTTCAAGGCCATCGGAAAAGTGTCTTTCGGGCACAAACGTTTTTCCTTCCAGGGAATCCCGATCTGGTAGCGCCCATTACTATACTGCAACGATGCGTTAGCTTGATTGATGGCTTTCTCCTCGTCAGACGTCAATGGATTTCGACTGTCCTCATCCGCGACGTTCTCGATCTCCCAAAACTGTCTGAGGATGCTGGACACCTGACTGCTCTCGGTTTCGCAGCTGAAGAACGTGGTGGCGAAATGGGTGCTCTGCCTTTTTGAGCTTAACGTCTGCTCTGTGCGACCGATGCACGTCCACCCCAGCGGTGTGAGGCGAGCTTTCGGCTCCCATGGCTGTCCGACAACCTCTTCGAGTGACACGTGAAAATCCGGGTAATCCGCTCCGATCAGCAGGTCCACGACAGCTGGTTCACAGAGCTTGGGAAACGGCACGTCCCGGAGATGCGGCCACCACTGCCCCAGCTCGCGCCAGTTGACGCCTTTGAGGGATCCCGTCACGTGATCTGCAGTGAAGGCGGTGAGCTCAGTGGATGCACGACCGTCCATGCTTTCCACGGTGAAGCTGATCGGGGCTGTCATGAACGTCTCCGATTGACCGTTGATCACGCCTACCTCGACCTTCTCGAGAGCTCCCTGCAGTCCTAGCGCTTGCGCGATCCCGACGTTGATGTAGCTCCTAGTGCTGGCGTCATCCAGCAGCGCGTTCACCTTCAGCTTCCGCGCCCCGTGTCTCAGGACTACTGGCACTGTTCGAAGTGAGACGTCGCTCTTGCTGGCCGACAGCAGCGTCACGGAACCGGCTTGTTTCGAACTGTTCGACCCGGCGACCTCGCCCGGCTTGGCGTCTGACGGCTTGGCTTGGTTTCGCTTGGCTTGGCTAGGCTCGACGAGATCGATGGTGGCTTGGTGTTTGTCAGCGTGCAGCAAGCGATGATGGAATTTCGAGCAGTTGTCGATGCCGCATTGTCGGCTGCGCCTGCACTTACTGCTCACATGGCCTTGGCCTAAGCACCTGAAACAGGCCTTTGAGCGCTGCGCAGCCTCCCAGCGCTTGTTCACCGGAAGCTTCTTGAACTCGCTGCAGGACCACAACTCGTGGTCACCTTGGCACACCATGCAACTTTTCGACTGCCCTTTTTTCTCACTCACGGTGCTATGAAATGTCTTCGGTCGTTGGTCCCGCGCTCCGCGGTGGATGGACTTCTGGCTCTCTAGGTGAGGCGTGGCAACGCCCTGCACGATTTCCAACGCTTCGGTCTGAAATTCCGCTTCTTGCAGCACCCACATCCGAAGATTCCTGACACTTTCCTGCTTCCGTTGCTCAAAGATCCACCTCCGATAGTGGGAAACCATTTGCTCGGGCAGTTTCTTCTGCAGTCTGACATACAGCATTCCATCTTGCAGCTCAGTGTCCTTTCCAGCCTCTTCTAAATTAATCACGGCTATATCCAGCAAATTTGCAAAACTTTTCAGATCTTTAGTGTTTCCGTAGCGCACAGCAGGAAAGTTATCCAACTCCTCCAAGTGCAAGGCGAGTTGCCGGCGTTTTCCACCGAACTTTCTATCAAGTCTTTCCTTGGCTGCCTCATATGCCGTCGCTGAGTGCCCTAAGTGCTCGATGACCTTCAATGCCTCACCTTGTAGATACTGCCTGAGTTGCAGCAGTTTAAACTCGGGCGTAGCGGGGGCGCTATCAATGCACGCCACAAAAGCTGCCTTCCAGTTCTCGTAACTCTGCTTGTCCCCACTGAACGTTGGGATTTCAACACGCTTTAACATCTTCCACAGGTCCTTGGAGATCTCCTTGGGGTGCGACGCCTTGCTGGACACAGCGCTAACAGAAAGTCTGTCTAACTCACCAACTGCTTCGTCTTGGTTTGCAGCAGCGTCTTCGGCATTTGCCCTCGCAGCAGGAGGCGCTTCTTGTTCGCGTTGCGCTTGACGGCCCCTGGCAGATTCGACGCGTTGAATCGCAGCCTGGTAGTCGCGCTCCATCTCCTCCATCTCGTCGAGCAGACGCTGTCGCCTCTCGTCGTCCTTTGTGCTCACGTAGCCTTCGTAAAGCTGTTCCTGAATGGTGCTGACTTGCTCCTGCAGATCCGACAGGTTATCACAGGCTTCTTGCACTTCGTCGTCAGAAGCGCGTTTCTGTAGCAGCCATGATAGCTTGCTCTTACACCGAGTTAGCGTTGCCTTTCTTCTGGACTTCTCAAAGCGCAGCTTCTCCAAATGCAGCGCGCGATCATCTTCTTGTTCGTCCTGCTGCGGTGGAATGTCGTTGTCGTGTTCCATCGTGGCCTCTGGTTGCACAGTAGTTGTTGTTTATTCAGCGTGGAAACTTAGGCCTTGCCCAACCACGCTCTGCTACCAAAATAATGTACTGGAGCAATCCAAAAAAAGGCCGATAGCTAGTAGCCAATTATGCTGTGCTCAAAAACGGTAGGCAAATCGCGCTAACCAACCACTTGAACCGGAGGGGGGAGCCTCCACACGTTTATTATATAATTCAGTGCAAATAGGCTAAAACGGAGGGGGTGGGTGGACGATGCCACTGCACAATGCGAACGAGGGTTAGAGAAACAAGGTGAGTGCGCAGAGTGGAAGCGGACGTACAGTAATTGTAAATAAGGTAGATTTAAATAAGCATACAGCGAGTCAGCGACCAATCATACCACCTGCCTCCCGAACAGCATTACTCAAACATCGTTGACATATTTTTGCGATGCTGACAAAAACGGACCTTGTCACTCGAGCCAAGAAATTTTGTTCATGCCGTGAGAAACTTTCGTTGGACGCAGCTGCACCAGAAATTTGTTTTGCGAAACTTTTAACGGTGCTGAAAGTTATTCACAAAACATGCAAAAAAGCTTCAGGATCCGGCAAGCATGTTGGGCTTCATTAAGTTTCCAGCCTGAATGTTAAGTTTGATAATTGGCAAAACTTTTCGTCAATAAATTTCAGCTGTCAATAATTCAGCTTGCCTATCACAAGCGGAAATGCGGCATAAATGAATGATGGCGCGAATAATTATCATCTCGCTGGACAATTCGATAAAATGCTGCGCTCTTCATACGCAGCAAGCAGATTTGTCGATGCTCACCCAAGTAGCACAGTAAATTTTGCGATATTGCTTTTCCAGCTCTGGTGCTAGAAAATTGCTAATCAGTTCGTGCTCCACTCAGTTCCACTCCTTGGAAACGCTGATTGCATTTTGGCATGTCTTCTCCAGAGTCCATTGAAGCGTCTTCAGCCGAAATGGTGTCGAAGTACTCATCCACCCTTGAAACGTCCAGTTGATCAATCGACAATGCACTCAACTCGTTCTCAATGTAGGACGGGCAGATATCATGTTTCTCGGTGTTCATCCTCTTCTCGAGTTCTTCTTGCAAAAGACCCACCACGTCTCCACGAGAGATGTCCAGAAAACCACTCGGGTAGCTGCTGTGCTCCATTTCCGACGATCTCAGATGCTCGTCTAAGTTCAGGTCGTCTTAGATTCTCTCAGGCTTAATATCCGATAGATTTCCTTTCCTTGCCCTATTTATGTTATATACGAGCGTAACATAGCTGAGTTTAACTAATTCTATGTGAGTTTCGCCCCCACACCCCCAATTTCTTACCCCCCCCCAAGTACTAGGCGACCTCAATACTATTTGGTTCAAATCCAGTGGCAGCTCTCAGGCCACTAATTTCTGTCCCCCCCTAGTACTAGGCGACCTCAATACTCTTTGGTTCAAATCCAGTGGCAGCTCTCAGGCCACTAATTTCTGTCCCCCCCCTAGTACTAGGCGACCTCAATACTCTTTGGTTCAAATCCAGTGGCAGCTCTCAGGCCACTAATTTCTGTCCCCCCCTAGTACTAGGCGACCCCAATACTCTTTGGTTCAAATCCAGTGGCAGCTCTCAGGCCACTAATTTCTGTCCCCCCCCCTAGTACTAGGCGACCTCAATACTCTTTGGTTCAAATCCAGTGGCAGCTCTCAGGCCACTAATTTCTGTCCCCCCCTAGTACTAGGCGACCCCAATACTCTTTGGTTCAAATCCAGTGGCAGCTCTCAGGCCACTAATTTCTGTCCCCCCCTAGTACTAGGCGACCTCAATACTCTTTGGTTCAAATCCAGTGGCAGCTCTCAGGCCACTAATTTCTGTCCCCCCCCTAGTACTAGGCGACCTCAATACTCTTTGGTTCAAATCCAGTGGCAGCTCTCAGGCCACTAATTTCTGTCCCCCCCTAGTACTAGGCGACCTCAATACTCTTTGGTTCAAATCCAGTGGCAGCTCTCAGGCCACTAATTTCTGTCCCCCCCTAGTACTAGGCGACCTCAATTATTTTTGGTTCAAATCCAGTGGCAGCTCTCAGGCCACTAATTTCTGTCCCCCCTAGTACTAGGCGACCTCAATACTCTTTGGTTCAAATCCAGTGGCAGCTCTCAGGCCACTAATTTCTGTCCCCCCCCTAGTACTAGGCGACCTCAATACTCTTTGGTTCAAATCCAGTGGCAGCTCTCAGGCCACTAATTTCTGTCCCCCCCCCTAGTACTAGGCGACCTCAATACTCTTTGGTTCAAATCCAGTGGCAGCTCTCAGGCCACTAATTTCTGTCCCCCCCTAGTACTAGGCGACCTCAATACTCTTTGGTTCAAATCCAGTGGCAGCTCTCAGGCCACTAATTTCTGTCCCCCCCCCCTAGTACTAGGCGACCTCAATACTCTTTGGTTCAAATCCAGTGGCAGCTCTCAGGCCACTAATTTCTGTCCCCCCCTAGTACTAGGCGACCCCAATACTCTTTGGTTCAAATCCAGTGGCAGCTCTCAGGCCACTAATTTCTGTCCCCCCCCTAGTACTAGGCGACCTCAATACTCTTTGGTTCAAATCCAGTGGCAGCTCTCAGGCCACTAATTTCTGTCCCCCCCTAGTACTAGGCGACCTCAATACTCTTTGGTTCAAATCCAGTGGCAGCTCTCAGGCCACTAATTTCTGTCCCCCCCTAGTACTAGGCGACCTCAATTATTTTTGGTTCAAATCCAGTGGCAGCTCTCAGGCCACTAATTTCTGTCCCCCCTAGTACTAGGCGACCTCAATACTCTTTGGTTCAAATCCAGTGGCAGCTCTCAGGCCACTAATTTCTGTCCCCCCCCTAGTACTAGGCGACCTCAATACTCTTTGGTTCAAATCCAGTGGCAGCTCTCAGGCCACTAATTTCTGTCCCCCCCTAGTACTAGGCGACCTCAATTATTTTTGGTTCAAATCCAGTGGCAGCTCTCAGGCCACTAATTTCTGTCCCCCCCTAGTACTAGGCGACCTCAATACTCTTTGGTTCAAATCCAGTGGCAGCTCTCAGGCCACTAATTTCTGTCCCCCCCCTAGTACTAGGCGACCTCAATACTCTTTGCTTCAAATCCAGTGGCAGCTCTCAGGCCACTAATTTCTGTCCCCCCCCCTAGTACTAGGCGACCTCAATTATTTTTGGTTCAAATCCAGTGGCAGCTCTCAGGCCACTAATTTCTGTCCCCCCCTAGTACTAGGCGACCCCAATACTCTTTGGTTCAAATCCAGTGGCAGCTCTCAGGCCACTAATTTCTGTCCCCCCCCCTAGTACTAGGCGACCTCAATACTCTTTGGTTCAAATCCAGTGGCAGCTCTCAGGCCACTAATTTCTGTCCCCCCCTAGTACTAGGCGACCCCAATACTCTTTGGTTCAAATCCAGTGGCAGCTCTCAGGCCACTAATTTCTGTCCCCCCCCTAGTACTAGGCGACCTCAATACTCTTTGGTTCAAATCCAGTGGCAGCTCTCAGGCCACTAATTTCTGTCCCCCCCTAGTACTAGGCGACCTCAATACTCTTTGGTTCAAATCCAGTGGCAGCTCTCAGGCCACTAATTTCTGTCCCCCCCTAGTACTAGGCGACCTCAATACTCTTTGGTTCAAATCCAGTGGCAGCTCTCAGGCCACTAATTTCTGTCCCCCCCCTAGTACTAGGCGACCTCAATACTCTTTGGTTCAAATCCAGTGGCAGCTCTCAGGCCACTAATTTCTGTCCCCCCCTAGTACTAGGCGACCTCAATACTCTTTGGTTCAAATCCAGTGGCAGCTCTCAGGCCACTAATTTCTGTCCCCCCCTAGTACTAGGCGACCTCAATACTCTTTGGTTCAAATCCAGTGGCAGCTCTCAGGCCACTAATTTCTGTCCCCCCCTAGTACTAGGCGACCTCAATACTCTTTGGTTCAAATCCAGTGGCAGCTCTCAGGCCACTAATTTCTGTCCCCCCCCTAGTACTAGGCGACCTCAATACTCTTTGGTTCAAATCCAGTGGCAGCTCTCAGGCCACTAATTTCTGTCCCCCCCTAGTACTAGGCGACCTCAATACTCTTTGGTTCAAATCCAGTGGCAGCTCTCAGGCCACTAATTTCTGTCCCCCCCCTAGTACTAGGCGACCTCAATTATTTTTGGTTCAAATCCAGTGGCAGCTCTCAGGCCACTAATTTCTGTCCCCCCCTAGTACTAGGCGACCTCAATACTCTTTGGTTCAAATCCAGTGGCAGCTCTCAGGCCACTAATTTCTGTCCCCCCCCTAGTACTAGGCGACCTCAATTATTTTTGGTTCAAATCCAGTGGCAGCTCTCAGGCCACTAATTTCTGTCCCCCCCTAGTACTAGGCGACCTCAATACTCTTTGGTTCAAATCCAGTGGCAGCTCTCAGGCCACTAATTTCTGTCCCCCCCCTAGTACTAGGCGACCTCAATACTCTTTGGTTCAAATCCAGTGGCAGCTCTCAGGCCACTAATTTCTGTCCCCCCCCTAGTACTAGGCGACCTCAATACTCTTTGGTTCAAATCCAGTGGCAGCTCTCAGGCCACTAATTTCTGTCCCCCCCCTAGTACTAGGCGACCTCAATACTCTTTGGTTCAAATCCAGTGGCAGCTCTCAGGCCACTAATTTCTATGTCTATCGGCAGAACCAATGCATCAGGCTCCGGGAATGGCATTAACTCAATCCGAGAATGACACATCGGGTTCCAGGAATGCCATGTCTATGGCAAATTTAGAAAGAATGCAATTCCTTCCGGTTAGTTCGTCAAGAAATGGCTTTTTATTCCCTTCGGGCTCGCCGTGAAGCGCCATTTCTGGACTCTCTAAGCGGAAGGAATATTGCCATTCCTTGATCAAGTGATTAAGTATTCATTGGGCCCGGAATCACATCTCTATTGCGCTTATACTAAAACTTCGTCTATGGCTAATTTCTCAAGAAAACTATGAGCGGTACGCAATAATCGTGCCGCAATGATTCGGCCATAGAATAGTATCTTTACAATGTACTAAGATCTCGCATTGTGAATGGTAGCGGCACTCTACCACTCCGCGCACAACAAGCCCATTTTGCCACGAGTTCACAAATTTGCATTTAGTAGAAGAAACCAGAAACTCGCAATGCCAGTCCTGACCCGGCTTGGGTCGGGGTGTTGTGGATCGCTGCACAGAGCGGGCAAGTGTGAACCGTGCGCTGTTCGCCTGCTGTACTCTGCGCTGCGGCCGCGGAGGGGTGAGAATGCGCTGCTAATGGCTGACTCAGTGCACAGACACCTCTGTGCCCGGCCTGGACCCAGCGTGCGCAGCAGCAGGCCAACACTGCCTATTTATTAATCTCACTGTATCGCTTTCTTTAGCGCCATTCGCACGCACAAGCGCAAGCAGATAATCAGATAGCCAGCACAAGGTAGGAGACTATAGATTAAGAAAGCTCTGATTCCATCCAGTCTGTTTACACCAGCCGATTGCTGCGACGATACAAGCTTACCCAGTGGAAGTCTTGGTCTGCAGACCCACTGAGAAAAGCGAGTTATTTAGGCAAGCATGGAGACGACGCCAAGCAGCGGAGGCGCGGAGACTCAGAAACAGCTCACAGACGACCAGCTTCATCGGCTGATCATGAAAGCCTACGAGGACTCGGCGGACCTGGCCCAGCTGCAGCTCAGCATGCGGGGAGTCATGCTGGCCGACCCTGAGCGCATCCGCCAGGCCTACCGTCAGGTGGTGCAACTCAAGGGCAGGGCGAGAAGCCGTGCTTCATCCGAGGTTCGTTGCTTCCAGACACTGACTGATTTTGTGAATGGCCACGCGTGCCAAATGCTGCCGTCAAAGCTCTCAAAGCCAGCTCCTGGTCCATTCCAGCACCTTCTCTGCCTCATCTCTGTCTCATTTCTCTGCCTCATCTCTGTCTCATTTCTCTGTCCCATCACTCCCATCTCATTTCTCCCCGGTCTAATCTCTTTCCTGCCTAATCTCGCCTATGCCTTATCTCTCCCGAGTCTCATCTCTCCCGAGTCTTATCTCTCCCCAGTCTCATCTCTCCCGAGTCTCATCTCTCCCCTGTCTCATCTCTCCCGAGTCTTATCTCTCCCCTGTCTCACCTCTCCCTCCTCTCAACTCCCCAAAGTCAACGCGGCCAGCTGTAGTGTTTCAGATTCTCTCTTTAGTTGTTAAAAGGTTGCCAGCAATTTCGTTTGTTGAATACAGCTGCTTACAATGTAGCCTCAATCCTCAATCAGCAGCAGCCGGGGCCGACGCCCTGGCCTTCCCTTACGTTTGTGGAGCCTGGAGGCGCCGGAGCAGCCGTTGCCGTCGGTGTCAGCAACGGCAAGCAGCGGGCGTCGCAGCGACGCAAGTCGAATCCAGCGCAGCAGCGCAGCGCCCAGCGTAAGAGCAGCGGCGAAACGAGCGCCCTGACGGCGCAGATGGATGCCTCGGCATTTAGGGAGGTCGCGGGCGGTCTGAACAATCTGCGTTCCGAGCTAGCCGCGCTGTGCCGGGTGCGGCACAAGAACCTGCTCTGTCTGACCGCGGCCAGGCCCGGCAAGGCCGGCAGGTTCACGCTGGACTTCGACCTGGGCAGCCCAGCCAGTCACGTGACCCTGCAGGACCTGTTTCGCGACACCACTCCAGTTGAGGGGCCGCGCTCTCTGCTGGACGGCTGCTCGCTGAACGCCTGCGAAATCGCCTGCGTGCTGGCGCAGGCCTGCCTGGGTTTGCTCTTCCTCACCGAGTGCGCTAGCACAGTCCTGCGCAACCTGCAGGTGCGGCCCGAGGCCTGCCTACTAACAAAGAACATCCTGCTCACAAACAGGTGACGCTCACAGCCTCTTCTGACTGACACACATGCAACCCACCAACTCCATTCTTACTCAGAAGCCGCATTCCTCGCCTCTCCGCTCCCTCAGAAGCCGCATTCCTCGCCTCTCAGCTCCCTCAGAAGCCGCATTCCTCACCACTCCGTTCCCTCAGAAGTCGCATTCCTCACCTCTCCGCTCCCTCAGAAGCCGCATTCCTCGCCTCTCCGCTCCCTCAGAAGCCGCATTCCTCACCACTCCGCTCCCTCAGAAGTCGCATTCCTCACCACTCCGCTCCCTCAGAAGTCGCATTCCTTGCTATTACCTCCCGCAGCGGGGTCATCAAGCTCTGTGGCCACCATCCAGTGCTGCAGCTGCCCCGAACAGCAGCGACATCGCGAGCGCAGGACGAAGCCGACGAAGAGTTGGACGACTTCCTGGAGAGCGAGTCGGACAGCGGCCGAGGTCGGCCGGGCCAGCTGGCACACCGGCTGGCGCAACTGCTGTACGAACTGGACCATGTGCAGCACCGGCCGCTGCACTGCCTGGCCGACTGCCCGACAGCGGAACGCGAGCTGCTCAACCAGCGCTACGCCCACCTGTTCGGCATCTGCTCCGACTGGGACGCTACGCGACCAGTGAGAAATTGAGTCCGAGAAAATTGAGTCTCATTTAAAAATCATTTCGCAGCGTTTAGAACAGCATCTGAAACTCGCCTACCTTTCAGGTGGACCTGCGCTTCGTTCTGTACTCAGACTTCATCAGCGAGCAGACTTCCTCATTGGACAGTTTCAAGTCACCGCTGGAGTTTGTGTTTGCCTCCAGGCTGGGATAAGGGTACACAATGCTGTACAAGTTACTGTCAGCAGCATGCGGTCAAGACACCTAGCATTCCCCTGTGATATTCAACTGCTGTGTAAATACAAGTTCAAAAAGTCTCACAAAATGAACGCTAACAAGACACCTAGCATTCCCCTGTGATATTCAATTGCTGTGTAAATACAAGTTCAAAAGTCTCACAAAATGAACGCTAACATTTAAACGTGAATGAGTTGTGTGTGCATTCACTTATTGGTTTTGGTTTGAGATGAAGTTTCCTTTCAAGTGATGGCCTTTGGATCCACAGAACAGCCTAACAGCAGAAAGAGGGAGTGGGTGGCAGCAGCGGTTATCGCATTTGCCTCTCGCACCACAATCCCTAAGTTCGATTCCACTGCGAGGCCACATTTATTTGGGGCGCAGCCGCGGAGAGAAGGCTTGAGGGCTTGTCGTGCAATTGACGCCCTTGAGGGCCAACCTTCAAGGCACAGTGAAATGTACACTGCCTGGCGATGAGAAAGTCAGGGCAGATGTACACACCTGTGTGAGCGTATGGCTGCGTACAGTATCTGTGTGCGTGTGTGCTCGAGTCAGTGCAATGGGCAGAATTGCCTCCTCGCTGGCTGCGGGTCTAGTGTCACCAAATGATGTGCTACTGCCCGCAGCCCTCTTGCAATTATTATTATTATTATTATTATTATTATTATTATTAGAACAGTAGAAAGAACCCGGTGGTATTTAAAACAGCTACATTTTTCTCCTTTTTTCTGTCGCTTTAAATGCTTAACCAATCGGCATGAAAATCGTGAACACGGGCTAAAATTTTCCACTAAATCAGATTGAACAACTTCCAGAATAACAAAGCATCGGCATCATCGAGATATTAAATTATTCTCGAAGGGTTTTAGTAGGCAAATATTACCAATATGTCTAATTTTTCGGCTGACAAAATTTCATCATGCAACCATGATCTTGTTGAATTTATCGTTCATTTTACTTTATTGAGATAATATAGATTGCCATATAGGTTTACAAAGAGCAATATTAGTTGTCCTTGTCACGAGGATCATCGGCAACAGGTGAGAAGGCTGCTCACACCGGTGAGAATGAGCCTGCATGAGAGGCTTAGCTAACAGGTGAGAAGGCTGCTCACACCGGTGAGAATGAGCCTGCATGAGAGGCTTAGCCAACAGGTGAGAAGGCTGCTCACACCGGTGAGAATGAGCCTGCATGAGAGGCTTAGCTAACAGGTGAGAAGGCTGCTCACACCGGTGAGAATGAGCCTGCATGAGAGGCTTAGCCAACAGGTGAGAAGGCTGCTCACACCGGTGAGAATGAGCCTGCATGAGAGGCTTAGCTAACAGGTGAGAAGGCTGCTCACACCGGTGAGAATGAGCCTGCATGAGAGGCTTAGCCAACAGGTGAGAAGGCTGCTCACACCGGTGAGAATGAGCCTGCATGAGAGGCTTAGCTAACAGGTGAGAAGGCTGCTCACACCGGTGAGAATGAGCCTGCATGAGAGGCTTAGCTAACAGGTGAGAAGGCTGCTCACACCGGTGAGAATGAGCCTGCATGAGAGGCTTAGCCAACAGGTGAGAAGGCTGCTCACACCGGTGAGAATGAGCCTGCATGAGAGGCTTAGCTAACAGGTGAGAAGGCTGCTCACACCGGTGAGAATGAGCCTGCATGAGAGGCTTAGCTAACAGGTGAGAAGGCTGCTCACACCGGTGAGAATGAGCCTGCATGAGAGGCTTAGCTAACAGGTGAGAAGGCTGCTCACACCGGTGAGAATGAGCCTGCATGAGAGGCTTAGCCAACAGGTGAGAAGGCTGCTCACACCGGTGAGAATGAGCCTGCATGAGAGGCTTAGCTAACAGGTGAGAAGGCTGCTCACACCGGTGAGAATGAGCCTGCATGAGAGGCTTAGCTAACAGGTGAGAAGGCTGCTCACACCGGTGAGAATGAGCCTGCATGAGAGGCTTAGCCAACAGGTGAGAAGGCTGCTCACACCGGTGAGAATGAGCCTGCATGAGAGGCTTAGCCAACAGGTGAGAAGGCTGCTCACACCGGTGAGAATGAGCCTGCATGAGAGGCTTAGCTAACAGGTGAGAAGGCTGCTCACACCGGTGAGAATGAGCCTGCATGAGAGGCTTAGCTAACAGGTGAGAAGGCAGAGACTAAAGAAACTAAGAAGACACATAAGACAGCAAATCTGTGACGAAAGTAAGAAAAAAGTGTCACTGGCGGTAACAAAAACCGATTTCATAATAGTTTATTGTCACAAAAAGCTACATATACTACTAGTGGAAAATATGTGCAACAAAACTCGAAATAACAGCTGTGTGGCACATCTTAGGATATCGGTAGGGAATAAAACTAGGAAATAAACAAAAACACTGGAACAAGGAGCGTCAGCGAAATGATTTGGGAGGCCGAGTAGAAAACTTGTCATTGTATTTCCTAGTTCACAATATCATATAACATACGAGCTTTGAAGTAAAAAAATATTGCTTTAAGAGCAAAACAAAACACATTAAAGTTATATTAAAACTCTAAACACACAACTGACTACTTACCAGAAGTAGTTTATCGAGTAATAAACAAAAAATGGTAACACAGTACATAACTATTGAGACCAAACAAAAGATAGGGCACCAGTGTACACGCGACAGAGGAATCAGCGCCAATCACAGCGAAAAAGGAAAGCGCAGTCAGGCCTAAGCCGCAGAGCTGGAAGGTCCAGACAGGAGTGAAGAATTAGGAAGGCAGGGCGCCCAGCAAGAAGCAGCCAGCGGCTTCAAAGCCAAGTCAAGCATCAAGCAGTCGCGGCAGCAGGCGGCGCCGGCAGTCCGTAGGCGCAGCGACGGCATATCGGGCATGTGCTGCGCCGCACGAGCCAAGCAGCCGCGCAGACGCGGTGGAACACGTGACCGCACAGCAGCCCGACAAGCTGGTGGCCGCGGCGGAAGCGGTCGAGGCAGACTGGGCAGTGGCTGGCCCTGAGGGCCGATCTCGGCCAGCCATCATCCGATTCAGCGGCCTCGGCTACTTCGGCGTCGGTGGTGGCGGTGGCGGTGGAGTCGGAGGCGGCCGCGACTGCGGGCGGAGTGACGCGGCAAGTCCACTGCTGCAGGCGGTTTAGGCAGCGCTCCGGATCCCGCTGCGGAATCCACAGGGAGGGCGCAGCCAGGGACTGCATGAGCAGCTCAAGGCTCTGCGCGGCGTCAGCGTCTCGAGCGGCGGCCGCCTCTGCATCGTCATCGTCATCGCTGTTGCGGTTGCTGCCCATGTCGACGCTGCTGCTGCTGCCATTATCGTCACCAAGGCTGCTGCTGCTGCTGCCATCCATGTCAACCTCGCTGCTGTCGTCCGGATCCCGAGCCGCTGCGGCAGGCGTCGAGGCGGCGCCGGCTGTCGCCGCAGTCACAGAAGATGCCGCAACTGCCACCGGGGCAGAGTTCTGGCTCGAAGAGGCGGCGACTCGATCCCTAGGGATCTGGCGGACCGACAGGGAATACTGGCGTGAGTGTACAGCCTGCGGAGACACGCGAGGGGCAGAAATAAGTAGAGCTGAGATTCCCCTGCATCCAGTGCAAGTAAAGCCTCCAAAACAGCTCACCGTGGCCTCTGGGGGCTGAACAGGTTGAGGGAGCTCAGGCGGCTGCTGCTCAGGCGGAGCTGGGTTCTCAATGTGCACCTGATGGCGCCAGTAGAAGGCGCACGAGGCCATCAGGCAGATTATCACCGGGCCGGCGCTCGGGTAGGCGCCCAAGTGCCAGTCGGCACGGATGCGCACCGCGAGGTCGCTGAAGACGAGTTGTCGCCAAGCGGCGGTCAGCGCCAAGCCGGCTGGGCTGGCCCAGGCGATGTTGAAGAAGAGGCGGAGCGCGGCCACGCTGAACCAGAGCAGCAGGTTGCACCTGGCGGGGTGTGAGAAGAACAGTGAATATAAAGGATGTGTAGCAACAATTCTCAACAACAGCTAAAAGTCCAGCCCGCAGAGGCACTGACCAGAACGCCAGCCGAATGGCGTCGAAGAAACGAGCGGAGAAAGTAGCTGCGGGCAGCAGGGAGGGCAGCGGCAGCAGGGCAAAGTTCAGCAGAGCGGTGGCCATCCAGCCAGCGCACCAGGCGTCAGGGGCGAGGCTGGAGAGCAGCAGCCGCAGGCCGGTCGCTGTGCCGCCATCAGCAGGGTTCAGCTGGTAGTCCTGCTCCGGGGTGAGCAGCGTCAGCTTCATGGAGCGGCGGCCGTCGGGCAGCGGGCGGTGCCAGAAGCGCAGGCGGCCGTGAAACTCGATGCTGAGGGTTGCCAGCATGAGCGGCGCCGTGGGCGGCCAGGTGGGCAACTCGGCGAGCAAGCCGACCTCGCCAGCGTCGACCTCCGAGCGGTGTGACGGTTGCCAGGCAGTCAGGAGGCCGGATACTCGGGCGGAAATGCGCGCCAGAACGGCTAGCGTCTCGGTGCCCGGAGGGAAGCTGACGGCAACATCCTGCGGTAAGGCGGATGGGTCATGACTGACGCTGCCTGCAGCTCCACTCTTCTCTTATCTCTTCATTCCCTGACTTACTGACCCACCTCTGGCTCCGGAAGGTCCTTCTAAACCAGACCCGGAAGGACATCCGGGCCCTCACCATGACCCTCACGGGCCATGGCTGCTACGCCAGACACTGTTTCCTCCGAGGAGACCTCTGGAGTGAGCTGTGCCTGTTCTGCAACCTTGAGAACGAGGATGCCCTGCACTTCGTCTGTCACTGCCCTTTCTTCACCAGAGAGAGGCTTAAACACCTCGGACCAAACCCATCCATGGACGACGTTTGCAGATCCGAGAACATCCCGCGGCTCTTCCGGTTCCTGAGGGCTACCAGACGAGCATCTTTCTTCCCTAGTGAAGAGCAAGCTGCAGGAAGAACCGGCCACGGACCTCCCTGACTGGCCCCGGCCGATTGCGGGTCTTTCAGGGATTAGCGGAATGGGCGACCCCCGCCTCCCCGCTGTGTCCATCGGACCGCCCTGCAGATAAGTCAAGGAAGTCAAGACCCACCTCTGTCCCCTGCACCCTAAGTGCTGTCAGTCCTACCTGCAGGCCGGTGGAGTCGGGGTGGATGATCAGCAGGCCGGCCCGGTCCCTGAAAAAGTGGCGATCGAGGCAGAACTCGGCCAAACCGGAGGACTTGGCGCAGGGCAGCAGCGCCAGGCGGCAGCCGAAAGCGTCCAGCGCCGTGGCCAGCTGGGGCTCGAACTCCGGCTCAGCCTCCCAGGTGGCGTAGGCGGCCCACATGCGCTGCAAGCCGAGGTTCACCTCTCGGCGGAGCTCTTCAGCGGTCTGGACAGACATGTAACGCTGCACCAGCGGAATGGACTTAATCTGAGGAAAATGGGGTCGGGCATCAGCGCTTGCTCTGCTGGCCTGCCGTCCCACAACCTGCTGGCCTGCCGTTCCACCACCTGCTGGCCTGCCGTCCCACCACCTGCTGGCCTGCCGTCCCACAACCTGCTGGCCTGCCGTCCCACAACCTGCTGGCCTGCCGTCCCACAACCTGCTGGCCTGCCGTCCCACAACCTGCTGGCCTGCCGTCCCACAACCTGCTGGCCTGCCGTTCCACCACCTGCTGGCCTGCCGTCCCACCACCTGCCGGCTTGCCGTCCCACCACCTGCTGGCCTGCTGTCCCACAACCTGCTGGCCTGCCGTCCCACAACCTGCTGGCCTGCCGTCCCATAACCTGCTGGCCTGCCGTTCCACCACCTGCTGGCCTGCCGTTCCACCACCTGCTGGCCTGCCGTTCCACCACCTGCTGGCCTGCCGTCCCACAACCTGCTGGCCTGCCGTCCCACAACCTGCTAGCCTGCCGTCCCATAACCTGCTGGCCTGCCGTCCCACCTGTTGGCCTGCCGTCCCACCTGCTGGCCTGCTGTCCAACCTGCCGGCCTGCCGTCCCACCACCTGCTGGCCTGCCGTCCCACCACCTGCTGGCCTGCCGTCCCACCACCTGCTGGCCTGCCGTCCCACCACCTGCTGGCCTGCCGTCCCACAACCTGCTGGCCTGCCGTCCCACAACCTGCTAGCCTGCCGTCCCATAACCTGCTGGCCTGCCGTCCCACCTGTTGGCCTGCCGTCCCACCTGCTGGCCTGCTGTCCAACCTGCCGGCCTGCCGTCCCACCACCTGCTGGCCTGCCGTCCCACCACCTGCTGGCCTGCCGTCCCACCACCTGCTGGCCTGCCGTCCCACCACCTGCTGGCCTGCCGTCCCACCACCTGCTGGCCTGCCGTTCCACCACCTGCCGGCTTGCCGTCCCACCACCTGCTGGCCTGCTGTCCCACAACCTGCTGGCCTGCCGTCCCACAACCTGCTGGCCTGCCGTCCCACAACCTGCTGGCCTGTTGTCCCACCACCTGCTGGCCTGCTGTCCCACAACCTGCTGTCCCACAACCTGCTGGCCTGCCGTCCCACCACCTGCCGGCCTGCCGTCCCACCACCTGCCGGCCTGCCGTCCCACCACCTGCTGGCCTGCCGTCTCACCACCTGCTGGCCTGCCGTCCCACCACCTTCCGGCCTGCCGTCCCACAACCTGCTGGCGTGCTGTCCCACCACCTGCTGGCCTGCTGTCCCATCACCTGCTGCTGCTGGCCTGCTGTCCCACCACCTGCTGGCCTGCTGTCCCACAACCTGCTGTCCCACCACCTGCTGGCCTGCCGTCCCACCACCTGCCGGCCTGCCGTCCCACCACCTGCTGGCCTGCCGTCTCACCACCTGCTGGCCTGCCGTCCCACCACCTTCCGGCCTGCCGTCCCACAACCTGCTGGCCTGCTGTCCCACCACCTGCCGGCCTGCCGTCCCACCACCTGCTGGCCTGCCGTCCCACAACCTGCTGGCCTGCCGTCCCACCACCTGCCGGCCTGCCGTCCCACCACCTGCCGGCCTGCCGTCCCACCACCTGCTGGCCTGCCGTCTCACCACCTGCTGGCCTGCCGTCCCACCACCTTCCGGCCTGCCGTCCCACCACCTTCCGGCCTGCCGTCCCACAACCTGCTGGCCTGCTGTCCCACCACCTGCTGGCCTGCTGTCCCACCACCTGCTGGCCTGCCGTCTCACCACCTGCTGGCCTGCCGTCCCACCACCTTCCGGCCTGCCGTCCCACCACCTTCCGGCCTGCCGTCCCACAACCTGCTGGCCTGCTGTCCCACCACCTGCTGGCCTGCCGTCCCACCACCTGCTGGCCTGCCGTCTCACCACCTGCTGGCCTGCCGTCCCACCACCTTCCGGCCTGCCGTCCCACCACCTGCCGGCCTGCCGTCCCACCACCTGCTGGCCTGCCGTCTCACCACCTGCTGGCCTGCCGTCCCACCACCTTCCGGCCTGCCGTCCCACCACCTTCCGGCCTGCCGTCCCACAACCTGCTGGCCTGCTGTCCCACCACCTGCTGGCCTGCTGTCCCATCACCTGCTGCTGCTGGCCTGCTGTCCCACCACCTGCTGGCCTGCTGTCCCACAACCTGCTGGCCTGCTGTCCCACAACCTGCTGGCCTGCTGTCCCATCACCTGCTGCTGCTGGCCTGCTGTCCCACCACCTGCTGGCCTGCTGTCCCACAACCTGCTGGCCTGCTGTCCCATCACCTGCTGCTGCTGGCCTGCTGTCCTAACTGCTGGCCTGCACAGGGCACAAATCGCAGCAAAGGACCTTATCGACACTTACTGAAGCCAGCCGCAGGTCAACGGAGCTGGGCATTCCGGAGGCTTCGATTGCGCGGAGGCCGGAAGTCCTGACCAGGCTGGGTTCCTCAGCTAGCGGCAGAGCCGCCGTGTCCGGGAAGACGCCGCGAAGCTGTAACAGCCGCCAGAGCACTAAGCGCATTTTGGGGCCGTGGGGATACTTGATCTTTGCAGGGTCCGGCAAGGGCGGCTCGTGCCAGCGGGCCAGGACGAAAATGGCGACCAGCTGCACGCAGCTCATGAGTAGCAGCACTAACCAGCCAATCATGCGCATTGTAGGTCAGAGAGTCAACTTTGCTGTGGCGGTAACTCCACTGCTGATTTGTCCGCTAAGGCGGCTGCAGAGAAAAATGTCAATCAGACTAAAGAAAGGCAGGAGGAGAATGGGACAGCGAAGCTATGGGGCAGTAAGGTCTGACTCAGTAAAGCTATGGGACAGTGAAGCTATGGGAAAATGAGGTGCTGACACAGAGAAGCTATGGGAAAATGAGGTGCTGACACAGAGAAGCTATGGGAAAATGAGGTGCTGACACAGAGAAGCTATGGGAAAATGAGGTGCTGACATAGAGAAGCTATGGGAAAATGAGGTGCTGACATAGAGAAGCTATGGGAAAATGAGGTGCTGACATAGAGAAGCTATGGGAAAATGAGGTGCTGACACAGAGAAGCTATGGGAAAATGAGGTGCTGACACAGAGAAGCTATGGGAAAATGAGGTGCTGACATAGAGAAGCTATGGGAAAATGAGGTGCTGACATAGAGAAGCTATGGGAAAATGAGGTGCTGACATAGAGAAGCTATGGGAAAATGAGGTGCTGACATAGAGAAGCTATGGGAAAATGAGGTGCTGACACAGAGAAGCTATGGGAAAATGAGGTGCTGACACAGAGAAGCTATGGGAAAATGAGGTGCTGACATAGAGAAGCTATGGGAAAATGAGGTGCTGACATAGAGAAGCTATGGGAAAATGAGGTGCTGACACAGAGAAGCTATGGGAAAATGAGGTGCTGACATAGAGAAGCTATGGGAAAATGAGGTGCTGACACAGAGAAGCTAAGGGAAAATGAGGTGCTGACGCAGCGGTCGCAAAAACAAGCAAGTCAACACAGTGCACTTTGATTCTAGCGAAAATCAAGGGCTCCTTGCTCAATATATACACAAAAATAGTTCGAGCTCAAGTCTATTCTGTTATAAGCATTTATTGCCAGAAAAAAAAACGGTCGCAGCAAGCGAAAGTTTCAGTTAAAAGCGAAAAAATCAGAGCCGAGATGTGAGACTGAACCCACTAAACGTGCTCCACAATTATAGAATAAGTGATTTTGTACAGGTCAAACTAGACAGCTATGCGAGTCTCATCTGCATTCAGCAATTCCCATCTGCATTCTGCAACTGCCCTCTGCTGCTTTCCTATATCTATTCTATGAGTCTAGGCCGCAGGAGGCAATTCTAGAGGCATTCAGTGCAAGTCAACCGATGCAAGGACTGCAAGACAAACAAACAAACAAAAAGCAGCAACAAGATCTGCTGCATGGTTCAGAGGTTTTCAGACAAATCAATTGCAGCCGGTATTGAGTATAGGAAAAAATTAAATAAGAAAAGGCTCTGCGTACAGTGGAAACATCACGTGATGGGGCTGGGTAAGCGGCGGGCAATCATTTACAGTGAGGTGACAGTTAACTGAAGCCCAGCTATGTACATATGAACAAGCTGATAAATGAGTTTGTGTACAGTGAAGCATCGCACAAGACACTCTCGGGACTTCAATTTATAAAGCAAAGTTTTGAGCCCGTGTTAAACATTCTCAAACTAACTGCAGTTTCAGATTCGACAATGCCACGAATCAAACGATACACAAAAAAATCCCAGGATCAGCAACTGAATTCCCAGGATCAGCAACTAATATCCCAGGATCAGCAACTGAAATCCCCAGGATCAGAAACTAATATCCCAGGATCAGAAACTAATATCCCAGGATCAGCAACTGAAATCCCAGGATCAGAAACTAATATCCCAGGATCAGAAACTAAAATCCCAGGATCAGCAACTGAAATCCCAGGATCAGAAACTAATATCCCAGGATCAGAAACTAATATCCCAGGATCAGCAACTGAAATCCCAGGATCAGCAACTAATATCCCAGGATCAGAAACTAATATCCCAGGATCAGCAACTGAAATCCCAGGATCAGCAACTAAAATCTCAGGATCAGCAACTGAAATCCCAGGATCAGAAACTAAAATCCCAGGATCAGCAACTAATATCCCAGGATCAGCAACTGAAATCCCAGGATCAGCAACTAAAATCCCAGGATCAGCAACTGAAATCCCAGGATCAGAAACTAATATCCCAGGATCAGAAACTAATATCCCAGGATCAGCAACTGAAATCCCAGGATCAGCAACTAATATCCCAGGATCAGAAACTAATATCCCAGGATCAGCAACTGAAATCCCAGGATCAGCAACTAAAATCCCAGGATCAGCAACTGAAATCCCAGGATCAGCAGCCAAAATTCAAGTTACTGGACAGCAGGACTAAAAATATTAAACGCAAATACAGATGAATCGTATAAAAGCTAATGGATTTACTTAACTCGGTCCTCAATCGACAAATCATAATTACGCAGAAGCCAGTTTTTAGCAGAATTTCAATTCAATTGCGTCAATCACTTGAAAAAGAATTCCAAATGACACTGACAGCAGGAAGTAGGCGAGTCTAGAGCGGAAAATCACTTTAGATTTCCGAAGCCGCATTTAGATAGGAAACAATAGCTTGACAAATCAGCATTTACAATGTGAGTGATTTACAATGCATTTACCGCGACATCCCGGTAACTGTGAGCTTGCTTGATGGGGAGCTGAGAGTGGAGAGAATACTGCAGCAAGAGGCTCGAAGCATTTGTCCCCAACGTTGCGGCTGCACTGATCTGCTTCCGGAAGAGGCAATTAATGTGGCATGACAGAAGCGTGTAAATCTCCGACTTTAGCGCTTTAAGTAAGTAAATTAATTTATTTACATCAGCACCTGCTCTCAGTTGAACAGTGCTCACATTGATAGACTTAGAAATAGACTTAAAACTATAAATATTATGTACAAAAAAACCCAAAAAACTGGGATCTGTGAGGATTCGGGACTGGGATCTGTGAGGATTCCGGACTGGGATCTGTGAGGATTCGGGACTGGGATCTCTGAGGATTCGGGACTGGGATCTCTGAGGATTCTGGACTGGGATCTGTGAAGATTCGGGACTGGGATCTTCGATGATTACGGACTGGGATATTTGAGAATTAGGGATTAAGATCTTATGTATTAGAGCATTTTAGGGGCAAGAATCTCATTGATAACGGACGGAGATTTTTTAGAGATTAAGATTTCTTAGGGGCTGTGATTTGAGATTGCTTGCTTTGGCAATTGATTGACTTCATATCTAGAAGCGAAGCAAAATGGGGAGACAGGGGCATCAAACGATACGGATTTGGCTCCAGGTTCAGCAGATAAAGGAGTTGAAGGTGTTGGAATTGCATCTGCAAGCATGGAGGGACGCAGAAGAACAATCAGAAAGCATAGGACTCAATCGAAAGCCCTTCCAGCCAGTGAGCTACTTAGGAACCAGCGACACTCCCGGCCCCTGCCAGCTAGCTGTTGTCGACGAAGAATGGACTGCCGGCGGCGTCGCAGCCAGAGAGCATCGGGTCCAGGTCGTTCATCGTCACGCAGGACGCATCGTCATCGTCAACGTCGCCATGGCCAAGTGAGCCGACGTCAGACTCCGTCTTGACGACGACAGTGGGCGCATTAGAGACGGCGGGAGCGGGGGCGGGGGCGCCAGAGGCTGACAGCGCTGAAGCCGAGGCGCCACTGTCGGCCAGGAAGCCGATGAGCTCTCGGATGATGTCCTCGTCGAAGCTGTTGGCGCGGTACTGGACTCCGGAGTCGCGCATCGTTCGCTCCATGTCCTGCAGAAGGACGAGTGCGAGTGAAAGTGAATACTGCTATCCGTGAACTACTGCCAGTAACGAGTAAGGGACGGCGGGCATTTTCCCGCTGATAAATGTCTCTAAAATCATGTTGAATTTCGGCATTTGGCAGTTTTAAAGGCGGAACGAACCTGGATTCGAGCAACCAGCGCCTTGTACAGCTGCTCGAGCTTGACCTCTCGCTGGGAGCAGGAGTCCAAGCGCTCCCTGAGCTGCACGTTTGTGGCCTGCATCTCCTTGATGTACTCCACCGAGGCCTTCAGAATGTTGCCTTTGTTCTTCTTCAATTCGCTACAAAACAAAAGGAAGATCATTGCTTTGCGGGTGCAGACTAACCACGTGTGAGGATGATACAATTAGCTTTATATTATAGGATTTTAATCATTGTTTGTGAACCGTGTGATAAACGCATTCCTGCAATCCTGTGTGTGTAATCTGTGCAATCCTGTGTATGTAATCTGTGCAATCCTGTGTGTGTAATTTGTGCAATCCTGTGTGTGTAATTTGTGCAATCCTGTGTATGTAATCTGTGCAATCCTGTGTGTGTAATCTGTGCAATCCTGTGTGCGTAATTTGTGCAATCCTGTGTGCGTAATTTGTGCAATCCTGTGTGTGTAATTTGTGCGATTCTGTGTGTGTAATCTGTCCAATCCTGTTTGTGTAATCTGTACAATCCTGTGTGCGTAATTTGTGCAATCCTGTGTGTGCAATCCTGTTTGTGTAATCTGTGCAATCCTGTGTATGTAATCTGTGCAATCCTGTGTGCGTAATTTGTGCAATCCTGTGTGTGCAATTCTGTTTGTGTAATCTGTGCAATCCTGTGTGTGTAATCTGTGCAATCCTGTGTATGTAATCTGTGCAATCCTGTGTGCGTAATTTGTGCAATCCTGTGTGTGTTATTTGTGCAATCCTGTGTGCGTAATTTGTGCAATCCTGTGTGCGTAATTTGTGCAATCCTGTGTGTGTAATTTGTGCGATTCTGTGTGTGTAATCTGTCCAATCCTGTTTGTGTAATCTGTGCAATCCCGTGTGCGTAATTTGTGCAATCCTGTGTGTGCAATCCTGTTTGTGTAGTCTGTGCAATCCTGTTTGTGTAATCTGTGCAATCCTGTTTGTGTAATCTGTGCAATCCTGTGTGCGTAATTTGTGCAATCCTGTGTGTGTAATCTGTGCAATCCTGTGTGTGTAATCTGTGCAATCCTGTGTGTGTAATCTGTGCAATCCTGTGTGTGTAATCTGTGCAATCCTGTGTGTGTAATCTGTGCAATCCTGTGTGTGTAATCTGTGCAATCCTGTGTGTGTAATCTGTGCAATCCTGTTTGTGTAATCTGTGCAATCCTGCTTGTGTAATCTGTGCAATCCTGTGTGTGTAATCTGTGCAATCCTGTGTGTGTAATCTGTGCAATCCTGTGTGCGTAATTTGTGCAATCCTGTGTGTGCAATCCTGTGTGTGTAATCTGTGCAATCCTGTTTGTGTAATCTGTGCAATCCTGTTTGTGTAATCTGTGCAATCCTGTGTGCGTCATTTGTGCAATCCTGTGTGTGTAATCTGTGCAATCCTGTGTGTGTAATCTGTGCAATCCTGTGTGTGTAATTTGTGCAATCCTGTGTGTGTAATCTGTGCAATCCTGTGTGTGTAATCTGTGCAATCCTGTGTGTGTAATCTGTGCAATCTTGTGTGTGTAATCTGTGCAATCCTGCTTGTGTAATCTGTGCAATCCTGTGTGTGTAATCTGTGCAATCCTGTTTGTGTAATCTGTGCAATCCTGTGTGCGTAATTTGTGCGATCCTGTGTGTGCAATCCTAACCTCAATTTGTGCAATCCTGTGTGTGCAATCCTAACCTCAATTTGTGCAATCCTGTTTGTGTAATCTTTGCGATCCTGTGTGGGCTATTTGATTTAGCCTTTATGATCCCAACAATACTGTGTGATCTGGATTGAATGTAATCTTTGATATGGTGTGTGGTCTTTAAGACCCTGCATGCTTTTCATCGTCGTGTGTGATATGCGCGATTCTGTGAGATTGTGGCGGCTCACCTCTCCCTGAACCAGGACCTGGGGATGCACTCCCCCAGCTCGCTAATCTGATAATTGATGTTCTCGCGCCGCTTTCGCTCGATGCGGTTGTGCGACTCTTTCTTGTAGCGGTCTCGCAAAGCGGCCGACTTGTCTTCGTCTGCCAGCTGACTGCCGACGCCACCGCTGCCTGAGCTGCCACCGATGCTGAAGCCGACAGCGGCTCCGCCAGCAGCTCCTCCGCCCAGCTGGTTCATGGCCAGGAAAATCTGCGTGCTGGCTGGCGCAGATGTTGAAGGCTTGAAGCCTCCGCCTCCGCCGCCACCGCTGACGCCGCCGATATTGCCGCCGCCGAATCCAAAGCTGCTGTTTGAGGCGGCTTCGTCTGCTGACGGTGTGCCGAAGCCGGCGAGTTGACCGCTGTGGGTCTGTTGACCGAGTGGAAAGCGACAGCAAAATAATATTGGGACATTGAGAAAGACTGCCTAGGGGTACTTTGAAACAGAAACAAACAATGCAGCTCGCTTACTGGCACAGTTGAGGACAGCTGGTCGAATGTGGGATCTATGAAGTCAATATCCACTTCCTCCATAGCGTTGGGCGCCTCGGACACAGAGGCGGTGGAATTTGGCGACAAAGGCGAGGTCTCCTCCTGCGGGCTCTGCTTGACGATTCTGAAGACATTGCTAGAAGAGAATGGTTCCAGGCTACGCGAATGCTGCTGCTGCTGCTGCTGTTGCTGCTGGCTCCAGCTGGCCTGGCCGCCATTGTGCAGGCTTGAAGCCACAATTGGCATTGGGGCAGCGGATGCTCTTGTGATAATGAGGTTCTGAATTGCTGATGTGGTCACTGGTTGCTGGGTCGACAATGACAGCGATAAGCCCTGCTGCTGAGGCTGTTGTCGCAGAAGCTGTTGAAGCTGCTGCTGCTGTTCTGGGCTCATTGGCTGCTCCTTAAGCAGCTGCTGACGCAGATTGGTCCTCGAAGTCATTATCAGAGATTATTTACTGGCAGGCAGAGATTTCAAGTATCTATATATTAATTTAGGAATGAATGGTGGCTTGACTAGCAGCAGTCTGAAAACTTGCAGTTTTAGCTGGGATTCTCCAAAATTGGCCAAACAGCCAGAATAGTGCCTCTGCAATTGACCAGGAATTCATTGATAAAAAATGTGAAGAATGAAAATAACTGGTATTATAATTACTATGTTGCAATCAATTTCTTAAGCTTTTCACCATTACTCTTATCCAGGCTGAAGAATGCTTATTGACTATAGCTGGCCTATCTGGCCTATAACTGACTGCAAGCTTATAACAAGTGCCAAAAAATTGTTTTAAGTTTAAAAAGGTTTGTAATAAGTGGGACACAAGACGAATTTTCATATAAATGATGATGTAGAACGAATTTTATAAGTTGAAAAACCGCGAATTTTTCTTTGTATATATATTGTTTTAATACGTGTAAATTCCATAAATAGTTTGTTTTACTGCGAAAATATTTTGTTTAAATGCACTATAATTATTTTGTTTAAAATGATACATTTTAGTACAAATACAGGAGCGAAACCAGGGGAAAAACTAACCTTGTTCAATGCTGTTTGAAACAAAGTTCATATACAATACTCAGAATTGTGTTCTTTCATTCTTTATATAACATACGAAGACGAATACTAAGAAAGATTCAAGAGAGAGAAGTAGAAAGCAATGCTGTATACTTGAGATCATTGGTAAGGCTCTTTGGAAAGCCTATACTCAGAAATACAAACATATAATAAAGAAATCGGCCAGAATAAATAAATACACTACCTAAACTAACTAACTGTGATACTCAGAATAATTAAACACAATACTCAGAATAACTAAATATGCTACCAAGAAATTCTTTTAAATACATTTTCAGAGATTAATTCTATGAAAATATTGAAATTACTTTCAACATTAAAATACCTCTGCAAAACAACTTTCATAGAATATTGACAATAAATATTAATAAATTGAATATTAATAAATACAACAACATTGTGAAAGTAAAGCTGGAATAATAATTATCCCTAGCACAACTTTGGTGGCATTCAGTGGGATATTAAATATTATAAAATAGCCCTAGTACAATGAAATCAAATGAATAATTATCACATTATTATGATAATATTATATAATTATAACTATATAGCAATTAATATCTAAGCTGATTTATATAATATGTATTTATATTTTTGGCCAAAAAAATATAATTAAATAGGAAATTGTTATTCACTATTTCATTATGAATAACTATTGCAGGATCCAGACCCTAGTATAGGCCAAAATAGCTAGCCCACAAAAAATTGATTGAGAAATAATTAATTATCAAGAAAACAAAAGTGAACAAATTAAGCATTGCATCCCAAATGTTTAGCATTTCATAAAGTGAACTCGTGAATGAACATTATTAGCTAAATTGAATATTTATCTCATGGCCTAATCTTATCTAATCAAACCAGTCCTGACTACTCTTAGGTCCTTGTGGAGCATCAAAGTTTTAGGCCTAATGCGTTTATAAAACACAAAAAGTACCATATTAAATATCTTAACTATATCTACTATATGAAAATTTCTGTCGTTCTGCTATCACCGGCCTACCTTAACACTAATTTTTACAGCTATTACCATATACAGGATTAGTTAGCTCGAGGCTAGCGCTGAATTACTGTTTTCCGATAGTTTTCCGAGAAACTATATATATTAAAATCTAGAACAATGCAGCAAAACGTACTTTCCGGTGTCAATCAGCTAGTAAAATAGTAAACAAATTTAACAACTTTTTTTTAAAAAATATAATACTTCTTATAAAGTTCAGCTCCCAGGATAAGTACCTTTTTTATGCACAAAGATTTTTTATTGCTCTTCACTCAAGAAGCTGATTCTAGTCGGCGAGATTGGCCAGTTTGATCAAATTAGAGGATCCGACGAGAAAAGTGCGTCGAGTGTGAAATCCACGATTATACAATTATACACGATTATACATCGTCGGTAGAATCTTTCTTTCTATCGCGAAATCTTTCTTGATCAGCAGACAGCCGCCGTTGCGGACGGCACTGTGCGTACTTTCCGATGCAAAAGCACAGTGTTCATATGAAATTGGAAACAAAAGACTACCGAAGCGAAAAAAAGGTAGAGTAAAACTTCTAATGACAGTAGCAGGGGTTCTGATCGCCTGTGCGGCGAATTCCAGTATAATGCGCTTTTTACCAGTTGCCACTAGAAAATTTTATTCTAAATAATACAGAGGAAGTAAATGGCGACAGTATTAATGGCGACAGCGCCAAGATTTTAAGACCGAATGACGATCGAGTAAATGACACGGGTGAGATAAGTGCATATATATTTGGCACAACGCGCAAGTTGATAGAACTGTGAGAGATACAATTCAGACTACTGGCAACAGTAGAAAAGCAGGGACTTGGCTGCAAAACTCTCACAACACTAAAAAAGTATCGCCATAAAAATGGCAAGCTTAAAAGAGACTTCTGTGCACACTAGGAGTGGTGGTGGTGGGAGAGGACGGCGTGTGGCTATGGCTGACTGACGAAGGCAAACAAGTCAGAAACCGGTCTCGGTCTGCCAGCGCGAGGTTCGTTCCCCACTTTTAGTGTGTTACAAGAACTCCACAATTTACTCGAGCGGCACTGCGTCCTCTCTCGTGCAGATCCAAGGTGCTGAGCATTCATCCGGAGAGAAAAGAACAATTTTTTTTCCAAAATTGATATTGAATATCATTTTGAACGTGAAGATAATAAGAAACGAGATTGCGAGCGTTTAAGAGAGCGTAAATGTGAGCGTCGAGCGTTGAAGAGCGTAAAAGAAAGAATGTGCACTTCATCCTCAGCTGTACCTCCGACACGCAAAAAATTAACTAAGGCAATTAAGGTCAACGATATGCAGTCCACGAAGCTTGCCGCACTGCATGAAGCCAAGTCGAAAACCCCCGTTCACTTCCCAATTGGTGCTAGAGCTGGCGCAGCTGCAGCCAAAGATGACGGGCAGAAAATTATGTATCGCGATATTACCCCAGTCAGCTAGATAGAGCACATGCATGTACTGCTTCAGGTCCGCGACTGTCTCAGCCCTGAATTCACTGAGCAGCATGAAACCTAGCAGGCACAGTAAGATTTTCTCAACACGGCGGACACAAGGAACCCGGAGATAAGAAGACTTCTCTAAGTGACTGCTAAAGTACTTCAGAGTTCTTTTTAGTCGTAGCTGTTGCTCAGATTTTCCGCAACATTGAGAACATGTCAGGTTCGCAACCTTCATAATCCACTCTCCACTGTCAGTCCTTAATCTATAAATGCATGCACATGCAATGTTTTTGGTAGACCCACAAGGCCTGCAGATACCAAATTTTCTGGATTCTCAGAAAAGAATAACCGATTATCCCATATTATCACAGAGCACAGAATATTTACGCTAGAAGACTTCAGAATTTATAAATGAGCTTAATTTTTCCCTTAGTCTTAGGAGGGTGAGTGGCAGAGTGTTCAACGCGTTTGCCTCTAGCACCGAGGTCCCTGAGCTCGATTCCACGGCGAGGCCACATTTATTTAGAGCGCAGCCGCAAAGCGAAGGCTTGGGGGGGCTTTTTGTGCTATTTAAGACCTTAAAGGCCAACCTCCAAGGCAAGTAAGGCTGTACACTGCCTGATGATGAAAAAGTCTGTGTGAGTGAACCTGCGTACAGTATCTGTGCGTGTGAGTGCTCAGGGTCAGCGAAATGGGCAGAGTTGCCTCCTCGCTGGCTGTGCATGGGTCTAGTCTCTATAGTTGTCACGAAACAATGCGCTATTGTCCGCAGTCCTCTAGCAATTATTATTATTATTATTATTATTATTATTCCCTAAGTCTAAAACAGATGCTGCCAGGCACAATTATTTAATTGTTCGCTTGTGGTTGCGCAGCTTCACAACAGGTCGCGGTGACCGGCACAGCAAAATGAACACCGGACGCACTGTCCACGGCCTTATCATTTTTTTCTGGCTGCTGCTGCTGCTGCCGCCGCTGCATCTGCTGCTGAATGAGAATCTGCGCAGTCAGGGCGCTACATCGGGCCAACTTTGAGAGCAGCTGGCGGTTCGCGGCCTTCAGGTTCGCCTGTAGATTAACAAGTTCAAGCGCGATGTGCGATGTGCATGGCAAAAGCAACTCGGACCAATCAATTATTAAGCTTGTTCAAAAGTATCTGTCCTGATCCATTGGACTAGAACCTGATGTGCAATGTCAGATTGTAATGGCTTTCAAGTAGCCTTTGATTACCTGAAAACTACCTTTCTGTGACCCATTTCCGCCATGTAAAAGAATGTTTTGAATACAAAAGACAGTCCAATTTGTTTTCCCTTTGGGATTCTTTCGCGCGCAAGCAATAATTTTCTCCCGAGCTTGCTGTTTTTCGCTTTGTCAAATAGACAGGTAAACGATTTAAAAAAATTTCAAATGACTTTTGCAGTTTTATTTGCAAAATGCTTTGTTGGCGAAACTTTCGCCATAAGGGCCCGAATTTACCGACCTGGCTTGATTTGCGAAAGCTTACAAAAATAAATTAGTTTTAAATTGAAACTCAGAAGATTAGCAAGGACAAAAGATTTTACCGTTTGCTGACAGAGCCAGTCCAGCTCCATTCTTAGCTCCGTCTCTCGTTCTGAGTTCGAGCCCGGCCTTATTTTAATCCCGAACGAAGCAGCAGATAGCTCGTAATGTCGACATTGTCATTTGGAACTTGCCTATACAGTCGAACTGTATAGCTGTATTGTGGAGAGCGATAAAAATATTTATACTCAAGCCTTGTACTTGAGCTCTGCTCAGTTATTGTGTGATTCTCGCCAGCTTGCGCACCGATGAATTGTGCAGCGAGCCATGCCGGCAGCCGCGCACGGCTCATCGCGTCTCACCCGCTTATCGCAGGATTATTTCACGCAGCAATCTGCAGGTCTCGCTATCGGAAACCACGCAAGTGAAAAACGAAACAAAAGCGAATTTTGAAAAAGCCTTTACCACCAGCCGCATGGCTTGCTTTTCATTCAGGGCAGTGTGACCCTTGTGGTATTACAATCAGTTTACCATTGGACATACTATTGGACATACTAAAAGCTAATTCATGATGCATGCACTAGCACACGTAAGCTCTAGGCCTACAGGTATGCTGTTGGATAGCTGTACCTGCATTTTCAACCCGATCTGCTGCGAATGTGTCCAACCCGATCTGCTGCGAATGTGTCCAACCCGATCTGCTGCGAATGTGTCCAACCCCATCTGCTGCGAAATGTCTCCAACCCGATCTGCTGCGAATGTGTCCAACCCGATCTGCTGCGAATGTGTCCAACCCGATCTGCTGCGAATGTGTCCAACCCGATCTGCTGCGAATGTGTCCAACCCGATCTGCTGCGAATGTGTCCAACCCGATCTGCTGCGAATGTGTCCAACCCGATCTGCTGCGAAATGTCTCCAACCCGATCTGCTGCGAATGTTCCCAACCCGATCTGCTGCGAATGTGTCCAACCCGATCTGCTGCGAATGTGTCCAACCCGATCTGCTGCGAAATGTCTCCAACCCGATCTGCTGCGAATGTGTCCAACCCCATCTGCTGCGAATGTGTCCAACCCGATCTGCTGCGAATGTGTCCAACCCGATCTGCTGCGAATGTGTCCAACCCCATCTGCTGCGAATGTGTCCAACCCGATCTGCTGCGAATGTGTCCAACCCCATCTGCTGCGAAATGTCTCCAACCCGATCTGCTGCGAATGTGTCCAACCCGATCTGCTGCGAATGTGTCCAACCCAATCTGCTGCGAATGTGTCCAACCCCATCAGCTGCGAATGTGACCAACCCGATCTGCTGCGAATGTGTCCAACCCGATCTGCTGCGAATGTGTCCAACCCGATCTGCTGCGAATGTGTCCAACCCGATCTGCTGCGAAATGTCTCCAACCCGATCTGCTGCGAATGTTCCCAACCCGATCTGCTGCGTATGTGTCCAACCCGATCTGCTGCGAATGTGTCCAACCCGATCTGCTGCGAAATGTCTCCAACCCGATCTGCTGCGAATGTGTCCAACCCGATCTGCTGCGAATGTGTCCAACCCCATCTGCTGCGAATGTGTCCAACCCGATCTGCTGCGAATGTGTCCAACCCGATCTGCTGCGTATGTGTCCAACCGCATCTGCTGCGAATGTGTCCAACCCCATCTGCTGCGAATGTGTCCAACCCCATCTGCTGCGAATGTGTCCAACCCCATCTGCTGCGAATGTGTCCAACCCCATCTGCTGCGAAATGTCTCCAACCCGATCTGCTGCGAATGTGTCCAACCCGATCTGCTGCGAATGTGTCCAACCCGATCTGCTGCGAATGTGTCCAACCCGATCTGCTGCGAATGTGTCCAACCCCATCTGCTGCGAAATGTCTCCAACCCCATCTGCTGCGAATGTGTCCAACCCCATCTGCTGCGAATGTGTCCAACCCCATCTGCTGCGAATGTGTCTAACCCGATCTGCTGCGAATGTGTCCAACCCGATCTGCTGCGAATGTGTCCAACCCGATCTGCTGCGAATGTGTCCAACCCGATCTGCTGCGAATGTGTCCAACCCGATCTGCTGCGAATGTGTCCAACCCCATCTGCTGTGAAGTGAATGCCTTCAACCCGATCTCGTCTGAATGCTTCTAAATGCCTCTGAATGTTTCTGAATGTCTATGGATTTCTCTGAATAGTTCAAGGATATGGAATATTAGTGTTTCAAATCAGCAGCTTGCTTTCAGCAGCGTGGATTCACGTGAAGACAACTCAAGTAAAGTACGAAACGTCAGCTGTCCTTGGGGATCATTGTTGAAAGAATGAACATCGTTCCGGAACATGGCATAGAACAGGTTCAGCTTATTAACACCGACTCTATCACAAAGCTGCAGGTGAGAATGACGTCAATTTTTTTTGCGCGGAGCGTTTCGCTCGCTGTTCTCTCAACCGGGCCCAAAGGCACTCCCGCACTGTTATAAGAGATTGGAGAAAGGCCTTACCTGAGCAAGCAGGCGAGCAAATAAAACAGACTGCGTTAGCCAGCTCCGCTCGGCCTGCTCGCGTATCTCTACTGATAAAGCTGGTCGCACATATTGGCTCGTCGGGGGCCGGTTGAGTCAACAGCCGGATAAGTTGAGTGTACACTGGGTATTCAAAATGCTGCCTACTCATTGCTTTAGTGCTTCTTCGTGCTTATAAAGTCCTCCATTGCATAAAAGATCACGGAGTGCATGTCGATGATCGATAGCTAACCTCACCAATTGGAGACATGAGCAGCAACAGACTTGCCTTTACACAAGGGCTCTGTCCGGCCCAGCCTTTGCTTCTCATTCTGATAATGCTTTCTAGGCATCTGGTCTCCGCTTCGTCTGTAAAGGTAAGTATAGTTCGTCATACGTCTGTTCTATGACTCATGTCCGGGTCGGGAATTTCTGCCAGTAGTATGCGCGAAGGGCTCGCAAGTGTTGATGCTAGGCCAGCAGCCGAGGGCTCGAGAACTGATTGGTGAATTGATTGGCACCGACTCGAGCAATTCTGCAGAAATGTCTCCTTAGTACTCGTATCATCTCGTTCCGCAACCTATTTACAATATCATCTGATTGATAGATGAAGCACAGATGACGCTAACCTCACCTGTATACAGGATATGCTGGTTCAGGCCACACACTGCGCATCTGGCGGCAAATCTTGGACTCTTCAGCTGCCGGTCTGGTCCCGACTTCTCAGTAACTCATCTGAAGTACAAGTCTGCCTGAATCACTTGGAGTATGAGTCCACAGGCAACCTAAAAGTAAGTTGGATCAACGGAACTTTGAAGAGCGAGCTGCCAATTGATTCCTGTGTGACAATGCCAGCACCTAGCTACGAGGGGCGATCAAAGACTTCCAGTCCTGAGCTGGTGCTGCTGCTTGAGCTGCGCTGCCCGAGTCAGTGGGACTCTCAAGTGGCAAAGCTCTCCCTGAGCGGTTCGGGTTTCGTGCAAGAAGTCAGCATGACCAGGAATAAAAACGATAGTATGTTTATCTACTCAACTCTTATTGGTTTATTGGCGTAGTTAACACGTGAGGATTTTGAAAACTCACCGAATTGGTTCATGAATTGCAGGTAATTGTGAGCTAGTGCAAACAATCAGCGGCTTCTCGGCAGAAAACGGGAGCCCGATGTCTCTGGTCATCGCGCTCATTAAGTCGCCTCAGCCCGGTAACCTGTCGCTGCAGCTAAAAACTTCGCAATCAAAACCGGTTCCGATAGACTTTCTGACTCAGGTAGGAGACTGTGCCAGGTATCAGGTACTCCCAATGAAAGTACGAGTAGACCAGATCTAAACTAAAAATCTGGATGTCTTGCAGCGCTCAAATGGCATCAGGTACACGAAGTCCGGGGACTCCGAGCTCGTGTGGGTGGACACCGCCGCATTGAATGAGCAGCTGGCCATGGAGTTTGGCCTGGACTCGAACTCAGAGCCAATGGAGGGAGAGATTCAGGTCAGATTTGAATCTAAGACGAAGAGCTAATACTTACATTGATTGCTTTACTGTAGAATCCAAATAATCAAAATTGAGGCTCTTGTCTCCTGTAATTCAAGTGCGTTAGAATTTCGGAGCTTGCCACTAAGGACATGATGCTCTTGTCTCCTGTAATTCAAGTGCGTTAGAATTTCGGAGCTTGCCACTAAGGACATGATGCTCTTGTCTCCTGTAATTCAAGTGCGTTAGAATTTCGGAGCTTGCCACTAAGGACATGATGCTCTTGTCTCCTGTAATTCAAGTGCGTTAGAATTTCGGAGCTTGCCACTAAGGACATGATGCTCTTGTCTCCTGTAATTCAAGTGCGTTAGAATTTCGGAGCTTGCCACTAAGGACATGATGCTCTTGTCTCCTGTAATTCAAGTGCGTTAGAATTTCGGAGCTTGCCACTAAGGACATGATGCTCTTGCTCAATTTCACAATTAGAATTTACTGATCGTTTCAGATCATGTGCGGCCAGTCAACCGAGTGCAGGTGCAGGGCGAAAGGTATGATATTAACAAACAAGTTCGTATTTTTAAGCTCCGATAACATTCGAAAATGTGCATGGGCTGAAGTTGCACTCGAACTTTAAATATAAATTCATCTAGCGCAGCCGTCTCACAGTTTATACAGATTACCGTATGTTTTAGCGCCATAAAATATACTTATAAGCATGTGCATTAGCAGATACACTTTCTGAATACCAAAAAGGTCCCAAAATAGAGGTGACTCCTCTGGTCCATCCAACTGAAACTCCGGAGCCAATCAAAGCCTGGAGAGTGATTTGCATCATCCTAGCAGCGACTTTTGGTGAGCTTTGTACTTGATTGTTCGATTCACTGATTGCATTGTATTGATTATTTTCAGACTTCATTTTCAAACAACAAAGGGAAAATCTCACGTAAGCAGTTAACATACCGGTACGGTAGGTTAACAACGACAAGCTCGTGAATAGTTTTAAATTTTTGGTATTCAGTAACCTTGCTATATGAGCACTTACTGCAGCTTGGCTTCAGTGCCGCAGGCTAAATTGAAAGGCAGCACCAACAAAAGGCATACTTTATTATTAAAACTATATGTTACGAGCTTGGCATAGCTCGTAGTATGATCTTGATAGTGACTCACTGCTCCACTTATCTTTAGTGCTTTTGCTTTGGTACGTAAGTACGTTCAGTTCTACTAGTTTTACAGATTGGGCGTGAGTGGCAGAGTGGTCTAAAGCGTTCGCCTCTCTTGCCAAGGCTCATAAGCGTTGCCGCTCGATTCCGTGGCGAAGCCACATTAATTTTGGGGGCAGCCGCTGAAAAAAGGCTTGAGGGCTTGTCGTGCAATTTACACCCTTCTTGAGGGCCAACCTCCAAGGCACAGTGCCCGAGAAAAAATACTATGATAAACTTGACAAGAAACTTTAAAAGTAAACATGACATGCTTGAATAATTGCTGTAAAGTATTGTTACAATTAAGCTTGGCAAGTTTGGGAAGCTGATTTTGAATTTAAAGTTGCTTTTAAGTACAGATACCAAACTATACCAGATAATAACTTCCAAGTACTTCTCAAGTATTCAATGTTTGAACTACATGTCGACCGACCTACTTCAAGCCAAGCTAGTACTTGGATCTCCAACATGACAAACTTTTTAAGTACAGTTAAGTACCAAGTACCATTGCAGACTTGACAAGTTTACAATGTTTTTTTCTCGGGTGAAAGCGTCCACTGCCTTACGATGAGAAAGTCAGCAAAATGGCCAGAATGGCCTCCTCGCTGGCCGCGAGTCTAGTGTCAAAAACGATGTGCGATTGCCCGCAGCTTTACTATTGTTATTTCTAGTATTGATTTGCAACGCCAAAACGCTTTCCGTCGCATCTTCGCCCCGCAGCTGCTGCAGCCCTGCTGCTAACGGGAGGTAAGTTCCAGGCTCGGATGAGTCTGAATATAATCCTGGTCGTCAGCCTGGACCGTGACTGCGACGAGCTCTGCAGGTGGGTGCGAGGGCTGCGGCTACCAGGAGCTCGGCTTTTGTTGTCCTTGGGGCACCAGCAGAACGAACGCGGTTTGTACAGGACGTTGCAGCGGGACAGTCTGACAGCGAGAAGGACATTCCTGCTGGCGGACGTCCGATATGTTCTGGCTGATGTAGGCCCGCCAGACAACAGGAGCCTGCAGATCTGGAGCATGGAGAGTGAGCGCTTCTCGCTGATGCTTCTGTGCCAGGAGGAAGCGGTTTCAGAGTGCCTTATGGAACAGCTCCGAAAGAGGCTGGGGCCGCCAGTCACACTTCATGGTTTGCGCCGATGGGCCATTGTGACAAGTGCAAACGATTGCGCAGCATTTTTGCAACAAGAGAGTCACAATGTGCGTGAACTAGTATTACATGATCGATGCACTGCGAGGACATCGAAGCCGTAAATTTTGAAGAGGCTGGAGCCGCTTTAAATGGGGAAATAACAGTATAGCAGCTAGGAAAAGAGAACGTTCCACTCGATCGATGATTTCGCAAAATCCAGAACAAGGAAGTGTATATCCGATACAGCGGAAAAAGTACGTGCGTGTAGGGTCTTATGATTAGCTTTAGAAGCCGAAACTAACCGTCTGTAGTGTCACAAAGAAGCGTCCTTGGCCTGAGCAAAAGCTAAAGCCAAAGTGCAGAGTTACTTGGCCTTGCGAAGCCTCTGCTTCACAATATTTAGGCCTAGGGGAGGTCATCTTTATAAAGGCGAAGCGGAGCGTTGAAAATTTTCAGTTTAAAATCACCACAACTAGTACACTGATTTTGTCCTGTTCCCTGGTCTTCAGTGCTAGATGCGAGGTGCGAGATGCTAGCAGGAAGGAACCAAATCAATGAGTTTTCGGATTGCTCGCACTTTCAGCTGCGTTGGCAAAACACAAGGCCATGTTAACAAGCCGCACAATGTACAGGTTAGCAGTTCAATCTGGAGAAATAAAAAACAACACTGTACAGCCTTCCTGTAGGCCTACATCATGAAACCTATTGCTTATTGATGCCGATATGCGTATATGAACCTATATTATAGTACAGGGCATCGATTTGTTTAAATACACAGTTTCATGCAGCAGTGCTCGGGAAAAGAGCATTTTGTATTTATCGGTTTTGCATGTCTCAAATCAGTCTTCCGCTTTTCCGCTTTGTGCCTTGTTTCTTATTTAATTCGATTCGTACCCCGTGAATGTAAGTGGCCCCAGTTTCACAGTTTCAGGCTCGTTCACTCTGCAAACCTCAAGGGTCCAAAGTATAGCTTATCTAGGATCTGCGGGTCAAGTTCTACCGTTTCCGGTGCAGACCAACTTCTCGCAGTGGCGTAGCAGCAGTGAAAGCACTATCAGCTTTTAATACTTTTGCGCTTTATTCTGGGATTGTAACTGGACTTACTTCCCTAAGTTCAGTAAAAACGGTGACTCATAGCAATGTACGTTGTGCGCATGTAAGGGCAAGTTATAAAAAACACAAGTTCCACTTCAAAGGATGGTGGCACCACTGCGCTACTGTCCCAGATCCATGGTAACTTGGAGAACTTTCTGCAGCTCAGCATCGAAGTCGGTGCTGTAGAAGCAACCAGCGTCAGAGCGGCATCGCTCAGCCGAGTCCAGCCAGCTTTGATTGCCGACGCCGGGGTAGCGGAAGATGAACACCGCCGTCAGATTCTGCGGCCCCTCAGGCCGATGCTGCGGCGGCCAGCTCTTGGCGATGCTCAAGAGCAAAGCACCCTCCGACTCCTGCAGTTAAGGCGACAAACAGTGGCAACAACTCTATGTTACGCTTAATGCTCGTAGATTCTGTCAGAAGTAGGCCCAAGCATGTCTAGAAATAAGCTAAACTGAAAATCTGAAGCCATACGTGTGCATGTGGAAGCTTGAACATATGCAAATAGTCTTGGTGTTTAACAGATTACGGGCTAATATTAAACTTACAATGCATACTAACCACAGTTATTGCGGTACTAACTAATGGTATCAATAGCTTCCTCAATTTAACCCGTACAGCTTTGTTAAAAAGTTGCAGTGTCACGGTAACTAACCGAAGTTAAGCTAGAACAGACCTTGAACTCCACCGCGAGCAATCCCTGAGCAACCAGCGGGTGCTGATCTGTCAGCCTCCGCTTGCCCAGTCGGAAGCCGCCGGCTAGACGAGCTCCGGCTGCGCCCAGGTATTCAAGGTACAGCGGCTGCAACTCGAACTGCAGGCTGGTTTCGTTCAGAATCCTAACTGTGAAGCTTTCGTCTGTGGGTCGGGGCACGAAGATCACGTCTGCGACCACCTCGGAAGTGAAGACTTCAGGTACACCGAAAAGCCTTTTACAAAAGGTTTACAAAGCGGACACGCAGTATCTCTTAAATCCAAAATCTGGACTGATTCTTAAGCAACAAAAATATAAATATAGATAAAAGTGATGAAGGATTTTATTGCAACCATTGCGAGCCATTAAGTTAACACGAGTGCTCGCATCATTCTATTAATCTCACCTGTTTGAGACACCCGGATCCGTCTTTAGCTGGCAGCTGAAATGGTGCGTAAAATTTCCGCTGTCAGTGGCGGGCGGAACTGCTGGAATCGACATCGACACTGTCTCAATCACAACTCCGTCCGATGTTGTCTGGTTCCACGACTCTGTTAATTGCCCGAATTTGGGATCTATGCGTGAATCGTTGCCGCCCGACTCGAGTCCGCTAGGCTTCCGGACTGGCCGGAAGCGAAATCCACCTGCCTCAGACCAGATTTTTTTCCCCTGCTCAGGCGCACGAAGGGATGTGACAATTGCAGCCGCAGTAGAGTTTGTCGATTGCTCAGTCTCAACAAAAGAAGAGGAAACCATTGCCGAACAATTGTAGTGTAGGGGCTCGCCTTCCATGGCATACACTACTGGCGGCAGGGTAGAAAGAAACCGAACAACGCGAGTCCTTTGAACCTGGACCATGAAAGGCGCGGTGCAGTTGTCTGCGTGACAATCGAAGCTCGAGGTTTCAGTGAAGTTCGAATACGCGCCGAATGCGCAAGAGACTCGGCAAGGACTCGAGCAGACAAGCGGGCACGGGATCTCTGCAACCGATCGGCCGGTATGTAGAATCTGCAGAGAAGGCTCGACCCGATCAAAATCAGCAATAGCGCGGCACGTGCTCTCTGGCCTAGCCCGGCGCGTGCTCTCTGCAGGCCGAAGCAGCTGGTTCGTTGGCAAAACTCTCAAGTGAAACACCTGCCTGCTTGTACCTCGGCGGCTAACATGACCGAAAAAATGTTGCGTTTCGCACAGTCGCAGACTGACAGGCGAGTCTCCAGATTGAGATTTCTGCAGTAATCGAGCCAGTGCTTCGTGAAATCCGTTTGGTAAAAGGTACAGCTCGCCTGTGAGCTGATCTATGTAGAAGAAACTAGCGTCTTTGCATGTGAACGCGTCATCGACTGCCTCCGTCAAGTTGCCGCGGCTTTTCGGTCTCTGGGTGCTCACAGCGCTGCCGTCAGTAGCTATTCGGATGCTATTGCTCGCATTGAAAGCCTGACACGATTCAGACGTGGTAAGAACAGCACCTCTTTTATGAGCTAGTCTCAGATACATGGGTAAATAGCTTAATAGCCTCATCGAGTGTGTAGTGAAGAACATGACTCGGACTACATTGCTTCTACCAGTTCTTGTTTCTTGCTTAATAAGGCTTTTTAGCAGGCCTACAGCAGTGCTCGTAACAATGGGCATGCTGGCCAGCTGCAAGACCTCTGGGATTTTATCTAAGTAGACAAGTCGAAGACTTCCCGATAACAAATAAGATAACCGCTCGTCCTCAGCCAAAGAAAAATTGACAAATATTCTTATTGATAATTTTGGTGCGTCTTTTATTGGGAGTACCATTTCTGTAGCGACAGTCGAGGAGCAATTGGTCGTAAAAAGGAAGTCCATACTTTGCTGTTTTATCAAGCGGATTCCTAGGTCGGTATCATTGCAAGGATATATGCTCAGTCCGAATGAACCTGTCCGATTGCTGAACGAGCTTCGAAAAATGCGGTTCACGATTTTCATAGAATCATTTGCAGCTTGATAGACGCATGTGAACTCAAGACCCATCGAGTTATTTAACCAGAAGCCATCGATGGGCTTGGCAAGAAGCTGAGGCTGCACGCTGATATTCAAAGACTGGCACTGATCCATGTAAGCTACTTTGTCAGAGGAACCGGCAACCCAGACCAAACCACCGCCACTGCTGTTGTCTGCAGCTGCACTGTTGGCTTGCAAAACTGGCCCGTCTGAATCAGCCGGGAATCTGGGCGTCAAGGGCGTCGCAACAGCAGCGCTGATGGCTAGAACTGTCAAAACTAGCGTCCTAGTCAAGAGCCTCATTTTACAGTAATGATGGTCTCTACAAAAATAGAAATCCGAGATAAAAAACGATCTGAATAACTTTCAACAGAGCCTTATTTTAACAGAATGTTCTGCTCCGAAGAGCCTCCTACCTTGAGGTGAGTAGGCAAGACGTATGAAACTCGGTAGCCGGAGGCAGCAAGCTGACAGTCAGAATATCGCGATATAGTTTTGCATGATCTAAATTGCCAGTTATAGACAGGCCAGCTGCAAGAACTGGCGCAAGGCGGATCGCACAGCTGCATAGGCTGGCAAATTATCAGATTAGCGACCCAGACTAGACGAAGTCACTCTTCTGTTGATCCCTGGCCTGTGTGTTAGTACAGAGCCAAATAGCACAAATAAAGGACAGTATCAGCGAGGCCACGAGAACGAAAAAATTATATGCTGGAGTTTTGGATTAACCCGACACAGCGCTTAACACAAAGCGCTAAAATATAATAAACTTGAGGCATTTATTTACAACGTGCAGAGAACAAAATCCAATGTCCGCATTCAATTTAACATTCTCATAGCACCTGCACTAACAGGATTTTTTGAGAAAAAAATCACTAAAGTTTGCTGCGGACGGCCCTCTAAAATTAACTTTACAGCCAGTTGAAAAACGGCAGCAAAACCGTGTCATCAGAGAACTGCATTCGGATCGGACAATTGTGCCAACTGAAGCGGTGTGGCAAGAAATGTAGCCTCGGACTACCCGCTAATCTTTGTCAGGCCGAGCTCTGCTTGTAGTTCTTCACATCAATCAGCTTCACGCCGCACATGGCGCAGATGCCTGCAATTGTGTATTTAGGGCTGAAGTGGCGAACCTGCTAGACCAGGATTGGGCAAACTCCGGCCCGCGGGCCAGATGCGGCCCTCAAAGCTTCCAAATCCGGCCCGTTGCCTCTTCAGCCACCTATAGTATCCTGTTTAATCTTTCCCCTGTCTTATCTCTCTTCCATCTCAACTCTCCTGTGTCTCATCTCTCCCGTGTCTAGTCTCTCCCCAGTCTCATCTCTCCCGAGTCTTATCTCTCCCGAGTCTTATCTCTCCCGAGTCTTATCTCTCCCCTGTCTCGTCTCTCCCCAGTCTCGTCTCTCCCGTGTCTCATCTCTCCCGAGTCTCATCTCTCCCCTGTCTCGTCTCTCCCGAGTCTTATCTCTCCCCAGTCTCATCTCTCCCGTGTCTAGTCTCTCCCCAGTCTCGTCTCTCCCGTGTCTAGTCTCTCCCCAGTCTCATCTCTCCCCAGTCTTATCTCTCCCCTGTCTCGTCTCTCCCCTGTCTCGTCTCTCCCGTGTCTAGTCTTTCCCCAGTCTTATCTCTCCCCTGTCTAATCTCTCCCGAGTCTCACCCTCTCCCGAGTCTCGTCTCTCCCGTGTCTAGTCTCTCCCCAGTCTCATCTCTCCCCTGTCAAGTCTCTCCCCTGTCTCATCTCTCCCGAGGCTCATCTCTCCCCTGTCTCGTCTCTCCCGTGTCTAGTCTCTCCCCAGTCTCATCTCTCCCTTGTCTAGTCTCTCCCCAGTCTCATCTCTCCCTTGTCTAGTCTCTCCCTGTGTCTTATCTTTCCTGTCTCTCATGTCTCGCTGTGTCTCAACTCTCTTGTGTCTCATCTCTCCCCTATTTCATATTTCTAGAGTCAATTTGGCCGTTGTCGTCTTTTAGGTTATCTATTTGGCCCGTTAGCAAATAAGTTTGCCGACCCCATGTGCTAGACTGATTGAACTAAGCTGTTTGCTCTTACCCTTCTTGTAGGCACAGCCTGTACAGAAGTGTGCATGAGCCTGGTGAATGTTGGACTTGCAGATGCGGCACTTCTTGAACGAAGCTGTGTACGGGCTGAAGCGGTTGCTGCGCCCGGTCAGCAGCTTGTTCTCATCGACCTTGCGGCCGCCGCCCTCTGAAAAAAGAAGGCGCGCAGGATAGGCTTAAGGCCAGGGTTTTACGACAGAAGAGCTCAAGCCTATACATACCAGTCGTATTCCTGGCACCAGCCTTCCAAACATCAGGCGTGACAACTTTGCCCAGCTTCTTCTCACCTGAAACAGGAAATGCTATTATTATTACTGAGCATGAGAATTGATTTCTTGCGAATTCGCTTCTTCTTTTTGTCTGTCTGTCAATTATGTCCTATCTATGCTACTATGTTGCCAAATAGTTGGGCCAATAGTTAAGAGATCAATTATGTCCTATCTATGCTACTATGTTGCCAAATAGTTGGGCCAATAGTTAAGAGATCAATTATGTCCTATCTATGCTACTATGTTGCCAAATAGTTGGGCCAATAGTTAAGAGATCAATTATGTCCTATCTATGCTACTATGTTGCCAAATAGTTGGGCCAATAGTTAAGAGATCAATTATGTCCTATCTATGCTACTATGTTGCCAAATAGTTGGGCCAATAGTTAAGAGATCAATTATGTCCTATCTATGCTACTATGTTGCCAAATAGTTGGGCCAATAGTTAAGAGATTATTACTTCCAGCCTTTGAAATTTTCAAGTTTATTTGAAGTTTTCAGCCTAACAGAAATTTATGCAAATTATAATCTGTGCATCTTACATTTATCGCACACCATGTTAGCTGTCAGAATATTCGTTGATTCTGTGGCTGAAACATGTAAGGTGGTAGATTTGAGTAGTTGAATTGTTTAATAAAAAATAGCTGCATCTGAAAAGTAATACTGCAAAATATAGAATTTATAAAGATATAAATTTATATTAATTTTATATAAAGAGAAAACATTAGCCAAAGCTTATGAATGATATAAAATTGTTTTGTGAAAAGTTTAGAATTTGATACCATAAAATAATGTTTAACACTATAATTGCCAAGAATAATATTAAAAAAGAAGTTGTGGACTCGCAACAAAATATAGTGACAGTATGCCCACAGTCAGCAAAGAAGTGATTCTGCCCATTTTGTTGACTCCAGTACACATATACACACATACTCACTCTCAACACCATGTCCAATATGGACATGGACAAAAATTATTCTTTCAAATAACTTAGGTATAGTGGGCCTATTCTTCATGAAATGCACCATGTATCATGGACAGGGATATTATACAAGGACATAGATGAGGGACATCTTAGACTTAGGAACATGCATGAAAAATGGCTTTTATATAGTCAAGTTAAGCAAACAAAATATGCTTTAGCTAATTTTTCTAGTTAAGTGTATCTTTTAGCCAAGGCCCAAGAAAAGCTAGGGCCTAATTGGTAAAAAGTTAGGTAAAAAACTTTCACATAGAATTATATGGAAGGTCAGCTATTGTCTTGAACATTAAGCCTGCAATTTACTATAAAAACTGATTTGCAAAGAATTACTGATACTTAATAGGTAGGCCTAGCTTAGAAGTCCAATAGTTCATAAATATTACTTAAAGTGTTTTACTGTAACCAAGGGGCCTAGCTAGTAAGCAAGCTTAGCATTTGGTTAGTACATAAATATATGATGTAGACCGAATATAGTTTAAATTGAAAATCCACAACTTTTTCTTTGTAAATTTCATAAATTTGTAAATTTAGTTTGTTTTGAAATATTTTCGATTCGCCTCTGTTCTATCTATGTCTAGCTTAATGAATATTCTTATTATCTTCAATTATTATCTTTAGAAGAAAGGTAAATTACAAACATTTCTAAGAAATGAGGAGGCGTGGGAAATCAACTATATTTTCCTGATGTTGCACTCACTTTAGATGTTATGCTCTCAATCAGATTATATTTGGATGGTCTCAAAGCAAACAATCACAAAGATGAAGACTCACTATAAAATTACTGAGAGAAGGTGAGGTGTTTCCCAAACACAAGTGTTTAATGGTTACTCACAGATCCTTTTGTTAGTTCACAACTGGTGGAATATGGTTTCAAATTAAAGATTGGATAGGAGTTCCAGGAATTCTAATCTCAATGAAGTTATTCTTATTCTTAGTCTTATAGCTGGCCAGGGATAGCAATGGCTAGCAAAAGAGAGTGACCGGATTAGGTCAACTGCAGCTGGCTTGGATTAAGGAAAAGCTGGCGCAAAAGGAAGTCAGAGAAGGGTCAGGAAAGGGTCGGAAAAGGTTCGGAAAAGGTCCAGGGAACACTTTCTGTCAGTGCAAGAGCTTTTATATTATTTGACAAAAAGGCTGTCATTCGACAGGAGTTTCTAAGTGAATCCTAGAGCTCTTGCAAGCACATTTTTGCATAGGAGGAAAAACTGAATATTTTTTGGTTTTCATAAGCGCATATCAGATGTAAATTGCATGAGTTAAATTGTAACACTTCAGTTTAAATGCGCTGTAATTATTTTGTTTGAAAAGATACAAAGTTAGTATAAATATAGGAGCAAAGTTGAGGGGGAAACTAACCTTGTACGATGCAGTTTGAAACAAAGTTCATATACAATACTCAGAATTGTGTTCTTTCATTCTTTATAAAACACATGGAGACGAATACTAAGAAAGATTCAAGATAGAGAGAGAAATAGAAAGTATTGCTGTATACTTGAGATCATTGGTAACGCTCTTCAGAAAGCCTATACTCAGAAATACATACATATGATAATGTAATTGGCCAGAATAACTAAACACTCTACCTAGAATAACTAAATGTGATACTCAGAATAACTAAATACACTACCAGACTAAACATGCTACCAAGAAATTCTCTGAGACTAATTCTAAGAAAATACTGAAATTACTTTCAATATTATATCAAATACCTCCATAAAAACAACTTTTGTAGAATATTAACAATAAGAAATGCAACAACATTGTGAAGTTAAAGTTAAAATAGATGAGAATTGATTGATGAGAGCTACTTTTTCCACTGCAAATACCATCAGGGCCAGTATCGACCAGGTCAGTGGGTTCTTGGAATGATGGAGCGTGGCTCTGGCCGCTGCATGATGGTGGCCATCCCAGATTGCAGTGCTACTAGCATCCTGCCCCTTATGCAACGGTATGTGCATTCCGGTACTCGCATTATCACCGACCAGTGGCACGCATACAACCAACTACCCAATCATTCGACAGTAAACCACCGGCTGCACTTTGTGGAGCCCAACCACGCAGAAGTCCCCACGAACACAGTGGAGGGCACATGGGCCCACACTAAGGCCCATTTCAGGGCCATGCATTGCATGTCCAAGGCCCTGTTTGACACACACTTGGACAAATTTCTCTGGCTTTGCTGCCACCCGCACAACACCTTTGGGAACATCCTTTTCTGGGTGGCGCACTAATATGCCATCTGAGCCACTATTATTATTATTAAAACTTCGTTAACTGTCATTTTAAGAACAGAAATAATTAAACATGAGAAACTAGAAGATTGAAATAATTAAACATGTGAAAGTAGAAGATTGCCCAACATTGGTAATAACAGTAGGATTTTATTATGGGCCTATATTATTTAAATACCTCTAGCACAACTTTGGTGGCATTCAGTGGGATATTAAATATTATAAAATAGCCCTAGTACATATAATCAATATAATAGGCCTACTAAATAGTATTTTAATACTAGGCTTATGTGTGTCATAAATAATACTAATGTATTTCATTCAGTGCGTCCAGTTCCATGTATTTGGAACTTCAGCCTACAGTACAAGCTACACTAACAGTTCCGAATTTATATAACTAGCTAGGCCTAGTAAGCTAGGCTACCCAAGAAAAAATATTATGATAAACTTGACAAGTAACTTTGAAAGTAAACATGACATACTTGAATAATTACTGCAAAGTATTGTTACAAGTTTGGCAAGTTTGGGATATTGATTTTGAATTTAAAGTTAGCCTAGGCCTACTTTCAAGTACAGATACTAAACTATTTCAGATAGGCCTAGGCCTAATAACTTCCAAGTACTTCCCAAGTATTGAATGTTTGAAATTTGAACTACATGTCGCCCAACCTACTTCTTGCCAAGTACTTGGATCTGTAACATGACAAACTTTTTAAGTACAGTCAAGTACAAAGTAGGCCTACCATTGGTGACTTGACAAGTTTACACTGTTTTTTCCTTGGGTATACACGATTGACAGACAGGCTGTACAGAAAGCCTGTAGTTTCATGTGGTCCCAGGTCATTTTGGTGACAAGACATTTCCGTGACAGTCATTTCGGTGACAGAATTAGTCAGTTCGGTGACAACTATTTTTGCACCTAAATAGGCCCCCTATGCTGAGAAAACAGCCTTCCACAATCCAGTAGGGCCTAGCTGCTTAATGCCTGCACTCGCCTTGTCAATCCAAAACTTGAAAAAATATTCTTATACACATTTAATTAGGAACGAATAACTATTGAAACTATTGACTACTCGTTAAATAATTTAATAATTTAACTCATTTAAAGTAAAACCCAGACTTGATCAGAGCGATGCAGCTTCTGATTAATACTTATAGCATTAGGCCCTATTTAATTAATACTTTATATGTGTGCATAGTTAAAATGGAAGGCAGTTTTTTAGCATATTTAGGTACAAAAATAGTTGTCACCAATCTGACCAATTGTGTCACTGAAATGACTTGAGTTGTCACCGAAATGACTGTCACCGAAATGTCTTGTCACCGAAATGACCTGGTGCATGTTTACACGTGCAACCATATAAAATATAATGCAATAAGCCTAACGATGAAAGAAGTTAGCTAGCTATGTCAATATAGCCTAAAGGTTGATTAATCTATGTTATTACAAATGGCAACATATAGGCCTAGTACGGTCACCAAGACCAATGAAGATGATTGCATGGCTGAATATTGATAGCTAGTTTCTATGAATATAAGTTTTTAACGCACTTTCAAAGAAGCAGAAAGCGGTATAATGAAGTTTAAAGTTTTTATGCGTTAATGGGCCTAGTTCAAAATGCAGTGAAATGAAAGTTTTTTTATAATAGAGAGAATAGCAGTAGGGTATTATAGTTTATATTTAGTATCTGTGGTTAGAAAAAAAAGTAACAATGTTCTATTTTTAACTTTTAGATTTTAACTTTTAGATCTTACTAGCAAGTTTTGCCCCCCTTCGGAGAGCAGAAATACTTTTAATTCGTCTAGTATATACTTTGTAGCAGCTGAATTTACAGCTTTTTAAAGCTACAATGAACCCCCAGTTGACAATGATCCCCCAGTTGACAATGATCCCCCAGTTGACAATGAACCCCCAGTTGACAATGAACCCCCAGTTGACAACGATCCCCCAGTTGACAATGATCCCCCATTTGACAATGATCCCCCAGTTGACAATGATCCCACAGTTGACAATGATCCCCCAGTTGACAAAGATCCCCCAGTTCACAATGATCACCCAGTTGATGATGATCCCCCAGTTGATGATGATCCCCCAGTTGAAAATGATCCCCCAGTTGACAATGATCCCCCAGTTGACAATGATCCCCCAGTTAACAAAGATCCCCCAGTTCACAATGATCCCCCAGTTGATGAAGTCTCCCCATTGATGATGATCCCCAGTTAACAATGTTCCTCCATTTGACAATGTTCCCCCAGTTGACAATGATCCCCCAGTTGATGATGATCACCCAGTTGACAATGATCCCCCAGTTGACAATGATCCCCCAGTTGACAATGATCCCCCAGTTGACAATGATCCTCCAGTTGATGATGATCCCCCAGTTGAAAATGATCCCCCAGTTGACAATGATCCCCCAGTTGAGAATGATCCCCCAGTTGACAATGATCCCCCAGTTAACAAAGATCCCCCAGTTCACAATGGTCCCCCAGTTGATGAAGTCTCCCCATTGATGATGATCCCTAGTTAACAATGTTCCTCCAGTTGACAATGTTCCCCCAGTTGACAATGACCCCCCAGTTGACAACGATCCCCCAGTTGACAATGATCCCCCAGTTGACAATGATCCCCCAGTTGACAATGATCCCACAGTATACAATGATCCCCCAGTTGACAAAGATCCCCCAGTTCACAATGATCCCCCAGTTGACAAAGATCCCCCAGTTCTCAATGATCCCCCAGTTGATGATGATCCCCAGTTGATGATGATTCCCCAGTTGACAATTATCCCCCAGTTGACCATTACCCCCCAGTTGACAATGATCTCTCAGTTCACAATGATCCCCCAGTTGACAATGATCCCCCAGTTGACAATGAACCCCCAGTTGACAATGAACCCCCAGTTGACAAAGATCCCCCAGTTGACAATGATCCCCCATTTGACAATGATCCCCCAGTTGACAATGATCCCCCAGTTGACAATGATCCCCCAGTTGACAATGATCCCCCAGTTGACAATGATCCCCCAGTCGACAATTATCCCCCAGTTTACCATGATCCCCCAGTTCACCATGATCCCCATTTTGATGATGACTCCCCAGTTGACGTTGATTTTTCAAACGCTGGGTTAGCCAAGATTCAAACTCAGGTTTCGCCATGTTTTAAACCCTGGTGGGCTATGATTCAAACTCTCGTTTTGCCATGATTCAGACTCTGGTTGGCTATGATTCAAACTCTGGTTTAGCCAAGATTCAAACTCTGGTTGGCTATGATTCAAACTCTGGTTTAGCCATGATTCAAACGCTGGGTTAGCCATGATTGAAACTCGGTTTTTGCCATGATTCAAACTCTGGTTTAGCCATGATTCAAACGCTGGGTTAGCCATGATTGAAACTCTGGTTTAGCCAAGATTCAAACTCTGGTTTAGCCATGATTCAGACTCTGGTTTAGCCATGATTCAAACTCTGGTGTAGCCATTATTCAAACTCTGGTTTAGCCATGATTCAAACTCTAGTTTAGCCATGATTCAGACTCTGGTTTAGCCATGATTCAAACTCTGGTGTAGCCATTATTCAAACTCTGGTTTAGCCATGATTCAAACTCTAGTTTAGCCATGCTGATGATGATGGTTTAGCCATGATTCAAACTCTAGTTTAGCCATGCTGATGATGATGGTTTAGCCATGATTTAGTCTCTGGTTTAGCCATGATTCAAACTCTGGTTTAGCCATGATTCAGACGCTGGTTTAGCCATGATTCAAACTCTGGTGTTGCCAATATTCAAACTCTGGTTTAGCCATGATTCAAACTCTGGTTTAGCCATGATTCAGACGCTGGTTTAGCCATGATTCAGACGCTGGTTTAGCCATGATTCAAACTCTGGTTTAGCCATGGTTCAAACTCTGGTTTAGCCATGATTCAGACTCTAGTTTAGCCATGATTCAGACTCTGGTTTAGCCATGATTCAGACTCTAGTTTAGCCATGATTCAGACTCTGGTTTAGCCATGATTCAGACTCTGGTTTAGCCATGATTCAGACTCTATTTTAGCAATGATTTAGACTATGGTTTAGCCATGATTCAGACTCTAGGTTAGCCATGATTCAAACGTTGGTTTAGCCATGATTCAGACTCTGGTTTAGCCATGACTCAAACTCTGGTTTAGCCATGATTCAAACTCTGGTTTAGCCATGATTCAAACTCTGGTTTAGCCATGATTCAAACTCTGGTTTAGCCATGATTCAAACTCTGGTTTAGCCATGATTCAAACTCTGGTTTAGCCATGATTCAAACTCTGGTTTAGCCATGATTCAGACTCTGGTTTAGCCATGATTCAGACTCTGGTTTAGCCATGATTCAAACTCTGCTTTAGCCATGATTCAGACGCTGGTTTAGCCATGATTCAGACTCTGGTTTAGCCAAGATTCAAACTCTAGTTTAGCCATGATTCAAGATCTGGTTTAGCCATGATTCAAACTCTGGTTTAGCCATGATTCAGACTCTATTTTAGCAATGATTCAGACTATGGTTTAGCCATGATTCAGACTCTAGGTTAGCCATGATTCAAACGTTGGTTTAGCCATGATTCAGACTCTGGTTTAGCCATGACTCAAACTCTGGTTTAGCCATGATTCAAACTCTGGTTTAGCCATGATTCAAACTCTGGTTTAGCCATGATTCAAACTCTGGTTTAGCCATGATTCAAACTCTGGTTAAGCCATGATTCAAACTCTGGTTTAGCCATGATTCAAACTCTGGTTTAGCCATGATTCAGACTCTGGTTTAGCCATGATTCAGACTCTGGTTTAGCCATGATTCAAACTCTGCTTTAGCCATGATTCAGACGCTGGTTTAGCCATGATTCAGACTCTGGTTTAGCCAAGATTCAAACTCTAGTTTAGCCATGATTCAAGATCTGGTTTAGCCATGATTCAAACTCTGGTTTAGCCATGATTCAAACTCTGGTTTAGCCATGATTCAAACTCTGGTTAAGCCATGATTCAGACTCTGGTTTAGCCATGATTCAAACTCTGCTTTAGCCATGATTCAGACGCTGGTTTAGCCATGATTCAGACTCTGGTTTAGCCATGATTCAAACTCTAGTTTAGCCATGATTCAAGATCTGGTTTAGCCATGATTCAAACTCTGGTTTAGCCATGATTCAAACTCTGGTTTAGCCATGATTCAGACGCTGGTTTAGCCATGATTCAGACTCTGGTTTAGCCAAGATTCAAACTCTAGTTTAGCCATGATTCAAGATCTGGTTTAGCCATGATTCAAACTCTGGTTTAGCCATGATTCAAACTCTGGTTTAGCCATGATTCAAACTCTGGTTAAGCCATGATTCAGACTCTGGTTTAGCCATGATTCAAACTCTGCTTTAGCCATGATTCAGACGCTGGTTTAGCCATGATTCAGACTCTGGTTTAGCCATGATTCAAACTCTAGTTTAGCCATGATTCAAGATCTGGTTTAGCCATGATTCAAACTCTGGTTTAGCCATGATTCAAACTCTGGTTTAGCCATGATTCAAACTCTGGTTAAGCCATGATTCAGACTCTGGTTTAGCCATGATTCAAACTCTGCTTTAGCCATGATTCAGACGCTGGTTTAGCCATGATTCAGACTCTGGTTTAGCCATGATTCAAACTCTAGTTTAGCCATGATTCAAGATCTGGTTTAGCCATGATTCAAACTCTGGTGTAGCCATTATTCAAACTCTGGTTTAGCCATGATTCAAACTCTAGTTTAGCCATGCTGATGATGATGGTTTAGCCATGATTCAAACTCTAGTTTAGCCATGCTGATGATGATGGTTTAGCCATGATTTAGTCTCTGGTTTAGCCATGATTCAAACTCTGGTTTAGCCATGATTCAAACTCTGGTTTAGCCATGATTCAAACTCTGGTTAAGCCATGATTCAGACTCTGGTTTAGCCATGATTCAAACTCTGCTTTAGCCATGATTCAGACGCTGGTTTAGCCATGATTCAGACTCTGGTTTAGCCATGATTCAAACTCTAGTTTAGCCATGATTCAAGATCTGGTTTAGCCATGATTCAAACTCTGGTTTAGCCATGATTCAAACTCTGGTTTAGCCATGATTCAGACGCTGGTTTAGCCATGATTCAGACTCTGGTTTAGCCAAGATTCAAACTCTAGTTTAGCCATGATTCAAGATCTGGTTTAGCCATGATTCAAACTCTGGTTTAGCCATGATTCAAACTCTGGTTTAGCCATGATTCAAACTCTGGTTAAGCCATGATTCAGACTCTGGTTTAGCCATGATTCAAACTCTGCTTTAGCCATGATTCAGACGCTGGTTTAGCCATGATTCAGACTCTGGTTTAGCCATGATTCAAACTCTAGTTTAGCCATGATTCAAGATCTGGTTTAGCCATGATTCAAACTCTGGTTTAGCCATGATTCAAACTCTGGTTTAGCCATGATTCAAACTCTGGTTAAGCCATGATTCAGACTCTGGTTTAGCCATGATTCAAACTCTGCTTTAGCCATGATTCAGACGCTGGTTTAGCCATGATTCAGACTCTGGTTTAGCCATGATTCAAACTCTAGTTTAGCCATGATTCAAGATCTGGTTTAGCCATGATTCAAACTCTGGTGTAGCCATTATTCAAACTCTGGTTTAGCCATGATTCAAACTCTAGTTTAGCCATGCTGATGATGATGGTTTAGCCATGATTCAAACTCTAGTTTAGCCATGCTGATGATGATGGTTTAGCCATGATTTAGTCTCTGGTTTAGCCATGATTCAAACTCTGGTTTAGCCATGATTCAGACGCTGGTTTAGCCATGATTCAAACTCTGGTGTTGCCAATATTCAAACTCTGGTTTAGCCATGATTCAAACTCTGGTTTAGCCATGATTCAGACGCTGGTTTAGCCATGATTCAGACGCTGGTTTAGCCATGATTCAAACTCTGGTTTAGCCATGGTTCAAACTCTGGTTTAGCCATGATTCAGACTCTAGTTTAGCCATGATTCAGACTCTGGTTTAGCCATGATTCAGACTCTAGTTTAGCCATGATTCAGACTCTGGTTTAGCCATGATTCAGACTCTGGTTTAGCCATGATTCAGACTCTATTTTAGCAATGATTCAGACTATGGTTTAGCCATGATTCAGACTCTAGGTTAGCCATGATTCAAACGTTGGTTTAGCCATGATTCAGACTCTGGTTTAGCCATGACTCAAACTCTGGTTTAGCCATGATTCAAACTCTGGTTTAGCCATGATTCAAACTCTGGTTTAGCCATGATTCAAACTCTGGTTTAGCCATGATTCAAACTCTGGTTAAGCCATGATTCAGACTCTGGTTTAGCCATGATTCAAACTCTGCTTTAGCCATGATTCAGACGCTGGTTTAGCCATGATTCAGACTCTGGTTTAGCCATGATTCAAACTCTAGTTAAGCCATGATTCAGACTCTGGTTTAGCCATGATTCAAACTCTGGTTTAGCCATGATTCAGACGCTGGTTTAGCCATGATTCAGACTCTGGTTTAGCCATGATTCAAACTCTGGTTTAGCCATGATTCAAACTCTGGTTAAGCCATGATTCAGACTCTGGTTTAGCCATGATTCAAACTCTGGTTTAGCCATGATTCAGACTCTGGTTTAGCCATGATTCAAACTCTGGTTTAGCCATGATTCAAACTCTGGTTTAGCCATGATTCAAACTCTGGTTTAGCCATGATTCAAACTCTGGTTTAGCCATGATTCAAACTCTGGTTTAGCAATGACTAGCAAGTTTTGCCCCCCTTCGGAGAGCAGAAATACTTTTAATTCGTCTAGTATATACTTTGTAGCAGCTGAATTTACAGCTTTTTAAAGCTACAATGAACCCCCAGTTGACAATGATCCCCCAGTTGACAATGATCCCCCAGTTGACAATGAACCCCCAGTTGACAATGAACCCCCAGTTGACAACGATCCCCCAGTTGACAATGATCCCCCATTTGACAATGATCCCCCAGTTGACAATGATCCCACAGTTGACAATGATCCCCCAGTTGACAAAGATCCCCCAGTTCACAATGATCACCCAGTTGATGATGATCCCCCAGTTGATGATGATCCCCCAGTTGAAAATGATCCCCCAGTTGACAATGATCCCCCAGTTGACAATGATCCCCCAGTTAACAAAGATCCCCCAGTTCACAATGATCCCCCAGTTGATGAAGTCTCCCCATTGATGATGATCCCCAGTTAACAATGTTCCTCCATTTGACAATGTTCCCCCAGTTGACAATGATCCCCCAGTTGATGATGATCACCCAGTTGACAATGATCCCCCAGTTGACAATGATCCCCCAGTTGACAATGATCCCCCAGTTGACAATGATCCTCCAGTTGATGATGATCCCCCAGTTGAAAATGATCCCCCAGTTGACAATGATCCCCCAGTTGAGAATGATCCCCCAGTTGACAATGATCCCCCAGTTAACAAAGATCCCCCAGTTCACAATGGTCCCCCAGTTGATGAAGTCTCCCCATTGATGATGATCCCTAGTTAACAATGTTCCTCCATTTGACAATGTTCCCCCAGTTGACAATGATCCCCCAGTTGATGATGATCACCCAGTTGACAATGATCCCCCAGTTGACAATGATCCCCCAGTTGACAATGATCCCCCAGTTGACAATGATCCTCCAGTTGATGATGATCCCCCAGTTGAAAATGATCCCCCAGTTGACAATGATCCCCCAGTTGAGAATGATCCCCCAGTTGACAATGATCCCCCAGTTAACAAAGATCCCCCAGTTCACAATGGTCCCCCAGTTGATGAAGTCTCCCCATTGATGATGATCCCTAGTTAACAATGTTCCTCCAGTTGACAATGTTCCCCCAGTTGACAATGATCCCCCAGTTGACAACGATCCCCCAGTTGACAATGATCCCCCAGTTGACAATGATCCCCCAGTTGACAATGATCCCACAGTATACAATGATCCCCCAGTTGACAAAGATCCCCCAGTTGACAATGATCCCCCAGTTGACAATGATCCCCCAGTTGACAATGATCCCCCAGTCGACAATTATCCCCCAGTTTACCATGATCGCCCAGTTCACCATGATCCCCATTTTGATGATGACTCCCCAGTTGACGTTGATTTTTCAAACGCTGGGTTAGCCAAGATTCAAACTCAGGTTTCGCCATGTTTTAAACCCTGGTGGGCTATGATTCAAACTCTCGTTTTGCCATGATTCAGACTCTGGTTGGCTATGATTCAAACTCTGGTTTAGCCAAGATTCAAACTCTGGTTGGCTATGATTCAAACTCTGGTTTAGCCATGATTCAAACGCTGGGTTAGCCATGATTGAAACTCGGTTTTTGCCATGATTCAAACTCTGGTTTAGCCATGATTCAAACGCTGGGTTAGCCATGATTGAAACTCTGGTTTAGCCAAGATTCAAACTCTGGTTTAGCCATGATTCAGACTCTGGTTTAGCCATGATTCAAACTCTGGTGTAGCCATTATTCAAACTCTGGTTTAGCCATGATTCAAACTCTAGTTTAGCCATGATTCAGACTCTGGTTTAGCCATGATTCAAACTCTGGTGTAGCCATTATTCAAACTCTGGTTTAGCCATGATTCAAACTCTAGTTTAGCCATGCTGATGATGATGGTTTAGCCATGATTCAAACTCTAGTTTAGCCATGCTGATGATGATGGTTTAGCCATGATTTAGTCTCTGGTTTAGCCATGATTCAAACTCTGGTTTAGCCATGATTCAGACGCTGGTTTAGCCATGATTCAAACTCTGGTGTTGCCAATATTCAAACTCTGGTTTAGCCATGATTCAAACTCTGGTTTAGCCATGATTCAGACGCTGGTTTAGCCATGATTCAGACGCTGGTTTAGCCATGTTTCAAACTCTGGTTTAGCCATGGTTCAAACTCTGGTTTAGCCATGATTCAGACTCTAGTTTAGCCATGATTCAGACTCTGGTTTAGCCATGATTCAGACTCTAGTTTAGCCATGATTCAGACTCTGGTTTAGCCATGATTCAGACTCTGGTTTAGCCATGATTCAGACTCTATTTTAGCAATGATTCAGACTATGGTTTAGCCATGATTCAGACTCTAGGTTAGCCATGATTCAAACGTTGGTTTAGCCATGATTCAGACTCTGGTTTAGCCATGACTCAAACTCTGGTTTAGCCATGATTCAAACTCTGGTTTAGCCATGATTCAAACTCTGGTTTAGCCATGATTCAAACTCTGGTTTAGCCATGATTCAAACTCTGGTTAAGCCATGATTCAAACTCTGGTTTAGCCATGATTCAAACTCTGGTTTAGCCATGATTCAGACTCTGGTTTAGCCATGATTCAGACTCTGGTTTAGCCATGATTCAAACTCTGCTTTAGCCATGATTCAAACTCTGGTGTAGCCATTATTCAAACTCTGGTTTAGCCATGATTCAAACTCTAGTTTAGCCATGCTGATGATGATGGTTTAGCCATGATTCAAACTCTAGTTTAGCCATGCTGATGATGATGGTTTAGCCATGATTTAGTCTCTGGTTTAGCCATGATTCAAACTCTGGTTTAGCCATGATTCAGACGCTGGTTTAGCCATGATTCAAACTCTGGTGTTGCCAATATTCAAACTCTGGTTTAGCCATGATTCAAACTCTGGTTTAGCCATGATTCAGACGCTGGTTTAGCCATGATTCAGACGCTGGTTTAGCCATGTTTCAAACTCTGGTTTAGCCATGGTTCAAACTCTGGTTTAGCCATGATTCAGACTCTAGTTTAGCCATGATTCAGACTCTGGTTTAGCCATGATTCAGACTCTAGTTTAGCCATGATTCAGACTCTGGTTTAGCCATGATTCAGACTCTGGTTTAGCCATGATTCAGACTCTATTTTAGCAATGATTCAGACTATGGTTTAGCCATGATTCAGACTCTAGGTTAGCCATGATTCAAACGTTGGTTTAGCCATGATTCAGACTCTGGTTTAGCCATGACTCAAACTCTGGTTTAGCCATGATTCAAACTCTGGTTTAGCCATGATTCAAACTCTGGTTTAGCCATGATTCAAACTCTGGTTTAGCCATGATTCAAACTCTGGTTAAGCCATGATTCAAACTCTGGTTTAGCCATGATTCAAACTCTGGTTTAGCCATGATTCAGACTCTGGTTTAGCCATGATTCAGACTCTGGTTTAGCCATGATTCAAACTCTGCTTTAGCCATGATTCAGACGCTGGTTTAGCCATGATTCAGACTCTGGTTTAGCCAAGATTCAAACTCTAGTTTAGCCATGATTCAAGATCTGGTTTAGCCATGATTCAAACTCTGGTTTAGCCATGATTCAGACTCTATTTTAGCAATGATTCAGACTATGGTTTAGCCATGATTCAGACTCTAGGTTAGCCATGATTCAAACGTTGGTTTAGCCATGATTCAGACTCTGGTTTAGCCATGACTCAAACTCTGGTTTAGCCATGATTCAAACTCTGGTTTAGCCATGATTCAAACTCTGGTTTAGCCATGATTCAAACTCTGGTTTAGCCATGATTCAAACTCTGGTTAAGCCATGATTCAAACTCTGGTTTAGCCATGATTCAAACTCTGGTTTAGCCATGATTCAGACTCTGGTTTAGCCATGATTCAGACTCTGGTTTAGCCATGATTCAAACTCTGCTTTAGCCATGATTCAGACGCTGGTTTAGCCATGATTCAGACTCTGGTTTAGCCAAGATTCAAACTCTAGTTTAGCCATGATTCAAGATCTGGTTTAGCCATGATTCAAACTCTGGTTTAGCCATGATTCAAACTCTGGTTTAGCCATGATTCAAACTCTGGTTAAGCCATGATTCAGACTCTGGTTTAGCCATGATTCAAACTCTGCTTTAGCCATGATTCAGACGCTGGTTTAGCCATGATTCAGACTCTGGTTTAGCCATGATTCAAACTCTAGTTTAGCCATGATTCAAGATCTGGTTTAGCCATGATTCAAACTCTGGTTTAGCCATGATTCAAACTCTGGTTTAGCCATGATTCAAACTCTGGTTAAGCCATGATTCAGACTCTGGTTTAGCCATGATTCAAACTCTGCTTTAGCCATGATTCAGACGCTGGTTTAGCCATGATTCAGACTCTGGTTTAGCCATGATTCAAACTCTAGTTTAGCCATGATTCAAGATCTGGTTTAGCCATGATTCAAACTCTGGTGTAGCCATTATTCAAACTCTGGTTTAGCCATGATTCAAACTCTAGTTTAGCCATGCTGATGATGATGGTTTAGCCATGATTCAAACTCTAGTTTAGCCATGCTGATGATGATGGTTTAGCCATGATTTAGTCTCTGGTTTAGCCATGATTCAAACTCTGGTTTAGCCATGATTCAGACGCTGGTTTAGCCATGATTCAAACTCTGGTGTTGCCAATATTCAAACTCTGGTTTAGCCATGATTCAAACTCTGGTTAAGCCATGATTCAGACGCTGGTTTAGCCATGATTCAGACGCTGGTTTAGCCAAGATTCAAACTCTGGTTTAGCCATGATTCAGACTCTGGTTTAGCCATGATTCAGACTCTAGTTTAGCCATGATTCAGACTCTGGTTTAGCCATGATTCAGACTCTGGTTTAGCCATGATTCAGACGCTGGTTTAGCCATGATTCAGACTCTGGTTTAGCCATGATTCAAACTCTGGTTTAGCAATGATTCAGACTATGGTTTAGCCATGATTCAGACTCTAGGTTAGCCATGATTCAAACTCTGGTTTAGCCATGATTCAGACTCTGGTTTAGCCATGACTCAAACTCTGGTTTAGCCATGATTCAAACTCTGGTTTAGCCATGATTCAAACTCTGGTTTAGCCATGATTCAAACTCTGGTTTAGCCATGATTCAAACTCTGGTTAAGCCATGATTCAGACTCTGGTTTAGCCATGATTCAAACTCTGCTTTAGCCATGATTCAGACGCTGGTTTAGCCATGATTCAGACTCTGGTTTAGCCATGATTCAAACTCTGGTTTAGCAATGATTCAGACTCTGGTTTAGCCATGATTCAAACTCTAGTTTAGCCATGATTCAAGATCTGGTTTAGCCATGATTCAAACTCTGGTGTAGCCATTATTCAAACTCTGGTTTAGCCATGATTCAAACTCTAGTTTAGCCATGCTGATGATGATGGTTTAGCCATGATTCAAACTCTAGTTTAGCCATGCTGATGATGATGGTTTAGCCATGATTTAGTCTCTGGTTTAGCCATGATTCAAACTCTGGTTTAGCCATGATTCAGACGCTGGTTTAGCCATGATTCAAACTCTGGTGTTGCCAATATTCAAACTCTGGTTTAGCCATGATTCAAACTCTGGTTAAGCCATGATTCAGACGCTGGTTTAGCCATGATTCAGACGCTGGTTTAGCCATGATTCAAACTCTGGTTTAGCCATGATTCAGACTCTGGTTTAGCCATGATTCAGACTCTAGTTTAGCCATGATTCAGACTCTGGTTTAGCCATGATTCAGACTCTGGTTTAGCCATGATTCAGACGCTGGTTTAGCCATGATTCAGACTCTGGTTTAGCCATGATTCAAACTCTGGTTTAGCAATGATTCAGACTATGGTTTAGCCATGATTCAGACTCTAGGTTAGCCATGATTCAAACTCTGGTTTAGCCATGATTCAGACTCTGGTTTAGCCATGACTCAAACTCTGGTTTAGCCATGATTCAAACTCTGGTTTAGCCATGATTCAAACTCTGGTTTAGCCATGATTCAAACTCTGGTTTAGCCATGATTCAAACTCTGGTTAAGCCATGATTCAGACTCTGGTTTAGCCATGATTCAAACTCTGCTTTAGCCATGATTCAGACGCTGGTTTAGCCATGATTCAGACTCTGGTTTAGCCATGATTCAAACTCTGGTTTAGCAATGATTCAGACTCTGGTTTAGCCATGATTCAGACGCTGGTTTAGCCATGATTCAAGCTCTATTTTTGCCATGATTCAAATTCAGGTTTGCTATGATTTATGATATTTTATTTACGAAATGAAAAAAATAAATCAAAATAATCTTCAATCACTACTGGCTGAAAATTAGTCTAAATGATTTGACGCAGTGCAGAATCGAACCCTAGCCTAGCCTAACTTATTCCTAGTGCCTAACACATCGGCTATTCCGACTGTTGGTTAGTGGGTGCAGAAATCAGCCTTATAAAATGAATTCTCAAAGTTCTGGCTTTGTACAATGAAGTAAGAAAATAGAGTACACTCAGTCTCGCGGTTGGTTGTGTACATTTATTTCCAATTTGTCTCCAGAGTGCAGGCTTCAAATTCAATCAGCTAGGGGTTGTTGCGCAATTTGACGATGCAATTCTAATTCAGTGGCAGTGAGTGGTTTGACCTTTGAATTTGACCTTTGAAAAATCATGTTTTTCGAATATTTAATCCCTTTAGCAATAAAGTTAAGCTTAATAAAAATACGTGTAAAATTGTCCCCATATTTGGCATCTTTTGGTGAAGAAATGGTGAAAATTGGTTGAGCCGTTCGGGAGAAAATCAGTTACAAGCAACCAAGCAAGCAAGCAAGCAAGCATTTCATTTTTAGTATAGTGGACTAGCAAGTTTTGCCCCCCTTCGGGGAGCAGAAATACTTTTAATTCGTCTATAATATACTTTTTAGCAGCTGAATTTACAGCTTTTTAATTCTACATTGATCCCCCAGTTGACAATGATCCCCCAGTTGACAATGATCCCCCAGTTGACAACGATCACCCAGTTGACAATGATCCCCCATTTGACAATGATCCCCCAGTTGACAATGATCCCACAGTTGACAATGATCCCCCAGTTCACAATGATCACCCAGTTGATGATGATCCCCCAGTTGATGATGATCCCCCAGTTGAAAATGATCCCCCAGTTGACAATGATCCCCCAGTTGACAATGATCCCACAGTTGACAATGATCCCCCAGTTGACAAAGATCCCCCAGTTCACAATGATCACCCAGTTGATGATGATCCCCCAGTTGATGATGATCCCCCAGTTGAAAATGATCCCCCAGTTGACAATGATCCCCCAGTTGACAATGATCCCCCAGTTGACAATGATCCCCCAGTTAACAAAGATCCCCCAGTTGACAATGATCCCCCAGTTGACAATGATCCCCCAGTTGACAATGATCCCCCAGTTGATGATGATCCCCCAGTTGAAAATGATCCCCCAGTTGACAATGATCCCCCAGTTGAGAATGATCCCCCAGTTGACAATGATCCCCCAGTTGATGAAGTCTCCCCATTGATGATGATCCCTAGTTAACAATGTTCCTCCAGTTGACAATGTTCCCCCAGTTGACAATGATCCCCCAGTTGACAATGATCCACCAGTTGACAATGATCCCGCCGGTTGACAATGATCCCACAGTTGACAACGATCCCCCAGTTGACAATGATCCCCCAGTTGACAATGATCCCACAGTGGACAATGATCCCCCAGTTGACAAAGATCCCCCAGTTCCCAATGATCACCCAGTTGATGATGATCCCCCAGTTGATGATGATCCCCCAGTTGAAAATGATCCCCCAGTTGACAATGATCCCCCAGTTGACAAAGATCCCCCAGTTCACAATTATCACCCAGTTGATGATGATCCCCCAGTTGACAATGATCCCCCAGTTGACAATGATCCCCCAGTTGACAATGATCCCCCAGTTAACAAAGATCCCCCAGTTCACAATGATCCCCCAGTTGATGAAGTCTCCCCATTGATGATGATCCCCAGTTAACAATGTTCCTCCAGTTGACAATGTTCCCCCAGTTGACAACGATCCCCCAGTTGATGATGATCACCCAGTTGACAATGATCCCCCAGTTGACAATGATCCCCCAGTTGACAATGATCCCCCAGTTGACAATGATCCCCCATTTGACAATGATCACCCAGTTGACAATGATCCCCCAGTTGACAATGATCCCCCAGTTGACAATGATCCCCCAGTTGACAATGATCCCGCCGGTTGACAATGATCCCACAGTTGACAATGAACCCCCAGTTGACAATGATCCCCCAGTTGATGATGATCCCCCAGTTGACAATGATCCCCCAGTTGACAATGATCCCCCAGTTGACAATGAACCCCCAGTTGACAACGATCCCCCAGTTGACAATGATCCCCCAGTTGACAATGATCCCCCAGTTGACAATGATCCCACAGTATACAATGATCCCCCAGTTGACAAAGATCCCCCAGTTCACAATGATCCCCCAGTTGACAAAGATCCCCCAGTTCTCAATGATCCCCCAGTTGATGATGATCCCCAGTTGATGACGATTCCCCAGTTGACAACTATCCCCCAGTTGACCATTACCCCCCAGTTGACAATGATCTCTCAGTTCACAATGATCCCCCAGTTGACAATGATCCCCCAGTTGACAATGAACCCCCAGTTGACAATGAACCCCCAGTTGACAAAGATCCCCCAGTTGACAATGATCCCCCATTTGACAATGATCCCCCAGTTGACAATGATCCCCCAGTTGACAATGATCCCCCAGTTGACAATGATCCCCCAGTTGACAATGATCCCCCAGTTGACAATGATCCCCCAGTCGACAATTATCCCCCAGTTTACCATGATCCCCCAGTTCACCATGATCCCCATTTTGATGATGACTCCCCAGTTGACGTTGATTTTTCAAACGCTGGGTTAGCCAAGATTCAAACTCAGGTTTCGCCATGTTTTAAACCCTGGTGGGCTATGATTCAAACTCTCGTTTTGCCATGATTCAAACTCTGGTTTAGCCAAGATTCAAACTCTGGTTGGCTATGATTCAAACTCTGGTTTAGCCATGATTCAAACGCTGGGTTAGCCATGATTGAAACTCGGTTTTTGCCATGATTCAAACTCTGGTTTAGCCAAGATTCAAACTCTGGTTGGCTATGATTCAAACTCTGGTTTAGCCATGATTCAGACTCTGGTTTAGCCATGATTCAAACTCTGGTTTAGCCATGATTCAGACTCTGGTTTAGCCATGATTCAAACTCTGGTGTAGCCATTATTCAAACTCTGGTTTAGCCATGATTCAAACTCTAGTTTAGCCATGCTGATGATGATGGTTTAGCCATGATTCAAACTCTGGTTTAGCCATGATTTAGTCTCTGGTTTAGCCATGATTCAAACTCTAGTTTAGCCATGCTGATGATGATGGTTTAGCCATGATTCAAACGCTGGTTCAGCCATGATTTAGTCTCTGGTTTAGCCATGATTCAAACTCTGGTTTAGCCATGATTCAGACGCTGGTTTAGCCATGATTGAAACTCTGGTTTAGCCATGATTCAGACGCTGGTTTAGCCATGATTGAAACTCTGGTTTAGCCATGATTCAGACTCTGGTTTAGCCATGATTCAGACGCTGGTTTAGCCATGATTCGGACGCTGGTTTAGCCATGATTGAAACTCTGGTTTTGCCATGATTCAGACTCTGGTTTAGCCATGATTCACACTCTGGTTTAGCCATGGTTCAAACTCTGGTTTAGCCATGATTCAGACTCTAGTTTAGCCATGATTCAGACTCTGGTTTAGCCATGATTCAGACTCTATTTTAGCCATGATTCAGACTCTAGTTTAGCCACGATTCAGACTCTGGTTTAGCCATGATTCAAACTCTATTTTTGCAATGATTCAAACTCAGGTGTGCTATGATTTATGATATTTTATTTACGAAATGAAAAAAATAAATTAAAATAGTCTTCAATCACTACTGGCTGAAAATTAGTCTAAAATGATTTGACGCAGTGCAGAATCGAACCCTAGCCTAGCCTATAACCTATTCCTAGTGCCTACACATCGGCTATTCCGACTGTTGGTTAGTGGGTGCAAAAATCAGCCTTATAAAATGAATTCTCAAAGTTCTGGCTTTGTACAATGAAGTGAGAAAATAGAGTACACTCAGTCTCGCGGTTGGTTGTGTACATTTATTTCCAATTTGTCTCCAGAGTGCAGGCTTTAAATTCAATCAGCTAGGGGTTGTTGCGCAATTTGACGATGCAATTCTAATTCAGTGGCAGTGAGTGAAATTCTCAATAGTCTAAGATGGTTTGACCTTTGAAAAAATCATGTTTTTCGAATATTTAATCCTCTTAGCAATAAAGTTCAGCTTAATAAAAATACGTGTAAAATTGTCCCCATATTTGGCATCTTTTGGTGAAGAAATGGTGAAAATCGGTTGAGCCGTTCGGGAGAAAATCAATTACAAGCAAGCAACCAACCAACCAACCAACCATTTCATTTTTAGTATAGTGGACTAGCAAGTTTTGCCCCCCTTCGGGGAGCAGAAATACTTTTAATTCGTCTAGTATATACTTTTTAGCAGCTGAATTTACAGCTTTTTAAAGCTACAATGAACCCCCAGTTGACAATGATCCCCCAGTTGACAATGATCCCCCAGTTGACAATGAAACCCCAGTTAACAATGAACCCCCAGTTGACAACGATCCCCCAGTTGACAATGATCCCCCATTTGACAATGATCCCCCAGTTGACAATGATCCCACAGTTGACAATGATCCCCCAGTTGACAAAGATCCCCCAGTTCACAATGATCACCCAGTTGATGATGATCCCCCAGTTGATGATGATCCCCCAGTTGAAAATGATCCCCCAGTTGACAATGATCCCCCAGTTGACAATGATCCCACAGTTGACAATGATCCCCCAGTTGACAAAGATCCCCCAGTTCACAATGATCACCCAGTTGATGATGATCCCCCAGTTGATGATGATCCCCCAGTTGAAAATGATCCCCCAGTTGACAATGATCCCCCAGTTGACAATGATCCCCCAGTTGACAATGATCCCCCAGTTAACAAAGATCCCCCAGTTCACAATGATCCCCCAGTTGATGAAGTCTCCCCATTGATGATGATCCCCCAGTTGAAAATGATCCCCCAGTTGACAATGATCCCCCAGTTGACAATGATCCCCCAGTTGACAATGATCCCCCAGTTAACAAAGATCCCCCAGTTCACAATGATCCCCCAGTTGATGAAGTCTCCCCATTGATGATGATCCCCAGTTAACAATGTTCCCCCAGTTGACAATGATCCCCCAGTTGATGATGATCACCCAGTTGACAATGATCCCCCAGTTGACAATGATCCCCCAGTTGACAATGATCCCCCAGTTGACAATGATCCCCCAGTTGATGATGATCCCCCAGTTGACAATGATCCCCCAGTTGAGAATGATCCCTCAGTTGACAATGATCCCCCAGTTAACAAAGATCCCGCCGGTTGACAATGATCCCACAGTTGACAATGAACCCCCAGTTGACAATGATCCCCCAGTTGATGATGATCCCCCAGTTGACAATGATCCCCCAGTTGACAATGATCCCCCAGTTGACAATGAACCCCCAGTTGACAACGATCCCCCAGTTGACAATGATCCCCCAGTTGACAATGATCCCCCAGTTGACAATGATCCCCCAGTTAACAAAGATCCCCCAGTTCACAATGATCCCCCAGTTGACAATGAACCCCCAGTTGACAATGAACCCCCAGTTGACAAAGATCCCCCAGTTGACAATGATCCCCCATTTGACAATGATCCCCCAGTTGACAATGATCCCCCAGTTGACAATGATCCCCCAGTTGACAATGATCCCCCAGTTGACAATGATCCCCCAGTCGACAATTATCCCCCAGTTTACCATGATCCCCCAGTTCACCATGATCCCCATTTTGATGATGACTCCCCAGTTGACGTTGATTTTTCAAACGCTGGGTTAGCCAAGATTCAAACTCAGGTTTCGCCATGTTTTAAACCCTGGTGGGCTATGATTCAAACTCTCGTTTTGCCATGATTCAGACTCTGGTTTAGCCAAGATTCAAACTCTGGTTGGCTATGATTCAAACTCTGGTTTAGCCATGATTCAAGCGCTGGGTTAGCCATGATTGAAACTTGGTTTTTGCCATGATTCAAACTCTGGTTTAGCCATGATTCAAACGCTGGGTTAGCCATGATTGAAACTCTGGTTTAGCCAAGATTCAAACTCTGGTTGGCTATGATTCAAAGTCTGGTTTAGCCATGATTCAAACTCTGGTTTAGCCATGATTCAGACTCTGGTTTAGCCATGATTCAAACTCTGGTGTAGCCATTATTCAAACTCTGGTTTAGCCATGATTCAAACTCTAGTTTAGCCATGCTGATGATGATGGTTTAGCCATGATTCAAACTCTAGTTTAGCCATGCTGATGATGATGGTTTAGCCATGATTTAGTCTCTGGTATAGCCATGATTCAGACGCTGGTTTAGCCATGATTCAAACTCTGGTGTAGCCAATATTCAAACTCTGGTTTAGCCATGATTCAAACTCTGGTTTAGCCATGATTCAGACTCTGGTTTAGCCATGATTCAGACGCTGGTTTAGCCATGATTGAAACTCTGGTTTAGCCATGATTCAGACTCTGGTTTAGCCATGATTCAGACTCTGGTTAAGCCATGATTCAGACTCTGGTTTAGCCATGATTCAAACTCTGCTTTAGCCATGACTCAAACTCTGGTTTAGCCATGATTCGGACTCTGGTTTAGCCATGATTCAAACTCTGCTTTAGCCATGATTCAAACTCTGGTTTAGCCATGATTCAAACTCTGCTTTAGCCATGATTCAAACTCTGCTTTAGCCATGATTCAGACGCTGGTTTAGGCATGATTCAAACTCTGGTTTAGCCATGATTCAGACGCTGGTTTAGCCATGCTGATGATGATGGTTTAGCCATGATTCAGACTCTGGTTTAGCCATGATTCAGACTCTGGTTTAGCCATGACTCAAACTCTGGTTTAGCCATGATTCAGACGCTGGTTTAGCCATGATTGAAACTCTGGTTTAGCCATGCTGATGATGATGGTTTAGCCATGATTCAGACTCTGGTTTAGCCATGATTCAAACTCTGGTGTAGCCAATATTCAAACTCTGGTTTAGCCATGATTCAAACTCTAGTTTAGCCATGATTCAAGATCTGGTTTAGCCATGATTCAGACGCTGGTTTAGCCATGCTGATGATGATGGTTTAGCCATGATTCAAACTCTGGTTTAGCCATGATTCAAACGATGGTTTAGCCATGATTTAAACGATGGTTTAGCGATGATTCAAACGATGGTTTAGCCATGATTCAAACGATGGTTTAGCCATGATTCAAACTCTGGTTTTGCCATGATTCAAACGATGGTTTAGCCATGATTTAAACGATGGTTTAGCCATGATTTAAACGATGGTTTAGCCATGATTCAAACGATGGTTTAGCCATGATTTAAACGACGGTTTAGCCATGATTCAAACGATGGTTTAGCCATGATTCAAACGATGGTTTAGCCATGATTCAAACGATGGTTTTGCCATGATTCAAACTCTGGTTTAGCCATGATTCAAACTCTGGTTTAGCCATGATTCAAACGATGGTTTAGCAATGATTCAAACGATGGTTTAGCCATGATTCAAACGATGGTTTAGCCATGATTCAAACAATTGTTTAGCCATGATTCAAGATCTGGTTTAGCCATGATTTAAACTCTGGTTTAGCCATGATTCAAGCTCTGGTTTTGCCATGATCCAAACTCTGGTTTAGCCATGATTTAAACGATGGTTTAGCCATGATTCAAACGATGGTTTAGCCATGATTCAAACGATGGTTTAGCCATGATTCAAACTCTGGTTTTGCCATGATTCAAACGATGGTTTAGCCATGATTCAAACTCTGGTTTAGCCATGATTCAAACTCTAGTTTAGCCATGATTCAAGATCTGGTTTAGCCATGATTCAAACTCTGGTGTAGCCATTATTCAAACTCTGGTTTAGCCATGATTCAAACTCTAGTTTAGCCATGCTGATGATGATGGTTTAGCCATGATTCAAACTCTAGTTTAGCCATGCTGATGATGATGGTTTAGCCATGATTTAGTCTCTGGTTTAGCCATGATTCAAACTCTGGTTTAGCCATGATTCAGACGCTGGTTTAGCCATGATTCAAACTCTGGTGTTGCCAATATTCAAACTCTGGTTTAGCCATGATTCAAACTCTGGTTAAGCCATGATTCAGACGCTGGTTTAGCCATGATTCAGACGCTGGTTTAGCCATGATTCAAACTCTGGTTTAGCCATGATTCAGACTCTGGTTTAGCCATGATTCAGACTCTAGTTTAGCCATGATTCAGACTCTGGTTTAGCCATGATTCAGACTCTGGTTTAGCCATGATTCAGACGCTGGTTTAGCCATGATTCAGACTCTGGTTTAGCCATGATTCAAACTCTGGTTTAGCAATGATTCAGACTATGGTTTAGCCATGATTCAGACTCTAGGTTAGCCATGATTCAAACTCTGGTTTAGCCATGATTCAGACTCTGGTTTAGCCATGACTCAAACTCTGGTTTAGCCATGATTCAAACTCTGGTTTAGCCATGATTCAAACTCTGGTTTAGCCATGATTCAAACTCTGGTTTAGCCATGATTCAAACTCTGGTTAAGCCATGATTCAGACTCTGGTTTAGCCATGATTCAAACTCTGCTTTAGCCATGATTCAGACGCTGGTTTAGCCATGATTCAGACTCTGGTTTAGCCATGATTCAAACTCTGGTTTAGCAATGATTCAGACTCTGGTTTAGCCATGATTCAGACGCTGGTTTAGCCATGATTCAAGCTCTATTTTTGCCATGATTCAAATTCAGGTTTGCTATGATTTATGATATTTTATTTACGAAATGAAAAAAATAAATCAAAATAATCTTCAATCACTACTGGCTGAAAATTAGTCTAAATGATTTGACGCAGTGCAGAATCGAACCCTAGCCTAGCCTAACTTATTCCTAGTGCCTAACACATCGGCTATTCCGACTGTTGGTTAGTGGGTGCAGAAATCAGCCTTATAAAATGAATTCTCAAAGTTCTGGCTTTGTACAATGAAGTAAGAAAATAGAGTACACTCAGTCTCGCGGTTGGTTGTGTACATTTATTTCCAATTTGTCTCCAGAGTGCAGGCTTCAAATTCAATCAGCTAGGGGTTGTTGCGCAATTTGACGATGCAATTCTAATTCAGTGGCAGTGAGTGGTTTGACCTTTGAATTTGACCTTTGAAAAATCATGTTTTTCGAATATTTAATCCCTTTAGCAATAAAGTTAAGCTTAATAAAAATACGTGTAAAATTGTCCCCATATTTGGCATCTTTTGGTGAAGAAATGGTGAAAATTGGTTGAGCCGTTCGGGAGAAAATCAGTTACAAGCAACCAAGCAAGCAAGCAAGCAAGCATTTCATTTTTAGTATAGTGGACTAGCAAGTTTTGCCCCCCTTCGGGGAGCAGAAATACTTTTAATTCGTCTATAATATACTTTTTAGCAGCTGAATTTACAGCTTTTTAATTCTACATTGATCCCCCAGTTGACAATGATCCCCCAGTTGACAATGATCCCCCAGTTGACAACGATCACCCAGTTGACAATGATCCCCCATTTGACAATGATCCCCCAGTTGACAATGATCCCACAGTTGACAATGATCCCCCAGTTCACAATGATCACCCAGTTGATGATGATCCCCCAGTTGATGATGATCCCCCAGTTGAAAATGATCCCCCAGTTGACAATGATCCCCCAGTTGACAATGATCCCACAGTTGACAATGATCCCCCAGTTGACAAAGATCCCCCAGTTCACAATGATCACCCAGTTGATGATGATCCCCCAGTTGATGATGATCCCCCAGTTGAAAATGATCCCCCAGTTGACAATGATCCCCCAGTTGACAATGATCCCCCAGTTGACAATGATCCCCCAGTTAACAAAGATCCCCCAGTTGACAATGATCCCCCAGTTGACAATGATCCCCCAGTTGACAATGATCCCCCAGTTGATGATGATCCCCCAGTTGAAAATGATCCCCCAGTTGACAATGATCCCCCAGTTGAGAATGATCCCCCAGTTGACAATGATCCCCCAGTTGATGAAGTCTCCCCATTGATGATGATCCCTAGTTAACAATGTTCCTCCAGTTGACAATGTTCCCCCAGTTGACAATGATCCCCCAGTTGACAATGATCCACCAGTTGACAATGATCCCGCCGGTTGACAATGATCCCACAGTTGACAACGATCCCCCAGTTGACAATGATCCCCCAGTTGACAATGATCCCACAGTGGACAATGATCCCCCAGTTGACAAAGATCCCCCAGTTCCCAATGATCACCCAGTTGATGATGATCCCCCAGTTGATGATGATCCCCCAGTTGAAAATGATCCCCCAGTTGACAATGATCCCCCAGTTGACAAAGATCCCCCAGTTCACAATTATCACCCAGTTGATGATGATCCCCCAGTTGACAATGATCCCCCAGTTGACAATGATCCCCCAGTTGACAATGATCCCCCAGTTAACAAAGATCCCCCAGTTCACAATGATCCCCCAGTTGATGAAGTCTCCCCATTGATGATGATCCCCAGTTAACAATGTTCCTCCAGTTGACAATGTTCCCCCAGTTGACAACGATCCCCCAGTTGATGATGATCACCCAGTTGACAATGATCCCCCAGTTGACAATGATCCCCCAGTTGACAATGATCCCCCAGTTGACAATGATCCCCCATTTGACAATGATCACCCAGTTGACAATGATCCCCCAGTTGACAATGATCCCCCAGTTGACAATGATCCCCCAGTTGACAATGATCCCGCCGGTTGACAATGATCCCACAGTTGACAATGAACCCCCAGTTGACAATGATCCCCCAGTTGATGATGATCCCCCAGTTGACAATGATCCCCCAGTTGACAATGATCCCCCAGTTGACAATGAACCCCCAGTTGACAACGATCCCCCAGTTGACAATGATCCCCCAGTTGACAATGATCCCCCAGTTGACAATGATCCCACAGTATACAATGATCCCCCAGTTGACAAAGATCCCCCAGTTCACAATGATCCCCCAGTTGACAAAGATCCCCCAGTTCTCAATGATCCCCCAGTTGATGATGATCCCCAGTTGATGACGATTCCCCAGTTGACAACTATCCCCCAGTTGACCATTACCCCCCAGTTGACAATGATCTCTCAGTTCACAATGATCCCCCAGTTGACAATGATCCCCCAGTTGACAATGAACCCCCAGTTGACAATGAACCCCCAGTTGACAAAGATCCCCCAGTTGACAATGATCCCCCATTTGACAATGATCCCCCAGTTGACAATGATCCCCCAGTTGACAATGATCCCCCAGTTGACAATGATCCCCCAGTTGACAATGATCCCCCAGTTGACAATGATCCCCCAGTCGACAATTATCCCCCAGTTTACCATGATCCCCCAGTTCACCATGATCCCCATTTTGATGATGACTCCCCAGTTGACGTTGATTTTTCAAACGCTGGGTTAGCCAAGATTCAAACTCAGGTTTCGCCATGTTTTAAACCCTGGTGGGCTATGATTCAAACTCTCGTTTTGCCATGATTCAAACTCTGGTTTAGCCAAGATTCAAACTCTGGTTGGCTATGATTCAAACTCTGGTTTAGCCATGATTCAAACGCTGGGTTAGCCATGATTGAAACTCGGTTTTTGCCATGATTCAAACTCTGGTTTAGCCAAGATTCAAACTCTGGTTGGCTATGATTCAAACTCTGGTTTAGCCATGATTCAGACTCTGGTTTAGCCATGATTCAAACTCTGGTTTAGCCATGATTCAGACTCTGGTTTAGCCATGATTCAAACTCTGGTGTAGCCATTATTCAAACTCTGGTTTAGCCATGATTCAAACTCTAGTTTAGCCATGCTGATGATGATGGTTTAGCCATGATTCAAACTCTGGTTTAGCCATGATTTAGTCTCTGGTTTAGCCATGATTCAAACTCTAGTTTAGCCATGCTGATGATGATGGTTTAGCCATGATTCAAACGCTGGTTCAGCCATGATTTAGTCTCTGGTTTAGCCATGATTCAAACTCTGGTTTAGCCATGATTCAGACGCTGGTTTAGCCATGATTGAAACTCTGGTTTAGCCATGATTCAGACGCTGGTTTAGCCATGATTGAAACTCTGGTTTAGCCATGATTCAGACTCTGGTTTAGCCATGATTCAGACGCTGGTTTAGCCATGATTCGGACGCTGGTTTAGCCATGATTGAAACTCTGGTTTTGCCATGATTCAGACTCTGGTTTAGCCATGATTCACACTCTGGTTTAGCCATGGTTCAAACTCTGGTTTAGCCATGATTCAGACTCTAGTTTAGCCATGATTCAGACTCTGGTTTAGCCATGATTCAGACTCTATTTTAGCCATGATTCAGACTCTAGTTTAGCCACGATTCAGACTCTGGTTTAGCCATGATTCAAACTCTATTTTTGCAATGATTCAAACTCAGGTGTGCTATGATTTATGATATTTTATTTACGAAATGAAAAAAATAAATTAAAATAGTCTTCAATCACTACTGGCTGAAAATTAGTCTAAAATGATTTGACGCAGTGCAGAATCGAACCCTAGCCTAGCCTATAACCTATTCCTAGTGCCTACACATCGGCTATTCCGACTGTTGGTTAGTGGGTGCAAAAATCAGCCTTATAAAATGAATTCTCAAAGTTCTGGCTTTGTACAATGAAGTGAGAAAATAGAGTACACTCAGTCTCGCGGTTGGTTGTGTACATTTATTTCCAATTTGTCTCCAGAGTGCAGGCTTTAAATTCAATCAGCTAGGGGTTGTTGCGCAATTTGACGATGCAATTCTAATTCAGTGGCAGTGAGTGAAATTCTCAATAGTCTAAGATGGTTTGACCTTTGAAAAAATCATGTTTTTCGAATATTTAATCCTCTTAGCAATAAAGTTCAGCTTAATAAAAATACGTGTAAAATTGTCCCCATATTTGGCATCTTTTGGTGAAGAAATGGTGAAAATCGGTTGAGCCGTTCGGGAGAAAATCAATTACAAGCAAGCAACCAACCAACCAACCAACCATTTCATTTTTAGTATAGTGGACTAGCAAGTTTTGCCCCCCTTCGGGGAGCAGAAATACTTTTAATTCGTCTAGTATATACTTTTTAGCAGCTGAATTTACAGCTTTTTAAAGCTACAATGAACCCCCAGTTGACAATGATCCCCCAGTTGACAATGATCCCCCAGTTGACAATGAAACCCCAGTTAACAATGAACCCCCAGTTGACAACGATCCCCCAGTTGACAATGATCCCCCATTTGACAATGATCCCCCAGTTGACAATGATCCCACAGTTGACAATGATCCCCCAGTTGACAAAGATCCCCCAGTTCACAATGATCACCCAGTTGATGATGATCCCCCAGTTGATGATGATCCCCCAGTTGAAAATGATCCCCCAGTTGACAATGATCCCCCAGTTGACAATGATCCCACAGTTGACAATGATCCCCCAGTTGACAAAGATCCCCCAGTTCACAATGATCACCCAGTTGATGATGATCCCCCAGTTGATGATGATCCCCCAGTTGAAAATGATCCCCCAGTTGACAATGATCCCCCAGTTGACAATGATCCCCCAGTTGACAATGATCCCCCAGTTAACAAAGATCCCCCAGTTCACAATGATCCCCCAGTTGATGAAGTCTCCCCATTGATGATGATCCCCCAGTTGAAAATGATCCCCCAGTTGACAATGATCCCCCAGTTGACAATGATCCCCCAGTTGACAATGATCCCCCAGTTAACAAAGATCCCCCAGTTCACAATGATCCCCCAGTTGATGAAGTCTCCCCATTGATGATGATCCCCAGTTAACAATGTTCCCCCAGTTGACAATGATCCCCCAGTTGATGATGATCACCCAGTTGACAATGATCCCCCAGTTGACAATGATCCCCCAGTTGACAATGATCCCCCAGTTGACAATGATCCCCCAGTTGATGATGATCCCCCAGTTGACAATGATCCCCCAGTTGAGAATGATCCCTCAGTTGACAATGATCCCCCAGTTAACAAAGATCCCGCCGGTTGACAATGATCCCACAGTTGACAATGAACCCCCAGTTGACAATGATCCCCCAGTTGATGATGATCCCCCAGTTGACAATGATCCCCCAGTTGACAATGATCCCCCAGTTGACAATGAACCCCCAGTTGACAACGATCCCCCAGTTGACAATGATCCCCCAGTTGACAATGATCCCCCAGTTGACAATGATCCCCCAGTTAACAAAGATCCCCCAGTTCACAATGATCCCCCAGTTGACAATGAACCCCCAGTTGACAATGAACCCCCAGTTGACAAAGATCCCCCAGTTGACAATGATCCCCCATTTGACAATGATCCCCCAGTTGACAATGATCCCCCAGTTGACAATGATCCCCCAGTTGACAATGATCCCCCAGTTGACAATGATCCCCCAGTCGACAATTATCCCCCAGTTTACCATGATCCCCCAGTTCACCATGATCCCCATTTTGATGATGACTCCCCAGTTGACGTTGATTTTTCAAACGCTGGGTTAGCCAAGATTCAAACTCAGGTTTCGCCATGTTTTAAACCCTGGTGGGCTATGATTCAAACTCTCGTTTTGCCATGATTCAGACTCTGGTTTAGCCAAGATTCAAACTCTGGTTGGCTATGATTCAAACTCTGGTTTAGCCATGATTCAAGCGCTGGGTTAGCCATGATTGAAACTTGGTTTTTGCCATGATTCAAACTCTGGTTTAGCCATGATTCAAACGCTGGGTTAGCCATGATTGAAACTCTGGTTTAGCCAAGATTCAAACTCTGGTTGGCTATGATTCAAAGTCTGGTTTAGCCATGATTCAAACTCTGGTTTAGCCATGATTCAGACTCTGGTTTAGCCATGATTCAAACTCTGGTGTAGCCATTATTCAAACTCTGGTTTAGCCATGATTCAAACTCTAGTTTAGCCATGCTGATGATGATGGTTTAGCCATGATTCAAACTCTAGTTTAGCCATGCTGATGATGATGGTTTAGCCATGATTTAGTCTCTGGTATAGCCATGATTCAGACGCTGGTTTAGCCATGATTCAAACTCTGGTGTAGCCAATATTCAAACTCTGGTTTAGCCATGATTCAAACTCTGGTTTAGCCATGATTCAGACTCTGGTTTAGCCATGATTCAGACGCTGGTTTAGCCATGATTGAAACTCTGGTTTAGCCATGATTCAGACTCTGGTTTAGCCATGATTCAGACTCTGGTTAAGCCATGATTCAGACTCTGGTTTAGCCATGATTCAAACTCTGCTTTAGCCATGACTCAAACTCTGGTTTAGCCATGATTCGGACTCTGGTTTAGCCATGATTCAAACTCTGCTTTAGCCATGATTCAAACTCTGGTTTAGCCATGATTCAAACTCTGCTTTAGCCATGATTCAAACTCTGCTTTAGCCATGATTCAGACGCTGGTTTAGGCATGATTCAAACTCTGGTTTAGCCATGATTCAGACGCTGGTTTAGCCATGCTGATGATGATGGTTTAGCCATGATTCAGACTCTGGTTTAGCCATGATTCAGACTCTGGTTTAGCCATGACTCAAACTCTGGTTTAGCCATGATTCAGACGCTGGTTTAGCCATGATTGAAACTCTGGTTTAGCCATGCTGATGATGATGGTTTAGCCATGATTCAGACTCTGGTTTAGCCATGATTCAAACTCTGGTGTAGCCAATATTCAAACTCTGGTTTAGCCATGATTCAAACTCTAGTTTAGCCATGATTCAAGATCTGGTTTAGCCATGATTCAGACGCTGGTTTAGCCATGCTGATGATGATGGTTTAGCCATGATTCAAACTCTGGTTTAGCCATGATTCAAACGATGGTTTAGCCATGATTTAAACGATGGTTTAGCGATGATTCAAACGATGGTTTAGCCATGATTCAAACGATGGTTTAGCCATGATTCAAACTCTGGTTTTGCCATGATTCAAACGATGGTTTAGCCATGATTTAAACGATGGTTTAGCCATGATTTAAACGATGGTTTAGCCATGATTCAAACGATGGTTTAGCCATGATTTAAACGACGGTTTAGCCATGATTCAAACGATGGTTTAGCCATGATTCAAACGATGGTTTAGCCATGATTCAAACGATGGTTTTGCCATGATTCAAACTCTGGTTTAGCCATGATTCAAACTCTGGTTTAGCCATGATTCAAACGATGGTTTAGCAATGATTCAAACGATGGTTTAGCCATGATTCAAACGATGGTTTAGCCATGATTCAAACAATTGTTTAGCCATGATTCAAGATCTGGTTTAGCCATGATTTAAACTCTGGTTTAGCCATGATTCAAGCTCTGGTTTTGCCATGATCCAAACTCTGGTTTAGCCATGATTTAAACGATGGTTTAGCCATGATTCAAACGATGGTTTAGCCATGATTCAAACGATGGTTTAGCCATGATTCAAACTCTGGTTTTGCCATGATTCAAACGATGGTTTAGCCATGATTCAAACTCTGGTTTAGCCATGATTCAAACTCTAGTTTAGCCATGATTCAAGATCTGGTTTAGCCATGATTCAAACTCTGGTGTAGCCATTATTCAAACTCTGGTTTAGCCATGATTCAAACTCTAGTTTAGCCATGCTGATGATGATGGTTTAGCCATGATTCAAACTCTAGTTTAGCCATGCTGATGATGATGGTTTAGCCATGATTTAGTCTCTGGTTTAGCCATGATTCAAACTCTGGTTTAGCCATGATTCAGACGCTGGTTTAGCCATGATTCAAACTCTGGTGTTGCCAATATTCAAACTCTGGTTTAGCCATGATTCAAACTCTGGTTAAGCCATGATTCAGACGCTGGTTTAGCCATGATTCAGACGCTGGTTTAGCCATGATTCAAACTCTGGTTTAGCCATGATTCAGACTCTGGTTTAGCCATGATTCAGACTCTAGTTTAGCCATGATTCAGACTCTGGTTTAGCCATGATTCAGACTCTGGTTTAGCCATGATTCAGACGCTGGTTTAGCCATGATTCAGACTCTGGTTTAGCCATGATTCAAACTCTGGTTTAGCAATGATTCAGACTATGGTTTAGCCATGATTCAGACTCTAGGTTAGCCATGATTCAAACTCTGGTTTAGCCATGATTCAGACTCTGGTTTAGCCATGACTCAAACTCTGGTTTAGCCATGATTCAAACTCTGGTTTAGCCATGATTCAAACTCTGGTTTAGCCATGATTCAAACTCTGGTTTAGCCATGATTCAAACTCTGGTTAAGCCATGATTCAGACTCTGGTTTAGCCATGATTCAAACTCTGCTTTAGCCATGATTCAGACGCTGGTTTAGCCATGATTCAGACTCTGGTTTAGCCATGATTCAAACTCTGGTTTAGCAATGATTCAGACTCTGGTTTAGCCATGATTCAGACGCTGGTTTAGCCATGATTCAAGCTCTATTTTTGCCATGATTCAAATTCAGGTTTGCTATGATTTATGATATTTTATTTACGAAATGAAAAAAATAAATCAAAATAATCTTCAATCACTACTGGCTGAAAATTAGTCTAAATGATTTGACGCAGTGCAGAATCGAACCCTAGCCTAGCCTAACTTATTCCTAGTGCCTAACACATCGGCTATTCCGACTGTTGGTTAGTGGGTGCAGAAATCAGCCTTATAAAATGAATTCTCAAAGTTCTGGCTTTGTACAATGAAGTAAGAAAATAGAGTACACTCAGTCTCGCGGTTGGTTGTGTACATTTATTTCCAATTTGTCTCCAGAGTGCAGGCTTCAAATTCAATCAGCTAGGGGTTGTTGCGCAATTTGACGATGCAATTCTAATTCAGTGGCAGTGAGTGGTTTGACCTTTGAATTTGACCTTTGAAAAATCATGTTTTTCGAATATTTAATCCCTTTAGCAATAAAGTTAAGCTTAATAAAAATACGTGTAAAATTGTCCCCATATTTGGCATCTTTTGGTGAAGAAATGGTGAAAATTGGTTGAGCCGTTCGGGAGAAAATCAGTTACAAGCAACCAAGCAAGCAAGCAAGCAAGCATTTCATTTTTAGTATAGTGGACTAGCAAGTTTTGCCCCCCTTCGGGGAGCAGAAATACTTTTAATTCGTCTATAATATACTTTTTAGCAGCTGAATTTACAGCTTTTTAATTCTACATTGATCCCCCAGTTGACAATGATCCCCCAGTTGACAATGATCCCCCAGTTGACAACGATCACCCAGTTGACAATGATCCCCCATTTGACAATGATCCCCCAGTTGACAATGATCCCACAGTTGACAATGATCCCCCAGTTCACAATGATCACCCAGTTGATGATGATCCCCCAGTTGATGATGATCCCCCAGTTGAAAATGATCCCCCAGTTGACAATGATCCCCCAGTTGACAATGATCCCACAGTTGACAATGATCCCCCAGTTGACAAAGATCCCCCAGTTCACAATGATCACCCAGTTGATGATGATCCCCCAGTTGATGATGATCCCCCAGTTGAAAATGATCCCCCAGTTGACAATGATCCCCCAGTTGACAATGATCCCCCAGTTGACAATGATCCCCCAGTTAACAAAGATCCCCCAGTTGACAATGATCCCCCAGTTGACAATGATCCCCCAGTTGACAATGATCCCCCAGTTGATGATGATCCCCCAGTTGAAAATGATCCCCCAGTTGACAATGATCCCCCAGTTGAGAATGATCCCCCAGTTGACAATGATCCCCCAGTTGATGAAGTCTCCCCATTGATGATGATCCCTAGTTAACAATGTTCCTCCAGTTGACAATGTTCCCCCAGTTGACAATGATCCCCCAGTTGACAATGATCCACCAGTTGACAATGATCCCGCCGGTTGACAATGATCCCACAGTTGACAACGATCCCCCAGTTGACAATGATCCCCCAGTTGACAATGATCCCACAGTGGACAATGATCCCCCAGTTGACAAAGATCCCCCAGTTCCCAATGATCACCCAGTTGATGATGATCCCCCAGTTGATGATGATCCCCCAGTTGAAAATGATCCCCCAGTTGACAATGATCCCCCAGTTGACAAAGATCCCCCAGTTCACAATTATCACCCAGTTGATGATGATCCCCCAGTTGACAATGATCCCCCAGTTGACAATGATCCCCCAGTTGACAATGATCCCCCAGTTAACAAAGATCCCCCAGTTCACAATGATCCCCCAGTTGATGAAGTCTCCCCATTGATGATGATCCCCAGTTAACAATGTTCCTCCAGTTGACAATGTTCCCCCAGTTGACAACGATCCCCCAGTTGATGATGATCACCCAGTTGACAATGATCCCCCAGTTGACAATGATCCCCCAGTTGACAATGATCCCCCAGTTGACAATGATCCCCCATTTGACAATGATCACCCAGTTGACAATGATCCCCCAGTTGACAATGATCCCCCAGTTGACAATGATCCCCCAGTTGACAATGATCCCGCCGGTTGACAATGATCCCACAGTTGACAATGAACCCCCAGTTGACAATGATCCCCCAGTTGATGATGATCCCCCAGTTGACAATGATCCCCCAGTTGACAATGATCCCCCAGTTGACAATGAACCCCCAGTTGACAACGATCCCCCAGTTGACAATGATCCCCCAGTTGACAATGATCCCCCAGTTGACAATGATCCCACAGTATACAATGATCCCCCAGTTGACAAAGATCCCCCAGTTCACAATGATCCCCCAGTTGACAAAGATCCCCCAGTTCTCAATGATCCCCCAGTTGATGATGATCCCCAGTTGATGACGATTCCCCAGTTGACAACTATCCCCCAGTTGACCATTACCCCCCAGTTGACAATGATCTCTCAGTTCACAATGATCCCCCAGTTGACAATGATCCCCCAGTTGACAATGAACCCCCAGTTGACAATGAACCCCCAGTTGACAAAGATCCCCCAGTTGACAATGATCCCCCATTTGACAATGATCCCCCAGTTGACAATGATCCCCCAGTTGACAATGATCCCCCAGTTGACAATGATCCCCCAGTTGACAATGATCCCCCAGTTGACAATGATCCCCCAGTCGACAATTATCCCCCAGTTTACCATGATCCCCCAGTTCACCATGATCCCCATTTTGATGATGACTCCCCAGTTGACGTTGATTTTTCAAACGCTGGGTTAGCCAAGATTCAAACTCAGGTTTCGCCATGTTTTAAACCCTGGTGGGCTATGATTCAAACTCTCGTTTTGCCATGATTCAAACTCTGGTTTAGCCAAGATTCAAACTCTGGTTGGCTATGATTCAAACTCTGGTTTAGCCATGATTCAAACGCTGGGTTAGCCATGATTGAAACTCGGTTTTTGCCATGATTCAAACTCTGGTTTAGCCAAGATTCAAACTCTGGTTGGCTATGATTCAAACTCTGGTTTAGCCATGATTCAGACTCTGGTTTAGCCATGATTCAAACTCTGGTTTAGCCATGATTCAGACTCTGGTTTAGCCATGATTCAAACTCTGGTGTAGCCATTATTCAAACTCTGGTTTAGCCATGATTCAAACTCTAGTTTAGCCATGCTGATGATGATGGTTTAGCCATGATTCAAACTCTGGTTTAGCCATGATTTAGTCTCTGGTTTAGCCATGATTCAAACTCTAGTTTAGCCATGCTGATGATGATGGTTTAGCCATGATTCAAACGCTGGTTCAGCCATGATTTAGTCTCTGGTTTAGCCATGATTCAAACTCTGGTTTAGCCATGATTCAGACGCTGGTTTAGCCATGATTGAAACTCTGGTTTAGCCATGATTCAGACGCTGGTTTAGCCATGATTGAAACTCTGGTTTAGCCATGATTCAGACTCTGGTTTAGCCATGATTCAGACGCTGGTTTAGCCATGATTCGGACGCTGGTTTAGCCATGATTGAAACTCTGGTTTTGCCATGATTCAGACTCTGGTTTAGCCATGATTCACACTCTGGTTTAGCCATGGTTCAAACTCTGGTTTAGCCATGATTCAGACTCTAGTTTAGCCATGATTCAGACTCTGGTTTAGCCATGATTCAGACTCTATTTTAGCCATGATTCAGACTCTAGTTTAGCCACGATTCAGACTCTGGTTTAGCCATGATTCAAACTCTATTTTTGCAATGATTCAAACTCAGGTGTGCTATGATTTATGATATTTTATTTACGAAATGAAAAAAATAAATTAAAATAGTCTTCAATCACTACTGGCTGAAAATTAGTCTAAAATGATTTGACGCAGTGCAGAATCGAACCCTAGCCTAGCCTATAACCTATTCCTAGTGCCTACACATCGGCTATTCCGACTGTTGGTTAGTGGGTGCAAAAATCAGCCTTATAAAATGAATTCTCAAAGTTCTGGCTTTGTACAATGAAGTGAGAAAATAGAGTACACTCAGTCTCGCGGTTGGTTGTGTACATTTATTTCCAATTTGTCTCCAGAGTGCAGGCTTTAAATTCAATCAGCTAGGGGTTGTTGCGCAATTTGACGATGCAATTCTAATTCAGTGGCAGTGAGTGAAATTCTCAATAGTCTAAGATGGTTTGACCTTTGAAAAAATCATGTTTTTCGAATATTTAATCCTCTTAGCAATAAAGTTCAGCTTAATAAAAATACGTGTAAAATTGTCCCCATATTTGGCATCTTTTGGTGAAGAAATGGTGAAAATCGGTTGAGCCGTTCGGGAGAAAATCAATTACAAGCAAGCAACCAACCAACCAACCAACCATTTCATTTTTAGTATAGTGGACTAGCAAGTTTTGCCCCCCTTCGGGGAGCAGAAATACTTTTAATTCGTCTAGTATATACTTTTTAGCAGCTGAATTTACAGCTTTTTAAAGCTACAATGAACCCCCAGTTGACAATGATCCCCCAGTTGACAATGATCCCCCAGTTGACAATGAAACCCCAGTTAACAATGAACCCCCAGTTGACAACGATCCCCCAGTTGACAATGATCCCCCATTTGACAATGATCCCCCAGTTGACAATGATCCCACAGTTGACAATGATCCCCCAGTTGACAAAGATCCCCCAGTTCACAATGATCACCCAGTTGATGATGATCCCCCAGTTGATGATGATCCCCCAGTTGAAAATGATCCCCCAGTTGACAATGATCCCCCAGTTGACAATGATCCCACAGTTGACAATGATCCCCCAGTTGACAAAGATCCCCCAGTTCACAATGATCACCCAGTTGATGATGATCCCCCAGTTGATGATGATCCCCCAGTTGAAAATGATCCCCCAGTTGACAATGATCCCCCAGTTGACAATGATCCCCCAGTTGACAATGATCCCCCAGTTAACAAAGATCCCCCAGTTCACAATGATCCCCCAGTTGATGAAGTCTCCCCATTGATGATGATCCCCCAGTTGAAAATGATCCCCCAGTTGACAATGATCCCCCAGTTGACAATGATCCCCCAGTTGACAATGATCCCCCAGTTAACAAAGATCCCCCAGTTCACAATGATCCCCCAGTTGATGAAGTCTCCCCATTGATGATGATCCCCAGTTAACAATGTTCCCCCAGTTGACAATGATCCCCCAGTTGATGATGATCACCCAGTTGACAATGATCCCCCAGTTGACAATGATCCCCCAGTTGACAATGATCCCCCAGTTGACAATGATCCCCCAGTTGATGATGATCCCCCAGTTGACAATGATCCCCCAGTTGAGAATGATCCCTCAGTTGACAATGATCCCCCAGTTAACAAAGATCCCGCCGGTTGACAATGATCCCACAGTTGACAATGAACCCCCAGTTGACAATGATCCCCCAGTTGATGATGATCCCCCAGTTGACAATGATCCCCCAGTTGACAATGATCCCCCAGTTGACAATGAACCCCCAGTTGACAACGATCCCCCAGTTGACAATGATCCCCCAGTTGACAATGATCCCCCAGTTGACAATGATCCCCCAGTTAACAAAGATCCCCCAGTTCACAATGATCCCCCAGTTGACAATGAACCCCCAGTTGACAATGAACCCCCAGTTGACAAAGATCCCCCAGTTGACAATGATCCCCCATTTGACAATGATCCCCCAGTTGACAATGATCCCCCAGTTGACAATGATCCCCCAGTTGACAATGATCCCCCAGTTGACAATGATCCCCCAGTCGACAATTATCCCCCAGTTTACCATGATCCCCCAGTTCACCATGATCCCCATTTTGATGATGACTCCCCAGTTGACGTTGATTTTTCAAACGCTGGGTTAGCCAAGATTCAAACTCAGGTTTCGCCATGTTTTAAACCCTGGTGGGCTATGATTCAAACTCTCGTTTTGCCATGATTCAGACTCTGGTTTAGCCAAGATTCAAACTCTGGTTGGCTATGATTCAAACTCTGGTTTAGCCATGATTCAAGCGCTGGGTTAGCCATGATTGAAACTTGGTTTTTGCCATGATTCAAACTCTGGTTTAGCCATGATTCAAACGCTGGGTTAGCCATGATTGAAACTCTGGTTTAGCCAAGATTCAAACTCTGGTTGGCTATGATTCAAAGTCTGGTTTAGCCATGATTCAAACTCTGGTTTAGCCATGATTCAGACTCTGGTTTAGCCATGATTCAAACTCTGGTGTAGCCATTATTCAAACTCTGGTTTAGCCATGATTCAAACTCTAGTTTAGCCATGCTGATGATGATGGTTTAGCCATGATTCAAACTCTAGTTTAGCCATGCTGATGATGATGGTTTAGCCATGATTTAGTCTCTGGTATAGCCATGATTCAGACGCTGGTTTAGCCATGATTCAAACTCTGGTGTAGCCAATATTCAAACTCTGGTTTAGCCATGATTCAAACTCTGGTTTAGCCATGATTCAGACTCTGGTTTAGCCATGATTCAGACGCTGGTTTAGCCATGATTGAAACTCTGGTTTAGCCATGATTCAGACTCTGGTTTAGCCATGATTCAGACTCTGGTTAAGCCATGATTCAGACTCTGGTTTAGCCATGATTCAAACTCTGCTTTAGCCATGACTCAAACTCTGGTTTAGCCATGATTCGGACTCTGGTTTAGCCATGATTCAAACTCTGCTTTAGCCATGATTCAAACTCTGGTTTAGCCATGATTCAAACTCTGCTTTAGCCATGATTCAAACTCTGCTTTAGCCATGATTCAGACGCTGGTTTAGGCATGATTCAAACTCTGGTTTAGCCATGATTCAGACGCTGGTTTAGCCATGCTGATGATGATGGTTTAGCCATGATTCAGACTCTGGTTTAGCCATGATTCAGACTCTGGTTTAGCCATGACTCAAACTCTGGTTTAGCCATGATTCAGACGCTGGTTTAGCCATGATTGAAACTCTGGTTTAGCCATGCTGATGATGATGGTTTAGCCATGATTCAGACTCTGGTTTAGCCATGATTCAAACTCTGGTGTAGCCAATATTCAAACTCTGGTTTAGCCATGATTCAAACTCTAGTTTAGCCATGATTCAAGATCTGGTTTAGCCATGATTCAGACGCTGGTTTAGCCATGCTGATGATGATGGTTTAGCCATGATTCAAACTCTGGTTTAGCCATGATTCAAACGATGGTTTAGCCATGATTTAAACGATGGTTTAGCGATGATTCAAACGATGGTTTAGCCATGATTCAAACGATGGTTTAGCCATGATTCAAACTCTGGTTTTGCCATGATTCAAACGATGGTTTAGCCATGATTTAAACGATGGTTTAGCCATGATTTAAACGATGGTTTAGCCATGATTCAAACGATGGTTTAGCCATGATTTAAACGACGGTTTAGCCATGATTCAAACGATGGTTTAGCCATGATTCAAACGATGGTTTAGCCATGATTCAAACGATGGTTTTGCCATGATTCAAACTCTGGTTTAGCCATGATTCAAACTCTGGTTTAGCCATGATTCAAACGATGGTTTAGCAATGATTCAAACGATGGTTTAGCCATGATTCAAACGATGGTTTAGCCATGATTCAAACAATTGTTTAGCCATGATTCAAGATCTGGTTTAGCCATGATTTAAACTCTGGTTTAGCCATGATTCAAGCTCTGGTTTTGCCATGATCCAAACTCTGGTTTAGCCATGATTTAAACGATGGTTTAGCCATGATTCAAACGATGGTTTAGCCATGATTCAAACGATGGTTTAGCCATGATTCAAACTCTGGTTTTGCCATGATTCAAACGATGGTTTAGCCATGATTCAAACTCTGGTTTAGCCATGATTCAAACTCTGGTTTAGCCATGATTTAAACGATGGTTTAGCCATGATTCAAACTCTGGTTTTGCCATGATTCAAACGATGGTTTAGCCATGATTCAAACGATGGTTTAGCCATGATTCAAACTCTGGTTTAGCCATGATTCAGACTCTATTGTTGCAATGATTCAAACTCAGGTTTGCTATGATTTATGATATTTTATTTACGAAATGAAAAAAATAAATCAAAATAATCTTCAATCACTACTGGCTGAAAATTAGTCTAAATGATTTGACGCAGTGCAGAATCGAACCCTAGCCATGCCTAACTTATTCCTAGTGCCTAACACATCGGCTATTCCGACTGTTGGTTAGCGGGTGCAGAAATCAGCCTTATAAAATGAATTCTCAAAGTTCTGGCTTTGTACAATGAAGTAAGAAAATAGAGTACACTCAGTCTCGCGGTTGGTTGTGTACATTTATTTCCAATTTGTCTCCAGAGTGCAGGCTTCAAATTCAATCAGCTTGGGGTTGTTGCGCAATTTGACGATGCAATTTCAATTCAGTGGCAGTGAGTAAAATTCTCAATAGGCCAAGATGGTTTGACCTTTGAAAAAATCATGTTTTTCGAATATTTAATCCTCTTAGCAATAAAGTTAAGCTTAATAAAAATACGTGTAAAATTGTCCCCATATTTGGCATCTTTTGGTGAAGAAATGGTGAAAATCGGTTGAGCCGTTCGGGAGAAAATCAATTACAAGCAAGCAAGCAAGCAAGCAAGCAAGCAACCAAGCATTTCATTTTTAGTATAGTGGACTAGCAAGTTTTGCCCCCCTTCGGGGAGCAGAAATATTTTTAATTCGTCCAGTATATACCTTTTAGCAGCTGTAGTTTCAGCTTTTTTAAAGCTGCAATGATCCCCCAGCTGACAATGATCACCCAGTTGCCAATAATACCCCAGTTGATGATGATCCCCTAGTTGACAATGATCCCCCAGTTGACACTGATCCCCCACTTGACAATGATCCCCCAGTTGACAATGATCCCCCCGTTTACAATGATCCCCCAGTTGACAATGATCACCCAGTTGACAATGATCCCCCAGTTGACAATGATCACCCAGTTGACAATGATCACCCAGTTGACAATGATTTTCCAGTTGACAATGATTCCCCAGTTGACAATGATCCCCCAGTTGACAATGATCCCCCAGTTGATGATGATCCCACAGTTGACAATGATCCCCCAGTTGACAATGATCCCCCAGTTGACAATGATCCCCCAGTTGATGATGATCCCACAGTTGACAATGATCCCCCAGTTGACAATGATCCCACAGTTGACAATGATCCCCCAGTTGACAATGATACCCCAGTCGACAATGATTCCCCAGTTGACAATGATCCCCCAGTTGATGATGACTCCCCATTGATGATGATCCCCAGTTGACAATGTTCTCCCACTTGACAATGACCCCCCAGTTGACAATGATCCCCCCGTTTACAATGATCCCCCAGTTGACAATGATCACCCAGTTGACAATGATCCCCCAGTCGACAATGATTCCCCAGTCAACAATGATCCCCAGTTGACAATGTTCCCCCAGTTGACAATGATTCCCCAGTTGACAATGATCCCCCAGTTGATGATGACTCCCTATTGATGATGATCCCCAGTTGACAATGATCCCCCAGTTGATAATTATTCCCCAGTTGACAATGAACCCCCAGTTAATGATGATCACCCAGTTGATGATGACTCCCCATTGATGATGATGCCCAGTTGACCATCATCCCCCAGTTGACAATGATCCCCCAGTCGACAATGATCCCCCAGTCGACAATGATTCCCCAGTTGATGATGATCAACCAGTTGACAATGATCCCCCAGTTGACAATGATCCCCCAGTTGATGATGATCCCACAGTTGACAATGATCCCCCAGTTGACAATGATCCCCCAGTTGACAATGATCCCCCAGTTGATGATGATCCCACAGTTGACAATGATCCCCCAGTTGACAATGATCCCACAGTTGACAATGATCCCCCAGTTGACAATGATCACCCAGTTGACAATGATCACCCAGTTGACAATGATCCCCCAGTTGATGATGACTCCCCATTGATGATGATCCCCAGTTGACAATGTTCTCCCACTTGACAATGACCCCCCAGTTGACAATGATCCCCCCGTTTACAATGATCCCCCAGTTGACAATGATCACCCAGTTGACAATGATCCCCCAGTCGACAATGATTCCCCAGTCAACAATGATCCCCAGTTGACAATGTTCCCCCAGTTGACAATGATTCCCCAGTTGACAATGATCCCCCAGTTGATGATGACTCCCTATTGATGATGATCCCCAGTTGACAATGATCCCCCAGTTGATAATTATTCCCCAGTTGACAATGAACCCCCAGTTAATGATGATCACCCAGTTGATGATGACTCCCCATTGATGATGATGCCCAGTTGACCATCATCCCCCAGTTGACAATGATCCCCCAGTCGACAATGATCCCCCAGTCGACAATGATTCCCCAGTTGATGATGATCAACCAGTTGACAATGATCCCCCAGTTGACAATGATCCCCCAGTTGATGATGATCCCACAGTTGACAATGATCCCCCAGTTGACAATGATCCCCCAGTTGACAATGATCCCCCAGTTGATGATGATCCCACAGTTGACAATGATCCCCCAGTTGACAATGATCCCACAGTTGACAATGATCCCCCAGTTGACAATGATCACCCAGTTGACAATGATCACCCAGTTGACAATGATTTTCCAGTTGACAATGATTCCCCAGTTGACAATGATCCCCCAGTTGACAATGATCCCCCAGTTGATGATGATCCCACAGTTGACAATGATCCCCCAGTTGACAATGATCCCCCAGTTGACAATGATCCCCCAGTTGATGATGATCCCACAGTTGACAATGATCCCACAGTTGACAATGATCCCCCAGTTGACAATGATCCCCTAGTTCACAATGATCCCCCAGATGATGATGATCCCCCAGTTGATGATGATCACCCAGTTGACAATGATCCCCCAGTTGACATTGATCCCCCAGTTTACAATGATCCCACAGTTGACAATGATTCCCCAGTTGACCATGATCCCCCATTTGATGATGACTCCCAAATGATAATGATCCCCATTTGACAATGATCCCCAGTTGACCATGATCCCCCATTTGATGATGATTCCCCAGTTTACAATTATCCCACAGTTGACGATTATCCCCCAGTTCTGGTTTTGCCATGATTCAAACTCTGATTTTGCCATGATTCAAACTCTGGTTTAGCCATGATTCAAACTCTGGTTTAGCCATGATTCAAACTCTGGTTTAGCCATGATTCAAACTCTCATTTAGCCATGATTCAAACTCTGGTTTTGCCATGATTCAAACTTAAATTTAGCCATGATTCAGACTCTGGTTTAGCCATGATTCAGACTCTGGTTTAGCCTTGATTCAGACTCTGCCATGATTCAGACTCTGGTTTAGCCATGATTCAAACGCTGGTTTTGCCATGAGAACTAATTCCCCTCCAGCAGCAGAGAACTAATTTCCCGAGCAGCAGAGAACTAATTTCCCGAGCAGCAGAGAACTAATTCCCCCAGCAGCAGAGAACTAATTCCCCCAGCAGCAGAGAACTAATTCCCCCAGCAGCAGAGAACTAATTCCCCCAGCAGCAGAGAACTAATTCCCCCAGCAGCAGAGAACTAATTCCCCCAGCAGCAGAGAACTAATTCCCCCAGCAGCAGAGAACTAATGTTCTCCAAACAGAAGAGAACCTCCATAATACCAGAATGGAGGCTACTTGCAGGCTACCAAACTCGCAGCAAGAAATGTTTGCCCTTTTTCTTTGACAGGAAACCATTGCCCCCAAATAGCATAGAAACGATGTGTCCATCATTTTACTCAGCCCAGAAGGCAACAAATATCTCCTGTTACATCTCCTGTTACATGTGGCACGGTAGATACATTTAGAAAACTGTTAAACACATTTAGAAAATCGTTGAGCACTTTAGAAAACGGTTTCGATCAGTGTTCGTCGAATAAAGTTTTATAATTATTATTATTAAATGAGCTATTTTTTTGATCGAATAACGCTTAAAACAATGCTAAAAAAATTTGAAATAATTTACGCTCTTAGCTGCGCTCAATATTTTTTTCTTGCAGTTCTCAATTGTGATATCGCCTGCAGCTATGCACAAAAATATTTCCTTAGTTTTATTATCGAATTCCCGATACTCGAAAAAACTTATACTATTTTCTGAAAGGGAGTACAGGAATAATAAAGCTAACAAATATCTGCTTCGACAGTAGCTAACCAAAATCGCTTACTATTTATACTCGAACCAAAAATGCCCAAAAAGTACTAATAAATAGGAACTTACGTTTTTAACTGCTGATGTTTAGAAGATTAGAAGAAAAAGAAGCAGTAACAAAACCGATGCTGAAATTCTACCTGCATTCTACAAAAGCATTAAAGTACTTTACTTCGGAGCTAGATGAAAAGAAAGCGGCACAATGATCGAAGTCGAGACAAGGTTTGACAATAGAAAGGCTGCAGTTTTATGGATAGAAAGGAGGAGGAGAGGTCTCGCTAGCATTGAGCATCATAAAAGCCCAATCATGAAATCTGCTATGTACGTTTTGCGTATTCAAATCAAATCACTCGATCAGCCAAGAGACAAATTTATAAACGTACGTAGGGGTCGAAAAGCAGTGACGCAATCCTATTCAATTGAGAGTATCGGGCCCTGTTCAGTGCTATACCAATGCACGCGCGGGCGAGAAAAAGCACCGATGCAATCTAATAAAACTGACAGTGTCCGGCCCTATTCTAATTTAACCTTGTTTGGCCTCCTATTGAAAGCAATAGGAAAACTCGTTTTTCGAATATTTAATACCCTTGAAATTGAGACAGAATGATGAAATTTGATCAGTCTAATCCTTGGATGAATTGGCACTTTTTGGTGAAAACAGGAAAAAAAATGGTCTAGCCATTCATTCGCTAGAGCGTTTCAGATGGACAGACAGATCTTAGACATTTAGTATAGTAGGATGGTAATGGTAATTATCAGTGGCGTAGCTAGGGGGATACGGGGACATATCCCCCCAAGCGGCAGAAAAATTGTGGGAGGGTTGAAAGGGGGGAGTATTTCCATTAAAATACAATGAATTTTTTTAATTGTTCGTTTAACTTTTGTCATTTATCCCCCCATCGAAAATTCCTAGCTACGCCACTGGTAATTATATTTCGTATTATCGTACCAAGGACCACAAGAAGATTGAAGAATTCTAGAAGAACTATTTTTCTAGTGGTCCTTGGTAGCACCTTGCTTGTTTCTTATCAGTAGTTTATTATAATTAGCTTTTTGTCAATAATCGAATTTTATTCTATATTTTTATAAAAACATATATTAGAAATACAATTCTGTCTATTCACTTAGAACTGATAGTACAAATTTTGTGATAATACCATATCTTTGTAACAACTGAATTATATTTGATATTATCTCATGTGATTCCTGGTTCTTATCAATTCACTACTATTTACTAACATATTACAATTAAATTATTGTGTCTCATTTTTATAAAGACTCAACTTTATTTCTTTTTTTGTTATTTGCTTTAGGCCTATTAAAAAGTAATATTTAAATAATTTGGCAGCAAAATTGTACTTTAAAATAAAAATTTCATTGAGTTTAGAATTTTCTGTTTCTAATTAGAAGAGCTCTACATTTTCTATTGATTGTGTAGCAGCACAGCACAAATGAGTGTAGTTAGCTCTCTAGCCCTTGATTAAAACTGCAAGTGGGGTAAAAATTGGGCAATGTCGCGAATTTGATTACGCCTAAGATATTCAGTGCCATATTCAAGCAGGGGATGGGAGGGATGAATCCCACATAGGCAGTTGTCATTTTTTCCTTTAAATTTCTAAAGAATGAATAAACAATGTGTCAAAAGTCGGGGTATAAGGCCAAAACAAAATTTTAACAAAAAATATTATACTCTCAGTGAAATTAAATCCTAATTATGTGCCTGGAGACTTTGCATGGGTAGCTAAAAGTTTGGTCTCACTCAGGTGTGTGGTATAACATGTTTCTGAGTGTATACCAGTTTTATTACCTAAGTACATAATAATTTTGGAAGTGTTTATTCCCACGGTCCCATGCTGATAATTTTCTACTTATCCACATGGCAGCTTGTATGAATAGGTCTACAACTCTTTATATATGCCGTGCCATTAATTTCAATTTTATTCACACGGATCTGTGCAGATAATTCTCGGCCTATCCACACTACAGCTTGTTTTGCCAATAACTTTAAGATCTTAAAGCACATATTTTACAGGAACTGTGTAGCAATTTTCATGTACTATATACAACTGGCCATACATGTTTTCCAGAACCTGCAGTACCTGTAGTAGGGCCTCTTTTACTTACGAGCAATGCACACATTAAATTTCAAATAATATGTAATGTTGCTAACAATCGCATGAAGAATTGTGCTGACATTTGTATTGCACACACACTTAAAATATGATATGATGTACATGCGCAAATGATACTACTGACTTGTTACCATACAAAAATAAGGTTTCAGAAACTTGACAAAAGCATGTTAACTAGTTCCGCGCTTTCCTCTGCGAATCTTTACAATTGTGTGTCCTTCAGACTTAGGAGTTAAATTCTTGAGAGTTGAAACAGTGTCCCAATGCTTTTGCTGGAAAATTTTCTTAGTTATAGACCTATTCATACAAGCTGCTGTGTGGATAAGCAGAAAATTATTGGCATGGATCCGTGTGGATAAAATTGAAATTATCTCCACGGGACCGTGGGAATAAGCTTTTAATAAGCTTTTATTACTGTGGGCAAGTAATAATTTTTTCAAGTCTCTAAAAATTTGTTTAAGTGAATGTAAACTAAATTGTTAAAATATTTCAGTGCTTTAATGATCAATGGCCAATAGCCTTGAGTACCACATGAATAAGGCCCTCAATGGACCATACAACTACATTTGCCAAGCTGGTGGCAAGCAAATTCGTGGCAAGCTCTTTAAGGTGCAAGGTTTAAACCAGATTTATTTAATCAAACTAATGATGTGAGTTTACCTCTGAAATTGGATTAACATCTTTCCATCTTGCAGGCATTCAATCACTGGTTAAATGTGAGCGAAGAAGTCATGTCTGTAATTTCTGAAATTGCAGAAATGCTGCACAATTCGTCACTTATGTAAGCCTGCCGAGCTCTAGCTTTGTGAGCTCTGTTCTAGCATAGTGTGATTGAGAGTTGGGCACACAATCAGGTTTCGCCATTAGTGTGTTTCTAACCAACTACTTACCTCTTTCTTTCCCTTTCCCATTTCCAGCATCGATGACATCGAAGACAGCTCGGAGCTGCGCCGCGGAGTGCCAGTGACTCACCACGTGTTCGGCCTGCCCCTCTCCCTCAACAGCGCGTGCTTCATGTACTTTAAGGCCTTGGAGTCTGCGCTCCGCCTGCCAGACAGCCGAGTGCCACGTGTTTTCACTGACCAAATGCTGGTGCTGCACCGCGGCCAAGGCCTGGACCTGTACTGGCGGGACACGTACACCTGCCCCACCCTGGAGCAGTACCAGGAGATGGTGCGCATGAAAACTGGCGGCCTGTTCGGCCTTGGCGTCCGGCTCATGTGCCTGTTCTCTGGCGACTCTGGCGCTGCTAGGGAAACTGAACTGCTCCGCATTGCCGACCTGCTGGGGATCTTCTTCCAGGTGAGGGCTGGGGATCTTCTTCCAGGTAAGGGTTAGGGATCTTCTTCCAGGTGAGGGCTGGGGATCTTCTTCCAGGTGAGGGTTAGGGATCTTCTTCCAGGTGAGGGCTGGGGATCTTCTTCCAGGTGAGGGCTGGGGATCTTCTTCCAGGTGAGGGTTAGGGATCTTCTTCCAGGTGAGGGTTAGGGATCTTCTTCCAGGTGAGGGTTAGGGATCTTCTTCCAGGTGAGGGCTGGGGATCTTCTTTCTGGTGAGGGCTGGGGATCTTCTTCCAGGTGAGGGCTGGGGATCTTCTTCCAGGTGAGGGCTGGGGATCTTAATTGAGGTGAGTTTTAGGGATTTTTCTCCAGGTGAGGGCGGCAGCAGTTATTTTAGGGGATCAGGTCCAAATGTCGATTTTAGTTAAAGTTTTATAAACTGTTCCACTGCAAGGTGCGTGACGACTACGCCAACCTGATGTCGGAGGAGTACCATGACAACAAGTCCTTCTGCGAGGACCTGACGGAGGGCAAATACAGCTACCCCATCGTGTGGGCCATCCAGAACTGCCCGGACGATGACCAGATCGCCTCGGTGTTGCGTCAGCGAACTCGCGACGTCGAAGTGAAGAAATTCTGCGTCAGGCATTTGCGAAGCCTTGGCGCCCTGGACCACACCGTGCATTTCCTGCGCCAGCTCGAGGCCCAGCTGATACTGCTGCTGGACACACTCAGTCCGGACAATGCTCTGCTCAGGCAACTAATCACTGAGCTGGCTAAGCTCTACTCAGGCGCCTGACTAGCCCCACCGCGATTCCGATCCTTGGGGTTTATTAGTCAGGGAATCTGAGGAATTCAAGGATGAAGTATGGATCAATTAGGGGATCGTTGGGATTTGATAGTTAGGGGATCAGAGGAATTATTGGATGAAGTATGGATCAATTAGGGGATCGTTGGGATTTGATTGTTAGGGGATCAGAGGAATTATTGGATGAAGTATCGATCAATTAGGGGATCGTTGGGATTTGATTGTTAGGGGATCAGAGGAATTATAGGATGAAGTATAGATCAATTAGGGGATCGTTGGGATTTGATTGTTAGGGGATCAGAGGAATTATAGGATGAAGTATCGATCAATTAGGGGATCGTTGGGATTTGATTGTTAGGGGATCAGAGGAATTATAAGATGAAGTATAGATCAATTAGGGGATCGTTGGGATTTGATTGTTAGGGGATCAGAGGAATTATAGGATGAAGTATAGATCAATTAGAGGATCGTTGGGATTTGATTGTTAGGGGATCAGAGGAATTATAGGATGAAGTATAGATCAATTAGGGGATCGTTGGGATTTGATTGTTAGGGGATCAGAGGAATTATAAGATGAAGTATAGATCAATTAGAGGATCGTTGGGATTTGATTGTTAGGGGATCAGAGGAATTATAGGATGAAGTATAGATCAATTAGGGGATCGTTGGGATTTGATTGTTAGGGGATCAGAGGAATTATTGGATGAAGTATCGATCAATTAGGGGATCGTTGGGATTTGATTGTTAGGGGATCAGAGGAATTATAGGATGAAGTATAGATCAATTAGGGGATCGTTGGGATTTGATTGTTAGGGGATCAGAGGAATTATTGGATGAAGTATCGATCAATTAGGGGATCGTTGGGATTTGATTGTTAGGGGATCAGAGGAATTATTGGATGAAGTATCGATCATTTAGGGGATCGTTGGGATTTGATTGTTAGGGGATCAGAGGAATTATAGGATGAAGTATAGATCAATTAGGGGATCGTTGGGATTTGATTGTTAGGGGATCAGAGGAATTATTGGATGAAGTATCGATCATTTAGGGGATCGTTGGGATTTGATTGTTAGGGGATCAGAGGAATTATAGGATGAAGTATAGATCAATTAGGGGATCGTTGGGATTTGATTGTTAGGGGATCAGAGGAATTATTGGATGAAGTATCGATCATTTAGGGGATCGTTGGGATTTGATTGTTAGGGGATCAGAGGAATTATAGGATGAAGTATAGATCAATTAGGGGATCGTTGGGATTTGATTGTTAGGGGATCAGAGGAATTATTGGATGAAGTATCGATCAATTAGGGGATCGTTGGGATTTGATTGTTAGGGGATCAGAGGAATTATAGGATGAAGTATAGATCAATTAGGGGATCGTTGGGATTTGATTGTTAGGGGATCAGAGGAATTATTGGATGAAGTATCGATCATTTAGGGGATCGTTGGGATTTGATTGTTAGGGGATCAGAGGAATTATAGGATGAAGTATAGATCAATTAGGGGATCGTTGGGATTTGATTGTTAGGGGATCAGAGGAATTATTGGATGAAGTATCGATCAATTAGGGGATCGTTGGGATTAATTACGAGTTAGGGAATTCGAGTATTAAGTGTCGAATTATTTAGGGGATCGTTGGGATTTGATTGTTAGGGGATCAGAGGAATTATTGGATGAAGTATCGATCAATTAGGGGATCGTTGGGATTTGATTGTTAGGGGATCAGAGGAATTATTGGATGAAGTATCGATCATTTAGGGGATCGTTGGGATTTGATTGTTAGGGGATCAGAGGAATTATTGGATGAAGTATCGATCAATTAGGGGATCGTTGGGATTAATTACGAGTTAGGGAATTCGAGTATTAAGTGTCGAATTATTTAGGGATCGTTGGGATTTAATTGTTAGGGGATCAGACGATTAAGAATCGATTAATTTAGGGATCGGTCGGATTTATTTGTCATGGGATCTCTGGGCTAATAAAGTCTCCTTTTGCGCCTCTAACAAAGTCAGCCAGCGCACATTGCTATCGATAGTCTACTGCTTCTTCCTTTAGTCATATATTCAGATCTTAATTATGTTGACCTGTTTTTTATAGATAAAGTTTTCTGCATCCTTTTCCTTGTTGGCAGTTATACTCCAGCTCCTGTTTGTATTGCGTTCGCTCGCTACTGCTATTCTCATTGTTCTCTACCGGCTTGTCTTCAACTCGGTCATTGCCGAGTTATCATTGACTGTTATCATTGACTGTTTTGCAGCCAAGCAAATAAATGTTTATAAATGGATGTGTACTTCAAGCTTGCATGCGACTGGAACAATAAGCTTATTTTAGAAGTCACTGTGGCAAAATATATATTCCAGTTTATGCAGCTCCCGCATGTTGTATGCGGCCTATTTTCGTGTCCTTAACTTTCACACACATTTTAGTCCACAGGATTTGCCCAGAAAGATAATGCGCTTCCCGGAGCTCTCAGACTCTCATCTACATCGCTTCCAGCTGTTGACATGGCCGCTCACTGACGACACTGAGTGAGCAGCCTGGTGCAACAGTGACACCCCAATGCCTGCCGCAGCCAGCGATGAGCGGCGCTTCATCCTCTGCGGCCGCTACCCCTGGGAGGTTCTGGCCTCCGACCGTGGCGCGCAGTGTAACTCGACATCGCCCGACTTTGGCGTCTGCTTTGAACAGCTCTGCCTGCAGCTGCCCTGCCAGCTCAGCTACCTGCTGGCCCTGCTGGCCATCACCCTGAGCATTGGCTTCGCCGACGGTCGCGAAGACGCTCGAGAGGTGAGCAGTGCTGACCCGCCGCTGCTTGGCGATTATCGCGAGGACGACCGGCGAGGCTCTGGCGTCAGGCAGCGCTGGCACCCGCTGCTGCGCCTCCGCGCCCTGCTGTCCTCGGCTCTGTTGCTAAGCAACACGGCACGCATCGGCTCGCTGGTGTACTTTGACTCGGTCACGGATGAGCTGCCCGCGTTCATCAACTCCGTGCTGGGCATCATGCTCTGGTTCGCAGCGGCCATCGTAAATGCCCTTCACGCTTCCCAGCCAGCGAGCTGCGGGCGGCGCCGTGACAGTTGCCTAGCAACCACTCGCTATCCCCTGCCGGCGCTCTTCCCACTGCTCTGCTTGGTGGCCGTGGCCTTCCTTGAGGCGCGCAGCCTTCAGCAGCAGCCGCAGGGCCTGCCGCAGCCAATGCAGCAGCCGGTGGCGCTGGCAATTCACTACGCCATTCTCGTGCCGCTGTTTCTCTACGCCTTGACGCACACCCCGGCGCTGCGCCTGAGGGCCAAGAAACTGCCCCAGGCACGGGCGGCACGAACTTATAGCACTTTTTCTGCGGTGAGCTGCTGGCAAAGTATCAGTTGCGTGTTGTTTAGTAAGCTGTGTGACCCATTCTGCAGTTTGGTGAGCTGTGTGACCCATTCTGCAGTTTGGTGAGCTGTGTGACCCATTCTGCAGTTTGGTGAGCTGTGTGACCCATTCTGCAGTTTGGTCAGCTGTGTGACCCATTCTGCAGTTTGGTGAGCTGTGTGACCCATTCTGCAGTTTGGTGAGCTGTGTGACCCATTCTGCAGTTTGGTGAGCTGTGTGACCCATTCTGCAGTTTGGTGAGCTGTGTGACCATTCTGCAGTTTGGTGAGCTGTGTGACCCATTCTGCAGTTTGGTGAGCTGTGTAACCCATTCTGCAGTTTGGTGAGCTGTGTGACCCATTCTGCAGTTTGGTGAGCTGTGTGACCCATTCTGCAGTTTGGTGAGCTGTGTAACCCATTCTGCAGTTTGGTGAGCTGTGTAACCCATTCTGCAGTTTGGTGAGCTGTGTAACCCATTCTGCAGTTTGGTGAGCTGTGTAACCCATTCTGCAGTTTGGTGAGCTGTGTGACCCATCAATTAGTTAGCTGGTTGCTCTAAGCGTTACTCCTCGCTTTGATCGTACAGAGCGAGCCCCTGCCGCAGCCTGTCAACTCGGGCCTTGTCAGCGACCTGCTGTTCCTGTGGCTGTCGCCGCTTATGCAACGCGCTGCTGACGCCGCAGCCGCTTCAGCCACCTGTAGTGACGAGAGCGGCGGTGTAGGCATTCAGGGTCCAGACGACCTGCCGGAGCTGCCGCCAACACTTCTGGTGAGCTCCGTAGAGCACAGCGTCGGTCTGGACGATCCGCGCCTCGGCTGCCGCAGTGACTCGGTGCAGCAGTTCCTCCCCGGCGCCTCCGTCAACGAGGACGCCCTGACGGAGTCAACAGATGAAACAGTTGGCGCAGCCCGCGTGGCTGTCATCACGCAGCCCTGGCGCTGCTCGGAGACGCCACCAAAGCCTCTGCTGGCCCGGCGCCCGCTTCTGACTGTCTTGCGCACTGCCTTCGGCTTCGAGTACGCCTGCCTTGGCGCTTTGAAGCTATTCGCTGACGCGTGCGCATTCTGCGGGCCGCTAGCGCTGAACTGGTTCGTCGGCTTCCTGGAGGCAACACCGGAGACGCGCGGCCCAGACTGGTGGGGCGGCGTCTACGTGGCCATCTTAGTGACCTCCAGCCTGCTGGCAGCCGCTGCCTCCACCGCCTTCAACTACCGCACCGGCCTTCTGGTGCTGAAGGCCCGCAGCGCACTCGTGTCGCTGGTCTACCGGTGAGACGACAACACCTATGCCTGCTGGACATTCAATAGCTTACTCTGCTAACTGGCACGCATGTCAGATCCTCATTTACGCACAATGTCCCGAGATTCGCACTACTGCACAACAGCCGGGGGTTTCTCTCGTGCATTCTCCTCATTGAACTGTCTGCATTTCTCAGCTTTATCTACAGCAGCATTTCACCATCTCGCTCACTTGTCCAGGAAAACACTGAATGTGCCATTGTCAGCTCTGGGCCAGTACAGCTCCGGCCAGGCGCTGAACTTCCTGTCCACCGATGCCGATCGTATTGTGAACTTCTGCCCCAGCTTTCACCAGCTCTGGTCCATGCCGCTGCAGATTGTGGTGGTCACCGCAATGCTCTGGTATCAGGTGCGGGCTTGCCTGTCACATTGCTCTGAGGGGGGTGGGTATGAGTATGCTCAGAGTGAGTGTGCTCAGAGTGTGAGTGTGCTCAGGGTGTCAGTGTTCTCAGGGTGTGAGTGTGCTCAGGGTGAGTGTGCTCAGGGTGTGAGTGTGCTCATGGTGTGAGTGTGCTCAGGGTTAGTATGCTCAGGGTGAGTTTGCTCAGGGTTAGTGTGCTCAGGGTCGATAAACAGTGACTCCCGCATCACCGACCCAGGTGAACTGGGTGTGCATGGTCGGCCTGGCCTTCACTCTGCTCCTGCTGCCCGTGAATCGGCTGATCGCGGTGAAGATCGAGCAGCAGAGCGCGGCCTTGATGCGGCACAAAGACCGCCGGGTGAAGCTCACAGGCGAGGTGCTGCGCGGCATTCGGCCTGTGAAGCTGTGGGCCTGGGAGGATGCCATGCGGAAGCGAATCCGGGACCACCGGCGCCGCGAACTGCGCGCTCTAAAGTGGCGCAAATACCTGGATGCCCTCTGCGTGTATTTCTGGGCCGCTACACCGGTGGCCATTTCTCTGCTCACCTTTGTGGCCTACTCGAAGATTGGCTACCAGCTCACAGCTGCCAAGGCGTTCACCTGCATCGCCCTTTTTGGCATGCTCATCACGCCGCTCAACGCCCTGCCCTGGGTGGTGAACGGCCTCATGGAGGCCCGCGTGTCGCTGCGCAGGGTGAACGGCTTCCTGCGCTGCCGAGAGATGCCGCCGCAATCCGAGGCTGGTGAGGCTTGGGGGTTGGACCCACCTCTGGTGCGGCTTGGGTGTCGGACCCATCCCTGGTATCGCATGAGGGTCGGACCCATCCCTGGTATCGCATGAGGGTCGGACCCATCCCTGGTATCGCATGAGGGTCGGACCCATCCCTGGTATCGCATGAGGGTCGGACCCATCCCTGGTATCGCATGAGGGTCGGACCCATCCCTGGTATCGCATGAAGGTCGGACCCATCCCTGGTATCGCATGAGGGTCGGACCCATCCCTGGTATCGCATGAGGATCGGACCCATTCCAGGTGTCGCATGAGGGTCGGACCCATCCCTGGTATCGCATGAGGGTCGGACCCATCCCTGGTATCGCATGAGGGTCGGACCCATCCCTGGTATCGCATGAGGGTCGGACCCATGCCTGGTATCGCATGAGGGTCGGACCCATCCAAGGTGTTGCATGAGGGTCGGACCCATCCAAGGTGTCGCATGAGGGTCGGACCCATCCAAGGTGTCGCATGAGGGTCGGACCCATTCCAGGTGTCGCATGAGGGTCAGACCCATCCCTTGTATCGCTTGAGTGTAAGGATATTCAAGGCAGTTTAAGTCTTAGCAAACATTTTCTGTATGTTCCTCGTAGGCGTGGCGTGGAGCGATAGCCAGATCGAGTTGTTCGGCGCGTCCTTCGCCTGGAAGGAAGCGGAACAGGAGCAGCAACAGCAGCAGCAGGACTTCTTCTGCATCAGAGAGTTGACACTGAAGATAGCCAAGGTAGGCAGGCGGGCAGGAAGGGTGGCTGGTTCCCTTTGTAGGGTCTGACGTGGCATCGCTTCGCTCCCGTCCGCAGGGCCAGTTCATCGGCATCGTCGGTCCGGTTGGCTCAGGCAAATCCTCCCTTCTGCTGGCTGTGCAGCGGGAACTGCGGAAACTCACCGGCGAGCTGCGCCAGTCCGAGCTGCTGCATTGCGGCGAAGGCGGCGAAGGTAGGAGCAACAGCTGTTTAGTCCCTGCAGTAGAAGTCGCCACAGCCGCCCAAAATCTGCCGGGTCAGAAGTCCAATGTATTCCATTTTTATAATTCTCCTCCTACAGGAGGTGGCATCGCCTACGTGGCCCAGGAGCCGTGGCTGCAGCGCGGCAGCGTGCAGGACAATATCCTGTTCGGCGCCGAGCTGGAACCCGACTGGCTGCATGCGGTGGTTCGAGCCTGCGGCCTTCAGGCCGACCTGCCCGACCTGCCGCGCGGCCTCCACACTGAGGTTGGCGAGGGTGGCCAGGCGCTGAGCGGCGGCCAGCGGGCGCGGGTGGCCCTGGCTCGGGCCGTCTACCAGCGGGCCCAGGTGTACCTGCTGGATGACCCGCTGGCCTCGGTGAGTCCGATTCTGTATCCTGGTTTCTATTGTTTTCCTGGTTTCTATTCTTCACCTAGTTTCTATTGTTCACCTGGTTTCTATTGTTCACCTAGTTTCTATTGTTCACCTAGTTTCTATTGTTCACCTGGTTTCTATTGTTCACCTAGTTTCTATTGTTCACCTGGTTTCTATTGTTCACTTGGTTTCTATTGTTCACCTGGTTTCTATTGTTCACTTGGTTTCTATTGTTCACTTGGTTTCTATTGTTCACCTGGTTTCTATTGTTCTCCTGGTTTCTATTGTTCACCTAGTTTCTATTGTTCACCTAGTTTCTATTGTTCACCTGGTTTCTATTGTTCACCTAGTTTCTATTGTTCACCTGGTTTCTATTGTTCACTTGGTTTCTATTGTTCACCTGGTTTCTATTGTTCACTTGGTTTCTATTGTTCACCTGGTTTCTATTGTTCACCTAGTTTCTATTGTTCACCTGGTTTCTATTGTTCACCTAGTTTCTATTCTTCACCTAGTTTCTATTGTTCACCTGGTTTCTATTGTTCACCTAGTTTCTATTGTTCACCTAGTTTCTATTGTTCACCTGGTTTCTATTGTTCACCTAGTTTCTATTGTTCACCTAGTTTCTATTGTTCACCTGGTTTCTATTGTTCACCTGGTTTCTATTGTTCTCCTGGTTTCTATTGTTCACCTGGTTTCTATTGTTCACCTGGTTTCTATTGTTCTCCTGGTTTCTATTGTTCACCTGGTTTCTATTGTTCACCTGGTTTCTATTGTTCTCCTGGTTTCTATTGTTCACCTGGTTTCTATTGTTCACCTGGTTTCTATTGTTCTCCTGGTTTCTATTGTTCACCTGGTTTCTATTGTTCTCCTGGTTTCTATTGTTCACCTGGTTTCTATTGTTCACCTGGTTTCTATTGTTCTCCTGGTTTCTATTGTTCACCTGGTTTCTTTTGTTCACCCGGTTTCTCTATTCTCTTAATATTAAAACGCAGGTCGACGCCCGCACCGCGTCCCGCCTTGTCGACCGCTGCTTTCTCGGTCTCCTGCGGGATCGAACTCGCGTCCTTGTCACTCACCGGACCGGCTACCTGGCCAGCGCCGATTGGGTCTTCACTCTGGCCGACGGTCGCGTGGTTGACGGCGGCCCGCCCAGCCGTGTTCTCGGCACTCGTGCTCTCGAGACAGAGGAGTCGCTGCCTGTCGACGTTGCCGACGCTGTTACCGAGGACGCCGCCGCAGATACGGACGCAGAGGTTGACAATTTCGGCGAAGATACCGACGGTACTGCAGGTCTGCGACTGCCTAGGCGACGTCGCCGAACTACCATAGACAGCGACGCCGTGGCTGACCAGCAAATCCACCTGACCGACGGTCCCGAAGACTCGGTTGATGCTACGGGCGCCGTCGCGACGGGAGCTGTCAGCGCCGCCGATGATGGCCTGGCGGACAGCGGCGACGCGGAGGCTCGGGAGTTCGGCTCAGTAGACTCGGCTGTTTACCTGGCATATGCGCACAGCGTCGGCTGGCTGCTGGCAGCCGCTGTGCTGCTCAGCCTGCTGCTCATGCAGGTGACTGCTGGCCTCCTGACTCACTTGTTATAGCATCAAAGTGTTTTATCTTTCAGCAGAAAATCCTTAATCCTTTAGCATCCCCCCTAAATCCCAAAATCCTTGGGCATACCAGTTTTTTAAATCCCCAAATCCTTAAGCATCTCAGTTTTTAAATCCCTAAGTCCTTGAGCATCTCACTTTTCAAATCCTCAAATTCTAAAGCATTCCAGTTTTTAAATCCCCAAATCCTTAAGCATCTCAGTTTTTAAATCCCCAAATCCTTAAGCATCTCAGTTTTCAAATCCCTAAGTCCTTGAGCATCTCACTTTTCAAATCCCCAAATCCTTGAGCATCTTAATTTTTTAATCCCCAAATCCTAAAGCATTCCAGTTTTCAAATCCCCAAATCCTAAAGCATTCCAGTTTTCAAATCCCCAAATCCTTAAGCATTCCAGTTTTCAAATCCCCAAACCTTGCTTGTTCCCCGCTGGCTCCTTGCAGGGCAGCCGCAACGCCTCCGATCTGTGGCTGGCGGCCTGGACCGGCAACCGGACCCACAAATCCACCGAGTTCTACCTGACTGTCTACGGCGGCCTGGCGGGCGCCAACTCGCTGTTCACGCTGGCTCGGGCGCTGCTGTTCGCCCGCGGCGGCCTCCGGGCTGCCCAGCTGGTGCACAAGCAGCTCCTGCTCTCCGTCCTGCGCGCCCCCGTCCAGTTCTTCGATGCCTGCCCGCTTGGCCGCCTGGTCAATCGCTTCTCCAGCGACCTGTACACCGTGGATGACACCCTGCCTTTCCAGCTGAATATCCTTCTGGCTCAGGTTGGGCTAGGGCTTACTGCTCAGAAAAGTAGTTTTCTGATTCCTGTTTCTAGCACACTTATCTGACTGTTCTGACACTATTTTCTGATACCTTGTTCTGACAGCTAATCCTGACACCCTGTTCTGACACCCTGTTCTGACACCCTGTTCTGACACCCCCACCTCGCTCATTTTAACCCCTATTTTGGCACGCTCCTGACAGTTGCCTCTGCTGCATCCTTTCGCAGTTCTTCGGGCTGGCTGGCACCCTCGCCGTGATATGCCTGTCCCTGCCAGCCGTGCTGCTGCTGCTGCTGCCGCTGGCTTGCTGCTACTGGTCTGTGCAGGACCGCTACCGGGCCACCTCGCGCGAGCTGAAGCGCATCAACAGCGTGGCGCTGTCGCCAATGTACTCGCACTACCTGGAGACCCTGGCCGGCCTGCCTGTCATTCGAGGCCACGGCAGGTTTGTCGCTGAGAAATCAGTTTCTGGTCCAGTGTCACACAGCTGCTCAAACTGGCTTTGCTGATTCCCCGCAGGCAGGGCCGCTTCCTGGCTGCCAACAGGCGCCACCTCACTCGCTTCGTCCGCGCTGGCTACTCCGGCACCGCCGTTGCCGCCTGGCTGCAGCTCCGCCTTCAACTGCTTGGCGTTGCCGTCGTGGCCGGAGTTGTCACCGTTGCCATGGCAACCGAACTACTTGACAGCGCCGACGCCGGATTGGTCGGCCTGGCGTCCGCCTATGCCATGGGCATCACTGGGGCGCTCAATGGGGTGGTGACCTACGCCACGGAGACCGAGAAGGAGATGGTTGCCATGGAGCGCCTGCTGGAGTACTCGGTGGCCCTGCCCAATGAGGAGGCCGGACCTGGCACTCAGATGGTGAGTGGCTTCCGCTGTTCTGTTCTTCTTAAACTATACCAAGCCAGCTACTCTACTCATAGTAGGCGACTGGAGCGTTTTTTCTCTTACAAAGATGACTTACCTCTGAGCTGCGGTCACTCTCAACACTGTTTCCGTCACTCTCATCACTCTGTTTACGTCACTCTTATCACTCTGTTTCTGTCACTCTCATCACTCTGTTTCCGTCACTCTCATCACTCTGTTTCCGTCACTCTCATCACTCTGTTTACGTCACTCTCATCACTCTGTTTATGTCACTCTCATCACTCTGTTTCTGTCACTCTCATCACTCTGTTTATGTCACTCTCATCACTCTGTTTCTGTTACTTATCACTTTGTGACGTCTGACAGCCTCGTGTTCAGCTATTTTTCAGCATAAATTAACCTTAGTACTATAGTACACGTATTAGCTTTATTATAGGATTCTATAACAGTTCCAATTGATTGTTGTTGTTGTGTTTCTTGTTTAAGTCGATATGTATCGAAATATATTTAATCGCGGCAGGGAACTGAAGGCCCAGGCGATCCTCATCCAAAATACAGCCTATCGCATTGGATTAGGCTGTTAGGCTCCCATTAGAGAGATTAAGAGATCACAAAAGCTTTGCTAGCCAGACAATCACACAAAAGCCAAGGCCGGCCTGTCGTTTGTAATTTCCTGCCAGCATGCAGGGACGCCGCCCATAAGGCCATCAATCAGAACGGCTGCTCGCCGCTTGTTCAGAGGCCTCCAGTGGCCTCTTCTGCTTCTGTTGATGCAGTTGGCTTGCAATAACATTTTGCCCTCCCCACCAGCCCCTTGGGCGTGGAAAAAGTGTTGATGGCGGAGTGCCGGCCCCGAGTGTCGCGAATGTCCCGACATACCGACATTCCAGGGTGCGGAGCGAGGAACTGGATGGGGTGGCGACATCTGTGCCTTCATTGTGGCATGCGAGGGGTCTGTAATAATGGAAACCGGATAGGACTGGCTGCTGCTGCTGCTGCTGCTTGGACAAGCTGCACTTTCTCTGCGCCTGGCCTGCCTCTGTTCCTCTGAATAATTGCTTTTAGCAGACTGTCCCTGTAATTTAATGCATACTCCTTAGTCTGTATTTGCCTTCTAGAACATAATTCTGGTGCCTATCTGCCTTCTAGAACATAATTCTGGTGTCTATCTGCCTTCTAGAACATAATTCTGGTGTCTATCTGACATCTAGAACATAATTCTGGTGCCTATCTGCCTTCTAGAACATAATTCTGGTGCCTATCTGCCTTCTAGAACATAATTCTGGTGCCTATCTGCCTTCTAGAACATAATTCTGGTGCCTATCTGCCTTCTAGAACATAATTCTGGTGCCTATCTGCCTTCTAGAACATAATTCTGGTGCCTATCTGCCTTCTAGAACATAATTCTGGTGTCTATCTGCCTTCTAGAACATAATTCTGGTGTCTATCTGACATCTAGAACATAATTCTGGTGTCTATCTGACATCTAGAACAGAATTCTGGTGCCTATCTGCCTTCTAGAACATAATTCTGGTGCCTATCTGCCTTCTAGAACATAATTCTGGTGCCTATCTGCCTTCTAGAACATAATTCTGGTGTCTATCTGCCTTCTAGAACATAATTCTGGTGCCTATCTGCCTTCTAGAACATAATTCTGGTGCCTATCTGCCTTGAAAAACATAATTTTGGTGTCTATCTGCCTTCTAGAACATAATTCTGGTGTCTATCTGACATCTAGAACATAATTCTGGTGCCTATCTGCCTTGAAAAACATAATTTTGGTGTCTATCTGCCTTCTAGAACATAATTCTGGTGCCTATCTGCCTTGAAAAACATAATTTTGGTGTCTATCTGCCTTCTAGAACATAATTCTGGTGCCTATCTGCCTTGAAAAACATAATTCTGGTGTCTATCTACCTTCTAGAACATAATTCTGGTGCCTATCTGCCTTCTAGAACATAATTCTGGTGCCTATCTGCCTTCTAGAACATAATTCTGGTGCCTATCTGCCTTCTAGAACATAATTCTGGTGTCTATCTGCCTTCTAGAACATAATTCTGGTGCCTATCTGCCTTCTAGAACATAATTCTGGTGCCTATCTGCCTTGAAAAACATAATTTTGGTGTCTATCTGCCTTCTAGAACATAATTCTGGTGTCTATCTACCTTCTAGAACATAATTCTGGTGTCTATCTACCTTCTAGAACATAATTCTGGTGCCTATCTGCCTTCTAGAACATAATTCTGGTGCCTATCTGCCTTCTAGAACATAATTCTGGTGCCTATCTGCCTTCTAGAACATAATTCTGGTGCCTATCTGCCTTGAAAAACATAATTTTGGTGTCTATCTGCCTTCTAGAACATAATTCTGGTGTCTATCTACCTTCTAGAACATAATTCTGGTGTCTATCTACCTTCTAGAACATAATTCTGGTGCCTATCTGCCTTCTAGAACATAATTATGGTGCCTATCTGCCTTCTAGAATATAATTCTGGTGTCTATCTGACATCTAGAACATAATTCTGGTGCCTATCTGCCTTCTAGAACATAATTCTGGTGCCTATCTGCCTTGAAAAACATAATTTTGGTGTCTATCTGCCTTCTAGAACATAATTCTGGTGTCTATCTACCTTCTAGAACATAATTCTGGTGTCTATCTACCTTCTAGAACATAATTCTGGTGTCTATCTGCCTTCTAGAACATAATTCTGGTGCCTATCTGCCTTCTAGAACATAATTCTGGTGTCTATCTGACATCTAGAACATAATTCTGGTGCCTATCTGCCTTCTAGAACATAATTCTGGTGTCTATCTGACATCTTGAACATAATTCTGGTGCCTATCTGCCTTCTAGAACATAATTCTGGTGTCTATCTGACATCTAGAACATAATTCTGGTGCCTATCTGCCTTGAAAAACATAATTTTGGTGTCTATCTGCCTTCTAGAACATAATTCTGGTGTCTATCTACCTTCTAGAACATAATTCTGGTGTCTATCTGCCTTCTAGAACATAATTCTGGTGTCTATCTGCCTTCTAGAACACAATTCTGGTGTCTATCTGACATCTAGAACAGGACGATGGCATCTATATTTCATCTAGAACAGGATGATGGCATCTATATTTCATCTAGAACAGGATGCTGGCATGTATATTTCATCTAGAACAGGATGATGGCATCTATATTTCATCTAGAACAAGATGATGGCATGTATATTTCATCTAGAACAGGATGCTGGCATCTATATTTCATCTAGAACAGGATGATGGCATCTATATTTCATCTAGAACAGGATGCTGGCATCTATATTTCATCTATAACAGGATGAAGGCATCTATATTTCATCTAGAACAGGATGATGGCATCTATATTTCATCTAGAACAGGATGATGGCATCTATATTTCATCTAGAACAGGATGCTGGCATCTATATTTCATCTAGAGCAGGATGCTGGCATGTATATTTCATATAGAACAAGATGATGGCATCTATATTTCATCTAGAACAGGATGCTGGCATCTATATTTCTTCTAGAACAGGATGATGGCATCTATATTTCATCTAGAACAGGATGCTGGCATCTATCTGTCATCTTAAACAGAATACTTGCACCTATCTGCCATCTGAAACAGAATACTTGCACCTATCTGCCATCTGAAACAGAATACTTGCACCTATCTGCCATCTGAAACAGAATACCTGCACCTATCTGCCATCTGAAACAGAATACTTACACCTATCTGCCATCTGAAACAGAATACTTGCACCTATCTGCCATCTGAAACAGAATACTTGCACCTATCTGCCATCTGAAACAGAATACTTGCACCTATCTGCCATTCAGAATAATATATTATGGCATCAGCCAGCTCTGTCATATTAACACTGGCATCTCAGGCTACCCGAGAAATCACACCAATAGTACATTAAGTAGATTCGCTCACCCCATTGTGGCGCCCCAGCCCCTCTTCTGCAACCAGTCTGCTCCTGGTGGATTCCTGCAGGCTGAAGTTCGTCAAGCGCTGCTCTGGCCGATGCTCAGCCGTCAGTTTTGTCTGAAAAGCCAACCCAGTGTCCAGATAAGCGTGTTAGACCGCACCGACTGCAATTTAGTACTGCAATGGTACTTAGCAATTCATAAAGTGACAAAGAACAGGACAGTCAGAAGTTCTCTTAGCTGACATCAATGCTGCGTGCTTGGAGTGCGTCACACTTGAGTCTACTCTCTTCCTGTGCAGCCGATAATTAGGTTTCATTCTCAGACTGGGATTCTAAATTGCTCACAGCTGACTGGGATTCCGGATTGCTCACAGCTGACTGGGATTCCGGATTGCTCACAGCTGACTGGGATTCCGGATTGCTCACAGCTGACTGGGATTCCGGATTGCTCACAGCTGACTGGGATTCCGGATTGCTCACAGCTGACTGGGATTCCGGATTGCTCACAGCTGACTGGGATTCCGGATTTCTCACAGCTGACTGAGATTCCGGATTGCTCAAAGCTGACTGGGATTCCGGATTGCTCACAGCTGACTGGGATTCCGGATTTCTCACAGCTGACTGGGATTCCGGATTGCTCACAGCTGACTGGGATTCCGGATTTCTCACAGCTGACTGGGATTCCGGATTGCTCACAGCTGACTGGGATTCCGGATTTCTCACAGCTGACTGAGATTCCGGATTTCTCACAGCTGACTGGGATTCCGGATTGCTCACAGCTGACTGGGATTCCGGATTGCTCACAGCTGACTGGGATTCTAAATTGCTCACAGCTGACTGGGATTCCGGATTGCTCACAGCTGACTGGGATTCCGGATTGCTCACAGCTGACTGGGATTCCGGATTGCTCACAGCTGACTGGGATTCTAAATTGCTCACAGCTGACTGAGATTCCGGATTTCTCACAGCTGACTGGGATTCCGGATTGCTCAAAGCTGACTGGGATTCTAAATTGCTCAAAGCTGACTGGGATTCTAAATTGCTCAAAGCTGACTGGGATTCTAAATTGCTCACAGCTGACTGGGATTCTAAATTGCTCACAGCTGACTGAGATTCCGGATTGCTCATAGCTGACTGAGATTCAGGATTTCTCACAGCTGACTGGGATTCCGGATTGCTCACAGCTGACTGGGATTCCGGATTTCTCACAGCTGACTGAGATTCCGGATTGCTCACAGCAGACTGGGATTCCGGATTGGTCGCGGCAGACTGGGAATTCGGTTTTCTAGTGACTCTGAGATCCCCATCCGCCCGTTGCTGCCCGCAGCACCCTCAGATTTTCTACCCCTCCTGGCCTCGCTCCGGCTCCCTGGAGTTCTCTAACGTCTCACTGCGCTACCGGCCCGCCCCGGCGCTGCGCGCACTAAGTCACGTGACATTCAGCGTGGCCCCAGGCGATCGGCTGGCCATTGTGGGTCGCACAGGCAGCGGCAAGACCTCCTTGCTGCGAGCGCTGTTCCGCACCGTTGAGCTGGATGGCGGCCGGGTCACTGTAGACGGCCTGGACATTCACCGGCTGTCCCGCTTCAACATTCGCTCCCGGCTGGCCGTCATTCCCCAGGTGAGGAAGGCTGCTGGGCGGCTCTGGGTTCACTAATAAGGGGGCGGAATTTGTAGCATAGTTCTCCGCCGTTTACCCTGTTTACTCTTAAATCCATTGCCGGCCCATTAGGAGCCGTTCCTCTTTGATGCCTCTCTGCGCGAGAACCTCGACCCAGCCGGCGAATTCTCCTACGAGGACCTCGAGGCGACCATCGAGCGCTGCCGGCTTCGCAGCCTCGAGTCCCGTCTGGCCGCTCGTCACGACGGCCGCGTCGGCGAAGCCGGCCGCTGCCTGAGCGCCGGGCAGCGCCAGCTGGTCTGCCTGGCTCGCGCGCTGCTCCGCCGGGCGCCGCTAGTCTGCCTCGACGAGGCCACCGCCTGCGTCGACGCCGACACCGAGGCGGAGATGCAGCGGGCGCTGCTGCAGTGCCTGTCTGGTGTCACCCTGCTGGTGATCGCGCACCGCCTGGAGACCGTGGCCGCCCTCTGCACCTCCGTCATCGTACTCAGCAGCGGCCGCATTGTTGAGCAGGGCTGCCCGGAGGAGCTACTGCGGAATCCTCGGTCCGAGCTCTACCGCCTGTTCGCCACCGACACCCGGCGTCGGAGGGGACAGCGGCGGTCCTCCGGGCGGCTATCGCCAGCAGCCGCAGCTGACTGACTGGCTGATCTTCGGTGATTTCTGGCCGCATAATACTTATACATCATATATGCCTACATTTGTGGTATACGGTCTGAGCACTTTTCAATGTTTCCTGACTGCCTTCTGAGCTCGCTGATCCCCAACAATGGCGACTGTCTTTCTCTGCGGCTGCGGCTGCTCCGTGCCTTGCAGTCACTCTGTCTCCACCTCTAAGTTCACAGGTGTTCCTTACGTCCTTGGCAGGCCGGCCTTATTAACTAATTCTCAACTGTGAAATTCTTTCTGCAGTCTCCTCGCTCATCTCTGCGCTCTGTAAGTTTATTTGTAACCCCTCACCAATAAATAGCTGATTGTGGGTTGCCTTGACAATAGGCAGACCACGCAATTCCCCCCACCCCAGGGGAAGGACCACAGGGCTATTTTAAACACCCACTGCCTACTTCACGAGAGCTCCCAAATAGAATGACTGATTTACGTGAAAGTCCACCATATGGATATAAATCTCCGGCCTTTACGACGAACTAACTTTCGTAGCCGTCCGAGTCCGCATCTGAGCAGAAGAATTAAGCCTACATTGGTGTTTTCGCCATTCTGCTTTTTCATCGGATAGATGGCGATTAGTTGAATATTTTGGGAGATACAGAAAAAAGAGAAATGTGGGTATTTGAAATATCCCCGTGGTCCTCCTACTCTCAATAGTTTGCTGTACTCTGCTATTTCAGCAATAAATCTATCCGGTATCCGTGCCTGCCGTGCCAAGCCTGTTGATGGCTGCCTATCGAGTCAGAGCTTGTACATTGATTTGCCTCTGATTTTGAGTATTTTTTTATTGGTTTTTGAGTAGGGTTGCTTGCTATTTTAGCTATGTTTAGCATAATCTGTTCAAGCGTGGTCTTAATTGGCTTTGATTTTTTGAAATAAGCAAACGCATTATGAAACTGCAAATTTGCAGATGCTTTCAAAATGCATCGGACCTTACCAACTCGAATTTCGTTTCGTCTTCGTGTCTTTTAATAATGCTAGGCTCAGCTAGTCCTTAGTGTTAGCTGGAACTGTCTATGGCCCAGAGCCCTCGCGGGAGACCCTTGATATGAAGAGAAAAGCAAGTGTTGAACGATGTCAGTTCAGGCTCTGATTGAACAAGCGATTGCCAGACAAAGAAACTGCTCAGGAAAATGGAGACCCACTCAGCGGATGAGGGCACGGACGACTTGTACCGCACCGCGGCCGACCTGGCCAGAAAGATTCAGGCGAGCATTGAGGCAATGCGCGCTCAGCCACTGCCGCCGCAGCAGCAGCAGTTGCAGCCGCAGCTTCATGACTTGCTGACACAGTGCGTGCAACAGCTGGGTCAGAGGTTCTTGCCACCGGCTGAGGAGCAGCAGCAGCAGGTTAGGCCTTTGAATAATCAGGAAAGGCTTGTTGAGCGGGAGCAGCAGGTGTGGCTGGGCCAGGACGCTTTGGTTGCTGGCGAACCATTTCAGCAGCAACAGCGGAAGCCGACGGTTCGTCGGCGGTGTCACCATGACGAGCTGGAACAGCAGCGGAGGCCGCAGCAGCTGCCACCTTCTGGCGATAAGGTCCAGCGTGGCCTTATACAGCCTCATTATCAGCGCGATGAAGAGCAACAGTGGAAGCAGAAGAATCCGCAGAGGCGGTCCAGAAAGTCGAGCGGGTGCGAGCGGCAGTCGGAGCCGCAGCCGGCGGCCTTCAATGCTAGCAATCGAGTGCGCCTTGAGCCCAGCCTGCTGAATCTGGTCCTGCGGCTGGACGGCCGAATCGGTGATGACGGCTCGCTGATTGTGAAGGCCAGCGTTCACCCGGATCGCAGAGCTGCCGTAGACGAAGCCGGTTGCTCCAACTGACGCAGCTGCGAGGGACTGCTGCACAGGTCAGCACCGAGGTCAAGAGCTGTGAGACGCTTGGAGCCTGAAGGTGACAATGACTAGCAGTGTCTCCCTAGAAACCCAAGAAACTGTTTATTTAGCCTTATTTTATTGTGTTATAGTCTGCCCTATGCTAGGAAGTAAGCTTAGTTTCAATACATTCGGATAGTCAGATTAGCCTGAGCTCAAATCAGTAATCCGAATTCGCTAGCCTAATCTGTGCTGCCCAATCGTTGCTGCCTACTGCCTTGCTTCAGGCTCACATTATTTAAGGAGTGTCCGAGGTCTTTCACTTCTGGAACAGAACTTTTGGGATCCGAAACTTCCGATTTTTTAAAGCAAAGCTTCAGACTTTAAGGTTTGAAACTTCAGGTTTTATGATTTGAAACTTCAGATTTTGGGATTTGAAACTTCAGACTTTAGGATTTGAAACTTCAGATTTTGGGATTTGAAACTTCAGGTTTTAGGATTTGAAACTTCAGATTTTGGTATTTGAAACTTCAGATTTTGGGATTTGAAACTTCAGATTTTGGGATTTGAAACTTCAGATTTTGGGATTTGAAACTTCAGATTTTGGGATTTGAAACTTCAGATTTTGGGATTTGAAACTTCAGATTTTGGGATTTGAAACTTCAGATTTTGGGATTTGAAACTACATATTTTTGTGATTTTAAACTTCAGATTTTGAGATTTGAAACTTCAGATTTTTGGGATTCGAAGCTTCTGATTTTGAGATTTGAGACTTCAGATTTTGGGATTTGAAACTTCAGGGACAGTTTTCGGGATCTGCGAACTTTGAGTCTCCAGTTTTGGTCCCAGAGCTAACCTTTAAATTGGTTTTCAAAGGCCACAGCAACAGTTGCTGGGGAGATTGTCATCGATTTGGCCGCGGCCATGGCAATCTCTTCAGCTGCTGACTTTACTGCATAGCAGCTACCAAAAGGCTGCCTACGTTTCGGCATTGACCTGAAATCCAATGCTGCTGGCGGTGAGCAGCTGAAGCACTGCGGACGGCCCCCGCGGACGCCGAGCCGGCAGTTCCCACGCGAGCGAATTCCATCGATTAATCGAACTGAAGACGCAGGGCTGAGCTGCCAACCGGTTCGAGCACCGCTGGCTGGTGATAGCAGAGGGTCCTCTCTGAGCCAGCAGCTGCTGCAGCAGGTCGGAGTGGCGTCCACCCCCAGTCGATACGGCGGAGGCTCGAGTCCCTCGCAGCACCCGCGCCATCCCGGCCTCCTCATTAATTTTGCCGTGAGAGCCGCGCCATCTGTCTGCTTCAATCGTCTTTTATGGGAAATTTTCCCCTGTCCCCTCTCTGATATAGCTCTCTGGGATTCCGCGAGCAGATACGACCTGTTTGAACTCGAGTTGAGCTTCAGGCCTTCAATCCACAGGGCTTCTCACTGATAATACGGACCTAATGCAGGAGCGGTTGAGATTCGGCAGCTGTTACTCACAGCTCATAAGTATGCATCACTCCAGTGTATTTCGCAGTAGGTGTACCAGGTGTGCGCCATAATGTGCTGGTCGCATTGGGATTGGAGGTGACGAATCGGTGGTGGGGGAGTTGTACACAATCAATATATCGCTTGTGTGGTCAAGGGAGCTGCAATAAAACGTTTTTTTGATTACTAAACTGCAATGATTCGCCTACTAGCGTGCGGCCGTAGGGCAGCAGCGATAGAAGACTTTGCTAGCGAATTCGCATGCGAAAACAATGGCGCAAATAAAAGAACAAACAAAAGGCAACAGCCCGTCTATCATACTGGCCTGCTTCTCTTTCAAAGTATGGCAGTCTAACAGCTGACAGGCCTGTCTAACTGGTCGCTGGTTCGAATCTAGCAGCTGACAGGCCTGTCTAACTGGTCGCTGGTTCGATTCTAACAGCTGACAGGCCTGTCTAACAGGTCGCTGGTTCGAATCTAACAGCTGACAGGCCTGTCTAACTGGTCGCTGGTTCGATTCTAACAGCTGACAGGCCTGTCTAACTGGTCGCTGGTTCGATTCTAACAGCTGACAGGCCTGTCTAACAGGTCGCTGGTTCGATTCTAACAGCTGACAGGCCTGTCTAACTGGTCGCTGGTTCAAATCTAACAGCTGACAGGCCTGTCTAACAGGTCGCTGGTTGGAATCTAACAGCTCTAACAGCAGTCGCGAACTTGTGTAACACAGTAGCGCTGTGCAAGAGGCCGTAAAAAGTTTCTGGGTCGGAAAGCAGCTAGTTTTGCAACTGAGCCTGTCTGCTTTTCAAACAGTGGGCGGGCAACCGGACACCCTTGTAATCGGGCCGCCAGTCAACAACTGCACAATGCCAGGCTCAAACTTTAACTAGCGATGGCCACAAGCAAACAATGCGCCAGGGGCCATGAGCTCTCGTGTGCTCAGAGCTCTGGCCGAGCCTCGCTCACTAACCAGAGACCGAGCGGGCAGCCGTGAGGGAGGAGCAATCGATAATGCCGCGCCAGCCCAGCTGTGCCCAGCCCGCCCGCCTCTGGCTGCAGTGCGAGCCGCTTCACCTTTGAGTTGGAGCCTCATGTGTCTTGGCCATTTGCGTAAGATCTGAAAAGTGCATCCGCTAAACTACACTGAGAACAGTTGACAGTCTAGTAGAGAATCCGCTAAGCTACACTGAGAACAGTTGACAGTCTAGTAGAGAATCCGTATCAGCTAATGCGAATCGTGACTGTCTCAGGAGTGACTCAACACTGCGCCACTCAGTAGCGCGTCAATTTATCCTAAGTGAACTGCTCCCACAGCTGACCGCGGCCTCAGTATTGACTTCGCCAGGCCGAGTACAGGTTGCAGTCGCGGCTCCTGGCAGCTTCGAACGGCCGCATCGTTTGGCTGCCACCGGCGCTGTTGGGTGGGTGGGACAGCTGGCGAAGGTGCTGATGCTGCGGAACCCGCGGCTCCCACAGCTGAGTCTCTTGAATTGCTGCGGGCGGGATCAGGTGGGCGGTTGATTTGTGGGACAATCCACTCACACTGGGACACAATCCTCACACACTGGGACACTCCACACACACTGGGACACAATCCTCACACACTGGGACACTCCACACACACTGGGACAATCCACTCACACTGGGACACAATCCTCACACACTGGGACACTCCACACACACTGGGACAATCCACTCACACTGGGACACAATCCTCACACACTGGGACACAATCCTCACACACTGGGACACAATCCTCACACACTGGGACACAATCGACTCACACTGGGACACAATCGACTCACACTGGGACACTCCACACACACTGGGACACACACTGTCTACAGACACTGGCTTACCATCGTCCTGCTGCTGCTGCATCAGCTGAACAGCAACTGCAGCTGTCACAGACTGCGGACTCTGTGGCGCCTCGAGCGCCAGCAGCGGAGTGGCGCTTGATGCCAAGCTGCCGCAGCCCAGGGAGCGGCCGGACTGGCCACCGGCGGAGCGCTGGCGACTGGCCAGGCAGCGGTCGTAGCCGGCCAGGGCTGACCGATTGGCCAGCAAGGTGTCGCAGCTGACTGGCGGCTCAGCGATGACGGCTGCTGCAGCCGCGGTGCCCGGGCAGCTCACCAGTGCCTGGGCCTTGCGGTAGCCTGCTGGCAGATCGGACACTATCGCCGGTGATCCTGAAGCTGCCGCCGCTGCCGCCGCCGCCGCCGCCGACGATGAGGCCGACGCCGCAGTCGGGTTCTCGCGTACCAGGCCGTTCAGCGGCTGCTGAGGCGGCGATGACGTCACTGAAACTCCTGGCGAGGCAATTGCAGCCGCTTCCGCAGCCTTTGGCGACAGCTTTGCCCTGCGTTGCTGCTGCTGCTGTTCCAGACTGTCCTGACTGCCCTCGAATTCGCCGAACCAAACGGCTTTGAAAAAGCGCTCGCCGCAGATAATGGAGAGAATCAGCAACGTCAGGGACACCATCCAGGAGGAGATCTGCAAATTTCAAACGCGTCCTTTACTGTCAGTCAGTCTGTCTGGTTGTCTGTCTGACTGTCTGACTGTCGGACTGTCTGTCTGTCTGTCTGTCATAGTGTCTGACTGTCTGTCTGACTGTCTGACTGTCTGTCTGTCTGACTGTCTGTCTGTCTGTCTGTCTGACTGTCTGTCTGTCTGTCTGTCTGTCTGTCTGTCTGTCTGTCTGTCTGACTGTCTGTCTGACTGTCTGACTGTCTGTCTGTCTGTCTGTCTGTCTGTCTGACTGTCTGTCTGTCTGTCTGTCATAGTGTCTGACTGTCTGTCTGACTGTCTGACTGTCTGTCTGTCTGACTGTCTGTCTGTCTGTCTGTCTGACTGTCTGTCTGTCTGTCTGTCTGTCTGTCTGTCTGTCTGTCTGTCTGACTGTCTGTCTGTCTGTCTGACTGTCTGACTGTCTGTCTGTCTGTCTTTCTGTCTGGCTTTCTGTCTGTCTGCCCGCCTGCCTGTCTCTCACCTGGGCGATGGTGATCAGGCCGAAGAACTTGGAGCTCCTGAAGTAGTCAAAGTCCCGATGCGAAGCGTGCCATTGGAAGGACTGGATGAGCGGGCAGGTCAAGCCGAATCTAGGATCAAAGTTGACAGGCGGACAAGATTAGGCATTTCTGAGTTTACTCAAATTATTCTCATGTGGCCTAGCTCTGATTCCTGAGCTGATCAAACCATGCGTCATGCCGTCAGTCCCCAGGGTCTTCCTGACAGAGGACAGAGGACGCTACTCCCAATCAAAGCTGCCGCTCGGCCCTATAAAAGTACATGTTCATGCGCAGTGTTGCGCCAAGCTTTGGTTTCTGCAATTCCCTTGTGCACGTTGACAGCACTGGATTCGCGCTGTTGGAAACTCACTGGCCTCGCTTCATCAGCTCCTTGACGGGCTCGGAGTCCTTCAGATCCCCAAGGATCGTGGTGCACCAGAACCTGTGTCCCTGTGTGAGCACACAGCTCGAGATGAGCTGACTGGTAAAAAGAACCGAGTTGAACAGCAGCGACGGAAAAACCAGCCGCCTGAGGTGCCTGCGGGGTAGGGAGTTTGATCCTCAGGCCTTTGATTGGCTACGACTGGTCTGGGTTGCCTGATTGGCGATTTTAATGCCAGTTCTATACCACTGGATTGCTAGCCTATGCCTGGTCACGACATATTTGAGTGGATTGCGACTGGGAATGATTTCGGACGTGCAGAGCTGAGCTGAGGACAGGGTAGGACAGAGGACAGGCTGGGTAGGACAGAGGACAGGCAGGGTAGGACAGAGGACAGGCAGGGTAGGACAGAGGACAGGCAGGGTAGGACAGAGGACAGGCAGGGTAGGACAGAGGACAGGCAGGGTAGGGGGCAGAGAACAAGCATAGTAGGAAGGAGCACAAGAAAAATAGGCAGTTGGGGAAATGATAGTCCGTGATATGTTTGAGTATTAGGGGAAGCCTTGGCATGCAAATATTTCCCCAAGCTGTGGTGGCGCACCGCCAAAATCCCCTATTCAAACTTTCCCTCAAGTATCGACGCGAAAGTTTGCCGTGCGCGCCAGCCATTGAAGATTGCCACTTCTCCATTCCTTGGGAGCGGGGCGCGCCCTAGAAGTGCAGCGCTGTACTCACCCACTCGCCCGCCCCTTCCTCCGGCATTTCCCTCACGGCCTCTCACTTCCCACAGCATGGCTTTAAGCCTCAGGGCCTCCCAACAATGGCCCTGAGCGGAGGTGAGGCGGCAGTGAATGGCCGATTCCCTTCCCTGCCGCTTCGCTCATTTTCTCGTTTTGCGTCGCCCACGGCTGCGCTGAGCCCCGGATGGGTGGAGGTGGGGCGGCGATGCCAGAAGGCATTGATCAGACACGCTGCGCCTTCTGGCAACCCGCGGCCTGTGCTGGGGTTGCGTCTACCTGGCCTGCTCACGCGTGACCCCCCTCGCTCCTCCCTATGTCTCGCCCTGAGTCTATCCAGAATCCATCTCAAAGCAGGTGCGATCCCAATTGCGTGAACAATCGAAAACTGTGAGCCCCCACTCTGATGAAGCTCAGGTTGCTCTGGCTCTGATTGCTGATGGGGCGAGACTGGGGACAGGTTGGGATTGACTAGGGACAGGTTGGGATTGACTGGGGACAGGTTGGGATTGACTGAGGGCAGGTTGGCTTTGACTGGGGACAGGTTGGGATTGACTGAGGGCAGGTTGGCTTTGACTGGGGACAGGTTGGGTTTGCCTGGGGACAGGTTGGGATTGACTGGGGACAGGTTGGGATTGACTGGGGCAGGTTGGGATTGACTGGGGGCAGGTTGGCTTTGACTGGGGACAGGTTGGGATTGACTGGGGGAAGGTTGGCTTTGACTGGGGCAGGTTGGGATTGACTGGGGGGAAGGTTGGCTTTGACTGGGGCAGGTTGGGATTGACTGGGGGAAGGTTGGGTTTGACTGGGGACAGGTTGGGTTTGACTGGGGACAGGTTGGGTTTGCCTGGGGACAGGTTGGGTTTGACTGGGGACAGGTTTTGAAGTTTCTGAATGTTTGGCTTCAAAGCATCAAGGGAATTTCGGTTCTTTCGGTGCCTCGCTGTTCAGCTTGAGTTAAAAATAACGCGGCTCGCCAGCAAGTTGGGCTGCCGCGCAAACAGCCGGTCACGTGACGGGTGTGATCGAAGGCCAGCGCGAGCAGGGAGAGTGAAAGCAGTGGCAGATGAGCTGCTTGAGCCCGGGAGCAGCCGAGAACAACCAAAAATGCATGAAAATATCTTTACTTGGCCTGCCCCGGTCCAACTTTACATGCTTTCTGGGCTGTTATTTGCACAGCCCGCCGGCTTTCCGGGCTTGACTGCCTTGCCTTTCTAGCCAGTGAGGCCACTTTAGGGAACCGCACTTTGAGACGCTTGAGTGACCGCCGCTGAGTTTTTGCCAATGACTGACAGGTCCTGATATATTATACAGACAGGTGCTCAGATCAGAATGTGACAGGTGCTCAGATCAGAATATGACAGGTGCTCAGATCAGAATATGACAGGTGCTCAGATCAGAATATGACAGGTGCTCAGATCAGAATATGACAGGTGCTCAGATCAGAATGTGACAGGTGCTCAGATCAGAATGTGACAGGTGCTCAGATCAGAAAATGACAGGCGCTCAGATCAGAATGTGACAGGTGCTCAGATCAGAATGTGACAGGTGCTCAGATCAGAATGACAGGTGCTCAGATCAGAAAATGACAGGTGCTCAGATCAGAATGCTCAGATCAGAATGTGACAGGTGCTCAGATCAGAATGTGACAGGTGCTCAGATCAGAATGTGACAGGTGCTCAGATCAGAATGACAGGTGCTCAGATCAGAAAATGACAGGTGCTCAGATCAGAATGCTCAGATCAGAATGTGACAGGTGCTCAGATCAGAAAATGACAGGTGCTCAGATCAGAATGTGACAGGTGCTCAGATCAGATTATGACAGGTGCTCAGATCAGAAAGTGATCAGGCAGGTCGCTCACCCCTTCCTGGCCTTGTTGGGTGAGCTGAGCAGGGCGAACAGGGCGCCCCAGAGCAGGCTGTAGCAGGCGGTGGTGATGTTGAGGTACATGGAGTAATAGCAGGTCTTCTTCTCGCCGCCCTTCAGGTCGCCTTCGAGGCGCAGCACAAAGGAGCCATTCTCGGAGGGCGCCAGCTCCGCTTTGTTCGGCCGCGCGTACAGCGGGCAATTATCCCGCAAGTCCTCGAATGTTACCTTCAGCGTCACGCACGAGATCAAAGAGAAAATACCGCTGCCTATGTACAGGGTCACCTGGATCCACCGCAGGTACCGCTGCAGCGGTGCGGTTGGTGCTCGACTAAAACTGCTCATCAGACTGAGTAGCTAGATCACAGCAGATTGAGTTGCAGTTGCTGCTAGATCACAGCAGATTGAGTTGCAGTTGCTGCTAGATCACAGCAGATTGAGTTGCAGTTGCTGCTAGATCACAGCAGATTGAGTTGCAGTTGCTGCTAGATCACTGCAGATAGAGGTGCAGTTGCTGCTAGATCACTGCAGATAGAGGTGCAGTTGCTGCTAGATCACTGCAGATAGAGGTGCAGTTGCTGCTAGATCACTGCAGATAGAGGTGCAGTTGCTGCTAGATCACAGCAGATTGAGTTGCAGTTGCTGCTAGATCACTGCAGATTGAGCTGCAGTTGCTGCTAGATCACTGCAGATTGAGTTGCAGTTGCTGCTAGATCACTGCAGATTGAGCTGCAGTTGCTGCTAGATCACTGCAGATTGAGTTGCAGTTGCTGCTAGATCACTGCAGATTGAGTTGCAGTCGCTGCTAGATCACTGCAGATTGAGTTGCAGTTGCTGCTAGATCACTGCAGATTGAGTTGCAGTTGCTGCTAGATCACTGCAGATAGAGCTGCAGTTGCTGCTAGATCACTGCAGATAGAGCTGCAGTTGCTGCTAGATCACTGCAGATTGAGTTGCAGTTGCTGCTAGATCACAGCAGATTGAGTTGCAGTTGCTGCTAGATCACTGCAGATAGAGCTGCAGTTGCTGCTAGATCACTGCAGATAGAGCTGCAGTTGCTGCTAGATCACTGCAGATTGAGTTGCAGTTGCTGCTAGATCACAGCAGATTGAGTTGCAGATAGAGGTGCATTTCTCAACAATTTATTTTGTAACCGAATCGCTTCGTGGCTGCTAGACGTGGCCCGCAGTTTCTGAGTTGCCTGAAGTGCAAGGTACGGAATTTCTCTGTTGCACCGATGTCTCCATGCGGGAGTGCCAGGCGCCTTCCCCCTGTCCTGTTCTCGCCAGGCTTTCCCTGCCTCCCAGCCTTATATTGTGGGCCCGCTACAGCTTTGGCTTTGCAGGTCAGGCAGCTGCAGTTTGGTGACAGCTCTCCCAGCCAATGAGAGAGCGCCTGGGCTAATACTGGCGTCTTTGGCGGAGCTTAGGGCAAGGGAGGGGCTTCTTGAAAGCAGCGGTGTCAGGGGCTGAAAAGGTATCGTGCAGCATTTTAAAACTGCTTTTGCAGACCTTCAGATGAAACTGCAGGACTCCCAACCCCAGTATCCTTATTTTCTTCATGCTTTCGGCGGTGAAGCGATGTGAATCTGCTGTTGTTAGCCTGGTCAGGACAGCTTGTTGGACCTCGCTTCATGACGCCTCACTACAGCGGCATGAGGTGATTCATTCCGAACATGTTGGGGGTGCGCCAGGGGTGAGTGGCGAAGCGGTTAATGCGTTTGCCTCTCGCGCCAAGGTCCCTGAGCTCGATTCCACATTCATTTGGGGCGCAGCCGTGGCGAGTAGGCTTGGGGGCCAACCTCCAAGGCACAGTGAGAGTGTACACTGCCTGACGATGAGAAAGTCAGGGCAGATGTACACACCTGTGTGCGTGTGTGCTCAGAATTTAGCAAACTGGGAAGAATTGCCTCCTAATGTTGAGATGTGATGTGGAAACCTAATGCTAAGGTGAGATATGGAAACCTAATGCTAAGGTGAGATATGGAAACCTAATGCTAAGGTGAGATGTGGAAACCTAATGCTAAGGTGAGATATGGAAACCTAATGCTAAGGTGAGATATGGAAACCTAATGCTAAGGTGAGATATGGAAACCTAATGCTAAGGTGAGATGTGGAAACCTAATGCTAAGGTGGGATATGGAAACCTAATGCTAAGGTGAGATATGGAAACCTAATGCTAAGGTGAGATATGGAAACCTAATGCTAAGGTGAGATGTGGAAACCTAATGCTAAGGTGAGATATGGAAACCTAATGCTAAGGTGAGATATGGAAACCTAATGCTTAGGTGAGATGTGGAAACCTAATGCTAAGGTGAGATATGGAAACCTAATGCTAAGGTGAGATATGGAAACCTAATGCTAAGGTGAGATGTGGAAACCTAATGCTAAGGTGAGATATGGAAACCTAATGCTAAGGTGAGATATGGAAACCTAATGCTAAGGTGAGATGTGGAAACCTAATGCTAAGGTGAGATGTGGAAACCTAATGCTAAGGTGAGAAGGCTATCTATCTAGATAGATAGATAGATAGATAGATCTTCAGTTTATCCAAGATGCCGGTGATGCCGGGAAGGCCGGTGACGGTCCAGCACAAAGGGATTACAAAGACAGGTCCCGAGAGTAAGTCCAGGCTGCGCGGCTGCCGAGTTCCAGCCGCATCAAGGCAATTTCGCTAATAGCGGCCGACTTCGCCTGATTAAATTCTGTCGGACCCTCCCAGCGGGGTGGAGCGCCGGCATCTGCGCCGCCTCCCGCAGCTGCCAGAAAGCGTCCCCGGGTTGTATTTCATTCGGCTGCCCCCGCAGGCTATTGTGGACCAAGGCGTACTGGACTTGTTTACAACACTGAACCAGGCCTGCCTAATGATGGCCCAACAACGGCAGCTCCACCTGGCTAGCCTTTATAGTTGAATCTGGCGCAACTTGGTGGCGCAGAAACTCTTTTATTGCCTTGCGAGCCCGGCGGCTACGCTGTGGGAGAGTCGGCTCAATGCGGAGGCCACCACGAAAATGAGTGGCATTTTCCTAGGCCTCACTGCAGTTGCGTGAGGGGAATAGTCTTTGTCAGGGGAATAGCTCCTGAGAGAATAGCTCATAAGGGGTATAGCTCCCGAGGGAATCGCTCATTAGGGAATAGCTCCTGAGGGAATAGCTCATGAGGGGAATAACTCCGCAGCGAATAGCTCCTGAGGGAATAGCTCCTGATGGAATAGCTCCTGAGGGAATAGCTCCAGATGGAATAGCTCCTGAGGGAATAGCTCCTGATGGAATAGCTCCTGAGGGAATAACTCCTGAGGGAATAGCTCCTGATGGAATAGTTCCTGAGGGAATAGCTCATGAGGGGAGTAGCTCCTGATGGAATAGCTCCTGAGGGAATAGCTCCTGATGGAATAGTTCCTGAGGGAATAGCTCATGAGGGGAGTAGCTCCTGAGGGAATAGCTCATGAGGGAATAGCTCCTGAGGGAATAGCTCCTGAGGGAATAGCTCCTGAAGGAATAGCTCCTGAAGGAATAGCTCCTGAAGGAATAGCTCCTGAGGGAATAGCTCCTGATGGAATAGCTCCTGAGGGAATAGCTCCTGAGGGAATAGCTCCTGAGGGAATAGCTCCTGAAGGAATAGCTCCTGATGGAATAGTTCCTGAGGGAATAGCTCATGAGGGGAGTAGCTCCTGAGGGAATAGCTCCTGAGGGAATAGCTCCTGAGGGAATAGCTCCTGAGGGAATAGCTCCTGAAGGAATAGCTCCTGATGGAATAGTTCCTGAGGGAATAGCTCATGAGGGGAGTAGCTCCTGAGGGAATAGCTCCTGAGGGCTCCTGCTGCACGAGTCATCAGGTGACCTGACGGCATTCCTTACTCACCAGGGTCTGTATCGCTACTGCAGGGTGCCGTTCGGCGTTGCTTCGGCACCGGCGGCATTCCAGAGGATGCTGGACGACCTGGTGTCTGATCTGCGCGGTGTTGAGCACATCCTGGACGACTTCATCGTCTTCGGAGCAACTGAAGCCGAGCACAACTCGAGGCTGCGAGCACTGCTGAAGCGATTGGAGGACGCCGGTCTCACTGCCAACAAGGACAAGTGCCAGCTGCGGAGGACTGAGATTGAGTTCTTTGGCTTCATCTTCTCAGCCGACGGCATGCGACAGTCTGAGAGTCAGACCAAGGCCTTCAGCGAGCTGCGCCCGCCGACCGACAGGAAGGAGCTGCAGGCGTTCCTGGGATCCGTCAACTATCTGATGCGGTTCGTGCCCAACTTCGCTGAGGTCACGGCGCCACTGCGGCCTCTGCTGAAAAGCGACGCGGTGTTCGAATAGTCGACGGAGTGCGAGAAGGCATTCGAGACACTAAAAGCGACAATCTGCAGTCCGCCGGTCCTAGCTCACTTCGACCCAGGGGCCGAGACGATCGTCACTAGCGACGCCAGTGCAGAGTCCCTCCCAGGTCCAAGATGGCATCGAGAGGCCGATCGCCTTCGCCGCCCGAGCCCTGACCGACACGGAGAAGCGATACGCAGCGAACGAGCGAGAGGCGCTGGCGAGCCTGTGGGCCATGGAGAAGTGGCACTACTACCTGTACGGGCGCCATTTCGAGCTGCGGACCGACCACCAAACGCTGCGCCAGCTCCTGCTGGGACCCAGCGGCACCGGACATCGGCCGCTGCACATCCACCGGTGGTGCGACCGGTTTCAACAGTACGACTTCCACGTGCGATACCTGCCGGACAACCGCAACTTCGTGGCCGACATGCTGTCAAGGTGAAGCTGCGGGTCCGACATTAACATCATCCAGCTACCGGACACTGCGATGCCTCCAGTACGGGTTGTTACCCCGCAGCAGCTAGCGATAAACACAGCCGAGGATGCGGTTCGGCGACAGGTGATTCAGCACGTCACAAGCGGCAAGTGGAGCTCTACACCGGATAGCGAGCTGCAGCCGTACTTCAAGGTCCGCGAGCGCCTCAGCGTCTGGTAGGACGGCGCCTGCCTGGCTTTCCAAGAACGAGCCGTCATTCCCCAGCAGCTGCGGCGCGAGCTTCTGGAGGCAGCGCATTCTCGACATCCGGGGGTGGTGCGCACCAAGCAGCAGCTCCGTGAGTTCGCCTGGTGGCCAAAGATGGACGGACGTCGAGACGTTCGTCCGGGACTGCGGCGCGTGCGAGACAGGGGAGAAGAATTTCAAGCTGCGACCGGCTCCGCTGCAGCCTCTGCCATGGCCGACTACACGGACCACAGTTCGGCGATATCTTCACTAGATTTCTGAGGAATCGGGGCATTCAGCACCTGAAGACCAGCCCGTACCGTCCAAGCACCAACGGCCAGACCGAGAGACTCAACAGGACGCTGATGGACAGCATCCGAGCGGCCAGTGTGGTGAACATTCCGATGCGCTGCAAGACGCGCTTTCTTTCTTTCGTTTCCAGGGCGCGCCCGATCCGGAGTACCGATAAGGGCGGGGGCGCTAGAGGCGCCCCATACTGCGCAGGAGCTCGACGACCGCGGCCGGGTTCTCCATCAAGTTCTCGGCCGGGATTCCGCGTAGGGCTCGGTGGCGGTCGCCTCTTGGACAGTGGAGGACGACGTGGTCGACACTGTCCACCTCGCCGCAATCGGGACACAGCGGGGACGCGTCGACACCGAGACGGTAGCGGGTCTTTCTATCGACCATGCTCGCGCCCGCGCGAAGTTGGTTGACCAGGACCTGTTGTTTCCGCGGCAGACCCTGGGGCGGGCTCCAGAAAGGGCCGACTGCTATGATATCCAGGGCGCGCCGGCAGCGTCGGGTGGCTGCTCTGGCGGCGTCCAACTGGATCGGGACCTGACTTTGGTCTAGTTTTGCCGCCCTGGCCGCCGCCTGATCGGCGGTCTCGTTGCCGGTAATACCGCAGTGGGCCGGAACCCAGCAGAAGCCAATCTTGGTGCCTAGCTCGATCAGGTCCAGAATGAGCTGCCAGCAGTCGGCTGCTACTGAGTCCCTCTGCCTAAGTGGCCCGGCGCTCAGGGTCGTGATGGCGCTCAGGCTGTCGGTGGCGATGGTGATGTCCGGGGGTCTGTCTGCCGCGGTGTTGCAGAGGCGGAGGCCCTCTCGGATAGCGGTGAGTTCGGCCGTGAAGCTGCTGCATAGGGCGCCCGCCGCAGACATGCGGGCTGCCTCTGGTGGAAGCCATTGTGCGACTGCTGCTCCCCCGCCGTTTCTGCAACCGTCCTGTACCGAGCCGTCGGTCCAGATGACGTGCTCCGTGAGACGGGACACGGTTGGTTCGGCGAGGGCGGCGCGAAGTTCTGCTGGCATTTGTCGGGTTGCTTCTTTGGCGGCCGATGTGTCGAAGCGGACTTCTAGGCTTCTGCTGATGGTCCACGGTGCTGGGCCGATTGCCGTTGGTGCTCTTGGGTGGGCCTCAAGCGTGGTGCTGCATTCCAGCTCTTGCGCGATGCGGCGCCAGCAGGCGCGGTACGGGCGGTTGGCATCCGAGAGCGCGTCCGGGATGCGTTCCCCGCGCTGGCCGTCGTTGGCCCGGTTCTTCATTGCGGCTTCGTAGGTCCGGTTTTTGAGTCTTGGTCGCTCGTTCGCGGTTGCTGCTTGGTGCGCTGGGATGTCGGCCGGTAGTCTGACCATCCTCTCGCGGAGGTTGCTAGCTCTTTCCGCGGCGATGTGGTGGAGGGGCGGCAGGTTGGCGACGGCCAGCAGTTTGTCCGTCCGAGAGGGCATCACGCAGCCGGTGATTAGGCGTGCACACGCGTTCTGCTGCCTCTCCACAAGTGCCCGGTTGCTTGGTGCTGCGCTCGTTAACCAAATGGCACTGCCGTAGTCCGCAATGGAGCGGCAGGTTGCGATGTAGGCTGCGCGCAGTGTTTTCTGGTCGGCGCCTGTTTGTCTGTCTGCGAGCATCTGGATCGGTCGGCGTCTAGCTGCCATTTTCCGTCTGACATCCTTGGCATGTTCTCCGAAACCGAGGTGGTCGTCGAATTTGACCCCTAGGAAGGTCGGGTTCGCCTCGAACCGCAGTGGGTCTCCGTTGATGTTGAGGTCGAGTCTTATCTTGCCTCTGTTTTCGGCCGGGGATAAAGTGAAGGTGCTGTAACTGCACTTCGCGGTGCTGAGCTCGACTTTCCATCTCTTACACCACCCGGCGATGGCGTCCAGAGCCGGTTGCAGGATGTTCTTGCATTCTTGAAGTTTTTCCTTGGTAGCGAGTATCGCGCTGTCGTCGGCGTAAAGGCTCACACTCGTGTCCGGTGAAGCGGCGTGGATGGTGTCTGGTAGGTCATTGATGTAAACCAGCCATAGCAGCGGGGCCAGGACGCTGCCTTGTGGGAGCCCCTCGCGGAAGGTGCGTTCCTTACTGTTGCTGGTGCCTACTCGGACCTTGGCCCTTCTATCCGCCAGAAAGCTGTTGATCCACCTGAGGACACAGGGTGGGGTGCCGACCTCTTTAAGTTTCAGGAGGAGGGCTCTCTTCCAGACCCTGTCGTAAGCGCGGGAGAAGTCCAGGAGACCAAGGACAGATCGCATCGCTGGGGATCTTTCGAAGCCATCGAAGATTTGTTGTGAGATGCGGGCGATCTGCTCCTCGCATGATCTGCCCTTCCGGAACCCGGCTTGCACTCCACTGATCTTGCCGTTGGACTCCAAGAAGTAGCTGAGACGGTGGTAGACCAGTCGTTCCGCGACCTTAGCGATACAGCTGGTGAGGGCGACCGGTCTGTAACTGCCGAGTTCCTCCGCTGGCTTGCCGCGCTTCGGGATAGGAATTATTGTGGCGCGCCGCCATTGGTGCGGGCATTTTCCGGTCAGCCACGACTTGTTCCCCAGATCGAGCAGTCTCTTCTCCGTGGGGCTTGCGAGGTGCTTCAGCATCTCGTTCGTAACCTGATCGTCGCCGGGGCTCTTGCCGGACTTAAGCCCGGTCAGGACGTTCTTTAGCTCCGCTGCAGAGAAGGCTGAGCAAAGCCCCTTACGATCGTTGTTGTTACAGCAGGGTGCTTGCATAGCTCTATAGGCCTGGTGGTTGATGGAGCGGTCGTCGTGGTCCCGTGGGATCCGTGAGATGCTGGCGTAGAGACTTCAGAACGCTTCTGACTTTTCTCTATCGTTGGTGGCGGTTCTGGGCGAGCCGCCACGGGTCGGGTCGGCCGGGATCTTGAGCGCCGCGTTCGGTGGGGGTGGTGCTGGGTCGCCGCGCAGAGACCGCATGATAGCGAAGAGGTCAGAGTTGATGTTCAGCGACGCTGTCTTTTCTTTCCAGAAAGCGGCTTTCTCTCTCTGGATCGTGTTGCGGACGTTCTCGCGGGTCGCTTGGTACGCTTCTAGGTCGCTTTTTTCCCTGCTTGTTTCTGCTTGTTTGCGGGCTTGCGCGTTCTCCTTGCAGGCCTTGTCGCAGGCTTCTGTCCAGAAGGGCTTACCGGGGGTGCTGCGGGCTCCTCTGGGGATGCACTCCAGGGCTGCAGTCAGGATGTTGTCGCTGAGCCTTTGGTGATCGAAGTCCACGCTGGAACCTGACTCGGGTTTGCTCGGCCTGAGCTTAGCCTCTCGGTTGTCGAGCGATTGTTTGTACGCCTTCCAGTCGGCTTTCTTGAAACACCAGCGCGTCTGGCGATTCCGTTTTCCACTGGCAGATGTCTTAGTCAGCTCGTAGAGTAGGGGCAGGTGGTCGCTGCCGATACACTCGGTTGTCCGCCAGCTGGGACGGCAGACTGCGGTGAGGTTAGGTGAGCACCAAGTTAGATCCGGACTGGACTTGCCTCCTGTGGCCGGGTTTGTCCTCGTGTGGGCGGACGGGAGGTTGCAGAGGTGTAGGCTGCGTCGGAGCGCCCACTGTTCGATGCAATCTCCTCTGTCGTCGTCCGGTTGGTGCTCGTCCCAGCTACCGTGGCCGTTGAAGTCGCCGCCGATGACACCGCGCGTGGTGACCGGGATGAGGTCCCAGTCGGGCTCCTAGTTGTCTTGTTGCCGCTGGTCGCTGTTTGGTGGTGCGTACACGGAGGTGATGTTAAACTTGCCTTTGCCCTTTGGAATGATGGTGACTGTGGCCCAGTCCATCGGCCCATCGCTGCTTGTTCGTGGCTCCATGAATGGGATGTCGTTGCGCACCAGTATTAGCACGCCTCCGCGGCCCGGGGGCGCTGTGTTTTTTCTTGATTTTTTAGTGTTTTGTCCCCTAGTAGCTCTGTTGCCGGTTGCGAGTTCGATCTGCGGTGGTGGCAGTGCGTTGGCTGTTCTGGTGGCTTCCAATTCGGTGTCCGGGCCCTTGTCCGTGGTTGCTGCCGGGGCCGTTTGCTGATTGTGGTTGTCCTTGTCCCCTTCGCGTTCCGGCCATGGCTGGTCCCGGTTGATGCAGGCCTGTCTGCCGCTGCGACAACCCTGGCACCAGGTCGTCCTGTCGTTTGGCCAGCGTAGCCGGCATCGCGGTCTGGCGGTGGCGCGCCGGCGGGGGGGCCGTTTGGAGCTGCTTGCGTCATCTGGGTGTTCTGGAGTCGTGGGCTTCCGCCGTCCTGGCGGTCGTCGTCAGTAGTGGTGGCGGTGACCTCCGGGGTATGTTCTGGTTTTGGTGCGCCATCCTTGCGGGCCGCGACGCTGTAGCCGTGGGGCGGGATGAAGTTGGCTCCTTGACGCAATTTCGTCTCCTGGAGGAGGGCAGCGCAAGGTTGGGTTGTCTGAGCCTCTCGGCCAGCTCCGTACGGCGGGCCTGCAGCCCATTACAGTTAAGCTGCAGGACCAGGAGCTCTGGGCCGGGTCTCTTAACCCTTCTGTGCTGTCTTCTCGGGCGGCTGTTCGTTTTCGGTTCACCAGCCGTGGCGTCTCCGCCCCTGAGACGCATCACAAGATTCAGCTCCTCGGACGCGTCCTGATCGGTGGTTTCGTTGGGTCGATCTCCTCGTCTTGCGCAGTATCCCTGAAGGGTGTGACATTTCGTCGGCAACGGTGGTGTGCCGTCCAGGGGCCCCTCGTGGAGGGAGTCACTTGCCGCGTGGGTATGATGGTACTCACGCACCGGGTCGGCCCGGTCCCGCAAGACGCGCTGCTGCAGTTCCTTGAGGCTTACCGCAGCACTCCACACGCCCTGACTGAGAAGAGCCCGGCTGAGCTGATGCTTGGCAGGCGATGGCGCACAGCCCTGTCTCTGCTGGCCCCGTCAAAGGACACCGCGGTTGCGCATAACCGAGATGGCCCAGCGAATCCAAGAGCGCTAGCAGTTGACGGCAGCCTACACGGACCAGCGGCGAAGAGCGCGACCGCCGGCACTGCGCGCCGGCGACTGGGTTCGGGTGCGGCGTCCAACACGACGGGGCAAGCTCGGAACGCGGCTCTCGGCGCCGCTGCTCTTTCTCGCTATCTACTATCTATTGCCAGGACCTGCACCGGAGCGGTTACGAAAATTAGATTTCTCGGTAGTTGCACGCACTCTTTTGCACTACTTGAGTAGTCTGATTTTTGAACGGCATGGCTGGTTCCAGAAGGTAGTTCCTCTGGATAAAAGCGCTTACCGCGCCCATTGGCCTTCCAGCTGCCTTAATCGTTTCCGGTGATCTTGTGTGCGTGCTTTCAGCAAGCCAAACAGGTGGACCAGCAGCTCGCTGAGGAGCTCCGCCTCGGTCGCCTTCAGCCCGCCAGCGGTTCCATCATGCTGAACGCAATCGGCGCTATTCCAAAATCAGATGGCAGCGTCAGGATCATCCACGAGTTTTTGAGCCCTCCGGGATTCTCCGTCAATTGACAGCTATGAGCAGGAGAAGAGTCTGCGATTCGCCTCAGTCCGAGACCTGGTCAGTAACCTTCGGCTCGGCTCCTTAATCGACAAAGTCGACCTGAAGCAGGCCTATCGTTCGGTCTCGACCTTCATTCGACTTCTGAAGCGAGGCCTGTCATTTCGTGGCTTCAATGCGAGCGGCTTCTCAGGCCACAGTCTTTGCCGAGCCGGAGCCAGCGCTGCCTTCGCGTGCGGCCTCTCCTTGGCCGACATTCGCTGCCTCGGACTGCGTCTTGCGCTACTTCTCAGACGACGCCTCGTTTGCACGCAGAAGTCGAGCGTCCAGACAGCTTGTCAACTGTCTCGCATTGCAAGGATGTCTGATATTTCTGTGCTTTTTTACTTCGCCTTCCCCTCCTCGCGCTGCTTTGTGCCACCGACGCTTTGCTGCTTCGCCTTTTTGCTGGGTTGACAGGTTTAATTCGTATTAGAGTCTTGGGTTAAGAAGCAATATTCACCTGCTTCTGAGATAAGCGCCTTTCAATGCGGTGTAAATTCAGGAGAATAGACAGTAGGCAGCTTAGGGTAGTAGGATTTGGTGTCATAGATCTGGTGTTTTGATTGAAGCTTAAATCTTGTTTAATGGCAGAGCTTGGTTTTAGACCTGCAATTCGAGTGACTTCATTGTTGACCTGATCAATTACAGCTGTGAGACGATCTATCCATTTTGTATTGTACTGCACGCTCTTTAGTTTGAGTTCTTCTGTCGCATGCTTAGTGAAAAGTGGCTAGCGTTAGATTGAATTGTTCAGCAAAGACTTGATCTCTGCGAACATTATTTCTTCCATAGCGAACTTTGCTGCTTTTATTTTCTTTTCCTTCTGATGTTTCTACAGCCCCCATGAACTCTTTTCCAGAATTAGTCATATTTTTATTCATATCAGTCGTATATTAAAGGCTATTTTTAGCCCAGGGTTGAATTGCCTTCTCAACCCCAAGCTCTTTCAGCAGTCTTCCCATTTCTTTACTAGGCGCGTGCAATGCAAAGCGTTACTTTTGGGACAGGAATTCAGAGTACAGCGGGGACGAGAGGCGTACTCCACATGCACTCCCCTCTATTGGTCATTGAGCTCAAAATTAGATTTAGGAAGAAATGGGGCTCTAAGCGGTAAATTTTCTCTAACATTCTCTCAATGATGAACCTCAATGCAAACTCTTCACCGTTTTAATCAACGTTTTCATTTTCCGTCGCAAACTGCAGCACAATCTCGTGAATCTCCTTATTACTCGATACATTACTATTACTCACTAGATTTGAGTTCTCTACCAGCATCTGTCCTCCTGCAACAGAGTTTGAGATTTTGTACAAAATACTCTTTCGCTTTCCCTTCAATGCCCAATCAAGACTGAGAAGTATCTTCATGAGAAGCAAACAAACGAGAAATCAGTACAGAACTCTATCATCGGGTACATCTCAAAGGCGATTGAAGACAAGTTCACTTCGGAGGATGAATTTAAAACATTCAAGACCTCTATGAGCAACGAGTTAGGCTTAATCTGAATGCCATTGGTGACATGAGTCAGCTAAGAAATGATTTGGAGAATTTGTTCAAACAGCATGTAGCGAAATTGGGAAAATGAAAGAATAACTCAAAATTTGTTCTTAGGACTTGGATCTCAAACCGATAAACTCTGTAATGAGGCTGCCAGCCGTTTCATCCTGCATTTTTCCTACACTTTTTGATTTGTTGAGTCGCGTACTTGATCACATTTTTGTGTCTTGAAGGACTCTGGATATTCGGATAGGTCATATAAATATCTGGCTTAGCATGTCCTGATAGACTTCCTCAGTCTGTATGTTTAGAATTGGGGAGTCAGTGTCAGTGTAAGGAAGTCTTTCTCTTCTTCTACTCTTCCTAAGTGAACAGCGCCGAGGGAGTAAGGTCAAGGCGAGGCAATGGCGAGCAAATAGAACAAAGCGGGGAACAAAGCCCCACAGGGGTGCGAGAGTATATTTTTAGCAATATTGTTATAAAACAGTGGTAAGATTAGGAAGTAAAAAAAGGCATGGATAAGGATAAAAAATTGAGCACGCGAGGGCGAGACAAAGCAGCCTGCCCTGAGGCCCGCGCCCGGCGCTAAAAACACCCCCAAGGGTTGGGGGTGGGGCAGCACAAGCGCATACGCGAGAGAGAGCGGTCGATAAAGGCGGCCCTCCCCCGCCGCGTTCACTAACCCGGAGTAGCTACGCTACTCTCCACTTAGTGAACAGCGCCGAGGGAGTAAGGCAAAGGCGAGGCAATGGCGAGCAAATAGAACAAAGCGGGAAACAAAGCCCCAAACACCAAAAAGGAGGAGTAAGCAGTTAGAAGGTTAGGCTTGGGCGGCATCCGCAAAGGCCTTCAAAACACGCCGAGAGCCACCCGAGAGCGGCAGGTAGCGCAGAACGGCATTGCTGCGCCAGCCACCCAGCTGCTTCACGTCCTCAACGGTGAGCCCCGCTTCGAAAGCGTGGCAGGCGCCACCCCGTCGCATTGAGTGGCCGGAGAACTGGCTGGAAGGCACTCCCGCATCGTCGAGGGGGCGGCGGAGGAGCCGGTTGAAACCTGCAGCTGACATTGTGCGCCGGCCCTGGCCGGAGCGGAAGCTGAACAGTGGCCAGTCGGGTGTCTTGGTCGAGCAGATGCTGTTGGTGCAGAGATGCTGCGCGAGAGCCTCCGTCGGGCAGAGCGGGTGACCTCTAGCCAGTCGCGGCAGACGGACGAACTGGTCCCGACGCCCCAGTTGGTTGGTCTTGGACGTCCGGATGCGGAGCTGGACTCCGTCTCCGTGCCATCGCAAGTCGCTGGCGCGGGCCAGGGAGCGCGGTGAGAACAGGTTAGCGCACCTAAGCAGAGTGATCTTGGCGTCTCTGAACACGTCTGGCAGGTGAAGGGCGCACAGCAGAGGAGCGAGGGCCTTTTTGAAGTTAATGTGGAGCTCGCTGAAAACTGCGCCCGCATCCAGCTGCCAATTCACGTAAAGCCAATCGATGATGCAGTTCTCCCGGATGACGCAGCATGCGCCCTCGAGGCAGGAGTCGGACTCTATGATGATCCGGCGGTAGAAATGCGGCCAGATAGGGGCGCTGAAGAGGGTGGAGACCGCTTGCCTCCACCAAGCCAGGTTGTGCCTTAGGTCGTTGGATACCGGTATGCGGCCTCCTTTACGCCGATCGCAGAGCTGCAGCAGGTCGCGAAGAAAAGGGCGCGCACGCTTAGCTACGGTGCAGAACCAGCTTAGTTTACCGCACAGACGTTGAAGCTTCTTGCTCGTGATGGTGCTGCTTGCGTCGCAGTCTCGGATCAGCTCAGTCAGGGCCAGACGCTTGTCATCAGGCAGGTTCATCTGACCTGTAAGCGTGTCGAGCTCGACGCCCAGGAAGACAAGCCGCTGGCTGGGCGGGATGACCTTCTTCCAGTTGACTTCCAAGCCGAGCTCCTGGACCAGATTTAGCAGGCGCTCATAGGCCTCTGAACACTCGCTATGGGTCGGGGCCGTGACGGCCCAGTCGTCTATATAACCGCAAATGCCGCTGACGCCACTGCGCTGCATGGCGCGGGTGATGGCCTGCGATAGCCGGTTGAAGTGGTATACGGACGCTGCAGCCCCATGATGAAAAAATTCCATCAAATGCCAGTTTTCATTCGAATATCTATATATATAAAAGTGAAAACTCTGTCTGTCTGTCTGTCTGTCTGTGTGCAACCTTTTGTCTTTATAGACGCCGAAACCGCTCAACCAAATCGCACCAAACTTTGCACATACCTAAAACCACCTACGCTGAGTGCAATAGGCTACTCAAATTCCCGAAAAATCATTTCCTTCCTGCTCAAAAGTGCAAAAAACTGCTCAAAAATCGTCAAAAAATCACTCAATTCGACATATCGTCGCCCCACTTTGTTAGATTTTCTCCAAATTTGATCCACTTACACTTTACATGTTTTCCAACAATGCTGTCAATTTTGAACATCTCTACTCAATCCAGAGCAAAGCTGCCTCATCTCAAAGTGAGTCACTTTTTGTTTTCCGAGGACAGCCACCCCAACTCCCCTCCGCCACTCTGCGGGCCAAATTTTATTACAGCCACCCCCTCCCTTTCCCGGGCGCCGAAGCCCCAGACTGTACATTGTATTTCAAGCCGTGAATGTACACAGCCCAAACCCCTAGACTGTCTACTGGCCCCCAAGCAGCACTAATACTGAGTGCGGTGAGTGCGGTGGCGTCCCAGTGCGCAGGGCTCTCCGGTCGATATTTCTCTCCAGCCAGCCTGGGATAGAAGAAAGAGAGAGGCTGGCGATCAACTGATGGGTGGTGTCACTCTGCTGCTGTCTGGAGACTTTAGACAGACGCTGCCTGTGATTCCGCGTGGCACTCCTGCTGATGAGATTAATGCTTGCCTAAAATCATCTCACCTGTGGCCATCGGTTGTGAAGTTGCACCTACGAACAAACATGAGAGCTACAATTCAAGGAGACGAAACAGCTCATGAGTTCTCTGCCAATCTATTGCGAATCGGCAATGGTCTGCTGGAGATTAGCACCGAGGATGGGCAGTCATCGATCGCTACAATCGGAACCATTGGGCAGTCAGTGCAGGAGCTCAAGGCAAAAGTTTACCCGAACCTGATGGTTCGATATGCTGACGTTGACTGGCTGTCAGAGAGGGCAATTCTGTGTCCTAGAAATGATGCCGCCAACGAAATTAACTACCAACTGCTTCAGGAGTTGCCAGGTGCAGTTTTCACCTACAAGTCAATTGATACAACGTTGACTGATGACACCGCTGTGGAGTATCCTGTTGAGTTTCTGAACTCTCTAGATCCTCCTGGAACTCCATCGCACAACTTGCAGCTGAAAGTTGGGGCACCAATTATGCTCCTCCGCAACCTGAATGCGCCAAGGCTGTGTAACGGCACCAGACTGATAGTCAGGCGGCTCTTCCCACACGTGATTGAGGCCACGATAATGACTGGATCTGGCAGAGGAGAGTCTGTGTTCGTTCCCCGGATTCCAATTATCCCCACGGACCTGCCATTTCAGTTCAAGCGACTGCAGTTCCCTGTGAGAGTGTGCTTTGCGATGACTATTAACAAGGCTCAGGGACAGTCGCTGAAGGTGGCTGGCATCAACCTGGAGACTCCTTGCTTCTCGCATGGGCAGCTTTATGTCGCCTGCTCCCGTGTTGGAACTCCAGCTGGCCTATTCATTTTCGCACCAAGGGGAAGAACGAAGAATGTGGTGTATCCCCAGGCCTTGAGGTGACTCGCAAGCAATTAATAGAAAAGTAGTCACGAATTGACCTTGACCTGTCTAACTCTAAACTCTGAAACAGTTTAATTTTGTTTCTTTGACATTGTTATTGTTATGCCATGGCTATTTTCCTTATGTATACGCGTGTACATGCATACTGTATACAGAGGCAGATTTAGGGGGGGGGGCGGGGGGACAGTCGCCCCCCTAAATTTTAATCATGGGAATAAGATGCCCCCACCATGCACCCCCACACCTTTTCGGCCGCTGGCGCCCCTTTTTCAGCCGCTGGCTCCCGTTTTTCAGCCGCTGGCGCCCTTTCTTGGCTCCTGGCGCCCTTTTTCGGCCGCTGGCACCCCCTCTGTGATTCTCATGGCGCTCCCCTGACAGACCGCCCCAAAACAAAATTCCTGGATCTGCCACTGACTGTATAGAGGAGTGGCTAAGAGACATGTTTCTAAAGAAGTAATCAAGAGGGGGCTGTTTGGACAAACTTTTCACTTATTTTTTACTTAAAACGCCCTTAAACAAACTCTTCACTTTTCATTAATGCAGTAAATAAATAAATGGTGACCTTCACTATAAAGTTAATACAGAGACGTGAATTGCTTACTGCTTTGCTTTAAATTTCTGCCCCAAAAACAACGGGCAAAAAAAGCTAGTAATATATATATATAGATAATATATAATATATAAGCTATATATTATCTGTGGTGTCTCCTGTTAGACATGGGTATCACATGTTAATGACCCTCACCCTCATGGTTTTCACCTGTTAGACCTGTTAGACTTGGGTATCACCTGTTAGACATGGGTATCACCTGTTAGACGTGGGTATCACCTGTTAGACATGGGTATCAGCTGTTAGACATGGGTGTCACATGTTGGACATGGGTGTCACATGTTAGACATGGGTATCACCTGTTAGACATGTGAATCACCTGTTAGACACTATACTCACGTTGTTGACGATTCCAATAATGCTCTGTACCGCATCAATCACAACCGATGAGCTCATGGAGTGCATATTGTACTGCAATGAGAAGTGAGCAGCTGGACTATTACTCTAGTAAAGTTATTTTTTGGACCTAAATAAGGCCACAATTATTCACATCGGAAACGCTAATCGTTGCTAAGGCCCTCTAGTATCCATGGTTACCCCGATGGCAAACAAAATATCTCTTAATTTGCATAACATCTCGCACAGCATTAGAATCTTGAGCAACGAGCAAGCAAAACAGTTTGCAATATGAAAAACTGTCTTGACCACGTTACTCTAGTCGATTGCCTCGCCTAATGTCTATGGTACACCCACATGACCTGGCCTAATGTCTATGGTACACCCACATGACCTGGCCTAATGTCTATGGTACACCCACATGACCCGGCCTAATGTCTATGGTACACCCACATGACCTGGCCTAATGTCTATGGTACACCCACATGACCTGGCCTAATGTCTATGGTACACCCACATGACCTGGCCTAATGTCAATGCTTCTCCCTCAAGTCTTTCCAAAGCTAGTCGCTACTGTTATTATATGCTATATTAACATCAAATTATAAATGTTACACTCACAAACCAATAATCAGCGATGATGTAGAGCTGCATAATGAATGGGCCGCCACTACTGATCACCTTCCTGCTCAGCTTTATGGACCGGGTCTCGGACTTTGCTAAGCGCCGGTGCCTCTGTATTTGAGTTTTGAACAAGCAAAGGCGAGTAGAATTAACGGAATTGATTCAGTCAGTCTGTCTGTGTTAGCTTGATCAGTCCATGGACTGGGTGCCGTCACACTCACTCAAATTTCTATCCGAGCTAATGCTGCTAATGCTGCTAATGCGGTTAGGAGTCCGAAGCTCTGCGCCAAAACCTCATGAGCATACGCTTTCAATGTTGGGTCACCAAGAAGCATAGAATTTGCAAAGCTAAGCCTCATCTATATAACTCTTGATTTTTAACTGGCTAACATGATCAAGCTGAACAGCAAGTTGACACTTGAATGGCACCAGTCATAAATACTTTTGCTATTCTGCCCCATTCTATCTGTTGGTCAGCTTTATCAACAATGGGAACAGCCATCCATCTGACATTATCCTTAATCCTTGGGATATAGAATAGTGACTCATAGAATAATTAGTCACTTTCAAAATTGGGCTCTTGAACTCTATTAATCCAAATAATGGCTTACCTGTAATAAAACGCTGCCACCAAGCATTTTGGTCAGTTGCTGTGGACTTACTGGAAGTTATGGTGAACCCCATCTACTTATTCATTGAGCATCTCAATATATTTCTAAAGTGATGTAAATGAAAGCAAAAATCATACTCACGTGCAGCAATCCGCTTATTCAGCACATCATAGGCCGATTCCAATGCTTGACGCTGCTTCCAACCGACACTTGAAGGATACAAGTTGAGCTGGTACACCTGCCAGCTTGAGTCACGCAGCCGCATGCGATGCCCGGTGGCTTGAATATAGCCCAGGTGAGTGATGTTGATTGACAGCATGCCACTGTCAATGAGGGTTGGATTCAGCTGCCCGGGTAAATGATCTGCATGGCTGTCTGCTCTGGGCTGTCTGTTCTGGGCTGTCTGATCTGGGCTGTCTGTTCTGGGCTGTCTGTTCTGGGGTGTCTGTTCTGGGGTGTCTGTTCTGGGGTGTCTGATCTGGGCGGTCTGTTCTGGGGTGTCTGTTCTGGGGTGTCTGTTCTGGGGTGTCTGTTCTGGGCGTCTGTTCTGGGCTGTCTGTTCTGGGCTGTCTGTTCTGGGCTGTCTGTTCTAGAGTGTCTGTTCTGTGGTGTCTGCTCTGAAGTGTCTGTTCTGGGGTGTCTTTTCTGGACTGTCTGTTCTGGACTGTCTGTTCTGGGCTGTCTGTTCTGGGCTGTCTGTTCTGGGCTGTATGTTCTGGGCTGTCTATTCTGGGCTGTCTGTTCTAGGCTGTCTGTTCTGGGGTGTCCGTTCTTGGCTGTCTGTTCTGGGCTGTCTGTTCTGGGCTGTCTGTTCTTGGATGTCTGATCTGGGGTGTCTGATCTGAAGTGTCACTTTTGACGTGTCTTCTGGGGCGTCTGTTCTGGAGTGTCTGATCTGGGGTGTTTGTTCTGGGTGTCTGATCTGGGGTGTCTGTTCTGGGATGTCTTCTGGGTTGTCTGTTCTCGGGTGTCTTCTGAGGTGTCTGTTTTCGGGAGTCCGTTCTGCATAGCTTTCTGTTCTGGGCTGTCTGTTCTGAGGTGCGTGTGTCTGGGGTGTCTGTTCTGGGCTGTCTGTTCTGGGCTGTCTGTTCTGGGCTGTCTTTTCTGGGGTGTCCGTTTTGGGGTGTCTGTTCTAGGGTGTCTGTTCTGTGGTGTCTGCTCTGAAGTGTCTGTTCTGGACTGACAGTTTTAGGCTGTCTGTTCTGGTATGTCTTTTCTGACGTGTCAGTTTTGGGGTGTCTGATTTGGGTTGTGTATTTCTGGGGTGTCTGATCTGGGTGTCTTCTGAGGTGTCTGTTTTCGGGAGTCCGTTCTGCATAGCTTTCTGTTCTGGGCTGTCTGTTCTGAGGTGCGTGTGTCTGGGGTGTCTGTTCTGGGCTGTCTGTTCTGGGCTGTCTGTTCTGGGCTGTCTTTTCTGGGGTGTCCGTTTTGGGGTGTCTGTTCTAGGGTGTCTGTTCTGTGGTGTCTGCTCTGAAGTGTCTGTTCTGGACTGACAGTTTTAGGCTGTCTGTTCTGGTATGTCTTTTCTGACGTGTCAGTTTTGGGGTGTCTGATTTGGGTTGTGTATTTCTGGGGTGTCTGATCTGGGTGTCTTCTGAGGTGTCTGTTCTCGGGAGTCAGTTCTGCATGGCTTTCTGTTCTGGGCTGCCTGTTCAGGGCTGTCTGTTCTGGGGTGTCTGTTCTGGGGTGTCTGTTCTAGGGTGTCTGTTCTGTGGTGTCTGTTCTGTGGTGTCTGTTCTGAGGTGTGTGTATCTGGGGTGTCCGTTCTAGGCTGTCTTCTGGGGCGTCTGCTCTGGGTTGCCTGCTCTAAGGTGTCTGCTCTGGGATGTCTGAACTGCATGGCTGTCTATTCTGGGCTGTCTTCTGGGTGCCTGATCTGGGGTATCTGTTCTTGGGTGTGTGTATCTAGGGTGTGTGTATCTGGGGTGTCTGATCTGTGGTGTCTGATCTGCGGTGTCTGCTCTCTGGTATCTGATCTGGGGCTTCTGCTCTGGGGTATTTGATCTAGGGTGTCTGCTCTGGGGTATTTGATCTCGGGTGTCTGATCTGAGCTAGGTGTCTGTTAATTCTGGTGTGTCTGATCTGCATATCTGTATGTTCTTGAGTGTCTGTTCTGGGTGTCCGTTCTCACCGCAGCAGGTCAGAGCAGAGTGACACAAGGCCTGGCTGAGTCACATTGCCCAACTGGGCAGTCCCAGACTCAATCGGCCACGCTGAGTAGTGGCACTGAGAGCGATGTCGCGATTTGGTGGCCTGGGATCGACTCCCCACGATTCGAACTGGGAACTCTTCAGGTCTGGAAAAGTATTTAACAAAGAGCTGCTACAAAGAGGCTTGCAGCAATAGGTCGTATTCGAGCTTCATCAAAAAGTATAAAAGTGCATTTGTGCTTACCTTCTCACCGCCAGGTAGAATGAGAACCGGCGCAGCGATGGCATAGCAACAATCTCTAAGACCAAATTTCTGCCGATTTTCTGAAGCGGTAAAATCGAACTCACAATTTTGAAAACAATGAAACAATTTCAAGCCTCCGGTGTGTAACAGCTGGCACAGCCTTCTGTCGACAGGGGCAGCCTTCTACTGATACGGCAACCTTCCACGGACAGGGCTATCCACTGACAGGACTACCTTCCACTGACAGGGCTAACTTCCACTGACAGGGCTACCCTCCACTGACAGGGCAACCTCCCACTGACAGGGCTAACTTCCACTGACAGGGCAACCTTCCACTGACAGGGCAACCTCCCACTGACAGGGCAACCTTCGACTGACAGGGCTAACTTCCACTGACAGGGCTACCTTCGACTGACAGGGCTAACTTCCACTGACAGGGCAACATTCGACTGACAGGGCAACCTTCCACTGAAAGGGCAACCTTTCACTGACAGGGCAACCTCCCACTGACAGGCTACCTCCCACTGACAGGGCTAACTTCCACTGACAGGGCTACCTTCGACTGACAGGGCTAACTTCCACTGACTACCTCCCACTGACAGGGCTACCTTCCACTGACAGGGCAACCTTCCACTCACAGGGCAACCTTCCACTGACAGGGAAACTTCCCAATGAGGCTCAACCACTCAAATCAACAAAGTTTCATATGTAGGCTTCACCTTCTAGCCATTTGTTGGTGCAAGATTTTAACGCAATGAGGTTAGTAACAGTACGAGTGATGGCATTTGATGGCACAGAACATATGCATCTGTTCCAATTTGCTCATCGTTAACGATTGTGCACACTCGCTTTAATTTTAGTCCAACAATACCAAATCTCTAAAATGTTTTCTTGCTAAAAGGGTTTAGTTCAATCATTTTAGATTTTACTTACCCGGCTTGGCTGAACTTCCTGACCATCGTTGGCCTGAAATGTTCTCATCTTGGCCAGCAAGGTTAATGGCCTGGTTGAGTCCGCTGAAATTGCAGTTGAGAAGGCTAGAAATTCAGTGGCAATCATTGCTTTTGTAGCTTTCCAGCTTGTATTTTGTAAAATATGCTCGCTAATTACTTTTAAATTGTGTTGTCATTTCAAATAATGCATTTAAAACTGAGCACACTCAAAATAGTTAAAAGGATTGTGAGTACTCACCGATTGCGCAGTTGGAACACAGCAGGATGATAAATTTAGCTATTAATGTGATACAAAGAAGGCTATGGAGTTCACTGGCATGACTTATTGGCATGTTTACACAAAAAGTTGTAGCGATTCAACCAGTGGAATAGTCAATCGTCAATATATATAAAATTCATGCAATTTGAAACCCGATGTATATAGTTTCAGGATTGGAAAGGCTCATAGACTAAAACAGCGGGCACGGAAAGTCGATTTGTGCCCGCTGCCGGGGGATTTCGTCTATGTCCAAAGCAACGGAAATATTGCTGCAAAGCCAAGAAATCATTAGAGAGCTGCTATCTATTGTTAAATCCCTGCGAAGGTCTTTTCCAGGATGTATTTTTACGATAGACACAAAACACCGAGCTAGAATTTTTAGTTTTTCGAGTTGTTTATTTTATATTTCATTCTGGATGACAAAAAACGAGATTATGAATATAACTGGAAAACGAAAATTTGCAGGTCTTATTGGTGGGCAACAAGGTAGCTTAGTTTACTTATGTTAGTTTGTTTGTTTCGACTTAAGGTAGATCAGTTTTTAGTTATTAACAGTTGGGTTCATCGCATGCATGTAACCAATTTTTTATTATGACTGAGCAGTTATTAAAACTGAAATTCAGCTGACGCTCACCGCGGACGCTAGCTGCGTCTGTCTCAGCCTCGCGTAGTATTTTAGTGTCCAATACAGCGCAGGAATTGGCGATTTGAATGTCGGACGTCCGCTTGTACGTGCGGACTCCAGCCAAACTTCGGTGACCTGTTCGTTCCATTATTTGCTGTTCTTCAACGCCAGCTTGGTAAAGACGTGTAGCACATGTAGCGCGTAGACTATGATTAGTCTTGTGGCCAGAAATCTCGGCTTCAGTGCACATTTCATGCAGAAACTTTGTCAAGGTGTTTTTGCCAATTGGACGATTCGAGTACCATTGCTTCTCCGATGGTTGCTTCAGCGGCAGAAGGTAAAATCTATTACTCTGGCTAGGCCTGACTTTCTTAAAAAGCTCGAAAAGCCGAACATGACAACGTTCTGGATTGGCTGCATTGGCGAAGTGAAGAACTTCCTTTGGTTTGAAGCGAGTGTCGCGCAATCCACCAGCATTCGTCTTCGTGGCCATCTCTTTGTAAACAATACACTTCTGTCCCTCTCGCTCTTGCACACTGAATTGCGAAATGCACAGGGCACTATGTTCCTCACCGCCACGTAGAGCAAAATGCAAGCCGGTAAGATAAAACAAAGCTCTGATCAGACTCGTAGGATCTTTGTCGCCTAACACTTTCTCCCAAAGTTTCTCCTCATCTTCATAGCCAACAACTTCAGCAGATTTCCTGGCTAGTCCTAAGCCATTTCTTATCCCAATCTTCATGGCGGCGTCCAGACTTTCACGCACAATTCTGAATCGCTCATTGCGAAATACGAGCGTAAATCAACTTTACGCACCTTGCAGATAGTTTGTTGCAGACCAGCAACAATTGACACGAGTGTGTTTGGCGGATATTGAGTCCCATCGGCACGGGTAACTTCATGAATGAAAACAGGAAGGAATTCGTTTAGCTCATCATCGCTAAGTTCTTGCACAGCACGAATAGAATCGTTGGAACGGCCAGAGCGCCACCTATCAAAGACGCCAGCGGACCACTTGTTCCGATTGGCGGTATTGGCAGGCTTTGTCGACTCATTAACTGATCGAACCATATCGATAGTCAAGTCCTTGGGCAGCGTTGATGGACCAGGTTCTTCACGCGACGACCGCACCTCTTGCAATGCGTAAGGGTTTCGCAAATCTTCACCAGCGTCCAGCAGTAGGTCTAAATCGTCCATCGTAAGCTTATTTGGATCATATTCTTTAGAATAATCAACTAACGGGTTTAAAATAAGTCTTCGTTCTGCCATTAGTTAAGGGATGTAAACTATAGTGTAACTTTTAAGTACAAGTTAAATTTGTTTCAGTTAGGCTTTGCTGCTATTTATCTGTCTGATGTCTGTCTTTATAAAATATGTCTATGGTATAGAATGTGGAGGCTTGTATTTTGTCAAATATGCTCGCTAATTACTTTTGAACTGTGTTCTCATTTCAAATAATGCATTTAAAACTGAGCACACTCAAAATAGTTAAAAGGATTGTGAGTACTCACCAATTGCGCAGTTGGAACACAGCAGGATGATAAATTTAGCAATTAATGTGATACAAAGAAGACTATGGAGTTCACTGGCATGACTTATTGGCATGTTTACACAAAAAGTTGTAGCGATTTAACCAGTGGAATAGTCAATCGTCAATATATATAAAATTCATGCCATTTGAAACCCGATGTATATAGTTTCAGGATTGGAAAGGCTCATAGACTAAAACAGCGGGCACGGAAAGTCGATTTGTGCCCGCTGCCGGGGGATTTCGTCTATGTCCAAAGCAACGGAAATATTGCTGCAAAGCCAAGAAATCATTAGAGAGCTGCTATCTATTGATGCAAGGGATGGAGGGATGAGACTCAGCGGCAGAAAGCTGCGTAAAGACAATCATTCCGAACAAGTTTTGGACAAATCGAGATGAGACATTAAGAAACTTGAGCATGTCCTTAAAGTCCGCTCGCACCGGCGGGACACAACGCCTGTGAGGTATGAGTCAGTCCAGGCCCACGGGCTAAGGTCTGCGATGCCTCACACCTGCGCAGTCGCTTTTTGAGCAGGCTTGGCAGGAAGCATCCCTGTGCCTTCGGGTACAGGAATCCCTCCACGCTGTCCCGTCAGCTGATCCATATGGGTACACGTCCCACGAGTGTTCAATTAAAACTCGTTCGCCACAAATGGAAAACAACTATTCTAATAGATCTTGATGTAACTATTATTCGCCACTAATTGTTTCAAGCAGCTTTGTTACTTATAACTTGGTCTGGTCGTTCAAAAAATCAACTTCGGCTTATAACGGGTTTATGAGCGGTTTATAAGCCCCTACGATAAGAAATTTATACGAAAGCTTTCGCCGTTTTAAAATTCTGGTAGAACACAACTATATACATATAAAACATATTTTTTATCAATTTCTGTTGCAAGATAAATTTTCTGGGCAAGCAAAATGTGTATATTTTAACAACAAATCATACTTTCTTTTCGCCAATGACCAAAACAGTAGTCGATAGTTTCGCCGTTTTAAAAATATGAAAAAGCGAGGCTTAATTGACGGATTTTTATTGCATTCACTTTTTCGCCAGCTTTTATTATCATATTTCTGAACATTTTGTAATGTAGGCAATAACGAGCTTCATCGGCAGCAATTTGTTTTTGAAATTCCGGAAAGACTAAAGATAAATCTGTTAAAAACAGCTGTAAATTTTTCATTCAACTTGATAACAAATTAATTTCTGCGCATTTTAATTATAAAACAAAAAAAATTCTTGCATTCTTGTATAACACTTGTTTTAGTTGTGTTGCCATGACGCAAAGCATGACCACGATTTCCAGTTTGGTTTGACTTAAAGATTTATAAAATATAATTACCTGAATTATTTAGTTCGTTTTAATTATTATTTTCTCCTATGTATGCATGTAATAAACTGGATGTAATGAAATATAAATGTTATTAAATTGATAATGTCACATGTTAACTGTGAAAGCAGTTTGTCAATTTAAAACGTACTAATACCTTATATCATGTCTATTATACGAATATCGTAATTCTAATAAGAATGGTTTGTTTGATTCCTTGATGATTCTTTATATAAATATAGTCGTGTATTATAATTTAAACGGGCTTACTTAAACTCGTAGTTGCAATTCTTGCGCGGCAAAAAGTTGTTGTATAATTGGCTAGTCTCGATTGCAGTAATAGTCCAGTAGGCCAATTTTATAAGAAATGTGCATTATTAAGTAGTAAAATACCGATTGTTAGTTGTCATATTATTATGCAGATTTTTTATAAATTATTCATTTTGTTGATTGTAGTGGCTGTCTAGTTGTTTCAGAATATTTACAACTGTATTTACCATATTGCCATGTTGTTTTTGGCCCCGTCTTATTAAAAAAGGATAACATATGCCAATTGTTGCTAATGCTAATTGGCCATGAGCGACTAAATTATATTAACAGTATAATACAGGAAACATGTAATACTTTTCTCTGGTTAAGCGATAAATTTTTATTATCATTTTCACTTTTAGTTCACTTCATAAAAATACTCTAGTGGAAATTTAGCCAGACCAAAAATAAAAAAAAACTTTAAAAAGATCGCATTTTTTCCTTTCTCACTGCTCTAAGTTAATTGGCTTCACTATTCATCAACAGATTCATTAACTGATTCATCAACAGAATTATCAACTGATTCATCAACAGATTCATTAACTAATTCATCAACAGATTCATTAACTAATTCATCAACAGATTCATCAACTGATTCATCAACAGATTCATCAACAGATTCATTAACTAATTCATCAACAGATTCATCAACAGATTCATCAACTGATTCATCAACAGATTCATCAACAGATTCATTAACTAATTCATCAACAGAATTATCATCTGATTCATCAAAAGATTCATCAACAGATTCATCAACAGATTCATCAACTAATTCATCAACTAATTCATCAACTGATTCATCAACTGATGTACTCATCTAATCTACTCCACTCTACTCTATTAGCAGATCTAATCTACTCATTCCTTCCCTTCTCATTTTTCTTTAGCAATTTTCTCCATCTCTTGTGGATGTGCTCTGTCATTGCCAGCCTTCACAGCTGATGCAACTCCACCGGCTACACCTCCTGCAGCACCAAGAGCACCTGCGATGATGGGGATGAGTGTTAGCAAAGGAAGAATCCCGCCTGTCTTCTCATCAGTGTTATTGTTGACTTATATTTGCATGGCCTCTGGCCTGCAAATCGGTTGCCTCCGTCCGGCAGTGTAAGGGCCACGGGTCAACGGGTGTCGCCGGCCTTTTGGCAAGTGCGGCAGCTAATATGGCGACCCACCGCGGTCGGCGCAATCCTGGAGCTTCCGAGCGTCGGCGGCGCAGATACAACGCTAGGCGCAAGGAGCTTCGATTCCTCGCTCGTCGAGCTCGCCGAGACCGCAAGGCCTCGCGGCATCCCCAGCCGGAGGTCAGGGCCAGGTCAACTCGATCCTACCAGGCCCATAATCGGAATTCACGCAATCGCGATTTAAGTGAAAGAGCACCAAGGAGTAGCACTCAATTCGCCTCTGTCACCAGGGCTCCTCAAAAAGATGGTGGCCGCATGCCTAAGCGCATGCGCCTCGGCACCTTCAACGCCAGAACGCTGAAAGACTCCTGGAGGGTCGCCGAACTCTGCGCACTCGCGACGGCGCTCAGCATCGCAGTTCTCGCTGTGCAGGAGCACCGCCGAGTCAACATCGAGGAAACTGATGTCGGAGCAGGATGGCAGTTCAGGGCCTCTCCAGCCAACCGCCATGGAGGAGGGGGAATCGGTTTCCTCCTGTCTCCCGCTGCTGTCACCGCCCTTCTCGATATCAGCTTTATCAACGACCGCATAGGCCGCGCGACCTTTGCCTTGAAAGACCGCCGGCTGAACCTTATCTGCGTTTACGCACCGACCAGTCCGCAAACGAGCGAAGACAGCGAGGCCACCGCCGAACTCTATAGAACTCTGAGACAGATCTGCAGCTCTCTACCCGCCCGCGACGCTCTCCTTATCATGGGAGATTTCAACGCTCCCCTCGCGGTCGATGGTGAGCTGGTCAAGAACCGATGTGGAAATCCAAACGCCAATTCTCCATTTCTTACTGACTTCATCTCATCGGAGGAGCTGATCCCTCTTAACGGTTATTTTAGGCAGCGCGCTACTAAACTGCCCACTTTTTATGGTACCAACGGGCGTGTCACCCGCCTTGACTGGCTGCTCTGCCCGAAGAACAAGAAGCACATGGTCAGGAAGGTGATCAACTTTCGGCCCAAATGTATTCCGTCTGACCACTCTTTGGTTGCCTGCGACGTCGACATCCGTTGGTACACCTACAAAAAGCAGCCCCCCTTTCCTCTCTGGGCCGACCTCCGCAACCCCGCCACAAGGACAAATTTCATTCAAAGCTTTATGAACTCCGACCCACGCCCTGATGAATCCGCTGACGCCTTTGCCACCGCCGTCGCTTCTGCCGCCGCGACGCTGCCGAAGCGCTCCCCTCATCGGCCAAAGGCGCTTTGGGACTCCGATCCTCACGTGGAGCTGGCGAGGAGGAGGCTGCAAAAAAACGTCGCCCGTTTCGGACAGGACAGCCCTGCTGCCGACAACGCGCGTAACAATCTCACCCGCACCTACTCGGATCGCACGAGACTTTTCGTTGAGGAGGCTGTCTCGGAAATCAGGGATGCAGTTGACAACTGCAGACACAGAGCTGCTTGGAGAGCCATAAACAATCTAACCGGCCGGAAACCAAGGCAGTGCACTGTTGTTGGCGCCGACTAGGTCGAGGACAGAAAGGCTAAGCTTGTAGAGCACTATCGGCGTGTTCTCAACGCACCTGTCCCAACTGCGGTGCTTCTCCCTGTCCCTGGCTTCACCCCTGCTCGCAGAGAGGATTTCAATATCGGTCCTATCACGCCCTCCGAGGTTCGCAACACGCTTAAAAGCATGAAGCCTGATGCTGCGCCTGGTGTCGATGGGGTCCCTCCCAGGGTCCTCAGACTTCCAGAGCTTACTTCGGTAATCACCACGCTCCTCAACAAATATTCCGTTCTTGGAGGCGACGCCGGCGCCGAGGCTCCCTGCATCTGGCGCACCTCTAAGATTGTCTCAATTCCAAAGAAGGGCCTGTCCACCTGCCTGGACAACCAGAGGGGCATCGCTCTGGAGTGTACCCTGCCAAAACTCCTCAATTCGATCCTGAGGAACAGACTGCTGCCGATCATCAACCCGCTTCTGCTGGGCGCTCAGAGTGGATTCCGCCCTGGCAGATCTACTGTTGAGCAAATAGCCACCGTCCGCTGCATCATCGAGTCCTGCGTAACGCGGCAAAAGTCGGTGACCATCGTGTTCGTCGACTTTCGCAAAGCCTTTGACTCGGTCAGTCGAGCTGCCATCGAGTGGCTCCTCTCTTACTACGGTGTTCCACCAACTCTAGTGACGGCAATCATGGACCTCTACTCCGACACCCGCGCTTTTGTCGAGATGAGAAAGGATGTCACCGAGACCTTCACTACCAGCTCCGGCGTTCTCCAAGGAGATACCCTAGCCCCTTTCATATTCATCATTATCATTGATTATGTCCTTCGCCGTTCCCTCTCTGAAGACGAAGCCTATGTTGTTGTCCGCCGCCGCAGCTCGCGTCACCCTGAGACCACGCTGGCTGCCCTCGCTTTTGCCGACGACATCGCCCTGGTGTGCAGAGACCCTTCGGCCGCTCAGTCAGCGCTCAACAGAATCTGCGAGGAAGGTGCCAGAGTCGGCCTCGAAGTGAACGCTCGCAAGACCGAGGTGCTCCACGTCGGCATCAGCGACCCGGCTCCTCTTACCCTTGCTAACGGTGACGAAATCTCTGTCTGCTCGGATTTTCGGTACCTCGGCTCGCTGGTGGTCTCTCCGGAGGACATCGTCGCCGATCGTCGTGCGCAAGCCTGGACAGCTGCTCGACAGCTGAGCCCCATCTTCTGCTCGCCCGTGCCTGACCAACTCAAAATCCGGATTTTTCGTGCTGCCGTAGAGCCGATATTCCTTTATGGCTTGGAGGCTCTCCCAATCACGGAATCTCGCAAGCGGGCTCTCGACGCCACTTTCAGAGCCTTTCCTGCGTTTCGCTCTGGACGTACGCTACCCCGAAAGGCTGTCAAACCGTGCGCTCGCTGCTCGCTCCTGCGTCCCGCCGGTGAGCTCCATACTCAGGGCGCGGAGACAGCGGCTTCTCGGCCACGTGCTACGCAGCTACGGACGCGGAGAAACCAACCCCCTTGCGATCGTTGTGCTAAATCCGCCAAGCGATCCTTTTCGACGCGGACATGCGCGCACTGAAACTCTCTTAAAGACCTTCACTAATGACCTACAGGCCATCAACCTCACTCCGCTTGAGGCTACTTCCTGCCCCTCTGAGCTTTTTCGCGAGCGTGTGAGCGCTAAGGGTCTCTGACTTTTCAGCGTCTTAATAATAATAAATAAAGTGTTATTGTGTGTTTGATTGTTACAAAGGATTTGATATTGAATTGGATCTACTTTCACTGTCGTTCCTTTATTTTGCACAACACGGGTTTCTTAGAGTCGATAATTCTGTTGATTTTATTTACTGTTTTGGTTTCAATCATTCTATTTAAACAATTTTAACGAATTTCTGAATCATGTGGAATCACTGTCTTTTTCTATGTTATAGCTAAATAGCTAAAAAATCTATGTTATCTGTTTACGAGTTGAAGGGGGAAACAGGAGGGTTGGGAAGGGGCGGGTGGGGAAGGGGGTAGGAGATTGGGGTCAGGGGGGCCTGTACATTCCAGGAAATGTACAGGCTTGGATGTTCAAGCATTGCGGAAGAGTATATAATGCCTTACATCTGCCTGGCAGAAGATTTTCCCGTCACCGATGGAGCCAACGGACTACCACTGAAATCAAGCTTGTTTAGCGACCTACTGTCTGAAGGCAAGGCTTCGACTCTCAGTCAGCTGTTGAATCTCACGTCGAGAATCAAGAACTGGGCTGAGGATTTCAGCAAGACCGAGTCGGCGCCTGAAGCCAAGGCTTCGAGTCTGTTGGATGCGGTGCAGGATCTTTTGGAGGAGGCAAAAAGGCTAACGGAAAATCGTACCGTAGGTTTTGCCTTGAAGCAGCTGAAGTTAAGCAGGAAGCCTTTGCGTTCCAGGAGGTACTCCGAGGATCTCGTTGTGTTCTCCTACCTGATCTACTCCACTTCAGCATACAAGAACATGCTTGATCAAGATTCCATCTGATCGCACGCTGAGGTCCATCACTGCTCGAGTTGGATCTTCAAGCGGCCTGGATATCGAGGGCTACCTTGCTCTGAGAGCTTCTAAGCTGTCTCAGCCGGAGATTGCTATATATAGAAGTCCCTGCTTTAGTCCAGTCATTCGAGAAATTTCATTATTGAGTTGATTTATTACAGCTGGGAGCCGGTCTGCCCACTTGGTATAGTATTGGCCACTGTTTAGTTTCAGCTGTTCAGCTGTCTGCTTTGTGAAAAGTCTCTTTGCTAAAGTTAGATTGAATTTTTCAACAAAAGCCTGCAGTCTCTATGGAGCTCAGTTCTTCCGTAGCGTATTTTCGCATTGTTCTTTTCCATCTAGCTTTTAACTGCCCCCATGAATTCTTTGCCGGGATCAGTCATAAAGGTTTGGGGTATGTGAGTGAGCGGAGAGTTTTTGTAAATGTCTCGGAGGGCAGCTGCAACAGCTGCATCTGATTTCTTAGTCTTAAGTGGTCTCGCATCTTTGTATCTGGAGGCAATGTCTATAACTGTGAGCGCATACTTGTAGCCTGAGTCATTGGGGAGAAACAGCTAGAAGGTTCAGAGCATTATCGAGTAGAGTCGCGTTGTTGTTCTTGTGTTGAGGTTATCGAGATTTTGTTAAGTGAGTTACCAGTGCGAATTGTGAATTGAATATTGAATTGAATCAAGTACAGTACCTGGCAGGGGAATTAATCGTTCATTGCTTTCTCTTGTTAACTAATTAACACTTAAATATCAGCTGTTTAGCTTGGGCTTTTGAATCGTCTTGTCTTCGTTATTTTCGAGTTACGGCAATAGAGTCTCTCGCAAAGAGTAGGACACCCGACCTCATTTAGGAATCTCAACGCAGAGACACCTAAGTCAAAATATCAGAAGCGCATACAATCTTTGCCTGAGCCGAGGCCGGACAACGTAATTTTGCGTCACATTGAAAGTTTCCATAACTGAAAAACTGAAAAAATACCATCAAAGGCCAGTTTTCATTCGAATATTTTATATTTGTTCAAAAGAAAGTCTTTGTTGTACTATATTTTTCAAAGTTTTGAGCATATTGCCGTGTTTTTGTTCACTACAACCGAGCGAACATTTCTATTCAACGTCCTTTGTCCTACAAAACATTACAATTGCGACGAAAAGAAATTTCAAACGGAGAAAGAAAATACTTTGAAATGTTTACATTTCTACCGAGCAGAAAGTAGCATAAAATACCTACAACTAAAGTTTACTTGAGTGGGTCTCGTGATGTTTAAATTAAAAGAGAAATAATTGAGTCGTTTGTCATGCGTTTAAGTCATTCGAGAGGCGTTTTAGTCTGGAGAGAGGCATTTTAGTACTTCGAGAGGCATTTGAGTCATTGCATTGTTTGCAAAATTTAAAGGCTGCATTTTCAAACTAAGGCTGTGACCTAGTAGACGGTGACTGCGGCGGCTGCCAAGCTGGCCAGGCTTACCAGGATGGCGGCGGAAACTCCGCCAGTTCTCTGGCCGTCACTAAACGGTCCGGGCGGACCGCTGTCGATGCTGCCACCGTTGCCGGCCAACTGGCAGTCGGGCGGGGCGAATCCTGGCGGACAGTGGCAGTGGCCGCGCGAGTTCACGGTGCCACCGTTTTGGCAGGTGACATTGCCAGCCACAGCGGCTCGGTTACGAATCTCCGAGGCGGATTGGCAAGTTCTGTTGAAGCACATTTGCTCGCCGGTACGGTTTCCGCAACGCGCACCGTCTGGCACTCGATCGGGCGGCCCGGGTACCCGCGGATGGTAGCCGCAGATGGCAATGCCGCAAGGTTCTGGACCTGTCCCGGTTATATCCGGAACGCAGTTCGCCAAATTCTCAATCGGTTGCACAAAGGTGCCGCACGTTACCATATCACATTCCTTGCTTTTTATCGGGCACCAGGAACTCTGCAAGCAGTGGAGAAGTGTGATGTGTTGCTAAAAAGTGAACTAGACAGCGAATCGGAATCGCTCAGGAAGAGACGCAATAAATAGTGAGGTGAGCTTGACGGCTGACTTAAAAGGCAGTCAATATCGTTTTGCAGGAAAATAAGCAATTCAATCAAAGTGAATAAAAACGGTTAGTAGTTTTAAGAGTTTCCGAGAATGAGGGAATTCCTCTGACTCACGGCATCCCGTGCCGTCGGTCCCCAGAGTAACTGACACTGAGTCTGGGCGGAGCCGCACAGACCGTTGGCGCAGAAGTTGCTGCCGCACGGTGTCCCGTCTCTGGCAGCGAAATCGGCAGGGCAGGTTGAGTTGACGCCGTTACAGAATTCCGGCAGGTCGCATTGTCCTTTGGCGGCGCGGCAAACGGTGCCAGTCGGGTGCGGCTGACAGACCGTCAAGTCGCAGCAGCGCCCCGCGGCGCAGGCAGCGGATTCGGCCAGCTTGCAGGAGGTGGCGTTGCAGCAGTCGTTGCCTCTGTGAAACGATTGGTCAGCAGATAACTAACGACTTGTTTGCTACCTCTGACACAAAGCTCGAGACTTTGGATCTTGTTAGTTTCGAAATAGATGAAAGAGTTGTAGAAAAAAGAATCGATATTGCACGAAATTCACTTGGCACTACCGAAGCTATTGCGCAGCGCTTCCAAATCATGTGTACAGCTGTTCAGTCCGTGGACTGAGTGCTGCCACTCCTACCGAAATTTCCACGCCAGCAGATGCTGCTAGTCAATTTACAGCTGGGTGAAATGACGCAATGAGGGAATTGATTTAAGCGTCTGGCTCAGAGACACAGGTTATTTTCTTCGGGCTGCGATTCGAACTCCCGAACTACTCACACGGATCAGTTGCCTTTCAATGTGCAGCAGTCACTTTTTGTAGGCACTCGTTTTTTAAAACACACACGACACGCAAAACTCCTAAAATAGCTCGTAGAAAGAATTGGCAGAGCACAAAATGAACAATTGCAAGAGGGCTGCGGGCAATGGCACATCATTTGGCGACAACAGACCTGCAGCCAGCGAGGAGACAATTCGGCCCATTTCGCTGACTCCTGAGCACACCTACTCACACAGGTGTGTACATCTGCAATCAATTTCTCATCATCAGGCAGTGTACACTGTCACTGTGCCTTGGAGGTTGGCCCCCAAAGGCGCAAATTGCACTACAAGCCCCAAGCCTAATCTCCGCGGCTGCGGCCCAAATGAATGAGGCCTCACCATGGAATCGAGCTCAGGGAGCTTGGTGCGAGAGGCAAGCGCTTTAGACCGCTCTGCCACTCACTCACCCCGCAAGTGGGATTCTACAACGTAATTAATAGGTGAAAGTAATTCTAACCTGAGTTGTTCGGCAGCCAAAGTGAAAAGTGAAGAATCCCAAGATTGGGTCAGATTCAAGAAGTCAAATCCCAGTTGACTGAGTACCCTGACCTACTCATCCCCTAGAACGCCATGACAACCAGCCTCGCCGCCGCAGTCGCAGTCCTCGCCGTCTTCCAGAAGGCCGTTGCCGCAAACCGCTGTTGGCCAATCCCAGGCTACTGGCAGGCGAAGCCCGCCCGGATAGTCAGCCTCTGGTCTCGGCCACAGCAGGCAGTGACGGACGCCGGAATCCAGGAAGTTCTTCAGGGCTTTCTTTGAGCATTCCGACCAGCCGATGTTGTGCCACTTGCTGCGATTCAGCGTTTTGGGGTGCATCATGCAGTCCTCATTGGAGTCGTAACAATAGCAGGGGCCTTGGTATTTGTTATCGTAGTCGACGCCAAGGTTGTATGCCAGGTTCTGTGTCATTATCACCCCGGTGGTGTCGATGTAGCTGGACGAATGAGACTGGCGTGGGCAGTCGGAGATATTCGTAATATATTCAATAATTTTATGTGAACCCAGATTTGGGAGCCTGCGGAGCAGTGATTAGGGAGACTGGGAACAGAGATTAGGAAAACTGCGGAACAGAGATTAGGGAGACTGGGAACAGAGATTAGGGAGACTGGGAACTGAGAGTAGGGAGACTGGGGAACCCAGTATAGGGAGGCTGGTGGGATAGATTTTGGGGAGGCTGTGGGATAAAGAATTGGGAGACTGGAGATCCAGCGAGGAATTGAAAGAGAGGGTACTGGTCTCCCAATTCATTTTAATGTAGGGATTAGTGTCCTCTGCTGGAAGCCAGTTTGCTAGTTACTTACGACGGTAAAACCACTGCACTCTCTCCATTTGCACATGCTATTCTTAGTGGCTGCGCGTCCGTAGCTGTTGGTGTTGTCCCTTTTGCCTCTAAAATTTGAGTAGATAAAGGTTTTTCTATAATTTTTGTCAATGCAGACGTAATTTTTTTCCGACAGAAGTGTCTAGTAGATGGGAGTCTACTCGAGATGAATGAGAGTCTGGTAGGTTAAAGTATTGTCCATAAGAGAGTCTGGTAGACTGGAATCTTTTGGATAAGAGAGTCTGGTAGACTGGACTCTTTTGGATCAGAGAGTCTGGTAGACTGGAATCTTTTGGATCAGAGAGTCTGGTAGACTGGAGTCTTTTGGATCAGAGTGTCTGGTAGACTGGAATCTTTTGGATCAGAGAGTCTGGTAGACTGGAGTCTTTTGGATCAGAGAGTCTGGTAGACTGGAGTCTTTTGGATCAGAGTGTCTGGTAGACTGGACTCTTTTGGATCAGAGAGTCATTATCAATAAGATAGGTGTCTTTTGTAAGTATTGTGTAGTCTTGTAAGTCTTTTGTAGAAGGCAATGTGCTATCGGCTGTGGTCTTGCACATAGACAGTGAGCACTCAAGGCTATCCAATCAGCTCACGTAAGTACGTGCACACAGTCGTAGTCCGTGACATTGAAACTCGGCGTTGCCATTATATGTTTATTCAGTAATCCCAGCATGTACTCTACATTACTAGAATGGAATCGAATATAATGGAATGTCTCGAAACGAAAGTCATCTTTAGTACGGCTAGTACGGCTTGTGTGAATTTCCAGCGCGCTGACTACTACGTCGATGTCGAAGCGGCGAAATAACTGCAGAAATAGCGAAAAAATGCCTCTTATACTGCTTTCAGTACAGTGCGAAAAACAAACTGCAGCTTTGTATATCCATAATATTTTATTTAGAATTTTTTAAGAGTGTAAAAATATAAAATGTATCATCTGTTAGACATAGGAATCACCTGTTAGACATGGGAATCACCTGTTAGACATGGGTATCATCTGTTAGACATGGGTATCACCTGTTAGACATGCGTATCACCTGTAAGACTTGGGTTTCACCTGTTAGACATGGGTATCACCTGTTAGACATGGGTTTCACCTGTTAGACATGGGTATCACCTGTTAGACATGGGTATCACCTGTTAGACATGGGTATCACCTGTTAGACATGCGTATCACCTGTAAGACATGGGTTTCACCTGTTAGACATGGGTTTCACCTGTTAGACATGGGTTTCACCTGTTAGACATGGGTATCACCTGTTAGACATGGGTATCACCTGTTAGACATGCGTATCACCTGTAAGACATGGGTTTCACCTGTTAGACATGGGTGTCACATGTTTGACATGGGTATCACCTGTTAGACATGGGTATCACCTGTTAGACATGGGCGTCACATGTTTGACATGGGTATCACCTGTAAGACATAGGCGTCACCTGTTAGACATGGCCATCACCTGTTAGACATGCCTATCACTTGTTAGACACTATACTCACGTTGCTGACGATTCCAATAATGCTCTGTACCGCATGAATCACAGCCGATAAGCTCCCGGAGTGCATCTTGTACTGCAATGAGAAGTGAGCAGCTGGACCATTAATCTAGTGAAGTTTTTTTTTGGGCCTAAATAAGGCCACATTTTTTCACATCGGAAACGCTAATCATTGCTAAGGCCCTCTAGTATCCATGGTTACCCCAATGGCAAACAAAATATCTCTTAATTTGCATAGCATCTCGCACAGCAGTAGAATCTCGAGCTACGAGCAAGCAAAACAGTTTGCAATATTAAAAACTGTCTTGACCACTTTACTTCGATTGCCTCGCCTAATGTCTATGGTACACCCACATGACCTGGCCTAATGTCTATGGTACACCCACATGACCTGGCCTAATGTCTATGGTACACCGACATGACCTGGCCTAATGTCTATGGTACACCGACATGACCTGGCCTAATGTCTATGGTACACCCACATGACCTGGCCTAATGTCTATGGTACACCCACATGACCTGGCCTAATGTCTATGGTACACCCACATGACCTGGCCTAATGTCTATGGTACACCGACATGACCAGGCCTAATGTCTATGGTACACCCACATGACCTGGCGTAAAGTCTATGGTACACCCACATGACCTGGCCTAATGTCTATGGTACACCCACATGACCTGGCCTAATGTCTATGCTTCTCCCTCAAGTCTTTCCAAAGCTAGTCGCTACTGTTATTATATGCTATATTAACATCAAATTATAAATGTTACACTCACAAACCAATAATCAGCGATGATGTAGAGCTGCATAATGAATGGGCCGTCACGACTGAGCACCTTCCTGCTCAAGTCCAGCTTTATGGACCGCATATCGAACTTTTTGAAATTATAGAACCGTGCTAAGCGCCGTTGCCTCTGTATTTGAGTTTTGAACAAGCAAAGGCGAGTAGAATTAACGGAATTGATTCAGTCAGTCTGTCTGTGTTAGCTTGATCAGTCCATGGACTGGGTGCCGTCACACTCACTCAAATTTCTATCCGAGCTAATGCTGCTAATGCTGCTAATGCGGTTAGGAGTCCGAAGCTCTGCGCCAAAACCTCATGAGCATACGCTTTCAATGTTGGGTCACCAAGAAGCATAGAATTTGCAAAGCTAAGCCTCATCTATATAACTCTTGATTTTTAACTGGCTAACATGATCAAGCTGAACAGCAACTTGACACTTGAATGGCACCAGTCATAAATACTTTTGCTATTCTGCCCCATTCTATCTGTTGGTCAGCTTTATCAACAATGGGAACAGCCATCCATCTGACATTATCCTTAATCCTTGGGATATAGAATAGTGACTCATAGAATAATTAGTCACTTTCAAAATTGGGCTCTTGAACTTTATTAATCCAAATAATGGCTTACCTGTAATAAAACGCTGCCACCAAGCATTTTGGTCAGTTGCTGTGGACTTACTGGAAGTTATGGTGAAACCCATCTACTTATTCATTGAGCATCTCAATATATTTCTAAAGTGATGTGAATGAAAACAAAAATCATACTCACGTGCAGCAATCCGCTTATTCAGCACATCATAGGCCGATTCCAATGCTTGACGCTGCTTCCAACCGACACTTGAAGGATACAAGTTGAGCTGGTACACCTGCCAGCTTGAGTCACGCAGCCGCATGCGATGCCCGGTGGCTTGAATATAGCCCAGGTGAGTGATGTTGATTGACAGCGTGCCACTGTCAATGAGGGTTTGATTCAGCTGCCCGGGTAAATGATCTGCATGGCTGTCTGTTCTGGGCTGTCTGTTCTGGGGTGTCTGTTCTGGGGTGTCTGTTCTAGGCTGTCTGTTCTGGGCTGTCTGTTCTGGGCTGTCTGTTCTGGGGTGTCTGTTCTGGGGTGTCTGTTCTGGGGTGTCTGTTCTGGGGTGTCTGTTCTGGGGTGTCTGTTCTGGGCTGTCTGTTCTGGGGTGTCTGTTCTGGGGTGTCTGTTCTGGGGTGTCTGTTCTGGGGTGTCTGTTCTGGGGTGTCTGTTCTGGGCTGTCTGTTCTGGGCTGTCTGTTCTGGGGTGTCTGTTCTGGGCTGTCGGTTCTGGGCGTCTGTTCTGGGCTGTCTGTTCTGGGGTGTCTGTTCTGGGGTGTCTGTTCTGGGGTGTCTGTTCTAGGGTGTCTGTTCTGTAGTGTCTGTTCTGAGGTGTGTGTATCTGGGGTGTCTTTTCTGGGATGTCTGTTCTGGGCGTCTGTTCTGGGCTGTCCGTTCTAGGCTGTCTTCTGGGGCGTCTGCTCTGGGGTGCCTGCTCTAAGGTGTCTGCTCTGGGATGTCTGAACTGCATGGCTGTCTATTCTGGGCTGTCTTCTGGGTGTCTGATCTGGGGTATCTGTTCTAGGGTGTGTGTATCTGGGGTGTCTGATCTGTGGTGTCTGATCTGCGGTGTCTGCTCTCGGGTATCTGATCTGGGGCTTCTGCTCTGGGGTATTTGATCTAGGGTGTCTGCTCTGGGGTATTTGATCTCGGGTGTCTGATCTGAGGTGTCTGTTAATTCTGGTGTGTCTGATCTGCATATCTGTGTGTTCTCGAGTGTCTGTTCTGGGAGTCCGTTCTCACCGCAGCAGGTCAGAGCAGAGTGACACAAGGCCTGGCTGAGTCACATTGCCGAACTGGGCAGTCCCAGACTCAATCGGCCACGCTGAGTAGTGGCACTGAGAGCGATGTCGCGATTTGGTGGCCCGGGATCGACTCCCCACGATTCGAACTGGGAACTCTTCAGGTCTGGAAAAGTATTTAACAAAGAGCTGCTACAAAGAGGCTTGCAGCAATAGGTCGTATTCGAGCTTCATCAAAAAGTATAAAAGTGCATTTGTGCTTACCTTCTCACCGCCAGGTAGAATGAGAACCGGCGCAGCGATGGCATAGCAACAATCTCTAAGACCAAATTTCTGCCGATTTTCTGAAGCGGTAAAATCGAACTCACAATTTTGAAAACATTGAAACAATTTCAAGGCTCCGGTGTGTACCAGCTGGCACAGCCTTCTGTCGACAGGGGCAGCCTTCCACTGACAGGGCTAACTTCCACTGACAGGGCTAACTTTCACTGACAGGGCAACCTTCCACTGACAGGGCTACCTTCCACTGACAGGGCTACCTTCCACTGAAAGGGCTACCTCCCACTGACAGGGCAACCTCCCACTGACAGGGCTACCTTCCACTGACAGGGCTACCTTCCACTGACAGGGCTACCTTCCACTGACAGGGCTACCTTCCACTGACAGGGCAACCTTCCACTGACAGGGCTACCTTCCACTGACAGGGCTACCTTCCACTGACAGGGCAACCTTCCACTGACAGGGCTACCTTCGACTGACAGGGTTAACTTCCACTGACAGGGCAACCTCCCAATGAGGCTCAACCACTCAAATCAACAAAGTTTCATATGTAGGCTTCACCTTCTAGCCTTTTGTAGGTGCAAGATTCCAACACAATGATGTTAGTAACAGTACGAGTGGTGGCATTTGATGACAGAACATATGCATCTGTTCCAATTTGCTCATCGTTAACGATTGTGCACACTCGCTTTAATTTTAGTCCAACAATACCAAATCTCTAAAATGTTTTCTTACTAAAAAGGTTTAGTTCAATCATTTTAGATTTTGCTTACCCGGCTTGGCTGAACTTCCTGACCATCGTTGGCCTGAAATGTTCTCACCTTGGCCAGCAAGGTTAATGGCCTGGTTGAGTCCGCTGAAATTGCAGTTGAGAAGGCTAGAAATTCAGTGGCAATCATTGCTTTTGTAGCTTTCCAGCTTGTATTTTGTAAAATATGCTCGCTAATTACTTTTGAATTGTGTTGTCATTTCAAATAATGCATTTAAAACTGAGCACACTCAAAATAGTTAAAAGGATTGTGAGTACTCACCAATTGCGCAGTTGGAACACAGCAGGATGATAAATTTAGCTATTAATGTGATACAAAGAAGGCTATGGAGTTCACTGGCATGACTTATTGGCATGTTTACACAAAAAGTTGTAGCGATTCAACCAGTGGAATAGTCAATCGTCAATATATATATAATTCCTGCCATTTGAAACCCGATGTATATAGTTTCAGGATTGGAAAGGCTCATAGACTAAAACAGCGGGCACGGAAAGTCGATTTGTGCCCGCTGCCGGGGGATTTCGTCTATGTCCAAAGCAACGGAAATATTGCTGCAAAGCCAAGAAATCATTAGAGAGCTGCTATCTATTGATGCAAGGGATGGAGGGATGAGACTCAGCGGCAGAAAGCTGCGTAAAGACAATCATTCCGAACAAGTTTTGGACAAATCGAGATGAGACATTAAGAAACTTGAGCATGTCCTTAAAGTCCGCTCGCACCGGCGGGACACAACGCCTGTGAGGTATGAGTCAGTCCAGGCCCACGGGCTAAGGTCTGCGATGCCTCACACCTGCGCAGTCGCTTTTTGAGCAGGCTTGGCAGGAAGCATCCCTCTGGTCGTTCAAAAAATCAACTTCGGCTTATAACGGGTTTATGAGCGGTTTATAAGCCCATACGATAAGAGATTTATACGAAAGCTTTCGCCGTTTTAGAATTCTGGTAGAACACAACTGTATACATATAAAACATATTTTTTATCAATTTCTGTTGCAAGATACATTTTCTGGGCAAGCAAAATGTGTATATTTTAACAACAAATCATACTTTCTTTTCGCCAATGACCAAAACAGTAGTCGATAGTTTCGCCGTTTTAAAAATATGAAAAAGCGAGGCTTAATTGATGGTTTTTTATTGCATTCACTTTTTCGCCAGCTTTTATTATCATATATCTGAACATTTTGTAATGTAGGCAATAACGAGCTTCATCGACAGCAATTTGGTTTTAAAAGTCCACCCGTATATACTTTTATGCAAAATGGAATCACCATGTTTCCACGAACATATTAGGAATAGAGACATAGTTTTCCTCTGTGAGACCCACGCCAAACAGGAGCAGCTAGACTCAAACACGCTGATAGATTTCACCTGCTTTGGAGCAGATGGAATCAAGGCAAGGGGAATCAACAAAGGTAGATTATCAAATGGCATGGTTTTCCTCGTTAAAAATAATATTGCAAAGAGAACCACATTAGTGCACAAATCTGACTTCGCTCTGGTACTAAAAATAAAGCAAAAGCAGTCTGAAGAACCTCTGTATATCTTAGGGTGCTATATTCCACCGGAAAATTATAAATACTACAAGGAAGATATATGGGAGGAGATTAAATATCTCATCCAGCTCTTCTCAAGAGAGGGCTCCGTATTAACAGTAGGTGACTTCAATGCACGAACTGGCACATTACAGTCCAGCACTAGGGATAAGTTTCCCAGACAGAATCAGGACTCTGAGAAAAACAAGCATGGACTAAGACTGATGGAAATGTGCTCCGAGACCAAGAGCACGATTCTGAACGGAATGACTCAGGGTGACATTATGGGAAATTACACTTTTAGTAGCACACTAGGCCGAAGTACCATAGACTACGCTATTGCATCCATGGATAAAGTGGATATTATAAAAGACTTCTTTATTCATCCTCAAAGCTTTCTGTCCAGACATTGCCCGCTAACAGTCACTCTGATTTTTCCTGATCATGTCCAACCCGAACACGCAAACCAGGAAAAACATGAATCCTTCCCAATGCCTCCAAGATGGGACACTGAAACGCAGGGAAGTTACATTGAGGCATTGAATAACAAACAAAGCGAAGAAATAATTAGAAAGTTGCAATCTATCGACGCACACGATGGAAAATCCCTGGAAAATTTGTTCTCGAGCTTGACCAACCTGCTTAGAGACTCAGTGGCAGAAAGCTGCGCAAAGACAATCATTCCGAACAAGTTCTGGACAAATCGAGACGAGACACTAAGAAACTTGAGCAAATCATTAAAGTACGTGGCCAGGAAAAAAAGACGTAGACCAACTGACAGCGCGCTGGCATCAGAATATAATGGGCTAGCGAAAAAATACAAACAACAGCTCAAGAAACTTAAGCAGATGGACATAAATGACTGCATTCAGAAAATGGCGGCTAACGGAACCTCAAAGGGATTCTGGTCCGGTCTTAGAAGAGCAGAAGAGTTGCTGTTCCCCAGCAGGAGACTTAACAGATCTCAAGCCCCAATCGCTGACATCGCGGACAACCTAACCAAAGTGTTTAACGCACATCCTTCTTCGGGAACCCAGCCGCATCGCACAGATGAAGCAGTTAGTCCCGAAGATTTAATTAGCTGCGTAGATCTCGATAGAGCAGTTAAAAAGCTAAAGAGAAGAAAGGCTGCAGGAATAGATGGTATAACAAATGAGCACATTATCTACGGACAAGAGAAGCTAAAACCCGTACTTCTGAAGCTTTTTAACGCAAGCGTAAGACTCGGCCAGACTCCTGCACAGTGGTCAAATGCCCTAATCACACCGATTTATAAAAAGGGTTCCCGTAGTGACCCCAAAAACTACAGACCCATAAGCGTGCTGCCTGCCCTGGCTCGCCTGTTTGCCTCACTTATCTATGAAAAGCTAGAAACTCATATTCGCACCCTCGACTTGCTTTCAGCCAGTCAAATAGGAAATAGAAAGGGCTACCGAACTTCAGACCACATTGCCACTCTCTTGTCGTTGATCCACAACAAAAAGCGTCGCAAAAGACCATTTCACTTAGTATTCTTTGACTTAAAAAGCGCATTTGACATGGTCCACCATCCAACACTTTTCCAACGACTTAGGGAGTTAAAGGTCAGCCCAGAAATAATCGAAGCAATACAAAGCATGTACTCAGGAGCTAAATTCCAACTGAAGATGGCCAAGCAACTAAGGCAAGGAGCATAACAAATGGAGTAAGACAAGGCTGTCCCCTATCCCCTCTACTCTTCTCACTCTATATAGATCCTTTGAGCACAATGCTAAGGGATTCATTTCGCAGCGACACCTTCATTAAAGATGAACAAATCAACAACTTGCTATACTGCGATGATTTAGTGATCTTTGGAGAGAATCCTCGAGAGTTGCAGAAGGGCCTCGATAAAGTGTCTGAATTTTGTCAGAGCCACAAGCTAGAAATCAATATGCAAAAAACTAAGGTTATTAGCTGTTGCCCTGACCCATCAAAGACGGCTAACAAACTATTTCTGCAGGGACAACTGTTAGATAGCGTCAAAGAATGGAAATATCTTGGCTTTCACATCAATGCTAAAGGAACCGTGGATTCCCATGCCACAGAGATTAACAAAAAATGTGGATATCCTATTCTTCTCTTAAGGAAATTAGCCAGCCATGGGGCGGTCAGATACAATCAGCTCATGCTGTACTGCACAGCAATGATAGAAAGCATAGCTCTGTACGCCTCTGAGGCCTGGGGGGCTTTTGTCTCGTGGAACCTGGGTCCTTGGGACCGCTGTCTTTTTGAAAGAGTAAACATCAGGTGCTGTAAAGCCATACTACAAGTCAGCCAAAATACGGATGGCAACGGGGCCCGCTCGGAGTTAGGCAGATTGCCTTTATTATACAACATCCAGAAAAGAAGCATTTCGTACTGGGCCTCCATAACAAGCCGGCCGGACTCCATAATTTCCAAGTTATTGGCGGACCAAACATACAGTGATGTTGGAATCAAAGCAAAGACCAACAATGACGTTATGCTGAACTGCAGAGGCATTAGTCCTGCAAAAGCAATTGGAAACCACAGGAAAAATTTCGTTTCTCAGTTCGATACCCATTGGAGACAAAGGACACAGAACTCAAGCAAGCTAAGTCACTTCTATTACTCCTTCAAGCAATATTATTCAGCCGAAAAATATTTACAACAAATATACAACCCGGAGTGGAGACGTACCATAGCCTCGTTTAGACTAGGAAACCATAAGCTAGCTTGCGAAACATTGCGAACTGCGAGACCGAAAATTCCGTATGTAAATAGATTATGTAGTAAGTGCAAAACAGAAGTTGAAAACGAGGTCCACTTCCTTTTTAAGTGCACTTGGAATAAGTATAGCGCAGCACGTTCGAAATTTGAGACGGAAGTTTCTGGGAAAACCCCCAATTTCATATCCTTAACAGCAGAAGAAAAATCTAACTACATAATGGCTCAAGACGATAGGGAAACCGCTGAAGCTTTAGCAAAATACATCATAGAAATATCTAAAATAAGGGAACAGCTGCCCTGAGACTACGAGATTTTACTAGCATTCAACAATAGATATTTCATAATTTGTTTTATCCCTGGCGTCCCTTGTGTTTTTACTGCTCTTATTTTTAATACCTTTGCTTTCCCTTCCCAGCTCGATATTTGATTCCTACTAAACTTCGCTTTTTATGTTGCTTTTCGTTGTTCATTTAAATGTGTTGTTAAAAAATATATAATAAAAAAATCAGCACCCATAGATGGCGTGCGCGTTTTAATAATAATAATAATAATACACTTTTGACCGTATATACCATGCAAAAACGGGCCAGTTTTGGCTAACATATCATGATATATGATATCGTAGCACGGTATCATTATGTAAAATGCATATCTCTTCCGCGCGATTTCAAATGTCTTTCGGTTTACTGTACACCTAGCTCGGTATTTCTTTGGTTAGCTATGCAATTTAACTGATATTTACTGTGCTAGCTCTAGGCTCTACTTTTCTCCATTTTCACAGTGTATTTAGTTTTTTTCACTTTTAGCATGGAGATTCGCATACTTGGCCTAGTCTTATAATAATAGCTACTATAATTAATATTATTATACATAATTGACCTGTCTAATCATTGTGGTCTATTGAGCTAGGCTAATATTTTTTTCTTACTATTATCTGTATGGTAGCAGGTAGCTAGGCTATTGCTATCTGAGCGAACAGGAAATATATTAGTATATGTAGTAATATAAAACATATATATTATCTATGCTATATGGTACCAGTTATATAGCAAGCAAAGCAAGCAAAAAATGGTAGCTTTTAGATGCTGAAATGGTATAAACAGTATAATTCATACTCACTTTAGAATGGCTAATTGCCTAATACTAGGCCTATATGAATTGCTTGATATTTATATCTTTTTTTCATTGACACTACTCTAGACCTAATATAAATTTGCTATTAGTTTCAGTATAAATACGTGTATAAATTTGTATTGTTGGTTTAAATATGATCTTTTTAATATAGGTTGTATACCTACAACATACCTACTGCTAGGGGTTGTAGCCTAGTGGTTAGAGCATTGGACTCATGACTTAAAGGTTAAGGGTTTGATTTGAGGGTTTACCAGCATTACCTAGGGTAATTGATTATGGGTATGGTGGCCTCCTAGTTCATGGACTGAACAGCCATATGTAGCCTTGATCCTTGATGTCCCTCTGAACAACAGCTATCCTACTTTACTGCTATCCTATCCTCTCTGTTGGCCCTTCTTGCTGTCCTACATTCCCTGCTGCCCTATCCTCCCTACTGTCTTACCCTCCTTACTGCCCCACCCTCCCTGCTGCCCCACTCTCTCTCCCTACTGTCCCGCATTTCCTACTGGCCCTCCCTGCTTCCCCACCCCTCCTTGCCCTACCCTCCCTGCTGTCCTGCCCTCCCTGCTAGCCCTACCTGCTGTCCTAACCTCCCTGCTGTCCCACCCTCCCTGCTGTGCTGCCCTCCCTGCTAGCCCTACCTGCTGTCCCACCCTCCCTGCTGTCCCACCCTCCCTGCTGTCCCACCCTCCCTGCTGTCCCACCCTCCCTGCTGTCCCACCCTCCCTGCTGTGCTGACCTCCCTGCTAGCCCTACCTGCTGTTCCACCCTCCCTGTTGTCCCACCCTCCCTGCTGTCCCACCCTCTCTGCTGTCCCACCCTCCCTGCTGTCCCACCCTCCCTGCTGTCCCACCCTCCCTGTTGTCTCACCCTCCCTGTTGTCCCACCCTCCCTGCTGTGCTGCTCTCCCTGCTAGCCCTACCTGCTGTCCCACCCTCCCTGCTGCCCCACCCTCCCTGTTGTCCCACCCTCCCTCCCTGCTGTGCTGCCCTCCCTGCTAGCCCTACCTGCTGTCCCACCCTCCCTGCTGCCCCACCCTGCATGCTGGCCCAACCCTTCATTTTGTTGATACCCACCGTTTTTTGTTCTTCTTGCGGAACTTATCTGTTGCTAAGTCATCAATATCATATTACCGTAAAAGTCACAAGAGGCCTCGAGTTTTGCGAACCACAGTAACGACGCAGTGCAATAATATGTGAGTTTGCTCTGTTTAGAACCTTAGTTTTTCTACTATTTTTAGAGTAATATTTTTTCCTTTCAGGGACGAAATCCATATTGATGATAACCGTGAGGCTGTTTATGTGCCTGAGGAAGAATGGAAAGATGTACCTGAAGGCAGGGATCATCCTGATCCATACGATTGTACAGTGCCCTCAAGAAGCCGCACGAAAAAGTCACCCAGTCATTTCAAGCAGTTTTGCGACGATGAATCCGCTGCTTGGAATGACTTGTTTGAGTCTGGAGCTCTTCTCAACGATTTTGCCACCTACTTCAATAGGCACCCATGTGTTATCTGTGGTGTCTTGTCCGACAACATATTCCGCTGTACAAAATGCCACCTGCTGTCAGTGTGCACTGCCTGTCTAGAAGTAAAGCATGCACACAACCCACCTCATGTTGTACAACACTGGAATGTAAGGAAAGCCTTTTTGTTCATAATTCTTCAGATTTCAAGAAGTGCATACAATATTTTTTCCTCTTCTGAATGTATCTCATTCTACAAGGGCAAATTCTTTGAAGCTGTCGAATCGAATGCTCGACTGGCTCGAATGTGTGCTTGTAATTCAGCAATCGCTGGCGTATTTCCTGTTACTGTCATCACAGACAATGGTAAAATTATTTAGACATTGTTAAATTTGTTTATTTTTGTGTTAATTAATTTTAATATAATTGATTGATGGCAAAAGCTCGCATGTTCTTAACCCATATTCTAGATGCAAGTGAGATGCAAGTTGATTTAGAAGTTTGCTCCTGTGCAACTTACCATTCTGCTCTTCTGGTACATGGCTTCTGGCCTTTGCAAGCAAGACCAGAATGTTCTAAAATGTTAACTGCTATTGCAGTCGAACTTCTACTACTGCTTGATTCGCTTAATTGCAACTGCACTGCATCCTTATCATCTCTCTGTTGGGCTCTTAAGTGTTATCGTGAGTCAATTTGGACGCATAAATACCCATCCGTAAGTTTTACAGGCACCATAGCCCCTGACTAACAAGTTATTCTATTTTATCTACGTATTTCAGTGTATTCCTTACTTCCTGTAACACTTTGCAGCTCGATCTATTTCGAGCGCTAAATTTGGCTGGCGCGTTTAAATCGTTTCGACGTGTACTTCAAAGCTTTCGATGGGGAGAAAAAACAACATGTCCCGCTTGTTATTTGGTAATTTTATTTTAAATTCATTTACAAATTACTCCGTTTTCTATTACCTTTCCAATCCCACTATTTTACAATTACCATGACTTGTTTGAAAACTCACAGGTCAACGCGAATGCCTCTAGTGAAGAGCCAGTTTTTTTTATGATGGACGGCTGTTTTGGTCTTCGCCATCGAAAATCTGCTGGAAATGCCGCTCCACCACCTCCTTCTGGCTTATTTCTTGACGTTGATCTCACTGAGAAATGTCCACCCTCGACAGGACACTGTGCAAACTGGAATGCAGGTGGAAGAGGTCGAAGTCTAGCGACTTCTTCAGATAGTGCTAAGTTAGATGTCTTTGGTGCATTCTCTGGTTCCTGCAGACATTCTGCAATAACTTATTTGGCCGATATGACATCGACTGGCGAACGGTAAATTGTTTTTGGAAGCATAAAATTACCGTTTTTAATGACCTCACTATTTCGTGTTTTTTCAATTATAATTTCTTCTTAGACTTAACTATTCCACGACTATGATTGCTCAAATGATTCGGGATGTTCTGCCAATGGTGCCAATCGTCGTCTCCTACGATATCGGGTGCAAGCTAACCGGTCGCTTTAACGACTCAAGGCTGTCTTTTGCCATTCCGGCTTTTCATTCCTATGGGCATGTTCTACGCTGTCAACTTTCCCATGGTATACGCTCTGTTCAGTCAGTCGGCCTGACAGATGGCGAGAGCGTAGAGCGCGTCTGGGCAACGCTTCGACGATTCGGCCCTCAGCTGAAAGAGATGGCTCACGATAACCGTCGGGAATTTTTGAACTATCTAGCGAATACTATCAGCTTCCAGTGTATCACAAAGATCAGTAAGTATTAGTTCTATACATAGTGAAGCAGAAATTGCGTAAAATAGTGGAAACCCAACAAAAGACTGCGGCATATAAGCAGACAAAAAACCCATAGTTTAACCGATACAATGCGCTAAAATTAAAATCTCACTTTAGCTACCTGGCTTATCGGCCGAAAAGCAGTGGAGAGAAAGGCAATCCAGCAGTTCCAAGCTGAGCTTTCGGCTTTTCTACTCCAGAACAATTCTTCGAGTAAGTTGTTGCCGTTGCATTTTAAATTGGAGTTTAAATGGATTTTTTGTCGGTAGTTTATGGACAAGGGTGTGGATACCATTTAAGGAATTATATTTTTACCTCATTAACTGACCTCTATAGTGAGCCTGGACGATTTTCTTAACGCTGCGGCCGGTTGGACTTCATTTTGAAGTTTGCAGGAGCTTCTCGATATACTAACTGCACATTCCAAAGCATCTTCACCCAAATCTAAAGCCATTCAAAAGCTCTATGGAATGGCCTGCGAGCGCCGGTATTTGATTGAACATGTCGGGACAGAACGTGGACAGCGCATGCAAAAGCTTCTTCGAGTTTCTCTTAACAAACTGCTTTCCAAATCAAAAGCGATCTGCTCGAGTTTTAACAGTGCTCATCCTACAGACCAACTAGATCCGAGCCACTTCATTAAGCCTGAAGCACCCGGCTTCGAGGAACTTGTGAGCATCAGAAACCAAGCTCAAAAGGTACATGCTGTGAAGCTTCGAGACCTGTACCTTCGTATCCAGGAGGAGTCGCGTCTGGTAGCTGCGGAAGCAGAGAGGACTTCGCTATTTCTCACTGAAGCGGCTCGCAAAGCACGTATGGAAGTACAAGCAGCTCGAGAAGGTCCATTGGCTGCCGCACTGTCTATGAGAGAAAATGGCATTCTTCAGATACTCCAAGCTCACTTAGCAGCCTTCCCGTCAGAAAGTCAAGCAGTTCAATCTACTTCGAGCAGCATTTCCTGCCTGGAGACAGCACGGGGTAAAGCGCATAAAGCATGATCACATTTTCATACTGGCGTTTCATATTTGCAAATGTTGTGTGGCGTAATGGTTAAATAATTAATTTCTGATGCTTGTACCCTGGATTTTTTAGCGTCCAGTGCTTCTGGGGACGAATCCTCGAGTTCACAATCTTCATCGCCGGAAATTGATTTCAAGAGCGAATTTGAATGCACATCCGAGAGCGAATCCGAGTATGAATCAGACTAATCTAGGACACAGCGACTGAGCTAGTTTTCTATTTAGCTTCGAGTAACATTGCTCACTTATTTATTTTAATAAAGCTAATTTAACCATTGCAATTTTCAAATTTGTAAAAAATGCATATAAAAAATGTGTTCCCATGTATGCTGTGAACCTGGGACATGGGACACTCACTGCTTTACGTTTAAAAGTTGAACTTCTTATTATTGTCTTGCTTTGTAATGTTTGTCGCAACTATTATCGAAAAATGTCGAAATCAGGTAGTATTTAGCAAGGTTGTATATTACATTTTTATGCGCAATCTCTATCTTCTTTGAAAGCAGGGGCCAAATTTATAACTAGCAGACCACTAGCATTTCCTATGCCTATGGATTAAAAGTATTTTACAGTATTGCTTTTCCTTAAAATACTCGTACTGGTAATGCTAAATAGTTACTGCAACTGCAACTGCTACAGCTCGTAATGCAAATTTTCATAAATATTCTTGTGTGTTATTTAATATGCTCTTCCTATGTAAGTTTGCATAAAAATAGAACGAAAAATATCGAAAACAATTATTTCTCTTATGAGTACGAACGAATGCAGGAAATGTTACAGTTGCATGATAAATGTAGCCACTTTCATTCTTTTTAAATAGTATTAATTTTTTTGCAAGAACAGCGAAACTACCCTAGAGGCAAACCCTAGGAGTGTCTGTACAATTGTGGTTTAGCCCAGCTTCCATGTGCCCTGAAAAGCTGCTTCTAAGGGCTAATTGGTAATTGAAAGCAGAAGTCCGAATTATGCCGAATCCGAAATATTTTACTTCTTTCTTACAGTTTTGAAACTATTTTTACCGCATAGATAACAGCGCCATAACTTTAAGGACCATGGTACATATGCATACCAACATCTGCCGCCATGCTGTTTCGCCGTTAGTTGTACATAGCTGAACGCCATGCTATATAGAATAGCAGGGTTCTGATAGGAACATTTTACGCCATGTTGTTTCTAATTACAGCGCCAAGCTTTTTCTAATAAAGTGCGCCATGCTGTTTCTGATAACAGCGCCATGCTCTAAGGAACCATGGTACATATGCATACCAACACTCGTCGCCATGCTGTTTCTGATTACAGCGCCATGCTCTAAGGAACCATGGTACATATGCATACCAACACTCGTCGCCATGCTGTTTCTGATAACAGCGCCATGCTCTAAGGAACCATGGTACATATGCATACCAACACTCGTCGCCATGCTGTTTCTGATTACAGCGCCATGCTCTAAGGAACCATGGTACATATGCATACCAACACTCGTCGCCATGCTGTTTCTGATTACAGCGCCATGCTCTAAGGAACCATGGTACATATGCATACCAACACTCGTCGCCATGCTGTTTCTGATTACAGCGCCATGCTCTAAGGAACCATGGTACATATGCATACCAACACTCGTCGCCATGCTGTTTCTGATTACAGCGCCATGCTCTAAGGAACCATGGTACATATGCATACCAACACTCGTCGCCATGCTGTTTCTGATTACAGCGCCATGCTCTAAGGAACCATGGTACATATGCATACCAACACTCGTCGCCATGCTGTTTCTGATTACAGCGCCATGCTCTAAGGAACCATGGTACATATGCATACCAACACTCGTCGCCATGCTGTTTCTGATTACAGCGCCATGCTGTATAGAAAAGCATGGCGCTAGCTATCGTAAAGTTAAAGTAAAGGAAAGCAAAACTACTGTCCTACTGGTTAATGCTACCCTCTCAACTACCCCAGCTAATGCTGGCACATTTAACAGTTGGGTGAGCTGATGAAAAACAGTTAAGCGTCTTGCCAATGGACACACATTTTTCTAGTGGAATTGATATTCGAACTCTGAGCATGAGTAAAAAAGCGAGGCCCCAAAGCCCGCCTTTTATTTTATCAAAATCTCTGTAAGCGAACCTGGAATAGGATCGGAAAGCTGGCTCTAAATTACAGAATATTGCGTTGCTTTGGACAGAGCGACATCTATATGCAAAAGCAGTTAATCAACATCATAGGATTTCTTGAATTCAACAGCCAGGTGAAATTTTCAGATAAGCTGTGACGAACCGCACAATGTTACGAGTCTGCCGCCGACAACCGTAAGTGTCTCGTATTTATCCTACTATATTAATCCTAAAAGTACTGGGAAACATCGGCATTACGTACTGTTTGAGTAATTTACGGGACTTGGCCTGTAATTAATTTTTACACTTTAATTGTTTAAGGGGTGCTACGTACTGCTGGAGACTGCTGTCTTATATGTCACAGAAGACAGCGAGAGACAGCGAGTTCAGGCAGGAAACTTTAGAGTGATTGTGCTAAAGCACATTGGAATATGCCGCCGCCCCAGTCCATACATGTACAATTGGCTCGTACCAAACCAACCTCGCAATTGAACTTTAAGTCAAAGCGGGCTCTCGAGACCATGCAGCCAGCGTCTTAGCTGTCAACTTCAACTCACGACCATTCAAGTCTCAACTCAAAGGATTCTGCTGGTGGGCTTCGTATTAACTCTTGTACAAACTGGCGTATTATTAGCGGGCTGCTATCACAAGCTCGAAATTTCACAACACCGAAAAGCATTTTTTCATTAGGTCGAAACTTTAGTTTTCGACGTTGTGAAATTTCGAGTTTGTGAAACCCCCCTTATTAGCAATCGGCCTAAATCAGGGGTCGGCAAACTTATATGGCTCGAGGGTCACAGAGAGAGTACAAGAGACGACAGCGGGCCGTGCTGATAGAGGTGACTTCATATAGAGGTGACTACTTTCAAAGATCACTTCATTATCACTTCATCTTAATATTTATCGCGGCTTCAATGAAGACGTACAGGAGTATAAGAAACGGCAACCTTCCGGCCGACAGTGACGCCAGCCGACCCGCCAGCACCAGTCGATGACGCAGAAATTCTGACGCTGTTAGCCGACACCGTACTACTGGACTGGTCAACAATGATCGGTGGTAGGTCGGCAAAAGTTTTTTTTTAAAGAAAATAGACTCCTTTTTTGACCATATAGCGGCTAAGTCCTTTTTGCACAGCCGCTGCGGGTGACAGTCTTGCCGAACACCGGTTGGCCAATTAATCCACCGACCAAAGCGGGTGTGATTGGAGTACTGGAGCTGTCGGTTTTTAATAATCTTCGCTGCAAGGAAAAAGTAAAAACGCGAGTATGATTCAAGAAGCAGTGCTGGCCGGTATATTGGTACCTGCTCATGAATTCAAGACAATGCTTTTGACGAACTAACAGAAAAATACGAGTACTTACAAATTTTTTTTTGCAAAAGCTCGCTAACCGCGACACGAAGACCAGCAGCGGTAGTGAGGCCACCACTATCAGTATTTGCCAAAGCAGATTGAAGAGCCTAAAAATAAGATTCCCAGGGCTACAACGGTGTGGCCACATTCAATAACATACTCGTAGAATTGCGCCAGATCCAAAACAACATAATAATACTCTTTCCTAAATCCACAAAAAATTTTATACTATCTTACCAAAGCAATATTTCGCTTTTCGCAAAACCCTGTCACGTCTTCCGACTCGAAGACGCTGGTTTCTCCGCCGCTTTTTGGATGAAGCAGTACGATGGCATGTAAACCAGCTGAGTCAGCAGAATCAATCTGAAATTCCATATACCCTCGTTGAGTTTGTTGTACCTGTGGTAGCGTGGCACACACAATTGGTAAAATAACCAAGACAGGAACTAGATTCCGAGAGAGAATTTTATACCGGCCTCAACGCAGATGCTTCCTGGCAGAGGAACAATCCGGTAGTCAGGCTAGATCACCTAATTTCCTCGGATTGCTCTAAGTTAGCCTATAATTTAACTTATCTGACCTTGCTCTGAAACACCCGGTATACTCTGCTTCTAAATGCAGTATACGGTTTGTTTGCCAATAAGATGCAAGAAGAAAGCGAACCGAAGCAAAGCTGAAGTGTCGCTAAACGGCATGAAGACTGGAGACAAGAAACGTGCATATTCGTACAGAAGTTGTGTTTACCATGGCACTAACACCCTCTCAAGGATTCGTCGGACTGTGCTCTACTCATAGTAGGAGCATTTGAGCGTTGTTATGCCAGTCTTCTTCCGAACTTAAGCGATTGCACCATGGTGTGCAATGTGACTCAGTGCGCAGACAGAGCTGGAAAGAGAGAGAGAGAGCGGAGGGGGGGTGGCGAGCGGAAGTGACAGTGCACGGGGAACACTAACTACCAACCCTAGCCCTCCCACAGACCTAGAACAGCCTGACTCTCAGATTGCCTGGAGGCTGCTCAGCAGTCTACAGCACATCAAGTTACATTGACTTAAGGAGAGTAAGTAACATCCGAAGCCTACTTAAAAACGTTTGAATAAAACGGCTAAATATTCCTGAATAAGTAAATTGCATTTTTTCTTACAAGCTTACTAGCAGCCTTTCGAAGCTTCCGTTTGGTTACATCTATGCTACTTTTCCGTTGATCAGCAGCATTTCTCAACAAAATGCGCTCCGCGTCTCCTAAGTTTGCGTACGATGCTCGCAAACTTTCCATCTGGTCTGAAAGGCGGAAAAGGGATTAGTTTGAATTTTGACACCGAGCTAAATAGCAGTAAAAAGAGAAAGTGATCGAAAGAAGCCCATACAATTTAGCTACCTAAAGACAAGAAAATTGTCATGGTTACAATGTCAGGCGAATCCTCGAGTCAAGACGATAAAGATATAACAACAGCATGAAGAAGATTGATTAAAAACTACTCATTTCTACTACTACTCCATACGAAGCATCACTCACGAGTAATACTAACACCCGGAGTGCAGTTTCGGCGGCAATGCTCCTTCCAAGACATTCTGAAAGCACAAAAACGTTAAAAAAAATAAAATAACAGAACATCTAACCACAAAAGAAGAAAATACACCCAACAGTATAAGAAAGGAAGGACCTAAAGGTAGGGAGGGTGGAGGGGGGAAAATAGAGGTTAGGACGGCAGGGAGGGTGGGACAGCAGGGAGGGCTAGCAGGGAGGGCAGCACAGCAGGGAGGGTGGGACAGCAGGGAGAGCTGGACAGCAGGTAGGGCTAGCAGGGAGGGCAGGACAGCAGGTAGGGCTAGCAGGGAGGGCAGAACAGCAGGGAGGGAGGGTGTGACAGCAGGGAGGGTGGGACAGCAGGGAGGGTGGGACAGCAGGGAGGGTGGGACGGCAGGGAGGGTGGGACAGCAGGGAGGGTGGGACAGCAGGGAGGGTAGGGCAAGGAGGGGTGGGGAAGCAGGGAGGGCCAGTAGGAAATGCGGGACAGTAGGGAGGGAGAGTGGGGCAGCAGGGAGGGTGGGACAGCAGGGAGGGTGGGAAAGCAGGTAGGGCTAGCAGGGAGGGCAGCACAGCAGGGCGGGTGGGACAGCAGGGAGGGTGGGACAGCAGGGAGGGTGGGACAGCAGGGAGGGTGGGACAACAGGGAGGGTGGGACAGCAGGTAGGGCTAGCAGGGAGGGCAGCACAGCAGGGAGGGTGGGACAGCAGGGAGGGTGGGACAACAGGGAGGGTGGGACAGCAGGTAGGGCTAGCAGGGAGGGCAGCACAGCAGGGAGGGTGGGACAGCAGGGAGGGCAGCACAGCAGGGAGGGTGGGACAGCAGGGAGGGTGGGACAGCAGGTAGGGCTAGCAGGGAGGGCAGCACAGCAGGGAGGGTGGGACAGCAGGGAGGGTGGGGCAGCAGGGAGGGTGGGACAGCAGGGAGGGTGGGACAACAGGGAGGGTGGAACAGCAGGTAGGGCTAGCAGGGAGGGCAGCACAGCAGGGAGGGTGGGACAGCAGGGAGGGCGGGACAACAGGGAGGGTGGGACAGCAGGTAGGGCTAGCAGGGAGGGCAGCACAGCAGGGAGGGTGGGACAGCAGGGAGAGCTGGACAGCAGGTAGGGCTAGCAGGGAGGGTAGAACAGCAGGGAGTGAGGGTGTGACAGCAGGGAGGGTGGGACAGCAGGGAGGGTGGGACGGCAGGGAGGGTGGGACAGCAGGTAGGGCTAGCAGGGAGGGCAGCACAGCAGGGAGGGTGGGACAGCAGGGAGAGCTGGACAGCAGGTAGGGCTAGCAGGGAGGGCAGGACAGCAGGTAGGGCTAGCAGGGAGGGCAGAACAGCAGGGAGGGAGGGTGTGACAGCAGGGAGGGTGGGACAGCAGGGAGGGTGGGACAGCAGGGAGGGTGGGACGGCAGGGAGGGTGGGACAGCAGGGAGGGTGGGACAGCAGGGAGGGTAGGGCAAGGAGGGGTGGGGAAGCAGGGAGGGCCAGTAGGAAATGCGGGACAGTAGGGAGGGAGAGTGGGGCAGCAGGGAGGGTGGGACAGCAGGGAGGGTGGGAAAGCAGGTAGGGCTAGCAGGGAGGGCAGCACAGCAGGGCGGGTGGGACAGCAGGGAGGGTGGGACAGCAGGGAGGGTGGGACAGCAGGGAGGGTGGGACAACAGGGAGGGTGGGACAGCAGGTAGGGCTAGCAGGGAGGGCAGCACAGCAGGGAGGGTGGGACAGCAGGGAGGGTGGGACAACAGGGAGGGTGGGACAGCAGGTAGGGCTAGCAGGGAGGGCAGCACAGCAGGGAGGGTGGGACAGCAGGGAGGGCAGCACAGCAGGGAGGGTGGGACAGCAGGGAGGGTGGGACAGCAGGTAGGGCTAGCAGGGCTAGCAGGGAGGGCAGCACAGCAGGGAGGGTGGGACAGCAGGGAGGGTGGGGCAGCAGGGAGGGTGGGACAGCAGGGAGGGTGGGACAACAGGGAGGGTGGAACAGCAGGTAGGGCTAGCAGGGAGGGCAGCACAGCAGGGAGGGTGGGACAGCAGGGAGGGCGGGACAACAGGGAGGGTGGGACAGCAGGTAGGGCTAGCAGGGAGGGCAGCACAGCAGGGAGGGTGGGACAGCAGGGAGAGCTGGACAGCAGGTAGGGCTAGCAGGGAGGGTAGAACAGCAGGGAGTGAGGGTGTGACAGCAGGGAGGGTGGGACAGCAGGGAGGGTGGGACAGCAGGGAGGGTGGGACGGCAGGGAGGGTGGGACAGCAGAGAGGGTGGGACAGCAGGTAGGGCTAGCATGGAGGGCAGCACAGCAGGGAGGGTGGGACAGCAGGGAGGGTGGGACAGCAGGGAGGGTAGGGCAAGGAGGGGTGGGGAAGCAGGGAGGGCCAGTAGGAAATGCGGGACAGTAGGGAGGGAGAGTGGGGCAGCAGGGAGGGTGGGACAGCAGGGAGGGTGGGACAGCAGGTAGGGCTAGCAGGGAGGGCAGCACAGCAGGGCGAGTGGGACAGCAGGGAGGGTGGGACAGCAGGGAGGGTGGGACAGCAGGGAGGGTGGGACAACAGGGAGGGTGGGACAGCAGGTAGGGCTAGCAGGGAGGGCAGCACAGCAGGGAGGGTGGGACAGCAGGGAGGGTGGGACAACAGGGAGGGTGGGACAGCAGGTAGGGCTAGCAGGGAGGGCAGCACAGCAGGGAGGGTGGGACAGCAGGGAGGGTGGGACAGCAGGGAGGGCAGCACAGCAGTGAGGGTGGGACAGCAGGGAGGGTGGGACAGCAGGTAGGGCTAGCAGGGCTAGCAGGGAGGGCAGCACAGCAGGGAGGGTGGGACAGCAGGTAGGGCTAGCAGGGAGGGCAGCACAGCAGGGAGGGTGGGACACCAGGGAGGGTGGGACAACAGGGAGGGTGGAACAGCAGGTAGGGCTAGCAGGGAGGGCAGCACAGCAGGGCGGGTGGGACAGCAGGGAGGTTAGGACAGCAGGGAGGGTAGGACAGCAGGTAGGGCTAGCAGGGAGGGCAGGACAGCAGGGAGGGTGGGACAGCAGGGAGGTTAGGACAGCAGGTAGGGCTAGTAGGGAGGGCAGGACAGCAGGGAGGGTAGGGCAAGGAGGGGTGGGGAAGCAGGGAGGGCCAGTAGGAAATGCGGGACAGTAGGGAGAGAGAGTGGGGCAACAGGGAGGGTGGGGCAGTAAGGAGGGTAAGACAGTAGGGAGGATAGGGCAGCAGGGAATGTAGGACAGCAATAAGGGCCAACAGAGAGGATAGGATAGCAGTAAAGTAGGATAGCTGTTGTTCAGAGGGACATCAAGGATCAAGGCTACATATGGCTGTTCAGTCCATGAACTAGGAGGCCACCATACCCATAATCAATTACCCTAGGTAATGCTGGTAAACCCTCAAATCAAACCCTTAACCTTTAAGTCATGAGTCCAATGCTCTAACCACTAGGCTACAACCCCTAGCAGTAGGTATGTTGTAGGTATACAACCTATATTAAAAAGATCATATTTAAACCAACAATACAAATTTATACTCGTATTTATACTGAAACTAATAGCAAATTTATATTAGGTCTAGAGTAGTGTCAATGAAAAAAAGATATAAATATCAAGCAATTCATATAGGCCTAGTATTAGGCAATTAGCCATTCTAAAGTGAGTATGAATTATACTGTTTATACCATTTCAGCATCTAAAAGCTACCATTTTTTGCTTGCTTTGCTTGCTATATAACTGGTACCATATAGCATATGGTACCAGTGGCGCTGGCGCCCTTTCTTGGCTCCTGGCGCCCTTTTTCGGCCGCTGGCACCCCCTCTGTGATTCTCATGGCGCTCCCCTGACAGACCGCCCCAAAACAAAATTCCTGGATCTGCCACTGACTGTATAGAGGAGTGGCTAAGAGACATGTTTCTAAAGAAGTAATCAAGAGGGGGCTGTTTGGACAAACTTTTCACATATTTTTTACTTACAACGCCCTTAAACAAACTCTTCACTTTTCATTAATGCAGTAAATAAATAAATGGTGACCTTCACTATAAAGTTAATACAGAGACGTGAATTGCTTACTGCTTTGCTTTAAATTTCTGCCCCAAAAACAACGGGCAAAAAAAGCTAGTTGTTGTATAATTCGCTAGTCTCGATTGCAGTAATAGTCCAGTAGGCCAATTAATAAGAAATGTGCATTATTAAGTAGTAAAATACCGATTGTTAGTTGTCATATTATTATGCAGATTTTTTTATAAATTATTCATTTTGTTGATTGTAGTGGCTGTCTAGTTGTTTCAGAATATTTACAACTGTATTTACCATATTGCCATGTTGTTTTTGGCCCCGTCTTATTAAAAAAGGATAACATATGCCAATTGTTGCCAATGCTAATTGGCCATGAGCGACTAAATTATATTAACAGTACTAGCTTTTTTTGCCCGTTGTTTTTGGGGCAGAAATTTAAAGCAAAGCAGTAAGCAATTCACGTCTCTGTATTAACTTTATAGTGAAGGTCACCATTTATTTATTTACTGCATTAATGAAAAGTGAAGAGTTTGTTTAAAGGCGTTTTAAGTAAAAAATAAGTGAAAAGTTTGTCAAAACAGCCCCCTCTTGATTACTTCTTTAGAAGAAATTAGAAATTCAGTCGCTCAGTCTCAATTTTAGCGTACATGTCCACTGCGAACTGAAGCAACAGCTTTCGGCACCTAAGAATGTAGTTGAAGCTTCCTTCTCGGACCATTAGCCTAAAGGCATAGAAGTCCATTGCTGACACATTCTTTGTCGCCGATGGGTTTCCAGTGCGAATGTCAATTTGCCTGATGTTGATGTGGTACCCATCCTCTCCGTCCCAGAAAATAAGCGGATACTGCAATGTATCATAGGCTTTGTGCAGCTCAGAAATCCTTTGCAACTGATTGCTTCGCAGCTGCAGAACAATGTCTCGCTTCTCAAATTCCTGCCCAACAATTTGAATTGCGACATCGTTAACAACTGGTGCGTTATATCTCCTCTCATGCTGGCCTGCAGGCCGTTTATCAGCACGAATGACTACTCTGTGCTCCTCTGTGTCCCGTGGCAACCTCTCCATGGCAGTTTTAAATTGACGAACATAATTATTTTTCTCGTGCAGGACTTCCTGTAACTCAAATACAATGTTGGCACGCACTCCTGGAGCGATTCTACATCGGCGCTCAACCTGCTCTTGATGATCTCCCATGAAGTAGATCTGCAGGAACTTTGGCTCCTCTCCAGGCAGTGGTAGCAATGATCCTATGTCATGGTACACCTGACCTTGGACTTTGAATGCAGGCATGAACCCTGGATCACGGACAATACTTTTAGCTCCAAAAGAAGTCATTTGAAAGCAGCTGTTGTAGCACCGGATATTAGACAGAAAGTGCTCAGATTCTTCTGTCTCACCCAGCAACAGATGCCGAAGGCATGGTGGCAGGTTCTCGTTCAAAGGTTCAAGTCTGACCTTTCCGTTGGAACAGCACATGCCTGGAGTTTCGTTGGCCCATCTTAATGCATTGCAGCGTGCGCATTTGACCGACATTCTCGCCATCGCAAGTTTAGGATGGACACCATAGACAACAGTGGGATCATAACTCAGAGCCGCATTCAGTGCCCAAGGACGTGGGCCAGCTGGCTGATCAGGTTCGTCAACGTTGGGGTTTGTTGGGGCCGGGGGTGGTCCAACAAATTGGAAGGTCTCAGTGCGTTCCCTATGCCGCTCTCGATCATCCTGCCGACGCACTTCAGCCTGGTTGGCTGTTTCATTGCGACGGGCCTCGGCAGTCCGGTCTCTGTCCAGTTCTTGGCGCTGCTGTGTCTGGACTGCAGTCTCATTGCGACGGGCCTCGGCAGTCCGGTCTCTGTTCTGTTCTTGGCGCTGCTGTGTCTGGACTGCAGTCTCATTGCGACGGGCCTCGGCAGTTCGCTCTCTGTTAAGCTCTCGTCGCCTATCTACGTCTCTGCCGTGACTGGCTGTAGAACTTATTGCAGCTCCAGCACTGCTTCCACTGGTGCCTGATGTCTGTGCTCTTGTCCGAGGTCGAAGGTTATAAGGCTGGACTGGCTCAACTTCATTTTCACTTGAAGCTGCTTGTGGCTGTGCTGAGGTGCTTGGTCTTGGTGCTGCTGTTGTTGCGCCGTCTTCTACTGCATCGTTTGGCCTTGCTGTTGCTCGTCGAGCTGCTTTAGTCAAGCGACTTAAAAAACTTTTCTTAGGTGGCATCTGAAAGTTAGAAGTAGTCCGAATGACAGGGGACCTGTGTTGGAAAATCTTTCTCTTCTCTTCAGTGGGAGAGGCTAAGCCTCTGTATATTTTAGCAAAGCACTGTACGCCAGCCTCTCTCTTTCTTCTATCCCAGGCTGGCTGGAGAGAAATATCGACCGGAGAGCCCACTGGGACGCCACCGCACTCACCGCACTCAGTCTCAGTGCTGCTTGGGGGCCAGTAGACAGTCTAGGGGTTTGGGCTGTGTACATTCACGCTTGAAATACAATGTACAGTCTGGGGCTTCGGCGCCCGGGGAAGGGAGGGGGTGGCTGTAATAAAATTTGGCCCGCAGAGTGGCGGAGGGGAGTTGGGGTGGCTGTCCTCGGAAAACAAAAAGTGACTCACTTTGAGATGATGCAGCTTTGCTCTGGATTGAGTAGAGATGTTCAAAATTGACAGCATTGTTGGAAAACATGTAAAGTATAAGTGGATCAAATTTGGAGAAAATCTGAGAAAGTGGGGCGACGATATGTCGAATTGAGTGATTTTTTGACGATCTTTGAGCAGTTTTTTGCACTTTTGAGCAGGAAGGAAATGATTTTTCGGGAATTTGAGTAGCCTATTGCACTCAGCGTAGGTGGTTTTAGGTATGTGCAAAGTTTGGTGCGATTTGGTTGAGCGGTTTCGGCGTCTATAAAGACAAAAGGTTGCACACAGACAGACAGACAGACAGACAGAGTTTTCACTTTTATATATATAGATAATACAGGGAAACATGTAATACCTTTCTCTGGTAAAGCGATAATTTTTTATTATAATTTTCACTTTTAGTTCACTTCACTAGCAAGTGATGCCCCCCTTCGGGGAGCAGAAATACTTTTAATTCGTCTAGTATATACTTTTAGCAGCTAAATTTACAGCTTTTTAAAGCTACAATTAACTCCCCAGTTGACAATGATCCCCCAGTTGATGATGATCCCCCAGTTGACAATGATCTCCCAGTTGACAATAATCCCCCAGTTGACAATGAACCCCCAGTTGACAACGATCCCCCAGTTGACAATGATCCCCCAGTTGACAATGATCCCACAGTTGACAATGATCCCCCAGTTGACAAAGATCCCCCAGTTAACAATGATCCCCCAGTTGATGATGATCCCCAGTTGATGATGATTCCCCAGTTGACAATTATCCCCCAGTTGACCATTACCCCCTATGATCCCACAGTTGACAATGATCCCCCAGTTGACGACCATGATCCCCCATTTGATGATGATTCCCCAGTTGACAATTATCCCCCAGTTGACCATTACCCCCTAGTTGACAATGATCCCCCAGTTCAAAATGATCCCCCAGTTGACAATGATCCCCCAGTTCAAAATGATCCCCCAGTTGACAATGATCCCCCAGTTGACAATTATCCCCCAGTTTACCAAGATCCTCCAATTGACGATTATCCCCCAGTTTACCTTGATCCCCATTTTGATGATGACTCCCCAGTTAACGTTGATTTTTCAAACGCTAGGTTAGCCATGATTCAAACCCAGGTTTCGCCATGTTTTAAACCCTGGTGGGCTATGATTCAAACTCTCGTTTTACCATGATTCAGACGCTGTTTTTGCAATGATTCAAACTCTGGTTTAGCCATGATTCAGACTCTCGTTTAGCCATGATTCAAACTCTGGTTTAGCCATGATTCAAACTCTGGTTTGGCCATGATTTAAACTCTGGTTTAGCCATGATTTAAACTCTGGTGTAGCCATGGTTCAGACGCTGGTTCAGCCATGATTCAAACGCTGGTTCAGCCATGATTCAAACCCTGGTTTAGCCATGATTCAGACTCTGGTTTAGCCATGATTCAAACTCTGGTTTAGCCTTGATTCAAACTCTAGTTAGCTATGATTCAAACTCTGGCTTTGCCATGATTCAAACTCTGGTTTAGTCATGATTCAAACTCTGGTTTAGCCATGATTCAAACTCTGGTTTAGCCATGATTCAAACTCTGATTTAGTCATGATTCAAAATCTGGTTTAGCCATGATTCAAACTCTGATTTAGTCATGATTCAAAATCTGGTTTAGCCATTATTCAAACTCAGATTTGCTATGATTTATGATATTTTATTTACGAAATGAAAAAAATAAATTTAAATAATCTTCAATCACTACTGGCTGAAAATTAGTCTAAATGATTTGACGCAGTGCAGAATCGAACCCTAGCCTAGCCTAACTTATTCCTGGTGCCTACACATCGGCTATTCCGACTTTTGGTTAGTGGGTGCAGAAATCAGCCTTATAAAATGAATTTTCAAAGTTCTGGCTTTGTACAATGAAGTAAGAAAATAGAGTACACTCAGTCTCGCGGTTGGTTGTGTACATTTATTTCTAATTTGTCTCCAGAGTGCAGGCTTCAAATTCAATCAGCTAGGGGTTGTTGCGCAATTTGACGATGCAATTCTAACTCAGTGGCTGTCAGTGAAATTCTCAATAGGCCAAGATGGTTTGACCTTTGAAAAATCATGTTTTTCGAATATTTAATCCCCTTAGCAATAAAGTTAAGCTTAATAAAAATACGTGTATAATTCTCCCCATATTTAGCATCTTTTGGTGAAGAAATGGTGAAAATCGGTTGAGCCGTTTTTTCTAAAATCAATCTCCTACCTAGATAGATAGATAGATAGATAGATACATCTCATTTTTAGTGTATAGGAAAGGATGGAGGATTAAAATACTCTAGTGGAAATTTAGCCAGACTAAAAATAAAAAAAACTTTTAAAAGATCGCATTTTTCCTTTCTCACTGCTCTATGTTAATTGGCTTCACTATTCATCAACATATTCATTAACTAATTCATCAACAGAATTATCAACAGATTCATCAACAGATTCATCAACTGATTCATCAACAGATTCATCAACAGATTCATCAACTGATTCATCAGCTGATTCATCAACTGATTCTCAACTGATTCATCAATTAATAGAGAAATAATTGAGTCATTTGTCATGCGTTAAAGTCATTCGAGAGGCGTTTGAGTCATTGCATTTTTGCAAAATTTAAATGCTGAATTTTCAAACTAAGGCTGTGACCTAGTAGACGGTGACTGCGGCGGCTGCCAAGCTGGCCAGGCTTACCAGGATGGCGGCGGAAACTCCGCCAGTTCTCTGGCCGTCACTAAACGGTCCGGGCGGACCGCTGTCGATGCTGCCACCGTTGCCGGCCAACTGGCAGTCGGGCGGGGCGAATCCTGGCGGACAGTGGCAGTGGCCGCGCGAGTTCACGGTGCCACCGTTTTGGCAGGTGACATTGCCAGCCACAGCGTTTCGGTTACGAATCTCCGAGGCGGATTGGCAAGCTCTGTTGAAGCACATTTGCTCGCCGTTACGGTTTCCGCAACGCGCACCGTCTGGCACTCGATCGGGCGGCCCGCGGATCCGCGGATTGTAGCCGCAAATGGCAATGCCGCAAGTTTCTGGACCTGTCCCGGTTATATCCGGAACGCAGTTCGCCAAATTCTTAATCGGGTGCACAAAGGTGCCGCACGTTACCATATCACATTCCTTGCTTTTTTTCGGGCACCAGGAACTCTGCAAGCAGTGGAGAAGTGTGATGTGTTGCTAAAAAGTGAACTAGACAGCGAATCGGAATCGCTCAGGAAGAGACGCAATAAATAGTGAGGTGAGCTTGACGGCTGACTTAAAAGGCAGTCAATATCGTTTTGCAGGAAAATAAGCAATTCAATCAAAGTGAATAAAAAGGGTTAGTAGTTTTAAGAGCTTCCGAGAATGAGGGAATTCCTCTGACTCACGGCATCCCGTGCCGTCGGTCCCCAGAGTAACTGACACTGAGTCTGGGCGGAGCCGCACAGACCGTTGGCGCAGAAGTTGCTGCCGCACGGTGTCCCGTCTCTGACAGCGAAATCGGCAGGGCAGGTTGAGTCGACGCCGTTACAGAATTCCGGCAGGTCGCATTGTCCTTTGGCGGCGCGGCAAACGGTGCCAGTCGGGTGCGGCTGACAGACCGTCAAGTCGCAGCAGCGCCCTGCGGCGCAGGCAGCGGATTCGGCCAGCTTGCAGGAGGTGGCGTTGCAGCAGGCGTTGCCTCTGTGAAACGATTGGTGAGCAGATAACTAACGACTTGTTTGCTACCTCTGACACAAAGCTCGAGACTTTGGATCTTGTTAGTTACGAAATAGATGAAAGAGTTGTAGAAAAAAGAATCGATATTGCACGAAATTCACTTGGCACCGCCGAAGCTATTGCGCAGCGCTTCCAAATCATGTGTACAGCTGTTCAGTCCGTGGACTGAGTGCTGCCACTACTACCGAAATTTCCACTCCAGCAGATGCTGCTAGTCAATTTACAGCTGGGTGAAATGACGCAATGAGGGAATTGATTTAAGCGTCTGGCTCAGAGACACAGGTTATTTTCTTCGGGCTGCGATTCGAACTCCCGAACTACTCACACGGATCAGTTGCCTTTCAATGTGCAGCAGTCACTTTTTGTAGGCACTCGTTTTTTAAAACACACACGACACGCAAAACTCCTAAAATAGCTCGTAGAAAGAATTGGCAGAGCACAAAATGAACAATTGCAAGAGGGCTGCGGGCAATGGCACATCATTTGGCGACACCAGAGCCGCAGCCAGCGAGGAGACAATTCGGCCCATTTTGCTGACTCCTGAGCACACCTACTCACACAGGTGTGTACACCTGCAATCAATTTCTCATCATCAGGCAGTGTACACTGTCACTGTGCCTTGGAGGTTGGCCCCCAAAGGCGCAAATTGCACTACAAGCCCCAAGCCTAATCTCCGCGGCTGCGGCCCAAATGAATGAGGCCTCACCATGGAATCGAGCTCAGGGAGCTTGGTGCGAGAGGCAAGCGCTTTAGACCGCTCTGCCTCTGAAAGTAATTCTAACCTGAGTTGTTCGGCAGCCAAGTGAAAAGTGAAGAATCCCAAGATTGGGTCAGATTCAAGAAGTCAAATCCCAGTTGACTGAGTACCCTGACCTACTCATCCCCTAGAACGCCACGACAACCGGCCTCGCCGCCACAGTCGCAGTCCTCGCCGTCTTCCAGAAGGCCGTTGCCGCAGACCGCTGTTGGCCAATCCGCGGCTACGTGCAGGCGAAGAAGCCCGCCCGGATAGTCAGCCTCTGGTCTCGGCCACAGCAGGCAGTGACGGACGCCGGAATCCAGGAAGTTCTTCAGGGCTTTCTTTGAGCAGTCCGACCAGCCGATGTTGTGCCACTTGCTGCGATTCAGCGTTTTGGGGTGCATCATGCAGGCCTCATTGGAGTCGTGACACCAGCAGTGGTCTAGGTAACTGGTATCGTAGTCGACGCCAAGGTTGTATGCCAGGTTCCGTGTCATCATCACCCCGGTGGTGTCGAAGTCGCTGGACGAATGAGACTGGCGTGGGCAGTCGGAGATATTCGTAATATATAAAAAATTTTTATGTGAACCCAGATTTGGGAGCCTGCGGAACAAAGATTGGAGAGACTGGGAACAGATATTAGGGAGACTGGAAACAGAGATTAGGGAGACTCGGGAACAGAGATTAGGGAGACTCGGGAACAGAGATTAGGGAGACTGGAAACAGAAATTAGGGAGACTGGGAACAGAGATTAGGGAGACTGGGAACACAGATTAGGGAGACTGGGAACCGAGAGTAGGGAGGCTGGTGTGATAGATTTTGGGGAGGCTGTGGGATAAAGATTTGGGAGACTGGAGATCGAGCGAAAAATTGAAAGAGAGTCTTCTCCTAACTCATTCTAATATAGGGATTAGTGGAAGCTAATTTGCTAGTTACTTACGACACTAAAACCGACGCACTTTTTCCACATGCACATTCTATTCTTAGTGGCGTTGCCTGTCAGGCTGGGTCGATTTGTGGCTCTGAAATTTGATTTGATAAAGTATAGTCGATAAGAGAGTCTGGTAGACTGGAGTGTTTTGGATAAGAGAGTCTGGTAGACTGGAGTGTTTTGGATAACAGAGTCTGGTAGACTGGAGTGTTTTGGATAAGAGAGTCTGGTCGACTGTTTTGGATAAGAGAGTCTGGTAGACTGGAGTGTTTTGGACAAGAGAGTCTGGTCGACTGGAGTGTTTTGGATAAGAGAGTCTGGTATACATTAAACCATTGTCAATAAGATAGGAGTCTTTTGTAGAAGCCAATGTGCTATCGGCTGTAGTCTTGCACATAGACAGTGAGCACTCAAGGCTATCCAATCAGCTCACGTAAGCACGTGCACACAGTCGTGGTCCTCGCCCCCAAAAATATGCTTAGAACTGTCCAAGGTATCCAGCGTTTTGTCCAAATCCCAATTGAAGATGTCGAGATAGCTGTCATTAGTGCTAAGAATTTCCAGCGCGCTGACTACTACGTAGATGTCGAAGCGGCGAAAAAACTGCAGAAATATCGAAAATATGCCTCTTATACTGCTTTCAGTACAGTGCGAAAAACAAACTGCAGCTTTATATATCCATAATATTTTATTTAGAATTTTTTAAGAGTGTAAAAATATAAACTGTATCATCTGTTAGACATGGGTATCGCATGTTAGACATGGGTATCACCCTCACCCTCATGAGTTTCACCTGTTAGACCTGTTAGACATGGGTGTCACCCACAGATAATATATAACATCTATATATATAAAAGTGAAAACTCTGTCTGTGTGTGTGCAACCTTTTGTCTTTATCTATATATATAAAAGTGAAAACTCTGTCTGTGTGTGTGTGTGCAACCTTTTGTCTTTATAGACGCCGAAACCGCTCAACCAAATCGCACCAAACTTTGCACATACCTAAAACCACCTACGCTGAGTGCAATAGGCTACTCAAATTCCCGAAAAATCATTTCCTTCCTGCTCAAAAGTGCAAATAACTGCTCAAAAATCGTCAAAAAATCACTCAATTCGACATATCGTCGCCCCACTTTGTCAGATTTTCTCCAAATTTGATCCACTTACACTTTACATGTTTTCCAACAATGCTGTCAATTTTGAACATCTCTACTCAATCCAGAGCAAAGCTGCATCATCTCAAAGTGAGTCACTTTTTGTTTTCCGAGGACAGCCACCCCAACTCCCCTCCGCCACTCTGCGGGCCAAATTTTATTACAGCCACCCCCTCCCTTCCCCGGGCGCCGAAGCCCCAGACTGTACATTGTATTTCAAGCCGTGAATGTACACAGCCCAAACCCCTAGACTGTCTACTGGCCCCCAAGCAGCACTGAGACTGAGTGCGGTGAGTGCGGTGGCGTCCCAGTGCGCAGGGCTCTCTGGTCAATATTTCTCTCCAGCCAGCCTGGGATAGAAGAAAGAGAGAGGCTGGCGTACAGTGCTTTGCTAAAATACAAGACGGTTATCCGCTGTATCGACGGAGATCACGTGAGGATGGCGGCTTTACTACTCGCATTATTCTATGCAGCCATGGGAATGAAGAGATCGATCTGGACAACAGATGGGTCGTTCCCTACTGCCCGCTACTGTCCAAGGTGTTCAATCCACACATCAACGTTGAGTACTGCAACTCTGTTAAATCAATCAAGTACATTTGCAAGTACGTGAACAAGGGTAGCGACCAAGCAGTGTTCAACATTGAGGGACCTGGAGGCATAGTAAACGAATTTGACGAAGTCAATCGCTTCAAGAGCGGAAGGTATCAGCTCTAACGAGGCAATGTGGCGAATCTTCGGATTCTCTATTCATGAACGCCACCCAACTGTCATGCACCTCAGTGTGCACCTGGAAAACGGTCAGAGAGTATACTTTACGGAGGAGAACATCCAGCAGCGTGCTCAAAGGCCACAGGACACTACTCTTACTGCTTTCTTCAAGTTGTGCGCTGAAGACCCCTTTGCCAGGACTTTGCTGTACCACCAGGTGCCTGCCTATTACACATGGAACGCCTCTTCGAAAGGATGGAAGCGGCGGGTTCAAGGCGCTGCAGTTCCAGGCCATCCTGAAATACGACAGACTGATGCATTAGCCAGAGTACACGGTGCACCCAAACCACAGTGAATGCTACTACCTGCTACACACCGTGATTGGTCCGACGTCATTTAGACACATTAGAACGGTGGAAGGCCATACCTGCCAAACTTTTCATGAAGCATGTCAGCGACTGGGACTGCTGGAAGAGCTGGATGACCAGGAGCAGCTGGGACAGTTCATAGAGGAGAATGAGCCCCGACTCATGCCTGAGCAGCTAGAGGCGTACCGCGAGCTATTGCGCAGAGTCAACAACAACGTTGGTGGCATGGTTTTTCTTGATGCTCCAGGTGGCACAGGAAAAAAATTTCTAATCAACCTCTTTCTGGCAAAGGTCAGGCAACGAGGCGACGTTGCCATTGCTGTAGCTTCCTCTGGAATTACAGCCACCTTGCTGCCAGGCGGTCGCACTGCCCACTCAGCACTGAAGTTGCCGCTTGATCTGTCTTGAGCGGAGAATCCGCTGTGCAACATCAAGAAAAACACAGGCACTGCCAGAGTGCTTCAGGCTTGCAAGCTTATCGTCTGGGATGAGTGTACCATGTCCCACAAACTGGCATTTGAAGCACTCAACTTAACTTTGAAAGACCTGCGCAATAGCAATCAACTGATGGGTGGTGTCACTCTGCTGCTGTCTGGAGACTTTAGACAGACGCTGCCTGTGATTCCGCGAGGCACTCCTGCTGATGAGATTAATGCTTTCCTAAAATCATCTCACCTGTGGCCATCGGTTGTGAAGTTGCACCTACGAACAAACATGAGAGCTACAATTCAAGGAGACGAAACAGCTCATGAGTTCTCTGCCAATCTATTGCGAATCGGCAATGGTCTGCTGGAGATTAGCACAGAGAATGGGCAGTCATCGATCGCTACAATCGGAACCATTGTGCAGTCAGTGCAGGAGCTCAAGGCAAAAGTTTACCCGAACCTGATGGTTCGATATACTGACGTTGACTGGCTGTCAGAGCCAGTACGCCCTTAAACAAACTCTTCACTTTTCATTCATGCAGTAAATAAATAAATGGTGACCTTCACTATAAAGTTAATACAGAGACGTGAATTGCTTACTGCTTTGCTTTAAATTTCTGCCCCAAAAACAACGGGCAAAAAAAGCTAGTCTATATATATAAAAGTGAAAACTCTGTCTGCCTGTCTGTGTGTGTGTGTGTGTGTGTGTGCAACCTTTTGTCTTTATAGACGCCGAAACCGCTCAACCAAATCGCACCAAACTTTGCACATACCTAAAACCACCTACGCTGAGTGCAATAGGCTACTCAAATTCCCGAAAAATCATTTCCTTCCTGCTCAAAAGTGCAAATAACTGCTCAAAAATCGTCAAAATATCACTCAATTCGACATATCGTCGCCCCACTTTGTCAGATTTTCTCCAAATTTGATCCACTTACACTTTACATGTTTTCCAACAATGCTGTCAATTTTGAACATCTCTACTCAATCCAGAGCAAAGCTGCATCATCTCAAAGTGAGTCACTTTTTGTTTTCCGAGGACAGCCACCCCAACTCCCCTCCGCCACTCTGCGGGCCAAATTTTATTACAGCCACCCCCTCCCTTCCCCGGGCGCCGAAGCCCCAGACTGTACATTGTATTTCAAGCCGTGAATGTACACAGCCCAAACCCCTAGACTGTCTACTGGCCCCCAAGCAGCACTGAGACTGAGTGCGGTGAGTGCGGTGGCGTCCCAGTGCGCAGGGCTCTCCGGTCGATATTTCTCTCCAGCCAGCCTGGGATAGAAGAAAGAGAGAGGCTGGCGTTGACTGGCTGTCAGAGAGGGCAATTCTGCGTCCTAGAAATGATGCCGCCAACGAAATTAACTACCAACTGCTTCAGGAGTTGCCAGGTGCAGTTTTCACCTACAAGTCAATTGATACAACGTTGACTGATGACACCGCTGTGGAGTATCCTGTTGAGTTTCTGAACTCTCTAGATCCTCCTGGAACTCCATCGCACAACTTGCAGCTGAAAGTTGGGGCACCAATTATGCTCCTCCGCAACCTGAATGCGCCAAGGCTGTGTAACGGCACCAGACTGATAGTCAGGCGGCTCTTCCCACACGTGATTGAGGCCACGATAATGACTGGATCTGGCAGAGGAGAGTCTGTGTTCGTTCCCCGGATTCCAATTATCCCCACGGACCTGCCATTTCAGTTCAAGCGACTGCAGTTCCCTGTGAGAGTGTGCTTTGCGATGACTATTAACAAGGCTCAGGGACAGTCGCTGAAGGTGGCTGGCATCAACCTGGAGACTCCTTGCTTCTCGCATGGGCAGCTTTATGTCGCCTGCTCCCGTGTTGGAACTCCAGCTGGCCTATTCATTTTCGCACCAAGGGGAAGAACGAAGAATGTGGTGTATCCCCAGGCCTTGAGGTGACTCGCAAGCAATTAATAGAAAAGTAGTCACGAATTGACCTTGACCTGTCTAACTCTGAACTCTGAAACAGTTTAATTTTGTTTCTTTGACATTGTTATTGTTATGCCATGGCTATTTTCCTTATGTATACGCGTGTACATGCATACTGTATACAGAGGCAGATTTAGGGGGGGGGGTGGGCGGGGGGCAGTCGCCCCCCCCCAAAATTTTAATCATGGGAATAAGATGCCCCCACCAGGGGCGCCAGTCGCAGCACTGGCGCCCCTTTTCGGCCGCTGGCGCCCCTTTTTCAGCCGCTGGCTCCCGTTTTTCAGCCGCTGGCGCCCTTTTTCGGCCGCTGGCACCCCCTCTGTGATTCTCATGGCGCTCCCCTGACAGACCGCCCCAAAACAAAATTCCTGGATCTGCCACTGACTGTATAGAGGAGTGGCTAATAGACATGTTTCTAAAGAAGTAATCAAGAGGGGGCTGTTTGGACAAACTTTTCACTTATTTTTTACTTAAAACGCCCTTAAACAAACTCTTCACTTTTCATTAATGCAGTAAATAAATAAATGGTGACCTTCACTATAAAGTTATGTGGTGCCGGTGTCTCTGGCCTTGTGGTTTTGTTAGGCCTTCCTCACCCAACGCCGTCTTGGCTGCCCGGTGCCCGGTGCCGCCATCTGATTGGCTGGGCGCGGGCCTTGTGTGCCTATCCTACCCCAGCCCTGCGTGGCTTTGCCCTCACGCCAATCAGCTCTGCGTAGCTTTGCCCGTCCACCCGTCCAGCGCGTACAACCCAACCCCCCCAGCGCGCTGTAGGCTTTGTTTGTGCTCCGCCCATGTCTGCCCCCTTGTCAGCCCTTAAGGTATCGTTTTCTGCCCGGGCCAAGGCTACCTCTCTCCCCCCTTGCGAACTTTAAAAGATCGTGCCGTAAAGACGGTCTCTTACTGCGAAGGCTCAATTTATTGCATAGCGAAGTGATTATTGAATAGTGATTCCGAGTGCATGGTTTATTAAAGTGCAAAAATTGCCGACAAATACATTCAGCGTCATCCTGCCATCCTATCGTGCGTCCCGACCGGTAAGCACTGTATTTGTGTCTGTCCTTTCGGGGTGCCAGGTCCGCACGGAGTACTGTAATAATCTTAGAAGTACTGTGTGAGCGTCCTAACGCCACCAGTCCCTGACTGCAACAGAGCGTCCTAACGCCTGGTTCAGTGATCGATAATATTTTACTTAATAGGGCTGTCGGCCGGGGATCTCAAACCGACCACTGTCACTACAGTTAATACAGAGACGTGAATTGCTTACTGCTTTGCTTTAAATTTCTGCCCCAAAAACAACGGGCAAAAAAAGCTAGTATAATATATAAGTTATATATTATCTGTGGTGTCACCTGTTAGACATGGGTATCACATGTTAATGACCCTCACCCTCATGGTTTTCACCTGTTAGACCTGTTAGACTTGGGTATCACCTGTTAGACATGGGTATCACCTGTTAGACGTGGGTATCACCTGTTAGACATGGGTATCAGCTGTTAGACATGGGTGTCACATGTTGGACATGGGTGTCACATGTTAGACATGGGAATCACCTGTAAGACATGTGAATCACCTGTTAGATACTATACTCACGTTGTTGACGATTCCAATAATGCTCTGTACCGCATCAATCACAACCGATGAGCTCATGGAGTGCATATTGTACTGCAATGAGAAGTGAGCAGCTGGACTATTACTCTAGTAAAGTTATTTTTTGGACCTAAAAAAGGGCACGTCTTTTAACATCGGAAACGCTAATCGTTGCTAAGGCCCTCTAGTATCCATGGTTACCCCAATGGCAAACAAATTATCTCTTAATTTGCATAACATCTCGCACAGCATTAGAATCTCGAGCAACGAGCAAGCAAAACAGTTTGCAATATTAAAAACTGTCTTGACCACTTTACTTCGATTGCCTCGCCTAATGTCTATGGTACACCCACATGACCTGGCCTAATGTCTATGGTACACCCACATGACCTGGCCTAATGTCTATGGTACACCCACATGACCTGGCCTAATGTCTATGGTACACCCACATGACCCGGCCTAATGTCAATGCTTCTCCCTCAAGTCTTTCCAAAGCTAGTCGCTACTGTTATTATATGCTATATTAACATCAAATTATAAATGTTACACTCACAAACCAATAATCAGCGATGATGTAGAGCTGCATAATGAATGGGCCGCCACTACTGATCACCTTCCTGCTCAGCTTTATAAACCGGGTCTCGGACTTTGCTAAGCGCCGGTGCCTCTGTATTTGAGTTTGGATCGAGCAAGCAAAGGCGAGTAGAATTAACGGAATTGATTCAGTCAGTCTGTCTGTGTTAGCTTGATCAGTCCATGGACTGGGTGCCGTCACACTCACTCAAATTTCTATCCGAGCTAATGCTGCTAATGCTGCTAATGCGGTTAGGAGTCCGAAACTCTGCGCCAAAACCTCATGAGCATACGCTTTCAATGTTGGGTCACCAAGAAGCATAGAATTTGCAAAGCTAAGCCTCATCTATATAACTCTTGATTTTTAACTGGCTAACATGATCAAGCTGAACAGCAACTTGACACTTGAATGGCACCAGTCATAAATACTTTTGCTATTCTGCCCCATTCTATCTGTTGGTCAGCTTTATCAACAATGGGAACAGCCATCCATCTGACATTATCCTTAATCCTTGGGATATAGAATAGTGACTCATAGAATAATTAGTCACTTTCAAAATTGGGCTCTTGAACTTTATTAATCCAAATAATGGCTTACCTGTAATAAAACGCTGCCACCAAGCATTTTGGTCAGTTGCTGTGGACTTACTGGAAGTTATGGTGAAACCCATCTACTTATTCATTGAGCATCTCAATATATTTCTAAAGTGATGTGAATGAAAGCAAAAATCATACTCACGTGCAGCAATCCGCTTATTCAGCACATCATAGGCCGATTCCAATGCTTGACGCTGCTTCCAACCGACACTTGAAGGATACAAGTTGAGCTGGTACACCTGCCAGCTTGAGTCACGCAGCCGCATGCGATGCCCGGTGGCTTGAATATAGCCCAGGTGAGTGATGTTGATTGACAGCGTGCCACTGTCAATGAGGGTTTGATTCAGCTGCCCGGGTAAATGATCTGCATGGCTGTCTGTTCTGGGCTGTCTGTTCTGGGGTGTCTGATCTGGGGTGTCTGTTCTGGGGTGTCTGTTCTGGGCTGTCTGTTCTGGGCTGTCTGTTCTGGGGTGTCTGATCTGGGGTGTCTGTTCTGGGGTGTCTGTTCTGGGCTGTCTGTTCTGGGCTGTCTGTTCTGGGCTGTCTGTACTGGGCTGTCTGTTCTGGGCTGTCTGTTCTGGGGTGTCTGTTCTGGGGTGTCTGTTCTGGGCTGTCTGTTCTGGGCTGTCTGTTCTGGGGTGTCTGTTCTGGGCTGTCTGTTCTGGGCTGTCTGTACTGGGCTGTCTGTTCTGGGGTGTCTGTTCTGGGGTGTCTGTTCTGGGGTGTCTGTTCTGGGCTGTCTGTTCTGGGCTGTCTGTTCTGGGGTGTCTGTTCTGGGCTGTCTGTTCTGGGCTGTCTGTTCTGGGCTGTCTGTTCTGGGGTGTCTGTTCTGGGCTGTCTGTTCTGGGCTGTCTGTACTGGGCTGTCTGTTCTGGGCTGTCTGTTCTGGGCTGTCTGTTCTGGGGTGTCTGTTCTGGGCTGTCTGTTCTGGGATGTCTGTTCTGGGGTGTCTGTTCTGGGCTGTCTGTTCTGGGCTGTATGTTCTGGGGTGTCTGTTCTGGGGTGTCTGTTCTGGGGTGTCTGATCTGGGCGGTCTGTTCTGGGGTGTCTGTTCTGGGGTGTCTGTTCTGGGGTGTCTGTTCTTGGCGTCTGTTCTGGGCTGTCTGTTCTGGGCTGTCTGTTCTAGAGTGTCTGTTCTGTGGTGTCTGCTCTGAAGTGTCTGTTCTGGGGTGTCTTTTCTGGACTGTCTGTTCTGAACTGTCTGTTCTGGGCTGTCTGTTCTGGGCTGTCTGTTCTGGGCTGTATGTTCTGGGCTGTCTGTTCTGGGCTGTCTGGGCTGTCTGTTCTGGGCTGTCTGTTCTGGGCTGTCTGTTCTGGGCTGTCTTTTCTGGGGTGTCTGTTTTGGGGTGTTTGTTCTAGGGTGTCTGTTCTGTGGTGTCTGCTCTAAAGTGTCTGTTCTGGACTGACAGTTTTAGGCTGTCTGTTCTGGTATGTCTTTTCTGACGTGTCAGTTTTGGGGTGTCTGATTTGGGTTGTGTATTTCTGGGGTGTCTGATCTGGGTGTCTTCTGAGGTGTCTGTTCTCGGGAGTCAGTTTTGCATGGCTTTCTGTTCTGGGCTGCCTGTTCTGGGCTGTCTGTTCTGGGGTGTCTGTTCTGGGGTGTCTGTTCTAGGGTGTCTGTTCTGTGGTGTCTGTTCTGTGGTGTCTGTTCTGAGGTGTGTATATCTGGGGTGTCTTTTCTGGGATGTCTGTTCTGGGCGTCTGTTCTGGGCTGTCCGTTCTAGGCTGTCTTCTGGGGCGTCTGCTCTGGGGTGCCTGCTCTAAGGCGTCTGCTCTGGGATGTCTAAACTGCATGGCTGTCTATTCTGGGCTGTCTTCTGGGTGCCTGATCTGGGGTGTCTGATCTGCATATCTGTATGTTCTTGAGTGTCTGTTCTGGGTGTCCATTCTCACCGCAGCAGGTCAGAGCAGAGTGACACAAGGCCTGGCTGAGTCACATTGCCCAACTGGGCAGTCCCAGACTCAATCGGCCACGCTGAGTAGTGGCACTGAGAGCGATGTCGCGATTTGGTGGCCTGGGATCGACTCCCCACGATTCGAACTGGGAACTCTTCAGGTCTGGAAAAGTATTTAACAAAGAGCTGCTACAAAGGGGATTGCAGCAATGGGTCGTATTCGAGCTTCATCAAAAAGTATAAAAGTGCATTTGTGCTTACCTTCTCACCGCCAGGTAGAATGAGAACCGGCGCAGCGATGGCATAGCAACAATCTCTAAGACCAAATTTCTGCCGATTTTCTGAAGCGGTAAAATCGAACTCACAATTTTGAAAACATTGAAACAATTTCAAGCCTCCGGTGTGTACCAGCTGGAACAGCCTTCTGTCGACAGGGGCAACCTTCTACTGATAGGGCAACCTTCCACGAACAGGGCTATCCACTGACAGGGCTACCTTCCACTGACAGGGCTACCTTCCACTGACAGGGCTACCTCCCACTGACAGGGCAACCTCCCACTGACAGGGCAACCTCCCACTGACAGGGCTACCTTCGACAGACAGGGCTAACTTCCACTGACAGGGCTAACTTCCACTGACAGGGCAACCTTCCACTGACAGGGCAACCTTCCACTGAAAGGGCAACCTTTCACTGACAGGGCAACCTCCCACTGACAGGGCTACCTCCCACTGACAGGGCTAACTTCCACTGACAGGGCAACCTTCCACTGACAGGGCAACCTTCCACTGAAAGGGCAACCTTTCACTGACAGGGCAACCTCCCACTGACAGGGCAACCTCCCACTGACAGGGCAACCTCCCACTGACAGGGCAACCTCCCACTGACAGGGCAACCTTCCAATGAGGCTCAACCACTCAAATCAACAAAGATTCATATGTAGGCTTCACCTTCTAGCCTTTTGTTGGTGCAAGATTTTAACGCAATGAGGTTAGTAACAGTACGAGTGGTGGCATTTGATGGCACAGAACATATGCATCTGTTCCAATTTGCTCATCGTTAACGATTGTGCACACTCGCTTTAATTTTAGCCCAACAATACTAAATCTCTAAAATGTTTTCTTGCTAAAAAGGTTTAGTTCAATCATTTCAGATTTTGCTTACCCGGCTTGGCTGAACTTCCTGACCATCGTTGGCCTGAAATGTTCTCATCTTGGCCAGCAAGGTTAATGGCCTGGTTGAGTCCGCTGAAATTGCAGTTGAGAAGGCTAGAAATTCAGTGGCAATCATTGCTTTTGTAGCTTTCCAGCTTGTATTTTGTAAAATATGCTCGCTAATTACTTTTGAATTGTGTTGTCATTTCAAATAATGCATTTAAAACTGAGCACACTCAAAATAGTTAAAAGGATTGTGAGTACTCACCAATTGCGCAGTTGGAACACAGCAGGATGATAAATTTAGCTATTAATGTGATACAAAGAAGGCTATGGAGTTCACTGGCATGACTTATTGGCATGTTTACACAAAAAGTTGTAGCGATTCAACCAGTGGAATAGTCAATCGTCAATGTATATAAAATTCCTGCAATTTGAAACCCGATGTATATAGTTTCAGGATTGGAAAGGCTCATAGACTAAAACAGCGGGCACGGAAAGTCGATTTGTGCCCGCTGCCGGGGGATTTCGTCTATGTCCAAAGCAACGGAAATATTGCTGCAAAGCCAAGAAATCATTAGAGAGCTGCTATCTATTGATGCAAGGGATGGAGGGATGAGACTCAGCGGCAGAAAGCTGCGTAAAGACAATCATTCCGAACAAGTTTTGGACAAATCGAGATGAGACATTAAGAAACTTGAGCATGTCCTTAAAGTCCGCTCGCACCGGCGGGACACAACGCCTGTGAGGTATGAGTCAGTCCAGGCCCACGGGCTAAGGTCTGCGATGCCTCACACCTGCGCAGTCGCTCTTTGAGCAGGCTTGGCAGGAAGCATCCCTGTGCCTTCGGGTGCAGGAATCCCTCCACGCTGTCCCGTCAGCTGATCCATGAGTACACGTGCAACGAGTGTTCAATTAAAACTCGTTCGCCACAAATGGAAAACAACTTTTCTAATAGATCTTGATGTAACTCTTATTCGCCACTAATTGTTTCAAGCAGCTTTGTTACTTATAACTTATTACTTATAACTTATTACTTACTTATTACTTTATAACTTGGTCTGGTCGTTCAAAAAAGCAACTTCGGCTTATAACGGGTTTATGAGCGGTTTATAAGCCCCTACGATAAGAGATTTATACGAAAGCTTTCGCCGTTTTTTAATTCTGTTAGAACACAACTGCATACATTTAAAACATATTTTTTAATCAATTTCTGTTGCAAGATACATTTTCTGGGCAAGCAAAATGTGTATATTTTAACAAAAATCATACTTTCTTTTCACCAATGACCAAAACAGTAGTCGATAGTTTCGCCGTTTTAAAAATATAAAAAAGCGAGGCTTAATTGATGGATTTTTATTGCATTCACTTTTTCGCTAGCTTTTATTATCATATATCTGAACATTTTGTAATGTAGGCAATAACGAGCTTCATCGGCAGCAATTTGTTTTTAAGAGTCCGGAAAGACTAAAGATAAATCTGTTAAAAACAGCTGTAAATTTTTCATTCAACTTGATTACAAATTAATTTCTGCGCATTTTAATTATAAAACAAAAAATTCTTGCATTCTTGTATAACACTTGTTTTAGTTTTGTTTCCATGACGCAAAGCATGACCACGATTTCCAGTTTGGTTTGACTTGAAGATTATATAAAATATTATTACCTGAATTATTTAGTTCGTTTTAATTATTTTTTTCTCCTATGTATGCATGTAATAAACTGGATGTAATGAAATATAAATGCTATTAAATTGATAATGTAACATGCTAACTGTGAAAACAGTTTTTCAATTTAAAACGTACTAATACCTTATATCATGTCTATTATACGAATATCGTAATTCTAATAAGAATTGTTTGTTTGATTCCTTGATGATTCTTTATATAAATGTAGTCCTGTATTATAATTTAAACGGGCTTACTTAAACTCGTAGTTGCAATTCTTGCGCGGCAAAAAGTTGTTGTATAATTGGCTAGTCTCGATTGCAGTAATAGTCCAGTAGGCCAATTAATAAGAAATGTGCATTATTAAGTAGTAAAATACCGATTGTTAGTTGTCATATTATTATGCAGATTTTTTTATAAATTAATCATTTTGTTCATTGTAGTGGCTGTCTAGTTGTTTTAGAATATTTACAACTGTATTTACCATATTGCCATGTTGTTTTTGGCCCTGTCTTATTAAAAAAGGATAATATATGCCAATTGTTGCTAATGCTAATTGGCCATGAGCGACTAAATTATATTAACAGTATAATACAGGAAACATGTAATACTTTTCTCTGGTAAAGCGATAATTTATTTTATAATTTTCACTTTTAGTTCACTTCATAAAAATACTCTAGTGGAAATTTAGCCAGACTAAAAATAAAAAACTTTAAAAAGATCGCATTTTTCCTTTCTCACTGCTCTAAGTTAATTGGCTTCACTATTCATCTACAGATTCATTAACTAATTCATCAACAGAATTATCAACAGATTCATCAACAGATTCATCAACTGATTCATCAACTGATTCATCAACTGATTCATCAACTGATTCATCAACAGATTCATCAACTGATTTATCAACTGATTCATCAACTGATTCATCAACTCATTCATCAACAGATTCATCAACAGAATTATCAACTGATTCATCAACAGATTCATCAACAGAATTATCAACAGATTCATCAACTAATTCATCAACAGATTCATCAACTGATGTACTCATCTAATCTACTCCACTCTACTCTATTAGCAGATCTAATCTACTCATTCCTTCCCTTCTCATTTTTCTTTAGCAATTTTCCCCATCTCTTGTGGATGTGCTCTGTCATTGCCAGCCTTCACAGCTGATGCAACTCCACCGGCTACACCTCCTGCAGCACCAAGAGCACCTGCGATGATGGGGATGAGTGTTAGCAAAGGAAGAATCCCGCCTGTCTTCTCATCAGTGTTATTGTGTGTTTGATTGTTACAATGGATTTGATATTGAATTGGATCTACTTTCACTGTCGTACCTTTAATTTGCACAACACCGGGTTTCTTAGAGTCGATAATTCTGTTGATTTTATTTACTGTTTTGGTTTCAATCATTTTATTTAAACAATTTTAACGAATTTCTGAATCATGTGGAATCACAGTCTTTTTCTAGCCCTTCAGGTAAGTAAAGGAAGCGAACGAATTCAAAGTTAGTAAGAATTTCTGGAGAATATAGTCCTGCTTATTTAGGAAATGGTGACTGACTACTTTTAGTTGTGTTATTAGTATCAAGTAGGCGGTCTTGCTTAATTGCTGTAGAAGGCTTTGGTCCAGGCACTTCTATATATAGCAATTTGGACTGGCGACGAAAATAAAACGGTGCCCCGGTTATACGCTAGTGTGGCAAGGCATTTGGGTCTAGCTAAAAAATCTATGTTATCTGTTTTCGAGTTGAAGGGGGAAACAGGAGGGTTGGGAAGGGGCGGGTGGGGAAGGGGGTAGGAGAGTGGGGTCAGGGGGGCCTGTACATTCCAGGAAATGTACAGGCTTGGATGTTCAAGCATTGCGGAAGAGTATATAATGCCTTACATCTGCCTGGCAGAAGATTTTACCGTCACCGATGGAGCCAACGGACTACCACTGAAATCAAGCTTGTTTAGCGACCTACTGTCTGAAGGCAAGGCTTCGACTCTCAGTCAGCTGTTGAATCTCATGTCGAGAATCAAGAACTGGGCTGAGGATTTCAGCAAGACCGAGTCGGCACCTGAAGCCAAGGCTTCCAGTCTGTTGGATGCGGTGCAGGATCTTTTGGAGGAGGCAAAAGGGCTAACGGAAAATCGTACCGTAGGTTTTGCCTTGAAGCAGCTGAAGTTAAGCAGGAAGCCTTTGCGTTCCAGGAGGTACTCCGAGGATCTCGTTGTGTTCTCCTACCTGATCTACTCCACCAGTGCTTCAGCATACAAGAACATGCTTGATCAAGATGCCATCGGCCTTCCATCTGATCGCACGCTGAGGTCCATCACTGCTCGAGTTGGATCTTCAAGCGGCCTGGATATCGAGGGCTACCTTGCTCTGAGAGCTTCTAAGCTGTCTCAGCCGGAGATTGCTATATATAGAAGTCCCTGCTTTAGTCCAGTCATTCGAGAAATTTCATTATTGAGTTGATTTATTACAGCTGGGAGCCGGTCTGCCCACTTGGTATAGTATTGGCCACTGTTTAGTTTCAGCTGTTCAGCTGTCTGCTTTGTGAAAAGTCTCTTTGCTAAAGTTAGATTGAATTTTTCAACAAAAGCCTGCAGTCTCTATGGAGCTCAGTTCTTCCGTAGCGTATTTTCGCATTGTTCTTTTCCATCTAGCTTTTAACTGCCCCCATGAATTCTTTGCCGGGATCAGTCATAAAGGTTTGGGGTATGTGAGTGAGCGGAGAGTTTTTGTAAATGTCTCGGAGGGCAGCTGCAACAGCTGCATCTGATTTCTTAGTCTTAAGTGGTCTCGCATCTTTGTATCTGGAGGCAATGTCTATAACTGTGAGCGCATACTTGTAGCCTGAGTCATTGGGGAGAAACAGCTAGAAGGTTCAGAGCATTATCGAGTAGAGTCGCGTTGTTGTTCTTGTGTTGAGGTTATCGAGATTTTGTTAAGTGAGTTACCAGTGCGAATTGTGAATTGAATATTGAATTGAATCAAGTACAGTACCTGGCAGGGGAATTAATCGTTCATTGCTTTCTCTTGTTAACTAATTAACACTTAAATATCAGCTGTTTAGCTTGGGCTTTTGAATCGTCTTGTCTTCGTTATTTTCGAGTTACGGCAATAGAGTCTCTCGCAAAGAGTAGGACACCCGACCTCATTTAGGAATCTCAACGAGTAGTAGGAGTTAGCAGAACCCTGCCGACACTGCGGAGATAGGAGGCTATCTCGCCAGTGTATTTTGGAGTGTGGAGGGGCGCCGAAAATCTCAGAACAGAGGAGGAATGGGATAGGAGGAAAGCATTGGGGTGGGGTGGGGTGTGTCGTCCAATCCGAGACTGGAGGGTGTAGAGGCATGGGGTTGGTGGGTGCCTGTGTCACAGTGCAGGGATGAACTGATGGGATGCCGGCCTATCTGCTATAGCAGAACCCTGCCGACACTGCGGAGATAGGAGGTTGCCCGGCAGTGTATTTTGGAGTTTGGAGGGGCGCCGACAATCTCAGAACAGAGGAGGAATGAGATAGGAGGAAAGCATTGGGGTAAGTGTAGGGTGTGGCGTCTAATCCTACTTACCTACATATCTAGTTTAAGCTCCATCACAGGACAAACACCCACCCCAACTCTAGCCAATCAGAATCGAGCACACATTTTGGATGGTATATAACCCCTCAAAAATCGTTAGGAAAGGAGCAAGTTTTCTCAGCTCGTAATTTTTCTGATCTTAGCTTTTGACATTAGCTAGCGATGGACATCTGCGACGGTTGTAAGATTCAGATTCAAGAGTACGAAGGCTTGAAGTACATAGCGATAAGAAAGTTCTACCGCCACGGCAGCACTGCAAGTCTGAAACCTGGCGTCCCTGGCTTCAACCTGAATGTTTGCCAATGGGAAAAGCTGAAGCAACTGAAGCGGTCGCTCGTAGTGTCTGCTCTCAAAAGCGAGTGCAAGGTGGTGAAACTAGGCTTTGATAAGTTTATCGAAGTCAGGGATGGCATCATCTGGCTCAAGCGGCTGCCTGAGGACTGCTGCGAGGAGTTCATGAAGCGTAACGCCGTACCGCTGACCCCACCGCTGTGGAAGAAGCTGTGGCACAACGCATCATGGATATAGACGGCCAGTTGTCAGCTCCCTTCAAGGACATGCGGACGAAGTACGAGCTGGAGTCAGATGAGGAAGAGCAGGACACGAAGCCCGTCCTGGAGGCCGAGAAACCTGAAGGCAATGGTGGAGACGAAGACGAGATCGGCTCGCCTAGAATGCTGCAGATCGACAACGAGGCTGCCACATCCACGCCGCTTCCCGTGGCTAGCGCTGGGGATGGACGGATCCCGTCTCGGGACTCGGACTTGCGGGAGGTTTTCATTTGAAAAATACTGCGCGGCGGCGTCGGCAGGGTTCTGCAAACAGATAGGCCGACACCCCATCTGTATATTCCCATGCCTCCTATCTCCACAGTGTCGGCTGTGTCCTCTGCTGTGGAATAGGCAGCGCCTATAGGCAGAGCAATGGAAAGTGTGGCAAACTAGCGAAAACAAAACGCATACAGATTTGCCAGGCATCCCATCTTTGTATTCCCGTGCCTCCTATCTCCACAGTGTCGGCAGGGTTCTGCTATAGCAGGTAGGCCGGCATCCCATCAGTTCATCCCTGCACTGTATACACAGGCACCCACCCACCCCATGCCTCCCCACCCTCCAGTCTCGGATTGGACGACACACCCCACCCCACCCCAATGCTTTCCTCCTATCCCATTACTCCTCTGTTCTGCGATTTTCGGCGCCCCTCCACAATCCAAAATACACTGGCGAGATAGCCTCCTATCTCCGCAGTGTCGGCAGGGTTCTGCTAACTCCTACTACTTCAACGCAAAGAGAGACCTAAGTCAAAATATCAGAAGCGCATACAATCCTGAGCCGAGGCCGGACAACGGAATTTTGCGTCACATTGAAAGTTTCCATAACTGAAAAACGAGCGAACATTTCTATTCAACGTCATTTGTCCTTCAAAACATTAGAATTGCATTTGAGTCATTGCATTGTTTGCAAAATTTAAAGGCTGCATTTTCAGACTAAGGCTGTGACCTAGTAGACGGTGACTGCGGCGGCTGCCAAGCTGGCCAGGCTTACCAGGATGGCGGCGGAAACTCCGCCAGTTCTCTGGCCGTCACTAAACGGTCCGGGCGGACCGCTGTCGATGCTGCCACCGTTGCCGGCCAATTGGCAGTCGGGCGGGGCGAATCCTGGCGGACAGTGGCAGTGGCCGCGCGAGTTCACGGTGCCACCGTTTTGGCAGGTGACATTGCCAGCCACAGCGGCTCGGTTACGAATCTCCGAGGCGGATTGGCAAGTACTGTTGAAGCACATTTGCTCGCCGGTACGGTTTCCGCAACGCGCACCGTCTGGCACTCGATCGGGCGGCCCGGGTACCCGCGGATGGTAGCCGCAAATGGCATTGCCGCAAGGTTCTGGACCTGTCCCGGTTATATCCGGAACGCAGTTCGCCAAATTCTCAATCGGGTGCACAAAGGTGCCGCACGTTACCATATCACATTCCTTGCTTTTTTTCGGGCACCAGGAACTCTGCAAGCAGTGGAGAAGTGTGATGTGTTGCTAAAAAGTGAACTAGAAAGCGAATCGGAATCGCTCAGGAAGAGACACAATAAATAGTGAGGTGAGCTTGACGGCTGACTTAAAAGGCAGTCAATATCGTTTTGCAGGAAAATAAGCAATTCAATCAAAGTGAATAAAAAGGGTTAGTAGTTTTAAGAGTTTCCGAGAATGAGGGAATTCCTCTGACTCACGGCATCCCGTGCCGTCGGTCCCCAGAGTAACTGACACTGAGTCTGGGCGGAGCCGCACAGACCGTTGGCGCAGAAGTTGTTGCCGCACGGTGTCCCGTCTCTGGCAGCGAAATCGGCAGGGCAGGTTGAGTCGACGCCGTTACAGAATTCCGGCAGGTCGCATTGTCCTTTGGCGGCGCGGCAAACGGTGCCAGTCGGGTGCGGCTGACAGACCGTCAAGTCGCAGCAGCGCCCCGCGGCGCAGGCAGCGGATTCGGCCAGCTTGCAGGAGGTGGCGTTGCAGCAGTCGTTGCCTCTGTGAAACGATTGGTGAGCAGATAACTAACGACTTGTTTGCTACCTCTGACACAAAGCTCGAGACTTTGGATCTTCTTAGTTACGAAATAGATGAAAGAGTTGTAGAAAAAAGAATCGATATTGCACGAAATTCACTTGGCACCGCCGAAGCTATTCTACAACGTGGGATTCTACAACGTAATTAATAGGTGAAAGTAATTCTAACCTGAGTTGTTCGGCAGCCAAGTGAAAAGTGAAGAATCCCAAGATTGGGTCAGATTCAAGAAGTCAAATCCCAGTTGACTGAGTACCCTGACCTACTCATCCCCTAGAACGCCACGACAACCGGCCTCGCCGCCACAGTCGCAGTCCTCGCCGTCTTCCAGAAGGCCGTTGCCACAGACCGCTGTTGGCCAATCCCGGGCTACTGGCAGGCGAAGCCCGCCCGGATAGTCAGCCTCTGGTCTCGGCCACAGCAGGCAGTGACGGACGCCGGAATCCAGGAAGTTCTTCAGGGCTTTCTTTGAGCATTCCGACCAGCCGATGTTGTGCCACTTGCTGCGATTCAGCGTTTTGGGGTGCATCATGCAGTCCTCATTGGAGTCGTAACAATAGCAGGGGCCTTGGTATTTGTTATCGTAGTCGACGCCAAGGTTGTATGCCAGGTTCTGTGTCATTATCACCCCGGTGGTGTCGAAGTCGCTGGACGAATGAGACTGGCGTGGGCAGTCGGAGATATTCGTAATATATTCAATATTTTTATGTGAACCCAGATTTGGGAGCCTGCGGAGCAGTGAGTAGGGAAACTGGGAACAGAGATTAGGGAGACTGGGAACAGAGAGTAGGGAGACTGGGAACAGAGATTAGGGAGACTCGGGAACAGAGAGTAGGGAGACTGGGGAACCCAGTATAGGGAGGCTGGTGGGATAGATTTTGGGGAGGCTGTGGGATAAAGAATTGGGAGACTGGAGATCCAGCGAGGAATTGAAAGAGAGGGTACTGGTCTCCCAATTCATTTTAATGTAGGGATTAGTGTCCTCTGCTGGAAGCCAGTTTGCTAGTTACTTACGACGGTAAAACCACTGCACTCTCTCCATTTGCACATGCTATTCTTAGTGGCTGCGCCTCCGTAGCTGTTGGTGTTGTACCTTTTGCCTCTAAAATTTGAGTAGATAAAGGTTTTTCTATAATTTTTGTCAATGCAGACGTAATTTTTTTCCGACAGAAGTGTCTAGTAGATGGGAGTCTACTCGAGATGAATGAGAGTCTGGTAGGTTAAAGTATTGTCCATAAGAGAGTCTGGTAGACTGGAATCTTTTGGATCAGAGAGTCTGGTAGACTGGAGTCTTTTGGATCAGAGAGTCTGGTAGACTGGAGTCTTTTGGATCAGAGTGTCTGGTAGACTGGACTCTTTTGGATCAGAGAGTCTGGTAGACTGGAGTCTTTTGGATCAGAGAGTCTGGTAGACTGGACTCTTTTGGATCAGAGTGTCTGGTAGACTGGACTCTTTTGGATCAGAGAGTCATTATCAATAAGATAGGTGTCTTTTGTAAGTATTGTGTAGTCTTGTAAGTCTTTTGTAGAAGGCAATGTGCTATCGGCTGTGGTCTTGCACATAGACACGGAGCACTCAAGGCTATCCAATCAGCTCACGAAAGTACGTGCACACAGTCGTAGTCCGTGAGATAGAAACTCGGCGTTGCTTTTATATATTTATTCACTAATTCCAGCATGTCCTCTACAGTACTAAAGTGGAATTTGGCGAAACTGAAGTCAGGAACTGTACGGCTTGTGTGAATTTCCAGCGCGCTGACTACTACGTAGATGTCGAAGCGGCGAAATAACTGCAGAAATAGCGATAAAAATGCCTCTTATACTGCTTTCAGTACAGTGCGAAAAACAAACTGCAGCTTTATTTATCCATAATATTTTATTTAGAATTTTTTAAGAGTGTAAAAATATAAAATGTATCATCTGTTAGATATGGGAAACACCTGTTAGACATGGGTATCATCTGTTAGACATAGGTTTCACCTGTTAGACCTGTTAAAGACATGTGTATCACCTGTTAGACATGGGTATCACCTGCTAGACATGGGTGTCACCTGTTAGACATGGGTTTCACCTGTTAGACCTGTTAATGACATGTGTATCACCTGTTAGACATGGGTATCACCTGCTAGACATGGGTGTCACCTGTTAGACATGGCTATCACCTGTTAGACATGGGAGTCACCTGTTAGACATGGGTGTCACCTGTTAGACATGGCTATCACCTGTTAGACATGGGTGTCACCTGTTAGACATGGCTATCACCTGTTAGACATGGCTATCACCTGTTAGACATGGGAGTCACCTGTTAGACATGGCCATCACCTGTTAGGCACTATACTCACATTGTTGACGATTCCAATAATGCTCTGTACCGCATGAATCACAGCCGATAAGCTCCCGGAGTGCATCTTGTACTGCAATGAGAAGTGAGCAGCTGGACCATTACTCTAGTGAAGTTTTTTTTGGACCTAAATAAGGCCACGTTTTTTCACATCTGAAACGCTAATCATTGCTAAGGCCCTCTAGTATCCATGGTTACCCCAATGGCAAACAAAATATCTCTTAATTCGCATAACATCTCGCACAGCAGTAGAATCTCGAGCTACGAGCAAGCAAATCAGTTTGCAATATTAAAAACTGTCTTGACCACTTTACTTCGATTGCCTCGCCTAATGTCTATGGTACACCCACATGACCTGGCCTAATGTCTATGGTACACCCACATGACCTGGCCTAATGTCTATGGTACACCCACATGACCTGGCCTAATGTCTATGGTACACCCACATGACCTGGCCTAATGTCTATGGTACACCCACATGACCTGGCCTAATGTCTATGGTACACCCACATGACCTGGCCTAATGTCAATGCTTCTCCCTCAAGTCTTTCCAAAGCTAGTCGCTACTGTTATTATATGCTATATTAACATCAAATTATAAATGTTACACTCACAAACCAATAATCAGCGATGATGTAGAGCTGCATAATGAATGGGCCGTCACGACTGAGCACCTTCCTGCTCAGGTCCAGCTTTATGGACCGCATATCGAACTTTTTGAACTTATTGAACCGTGCTAAGCGCCGGTGCCTCTGTATTTGAGTTTTGAACAAGCAAAGGCGAGTAGAATTAACGGAATTGATTCAGTCAGTCTGTCTGTGTTAGCTTGATCAGTCCATGGACTGGGTGCCGTCACACTCACTCAAATTTCTATCCGAGCTAATGCTGCTAATGCTGCTAATGCGGTTAGGAGTCCGAAACTCTGCGCCAAAACCTCATGAGCATACGCTTTCAATGTTGGGTCACCAAGAAGCATAGAATTTGCAAAGCTAAGCCTCATCTATATAACTCTTGATTTTTAACTGGCTAACATGATCAAGCTGAACAGCAACTTGACACTTGAATGGCACCAGTCATAAATACTTTTGCTATTCTGCCCCATTCTATCTGTTGGTCAGCTTTATCAACAATGGGAACAGCCATCCATCTGACATTATCCTTAATCCTTGAGATATAGAATAGTGACTCATAGAATAATTAGTCACTTTCAAAATTGGGCTCTTGAACTCTATTAATCCAAATAATGGCTTACCTGTAATAAAACGCTGCCACCAAGCATTTTGGTCAGTTGCTGTGGACTTACTGGAAGTTATGGTGAAACCCAAATGCTTATTCATTGAGCATCTCAATATATTTCTAAAGTGATGTAAATGAAAGCAAAAATCATACTCACGTGCAGCAATCCGCTTATTCAGCACATCATAGGCCGATTCCAATGCTTGACGCTGCTTCCAACCGACACTTGAAGGATAAAAGTTGAGCTGGTACACCTGCCAGCTTGAGTCACGCAGCCGCATGCGATGCCCGGTGGCTTGAATATAGCCCAGGTGAGTGATGTTGATTGACAGCGTGCCACTGTCAATGAGGGTTTGATTCAGCTGCCCGGGTAAATGATCTGCATGGCTGTCTGTTCTGGGCTGTCTGTACTGGGCTGTCTGTTCTGGGGTGTCTGTTCTAGGCGAGCGATGTCGCGATTTGGTGGCCCGGGATCGACTCCCCACGATTCGAACTGGGAACTCTTCAGGTCTGGAAAAGTATTTAACAAAGAGCTGCTACAAAGAGGCTTGCAGCAATAGGTCGTATTCGAGCTTCATCAAAAAGTATAAAAGTGCATTTGTGCTTACCTTCTCACCGCCAGGTAGAATGAGAACCGGCGCAGCGATGGCATAGCAACAATCTCTAAGACCAAATTTCTGCCGATTTTCTGAAGCGGTAAAATCGAACTCACAATTTTGAAAACATTGAAACAATTTCAAGCCTCCGGTGTGTACCAGCTGGCACAGCCTTCTGTCGACAGGGGCAGCCTTCCACTGACAGGGCTAACTTCCACTGACAGGGCCAACTTCCACTGACAGGGGCAACCTTCAACTGACAGGGCTACCTCTCACTGACAGGGCTACCTTCCACTGACAGGGTAACCTTCCACTGACAGGGCAACCTCCCACTGACAGGGCTACCTCTCACTGACAGGGCTACCTTCCACTGACAGGGCTACCTTCCACTGACAGGGCAACCTCCCACTGACAGGGCTACCTTCGACTGACAGGGCTAACTTCCACTGACAGGGCTAACTTCCACTGACAGGGCAACCTTCCACTGACAGGGCTACCTCCCACTCACAGGGCAACCTCCCACTGACAGGGCAACCTTCCACTGACAGGGCAACCTTCCACTGACAGGGCAACCTTCCAATGAGGCTCAACCACTCAAATCAACAAAGTTTCATATGTAGGCTTCACCTTCTAGCCTTTTGTTGGTGCAAGATTTTAACGCAATGAGGTTAGTAACAGTACGAGTGGTGGCATTTGATGGCACAGAACATATGCATCTGTTCCAATTTGCTCATCGTTAACGATTGTGCACACTCGCTTTAATTTTAGTCCAACAATACCAAATCTCTAAAATATTTTCTTACTAAAAAGGTTTAGTTCAATCATTTCAAATTTTTCTTACCCGGCTTGGCTGAACTTCCTGACCATCGTTGGCCTGAAATGTTCTCACCTTGGCCAGCAAGGTTAATGGCCTGGTTGAGTCCGCTGAAATTGCAGTTGAGAAGGCTAGAAATTCAGTGGCAATCATTGCTTTTGTAGCTTTCCAGCTTGTATTTTGTAAAATATGCTCGCTAATTACTTTTGAATTGTGTTCTCATTTCAAATAATGCATTTAAAACTGAGCACACTCAAAATAGTTAAAAGGATTGTGAGTACTCACCAATTGCGCAGTTGGAACACAGCAGGATGATAAATTTAGCAATTAATGTGATACAAAGAAGGCTATGGAGTTCACTGGCATGACTTATTGGCATGTTTACACAAAAAGTTGTAGCGATTCAACCAGTGGAATAGTCAATCGTCAATATATATAAAATTCATGCAATTTGAAACCCGATGTATATAGTTTCAGGATTGGAAAGGCTCATAGACTAAAACAGCGGGCACGGAAAGTCGATTTGTGCCCGCTGCCGGGGGATTTCGTCTATGTCCAAAGCTCCGGAAAGCTGTTCATATTGCTGCATTGAAGAGAGACGTGGATGCACCGGACTAGAGCTGAGAGACCTGCAGTGTGATCTTATTCTGACTGAAACATGCTCGATTTCAATAAGATAGCAACAGGCGATATTAGTGGCTAGTACACCTTTTTACATTCAATTTCAACAAAACGCGTATTCTATTTAGACAAGCTGCGTTCAAATTCGTCAGTCTATATTTGGCTTACCGTTCCCGCATTCGCTTTAGTCAAACTCACATTCAATCTAGCCAGTGAAGCTTCTTTTTGGACAACTCTTTACAACTCTTTTCACTAGATTTGGTTTCTCTACCAGCATCTGTCCTCCAGCAACAGAGTTTGAGATTTTGTACAAAATACTCTTTCGCTTTCCCTTCAATGCCCAATCAAGACTGAGAAGTATCTTCATGAGAAGCAAACAAACGAGAAATCAGTACAGAACTCTATCATAGGGTACATCTCAAAGGCGATGGAAGACAAGTTCACTTCGGAGGATGAATTTAAAACATTCAAGACCTCTATGAGCAACGAGTTAGGCTTAATCTGGATGCCATTGGTGACATGAGTCAGCTAAGAAATGATTTGGAGAATTTGTTCAAACAGCATGTAGCGAAATTGGGAAAATGAAAGAATAACTCAAAATTTGTTCTTATTTCATTTTAGATATTTCGGGTATGGGTCATTGCATACAAAACGGACATTCACAGCTCACCACAAATATCACCGTTAATACCCTGAAGCATGAAGTCTAAGCGGTAAATTTTCGCTCCTTTCAAATATTTTCTTAGCTCACCAGGCACGGCCGTATCATAGCTGTCGAAAGAGTTGTACTTGTGTTTACGGCTTGGATCAATAACCCAACAAACCCAATGAGAACCTGCTTTTTCTGCAGGGTCAAAGTTCATGATTCCAAATTATTTTTCTAGCGGGGATTCTGGCAGTGAATCTCTCATAAAGACTCCTCGAAAGTTTGGGATTTGCAATTGTTGAGCTAGCTTTTCTAACGAAAATATTTGTTCTCAGTTGTAGTGCTCAGCATAATAATTTATAGTGTCCGAATGGTTGGCTGTTAATGTCGTCATCAAAGATACATCGCTTGTTATCGGCACCTTATAGAGCAATCTTCTTCTGTTGAAATGTGTGAATGTTGTGGTCCTTAGACTGTAGTTTCACAAATTCATGGGTGGTGCGTTTATTATATAGCAATGCGTCCTTGTATGAAGCTTCATTCAAATCATTTCTGACAACATGCTTCGCAATTCCCTTTCACTTTTTACTGGAATGCTGGTCACTTTTTACAAAGTAGGACTTGGATCTCAAACCGATAAACTCTGTAATGAGGCTGCCAGCCGCTTCATCCTGCATTTTTCCTACACTTTTTGATTTGTTGAGTCGCGTACTTGATCACATTTTTGTGTCTTGAAGGACTCTGGATATTCGGATAGGTCATATAAATATTTCTGGCTTAGCATGTCCTGATAGACATCCTCAGTCTGTATGTTTAGAATTGGGGAGTCAGTGTCAGTGTAAGGAAGTCTTTCTCTGTCCCCATATTGACGCTTTTTGCGATAGAATAATTTATACATCATGCGCTGATACACAAACAGAGATGACACCTCTCTTTAGATGAATCTATAAAGTTGTACGTGTCTATGTCTGTAAGCAGCTGGATGTACCAGTACGGATTTCGATCCCGTTTCATTTTAAGCAACGATTCCCAACTAGTAGCAGGCAAAGACACATAATGAGCTGGGTCAAGACCATAAGCAGAGTAGCAGGTCTTTCTGAATGTTTCAAATACATCAGCTAAAAGAAAGACATCAGTTAAAAGATAAATGATATGATAATCAAGAAAGTTTTGACAGTTAAAATGTTTGAAAACACTCTGAGCAGGCTCATAATCTTCCTCAGAAATCCCAGAGTTTGTTAGCCTCGAAACAAACTTGTCCTTGGCTGGTAATTGGGTGGCAAAGACATAATGTCCTGTCTCCCATTCATAGGGGTAGAAACATTTCTTTCTAAGAAACTTAAATGACTCTGGGTTAGGGGTTAGGGAAGCTGCAAGCAACTTGGTATAAGTGCATTGGTCATCGGTGAGATTTTTAATCAAAGCATCGAGACTTGCGATGAAACATCGAGACATCGAGAAACTGGAATGAATCTTTGATCTTAATCTTGCCTGAAACAGATTTTATATCAATGCACTTGAACTTTTCTTTGTTCTCTGTGATGTATTCTATTTTAATGCCTGGTATCATAACCAGCTTCTCAATCAATAAATGATAATCACACCCCCTTTCCTTTGTGAAAGTAAATATTAAGGTCGTTGATGTTTTCCCTTTTTTCAGATTACACACAGTTGTTATGCGCTGCTCCTCTAAGTGCATAACATAGTTGTTTTCCTGTGAAGTGATCGTGGTCTCTGACCGTATTGTTTTTCTCATCGCAGGGTGTTAATAGCCTTCGGCAGATGTAACAATGAGTTGCAGATCTGAAGTTAATTTCATCTTGATCGGACATACTAATTTAAACAGGCTGAATGGCGGAAATCTTTTTCTGTAATTCCATCATCATGCAAATGAATTGTTCAACAAACAGGTTGTAGTGTTTGCTTCGAACTCTTTGTGTGCGCTCCGAACCCTTGTCTGCCCGTACCCAGAGTACAGTACGCTATCTTTCTCTCCCCACCCCCAAACAGGCGGAGGCATGTTGGGAAGTCTCCCCTCCCGGGAGCAAGGTAAATATAGTGGCCGCATGGCCGCGGTGAATCACGGCAAGCGAAGCTTAGCCACTACGAGGCTTCTCACGGACACACACTGTTCAGCTTTCTTATTTGGAGTCCGACTCCACAGTGGCGACGAGGATGTCTAGCATCGGCACAGTCGAGCCTTTCGAGGAGGGAAAAGACTGGTGCGCCTACGAGGAGCGCGTCGCCCTGTACATGACCGTCAACAGGATCAAGGGGGAGGACCAGAAGAAGGCTGTTTTTCTCACTCTGATCGGCCGCCAATGCTACGCCATTCTCCGGAACCTGTGCTCGCCTGCAAAGCCTACGGACCTGGACTACGAGGAGCTGGTCAAGCGACTCAAGGAGCACTTCCAGCCTAAGAAGCCGGTCATCGCCGAGCGGTTTCGCTTCTACAAGCGGACCCAGGGGGACGGAGAGTCCGCAGCTCAGTTCCTGGCCGCCCTCAGGAACCTGGCGGAGACCTGCGACTTCGCCACCTTCCTGGAGGATGCCCTGCGCGACTGCTTCGTCTGCGGACTCCGGGAGCCGCAAGTGCAGAAGCGGCTGCTGACCGTCAGCACTCTGACGCTCGACAAGGCGAAGGAGATCGCTCAGGCAGCAGAGGCGGAGGCCAACAGCTGGCGGGCCAGGCCGGAGGTCAACCAGGTAGGAGAGGCCCCGCCACCGCGGCGGCCCTGCATGCGCTGCGGCTCCAGGCAGCACCTATCCTCCGAGTGCCCGCATAGGAACACCAAGTGCCACGCCTGCGGCAAGCTGGGACACCTGAAGGCCGTCTGTCTGTCCAGCCAGAAGGCCAGCTGTTGTGAATGCACATTTGCTCATAGTGTACTTATGTAATCAATGTACATGTGAGGTTCAATAATATATATACACGGCTCTCGCTACGCGAGAGAGCACCCTCACCCTTGGTTAACTGGACTTGGCCTCGCCTCGCTTATTTGGCTAGCAGCCACAACACTGGCATCGCAAGCAGGGGTTAGAGCAAACCCCCCAAACCAGCGCAGACCAGCAAATCAACTCACGGCAGCCAGGCCCACTAAGCGACTTTCGCACTCATACGGCACTCACAACTGCAAGTCAGCCAGTTGAGCCAATCGGAAATGGGTAGCACTGAGAATGCCACAGCGCCAGCACTACGCCTGAACCTCAGAGAACCTCCACCATTTCTGGACAACCCAGGAACACCTGCAGTTTCGTGGGAAATCTGGGCCGCTGAGTTTGACACCTACCTGCTAGCATCCGGAATCGATAGCCTGCAAGAAGCCAGGAAGATTGCGCTGCTCACCCACTGCCTTGGGCGCGAAGGAGTACGAATCTACCGGACTCTCTCGGCTGACCAGGAAACAGCTCCGACAACACTAGCAGCGGCATGCGATCTCCTGAAGCAGCACTTCCAGCCAGCAGTGAGCGTGTATGCCAAGAGGCACGAATTCCGGAAGTGCGTCCAGCGAAGCGCCGAAGGTGTGCAAGCCTTTGTGGCAAATCTGCGCCATGCCGCCAAGGACTGCCAGTTTGGAGTCCTCCATGACGACCTCATCCTGGACCAGCTGATCTTTGGCACCTCGTCCTCAAAGGTGCGCGAAAGACTCCTACTTGAGAAGGAGCTCACGCTGGGCGGGGCAATCCAAATTGCAGCCCAGGTGGAAATGGCGGTCCACAGTGAGAAGTCGCTGACTGGCAAGACAGCAGCCGACGACAGCATCAAGAAGATCAACTTTAAGAGAGCTTCCTACGACGCCAAGCAGCGCCAGACGGGTCAGCAGAACCAGTTCTGCTGCTCGCACTGCGGCCAGCGAGGCCACCGCACAGGCAGTGATCCGCGCTGTGCGGCACGAGGCAAGGCGTGCACGAAGTGCGGGAGGCTCAACCACTTCGCCAAGGTGTGCAAGAGCAGCACGACGGCACCGACCTCAGGCCAAAAGAAGATTCAAGGCGTCGAGATAGACAGCTCCAGACAGCAGAGTATCTTCGCTGTCGGGTCGAGCCACAAAGGCCAATACAAGAGGGCCAGCATAAGAATCAATGGTCACAGCATCCCGTTACTGGTGGACACAGCCGCCAAAGTCTCCATCCTCAGCATGGAGACAAGCCGCAAAATCTTCGGATCTAAAATTCCTCTGCGCCCGTGCGACAAGAAGCTGCTTTCCTACAACGGCTCCAGTATCAGCGTCGCCGGCGAGATCGATGCCAGGGTCGAGTTCGACGGCGTTCAGCTTCCGTTGTTCACCTTCACAATTGTGATGGACGGCGACGACCTGATGGGCATCGACCTGATGGACAAACTCGACTGCAAGGTCCTCGAACCTTCCGGCCATCAAATCTTCACTATTAGCTCGGGTAACGAGGCTTCAGGTATGCCACCTATGCCAGATTGGATTCCTGCCAAGTACCACACTTTAGGCACCGGTCTCGGCGAGATCAAGGGCTTCTGCCACCGCCCCAGGGTAGACCCGACCGTGCCGCCGGTAGCCCAGCGGATGCGCCGGCTGCTGCTCGCTCTGCGCCAAGAGTGTGCTGCGGAGATCCATCGCTGGAAGGAAGAAGGCATCATCGAGCGCGCCGAAGGCGACGTTCCTGATTGGCAATCGAATGTCACTTGCGCCAGGAAGTCTGACGGGAAGCTTCGCCTCTGCGTCGATCTGCGCAGTGTCAACAAGGCGATTGTCCCAGACTCGATGTCACTGCCAACATTCGCCGACCTAGTTACCGAGTTTTCCAACTCCAAGTGGTTCTCGCGGATTGATCTCAACCAGTCGTACCTGCAACTGCCGCTGCACGAAGACGCCAAGAACCTGACCTGCTTCCACACAGAATCCGGCCTGTACCGATTCAAGCGAATGCCATTCGGAATCAGCTCAGCTCCGGCGGCCTTCCAGAAGGTCGTCGGCAAGATCCTGGAAGGCATCGACGGCGTCATGCACTATCAAGATGACATCGCGGTGCACGCGGCAACGGAAGCCGAGCATGACAAACGCCTTTTCCGAGTCCTGGACAAGCTGCTGCATCACCGAGTCACCATCAACCTCAAGAAGTGCGTTTTCAAGGTTCCAGAGATCCAGTTCGTCGGACATCGGATCAGCGCCACCGGCATCCAGCCGCTTCAGTCCCACGCTGAGTCAGTAGAGCAACTCAAGGCACCGACGAACGCGTCCGAGCTTGCTTCCTTCCTCGGTTTCGCAAAGTTTCTCCAGTTCTACATCAAGAACCTGTCGCATGTCGCCGAGCCGCTGACAGCACTCCTGCGCAAGGATGTGCCCTGGAACTGGGACAAGAAGTGCGAGGCAGCCTTCAGTGAGGTCAAGCGGCTCATCTCATCCGCGCCGTGCCTAAAATTCTTCGATCAGAGCCACGAAACAGTCGTCTCGTGTGACAGCAGCGACGTCGCCCTGGGCGCTACTCTGGGCCAAATTGACGAGCGGGGACAACTTCGTCCAGTCGCCTTCGCCTCGCGCGCTCTGTCCGACACCGAGCGCCGTTACTCCGCGACGGAGAAGGAGGCCCTGGCCTGCGTCTGGAGCTGCGAGCACTGGCACCTTCTGCTGTACGGCCGGAAGTTCAAGCTGCTGACCGACCACCAGGCTCTGACCACCCTGCTATCAGCACGCGGAAGCGGCCAGCGGCCTCTTCGGCTTCAACGCTGGTGTGAGCGACTCTTCGTCTACGATTTTGACATCGAGTACGTTCCTGGTAAGCTAAACGTCCAACCTGACTTTCTGTCCCGCTACGGCTACGATCGTAAAAAGATCGGCCAAGAATCGATTGATCAACGTCAAACTGAGTCAGACATCAACCTAGTGCTTGCCAGGAGCTCCGAGCCTATTTCAGTTGCTCAGCTCGCCGAGGCCACAGCTAGCGATGACCAACTGCAGCGAGTCGTTTCGTGCTCAACGGATGGCCTACCGAGACTCCTAGCGACCTGAAGGGTTTCCATCAGGTGCAGCACGAGCTCTGCCTGTGGAACGACGGGCGCTGTCTGGCGAGAGGCAGCCGTGCGGTCATCCCAGCCTCACTCCGCGACCTGGTGTTGACGGAGGCGCATCAAGGGCATCTCGGCGTGGCGAAGGTCAAGGCGCGATGCCGCGAAACTGTCTGGTGGCCGCGCATTGACAGCGACGTGGAGACATTCGTGAGGAACTGCAGTGCCTGCATTCTGTCGGAGAAGGCGTTCAAGCCGATCAAGGTGCCCTGGTCAACCACGGAACTACCAGCCGGCCCGTGGAGACAGCTCCAAGTCGACATCGTCGGAGAGCTCCCGGCAACCGAAGCGCCAAATTCGCACAGATTCCTCATCGTAGTCCACGACCTCTACTCCAAGTGGCCCGAGATCATCGCGTCTTCATCCGTAACCTCTACTGCCTGCATCGAGGCCCTTCGCAGCCTGTTCGTCCGCTGGGGCCTGCCAGACGAGATCACAACTGACAACGGACCACAATTCGTGTCGAGCGAGTTCACGGACTTCCTCAGCTCACTTGGCATCAAGCATCGCCGGACTCCATTCTATTGTCCGCAGCAGAACGGCGGAGTCGAAAGGTTCAACGGCTTCATCAAGTCTTCTCTACGAGCCCTGTTGGCCGACGGCGTGGCCATGAAGCAAGCTGTGCAGGAACTCCTGCTAGCGTATCGATCGGCTGAACACGCGCTGACCAAGAAGACCCCGGCCGAGATGATGCTAGGGCGGAAGCTTCGCCTGCATCTTGACCGGCTTCAACCGGCCGAGCCTGAGTCCGCGCCCAGCCAGGCGCTGCGGCGCACCGTCCAGGAACAACAGCAGCGAGCCGAAAGTCGCCGGAAACCTTCCAAGCAGAATCAGCAACCGCGGAGCGCCGCATTGACCGTCGGCAGTCGTGTCCGCGTACGCCGACCGAAGAAAAGCAAACTCGGCAGCGGCATCTCCGAGCCGATGACGGTCGTCGGTCGCAACGGCAACACACTGACGCTAACCGATGGCAGTCGCTGGCACATCAGCCGCTGCATCCCAGACAACCGCCGCGGCTGGTGCGACGATGACGGTGACGGTGAGCTGCCACCCCAGCCAGCGGGTGCGCCGACAAGCCCAGCGCCACCAATGCCACCGCTGCGTCGTTCTGAGAGGCATCGTGCACCGCCTCAATGGTTCGGCAGTGTCGTGACCCACGATTGAGTGTGAACCGACATGTGACTCAAGTGACTGTTGTGGAGAGAGCAATCGAGAGCTACCGATACGAACTGATTAAATGCATGTCTCAAACTATGCCATCCCGCCCGTTGCCTGTCACCTCTTTGGAGGGGGGATGATGTTGTGAATGCACATTTGCTCATAGTGTACTTATGTAATCAATGTACATGTGAGGTTCAATAATATATATACACGGCTCTCGCTACGCGAGAGAGCACCCTCACCCTTGGTTAACTGGACTTGGCCTCGCCTCGCTTATTTGGCTAGCAGCCACAACACCAGCGCCGGGGCAGCTTCGAGCAGTCAAAGGGGTGGCTCGAAATTCAGCGGCTCCAAGAGCCGGAAGTCCATCCGGGCTGTCAACAGAGGTGGGAGCGAGGTGCACAGCAGCAGCGACAGCGAGGACTTGGAGGTGACGTGGGTCTCCCAGGTGAGCCCACTGATGGGCCGGAACTGGCTCAGGGGCATCCGGCTGGACTGGAAGGAGATCTTCGCGATCAGCAGCCCAACGGTGCCGGCCACCACCTCCAGCCTCGCCACGCCGCCAGAACTGGACGGCCTGCTGCAGGAGTTCGCAGATGCGTTCCAGCCGGGCTTGGGTAACTTCACACGGCACAGCGTGAAGCTACGGCTGCAGGAGGACGCTCAGCCGAGGTTCTGCAAGGCCCGGCCTGTCCCGTACGCTCTGAAGTCCAAGATCGAGGCAGAGCTGCAACGGATGCAGGAGGCGGGGGTTGTCGAGCCGGTGCTGCACAGCGACTGGGCGACACCGGTGGTGCCCGTCAGCAAGCCAAACGGGGCCCTTAGGCTGTGCGGTGACTACAAGGTCACGCTGAACCCACAGCTGAAGACCGACAACTACCCAATGCCGACGCCAGAAGAACTCTACGACGCGGTCGGCGGCGGCAGGATCTTCTCCAAGCTGGACCTGTTTGAGTGCTACCTGCAGTTTCCGCTGGACCAGGCCAGCCAGGACCTGACCACCATCAACACCCACAAGGTCTTGTTCCGGTTCAAGCGACTGCCGTACGGGGTCAGCTCAGCGCCAGCGCTCTGCCAGCAGATCATGGAATCCGTGCTTCAGGGCACCAGCTCGACGTGTTGCAGGATCGACGACATCCTGGTGGCCGGCAAGGGCACGGCCGATCACCTCAACAACCTGCGGGAGGTGCTGAGCCGCCTGCGCAGCGCGGGCCTCCGACTCAAAGTGGAGAAGTGCCGGTTCTTCGAGAGCGAGGTGGAGTACCTTGGCTCACTCATTAGCGTTGAGGGGGTCCGGAAGAGCCCCAAGAAGGTCGAGGCCATCAGGGCCAGCCCGAAGCCAGCCACCGTGTCCGAGCTGCGGTCGTTCCTCGGCCTGGCCAACTATTACGCCAAGCACGTCGCCAACTTCTCTACGAAAGCGGCCCCGCTGTACGAACTCCTCCGAAAGGACACCGCGTGGGACTGGACCGCGCGCCAGCAGTCAGCCTGGGAGGCACTGAAAGAGGCCCTCTCGTCGGACACCGTTCTGACCTGCTACAACCCTGACTGGCCGCTGGTGCTGGCCGTGGACGCCTCCTCTGTTGGCATCGGAGCCGTTATCTCCCACGTGGCGCCCGACGGAACTGAGAAACCGATCGCCTTCGCCTCCAGGAGCCTGAATGCTGCGGAGAAGAACTACGCCCAGATCGAGAAGGAGGCGCTGGCGATCATCTTCGGCGTCAAGAAATTTCACAATTACATTTACGGCCAGAAGATCACTATCATCACCGACCACCAGCCGCTGACGAGCATCTTCGGCCCGAAAACCGGCGTCTCGGCGACGGCGGCAGCGCGCCTGCAGCGGTGGGCACTCACCCTGGCCGCTTACGACTACGACATCAGCTATAGGAACACAAGCCACCACGGCAACGCGGACTTTCTGTCGAGGCTACCCCTAGCGACCAAGGCGGAGTCAGCGGACCCAAGCGGCATGTGCTGGACCGACGAAGAGCGGCCAGGTAGCGAGGACTGGCCGCTGCTGGCCAGGGACATCGCCAGAGCCAGCCGCCGCGACGTCGACCTGCAGAAGGTTTAGCGGTTCATACAGGATGACTGGCCGCGCACCTGGCGCGCCTCCCAGGAGCCGTACCACCGACGGCGGCACGAGCTCAGCCTGGAGGATGGCTGCCTGCTGTGGGGTTCGCGGCTTGTCATTCCCCCAGCCCTGCGGCCTCGAGTGCTGCAGGAGTTGCACACGGATCACACTGGAGTCGTCAGAATGAAGTCGGTGGCGCGCAGCTTCGTGTGGTGGCCCGGCCTGGACCAGGACATCGAGCGGACGGCCAGCGCCTGCAGCCAGTGCCAACAGACGCGACCGGAGATGAAAGCGCCGCTACACCCCTGGATCTGGCCGGACCAGCCGTGGGAGCGGATCCACGTGGATTTTGCGGGTCCCATGGAAGGCCAGATTTACCTCCTGGTGGTGGACGCGCATTCCAAGTGGCCGCACGTGGAGCGAGTCGGTGGCCAGACGAGCGCCGAAGTCGTCAAGCGGCTTCGGCGACTGTTTGCGCAGTGGGGGCTGCCACGCCAGATCGTGTCCGACAACGGACCGGCATTTGCTAGTGCGGAGTTCCACGACTTCTGCAAGAGCAACGGCATCCAGCATATCCGCAGCAGCCCGTACCACCCGAAGACCAACGGCTTGGTGGAGCGCCTGGTAGGCAGCTTCAAGCGGGCCATGAAGTCCAGCCGGGAGGACGCGGGGGATGCCGACAGACGGCTGCAGAACTGGCTGCTCGGCTACCGCGCTACGGAACACCCGACCACTGGCCGGGCCCCGGCACAGCTCCTGCTCGGCCGCGGTCTGCGCACCCGCATGGACCTGATGCGGCCATCGACTCGAGACCGAGTGCTGCGGGCCCAGGCCACGCAGAAGCAGCTCCACGACCGCACAGCTCGCCACGCCGACTACCTACCGGACCAGGTGTGGGCCCGAGACTACCGCCGCGGCGCCGAACGGTGGGCGGAGGGCCGGGTTGCAGAGCAGACCGGGCTGCTCAGCAACCGAGTGGAGACCAACGACGGCGTCATCGAGCGGCGGCAAGCCGATCAGCTGCGGCCGCGAATTCCACAGGAGCAGCCTGCAGGCGTCGCCGATGTGACAGCTGACAGAACCGGCGAAATGGAGGCCGCCGACATTGGTGCGGAGGCCGGCGGGTTGCTGCCGGCGCGTCAGTCACTGCGGACGCGGCAAGAGCCGGACCGGTTGCTGTACACTGAGCTGTGGACTCCGAGAATGAACTAAAAACTGCGGCCATTCTTGCGGGAGGGGGAAAACTGTAGTGTTTGCTTCGAACTCTTTGTGTGCGATCCGAACCCTTGTCTGCCCGTACCCAGAGTACAGTACGCTATCTTTCTCTCCCCACCCCCAAACAGGCGGAGGCATGTTGGGAAGTCTCCCCTCCCGGGAGCAAGGTAAATATAGTGGCCGCATGGCTGCGGTGAATCACGGCAAGCGAAGCTTAGCCACTACGAGGCTTCTCACGGACACACACTGTTCAGCTTTCTTATTTGGAGTCCGACTCCACACTGGTCACCTAAGAAATAGTTTGAGCAAATATTAGAGTCTCTTCCAATAAAGAGATACGCAACAGAATTAGGGACATGCTTTTTGGTTTCAGGCGTCATAGTGCTTTCGAAGTCGGCGTACACTATAAACGGGAGCTTCTCCATCTTGTGACAACTCTTAAATCTGAGATGCTTATTATCACCTCTTGGAAGTGAGCAGTTGGTTGGATGATCTTCACAGGTCATGCACTCTAAGTTTTTCATCACGATCGGGTCCACTATTGTGCTTCAGACAAAGACGGCAGATTGCTACCGGTTCACGATGATTGTTCATTTGCTTGTGGAGGAGCATGGAAAGATCTTTGATCCAAACATACTGGGCATTTTCTTGGGAGCTTTGGCGGGAGGTCAATATATGATGAGGCTTTGAGAGGGTCATATTTCATTATCATTACTGTAGCTTTTCTAATTCCTGCAACAACCCAACCTGATCCTCTGGATGTAAAGGCGTCAGTATTTTTACTGATCCTTCAAGAAATGGATCCTGTGTGTCAGTGGGAGTAAAGGGTAGCGCTTTAGTAGTCATGTAGTATTGAAGACGCTTCGTAGGTTTTTTGGGCATGTCAAATTCAATCTTGAATGATAACTGAAGGGTGAAGGTCTTACGTGACTTCAGTGTGTGATCAGTAACTGATTGGATTGTCTTTGAAGTCGTAAATGTCTGTAAGGGAATCTGTAGTGGGTTGGGAATTTTCGGGGTTGTGATTTCTCCAGTATTGTAGTAGTAAATGTATATAGCTGGCTCTGTGTTGTGGATTGCGAACTCAATATAATGCTCTGTAATTTTTCTTTGTGCAAATGTCTTCAGTTTGTAGTTCTGACTCCGCCTTGGTGGATTGTACGTTCTAGATTTTCCTGTTCCTGCTTGTTTTGGGGATATTTACAAGTCTGACCTGTGAGAGTCTGATATCTGTTGACTAAGCTGCGGCTCTTTTGTTGGTGTTCAGTCGCCGGCTTCTTCACCGGTGTGTACTGCTCTGAAGACTGAAGCTGTTTAATAATTTCTTGCTGCATTGCATAGCTCCCGAGCTAGCATGGATCTGTATTTAATTGCTGCTTACAGAGCTCTTGCAGAACTTTACTTCTATAGTCACGAGACGGCGGTGCAACTGGCTACAGAAACTATCGATCGAGCGCATAGCAGCTACCCAGTTCGAGATGCCAATTACATCCGTAGCAAAATAGACTACCGCATCAGCACCAACGGCAATGTTGACAGAAGTCGTGCTAGCCGCTATCGAATCAGCAACGAGTACGACTACAACAAAAGAGACCGCAAAAACTTTATAAGTGGCTATCGCGCCAATATCGAGCCCAGCAACTACCGCAGAAGTAGCTTTGCGTACCGCAACGGATACCAACAAGTTGGTGTCAGGCGCATCGATGACCGCCAGTTTCGTTGCGTCGATTAAGACCGCCTGCCCAAGCCTGTGCGGCAACAACTTCAATCGCCGGTGGGGTGGAGGAGTCATTTAGCTGCTCAGCTCGAGTCCTCTAACCCCTTTGCCTAATAACTTTCTATTTTTGATACCGTCAATCCCATACCGCGCAACAGGTTTTGAAGGTTTTGAACCCGTCGTGACTGGCTCTAAGGACTACTACTCCCTCTTTCAATGTTAACTTCTACGCTAAATTTTAACTCCCGAATAGTCTCTGAAACACAGGGCAGCTGCGAAAAGAAGGTTGCTTATAATAAGTCAGAGTTGATTATCACCAGTTGGAACATAGATGGACTGATGATCAGTGGAGAATGCAAAATGGAGTCACCAAGTTTCCACGAACATATTAGGAATAGAGACATAGTTTTCCTCTGTGAGACCCACGCCAAACAGGAGCAGCTAGACTCAAACACGCTGATAGATTTCACCTGCTTTGGAGCAGATGGAATCAAGGCAAGGGGAGTCAACAAAGGTAGGTTATCAAACGGCATGGTTTACCTCGTAAAAAATAATATTGCAAAGAGAACCACATTAGTGCACAAATCTGACTTCGCTCTGGTACTAAAAATAAAGCAAAAGCAGTCTGAAGAACCCCTGTATATCTTAGGGTGCTATATCCCACCGGAAAATTATAAATACTACAAGGAAGATATATGGGAGGAGATTAAATATCTCATCCAGCTCTTCTCAAGAGAGGGCTCCGTATTAACAGTAGGTGATTTCAATGCACGAACTGGCACATTACAGTCCAGCACTAGGGATAAGTTTCCCAGACAGAATCAGGACTCTGAGAAAAACAAGCATGGACTAAGACTGATGGAAATGTGCTCCGAGACCAAGAGCACGATTCTGAACGGAATGACTCAGGGTGACATTATGGGAAATTACACTTTTAGTAGCACACTAGGCCGAAGTACCATAGACTACGCTATTGCATCCATGGATAAAGTAGATACTATAAAAGACTTCTTTATTCATCCTCAAAGCTTTCTGTCCAGACATTGCCCGCTAACAGTCACTCTGATTTTTCCTGATCATGTCCAACCCGAACACGCAAACCAGGAAAAACATGAATCCTTCCCAATGCCTCCAAGATGGGACACTGAAACGCAGGGAAGTTACATTGAGGCATTGAATAACAAACAAAGCGAAGAAATAATTAGAAAGTTGCAATCTATTGACGCACACGATGGAAAATCCCTGGAAAATTTGTTCTCGAGCTTGACCAACCTGCTTAGAGACTCAGCGGCAGAAAGCTGCGCAAAGACAATCATTCCGAATTAGTTCTGGACAAATCGAGATGAGACCCTAAGAAACTTGAGCAAATCATTAAAGTACGTGGCCAGGAAAAAAAGACGTAGACCAACTGACAGTGCGCTGGCATGAGAATATAATGGGCTAGCAAAAACATACAAACAACAGCTCAAGAAACTTAAGCAGATGGACATAAATGACTGCATTCAGAAAATGGCGGCTAACGGAACCTCAAAGGGATTCTGGTCCGGTCTTAGAAGAGCAGAAGATTTGCTGTTCCCCAGCAGGAGACTTAACAGATCTCAAGCCCCAATCGCTGACATCGCGAACAACCTAACCAAAGTATTTAACGCACATCCTTCTTCGGGAACCCAGCCGCATCGCACAGATGAAGCGGTTAGTCCCGAAGATTTAATTAGCTGTGTAGATCTCGACAGAGCAGTTAAAAAGCAAAAGAGAAGAAAGGCTGCAGGAATAGATGGTATAACAAATGAGCACATTATCTACGGACAAGAGAAGCTAAAACCCGTACCTCTGAAGCTTTTTAACGCAAGCGTAAGACTCGGCCAGACTCCTGCACAGTGGTCAAATGCCCTAATCACACCGATTTATAAAAAGGGATCCCGTAGTGACCCCAAAAACTACAGACCCATAAGCGTGCTGCCTGCCCTGGCTCGCCTGTTTGCCTCACTTATCTATGAAAAGCTAGAAACTCATATTCGCACCCTCGACTTGCTTTCAGCCAGTCAAATAGGAAATAGAAAGGGCTACCGAACTTCAGACCACATTGCCACTCTCTTGTCGTTGATCCACAACAAAAAGCGTCGCAAAAGACCATTTCACTTAGTATTCTTTGACTTAAAAAACGCATTTGACATGGTCCACCATCCAACACTTTTCCAACGATCGACTTAGGGAGTTAAAGGTCAGCCCAGAAATAATCGAAGCAATACAAAACACGTACTCAGGAGCTAAATTTCAACTGAAGATCTCAGATGGCCAAGCAACTAAGGCAAGGAGCATAACAAATGGAGTAAGACAAGGCTGTCCCCTATCCCCTCTACTCTTCTCACTCTATATAGATCCTTTGAGCACAATGCTAAGGGATTCATTAGCAGCGACACCTTCATTAAAGATGAACAAATCAACAACTTGCTATACTGCGATGATCTAGTGATCTTTGGAGAGAATCCTCGAGAGCTGCAGAAGGGCCTCGATAAAGTGTCAGAATTTAGTCAGAGCCACAAGCTAGAAATCAATATGCAAAAAACTAAGGTTATTAGCTGTTGCCCTGACCCATCAAAGACGGCTAACAAACTATTTCTGCAGGGACAACTGTTAGATGGCGTCAAAGAATGGAAATATCTTGGCTTTCACATCAATGCTAAAGGAACCGTGGATTCCCATGCCACAGAGATTAACAAAAAATGTGGATACCCTATTCTTCTCTTAAGGAAATTAGATAGCCATGGGGCGGTCAGATACAATCAGCTCATGCTGTACTGCACAGCAATGATAGAAAGCATAGCTCTGTACGCCTCCGAGGCCTGGGGGGCTTTTGTCTCGTGGAACCTGGGTCCTTGGGACCGCTGTCTTGTGGAAAGGGTAAACATCAGGTGCTGTAAAGCCATACTACAAGTCAGCCAAAATACGGATGGCAACGGGGCCCGCTCGGAGTTAGGCAGATTGCCTTTATTATACAACATCCAGAAAAGAAGCATTTCGTACTGGGCCTCCATAACAAGCCGGCCGGACTCCATAATTTTCAAGTTATTGGCGGACCCAACATACAGTGATGTTGGAATCAAAACAAAGACCAACAATGACGTTATGCTGAACTGCAGAGGCATTAGTCCCGCAAAAGCAATTAAAAACCACAGGAAAAAATTCGTTTCTCAGTTTGATACCCATTGGAGACAAAGGACACAGAACTCAAGCAAGCTAAGACACTTCTATTACTCCTTCAAGCAATAATATTCAGCCGAAAAATATTTAAAGCAAATATACAACCCGGAGTTGAGACGTACCATATCCTCGTTTAGACTAGGAAACCATAAGCTAGCTTGCGAAACATTGCGAACTGCAAGACCGAAAATTCCGTATGAGAACAGATTATGTAGTAAGTGCAAAACAGAAGTTAAAAACGAGGTCCACTTCCTTTTTAAGTGCACTTGGAATAAGTATAGCGCAGCACGTTCGAATTTTGAGAAGGAAATTTCTGGGAAAACTCCCAATTCCATATCCTTAACAGCAGAAGAGAAATCTAACTACATTTGGCTCAAGACGATAGGGAAACCGCTGAAGCTTTAGCAAAATACATCATAGATATCTCTAAAATAAGGGAACAGCTGCCCTGAGACTACAAGCTCGTATTAACATTTAACAATATATATATTGTTTTATTCGTGGCGTCCCTTGTGTTTTTACTGCTCTTATTTTTAATACCTTTGCTTGTGCTTTTCCCTTCCCAGCTCGATAGTGTAATCCAACAAAACTTCGCTTTTTATGTTGTTTTTCGTCGTCCATTGAAATATTTGTCAACAATAATTATTTAGAAAAAAAGATTTGACAATCTTTGTCAGGAATCTATAGGCCTTTTTACAGCAAAAAATATTTTATAGGCTGGTCACGCTCAAGTGACGTGTAAAGTATGAGAAATTAAGGCTAGCATGGATTGAGAAGCAGATTCATCAATAGATTCGTCAACTGATTCATCAACTGATTCATCAACTGATTCATCAACAGATTCATCAACTGATTCGTCAACTGATTCGTCAACTGATTCGTCAACTGATTCATCAACTGATTCATCAACTGATTCATCAATAGATTCGTCAACTGATTCGTCAACTGATTCGTCAACTGATTCATCAACTAATTCATCAACTAATTCATCAACAGATTCATCAACTGATTCGTCAACAGATTCATCAACAGATTCATCAACAGATTCGTCAACTGATTCGTCAACTGATTCATCAACTGATTCATCAACAGATTCATCAATAGATTCGTCAACTGATTCATCAACTGATTCATCAACTGATTCATCAACTGATTCGTCAACTGATTCATCAACAGATTCATCAATAGATTCGTCAACTGATTCATCAACTGATTCATCAACTGATTCATCAATAGATTCGTCAACTGATTCGTCAACTGATTCGTCAACTGATTCATCAACTAATTCATCAACTAATTCATCAACAAATTCATCAACTGATTCGTCAACAGATTCATCAACAGATTCATCAACAGATTCGTCAACTGATTCGTCAACTGATTCATCAACTGATTCATCAACAGATTCATCAATAGATTCGTCAACTGATTCATCAACTGATTCATCAACTGATTCATCAACTGAATTCGTCAACTGATTCATCAACAGATTCATCAACTGATTCGTCAACAGATTCATCAACAGATTCATCAACAGATTCGTCAACTGATTCGTCAACTGATTCATCAACTGATTCATCAACAGATTCATCAATAGATTCGTCAACTGATTCATCAACTGATTCATCAACTGATTCATCAACTGATTCGTCAACTGATTCATCAACAGATTCATCAATAGATTCGTCAACTGATTCATCAACTGTTTCATCAACTGATTCATCAATAGATTCGTCAACTGATTCGTCAACTGATTCGTCAACTGATTCATCAACTAATTCATCAACTAATTCATCAACAGATTCATCAACTGATTCGTCAACAGATTCGTCAACTGATTCATCAACTGATTCATCAACAGATTCATCAATAGATTCGTCAACTGATTCATCAACTGATTCATCAACTGATTCATCAACTGATTCGTCAACTGATTCATCAACAGATTCATCAACTGATTCGTCAACAGATTCATCAACAGATTCATCAACAGATTCGTCAACTGATTCATCAACTGATTCATCAACTGATTCATCAACAGATTCATCAATAGATTCGTCAACTGATTCATCAACTGATTCATCAACTGATTCATCAACTGATTCGTCAACTGATTCATCAACAGATTCATCAATAGATTCGTCAACTGATTCATCAACTGATTCATCAACTGATTCATCAATAGATTCGTCAACTGATTCGTCAACTGATTCGTCAACTGATTCATCAACTAATTCATCAACTAATTCATCAACAGATTCATCAACTGATTCGTCAACAGATTCATCAACAGATTCATCAACAGATTCGTCAACTGATTCGTCAACTGATTCATCAACAGATTCATCAACAGATTCGTCAACTGATTCGTCAACTGATTCATCAACTGATTCATCAACTGATTCATCAACTGATTCGTCAACAGATTCATCAACTGATTCGTCAACTGATTCGTCAACTGATTCATCAACTAATTCATCAACTAATTCATCAACAGATTCATCAACTGATTCGTCAACAGATTCATCAACTGATTCGTCAACAGATTCATCAACTGATTCGTCAACTGATTCGTCAACTGATTCATCAACTAATTCATCAACTAATTCATCAACAGATTCGTCAACTGATTCGTCAACTGATTCATCAACTAATTCATCAACTAATTCATCAACTAATTCATCAACAGATTCATCAACTGATTCGTCAACTGATTCGTCAACTGATTCATCAACTAATTCATCAACTGATTCATCAACTAATTCATCAACTAATTCATCAACTGATTCATCAACAGATTCATCAACTAATTCATCAACAGATTCATCAACTGATTCGTCAACAGATTCATCAACAGATTCATCAACAGATTCATCAACAGATTCATCAACTGATTCGTCAACAGATTCATCAACAGATTCATCAACAGATTCATCAACAGATTCATCAACTGATTCGTCAACAGATTCATCAACTGATTCGTCAACTGATTCGTCAACTGATTCATCAACTAATTCATCAACTAATTCATCAACAGATTCATCAACTGATTCGTCAACAGATTCATCAACAGATTCATCAACAGATTCATCAACAGATTCATCAACTGATTCGTCAACAGATTCATCAACAGATTCATCAACAGATTCATCAACAGATTCATCAACTGATTCGTCAACAGATTCATCAACTAATTCATCAACAGATTCATCAACTGATTCGTCAACAGATTCATCAACGAATTCATCAACAGATTCATCAACTAATTCATCAACTGATTCGTCAACAGATTCATCAACTAATTCATCAACAGATTCATCAACTGATTCGTCAACAGATTCATCAACAGATTCATCAACAGATTCATCAACAGATTCATCAACTAATTCATCAACTAATTCATCAACTAATTCATCAATAGATTCATCAACAGATTCATCAACAGATTCATCATCAGATTCATCAACTGATTCATCAACTGATTCATCAACTAATTCATCAATAGATTCATCAACAGATTCATCAACAGATTCATCAACTAATTCATCAACTGATTCATCAACTGATTCATCAACTAATTCATCAACTGATTCATCAACTGATTCATCAACTGATTCATCAACTAATTCATCAACTGATTCATCAACTGATTCGTGAACTGATTCATCAAATGATTCATCAACTGATTCATCAACTGATTCATCAACTGATGTGGAATCACTGTCTTTTTCTAGCCCTTCAGGTAAGTAAAGGAAGCGAACGAATTCAGAGTTAGTAAGAATTTCTGGAGAATATATTCCTGCTTATTTAGGAAATGGTGACTGACTACTTTTAGTTGCGTTATTAGTATCAAGTAGGCGGTCTTGCTTAATTGCTGTAGAAGGCTTTGGTCCGGGCACTTCTATATATAGCAATTTGGACTGGCGACGAAAATAAAACGGTGCCCCGGTTATACGCTAGTGTGGCAAGGCATTTGGGTCTAGCTAAAAAATCTATGTTATCTGTTAACGAGTTGAAGGGGGAAACAGGAGGGTTGGGAAGGGGCGGGTGGGGAAGGGGGTAGGAGAGTGGGGTCAGGGGGGCCTGTACATTCCAGGAAATGTACAGGCTTGGATGTTCAAGCATTGCGGAAGAGTATATAATGCCTTACATCTGCCTGGCAGAAGATTTTACCGTCACCGATGGAGCCAACGGACTACCACTGAAATCAAGCTTGTTTAGCGACCTACTGTCTGAAGGCAAGGCTTCGACTCTCAGTCAGCTGTTGAATCTCATGTCGAGAATCAAGAACTGGGCTGAGGATTTCAGCAAGACCGAGTCGGCACCTGAAGCCAAGGCTTCCAGTCTGTTGGATGCGGTGCAGGATCTTTTGGAGGAGGCAAAAGGGCTAACGGAAAATCGTACCGTAGGTTTTGCCTTGAAGCAGCTGAAGTTAAGCAGGAAGCCTTTGCGTTCCAGGAGGTACTCCGAGGATCTCGTTGTGTTCTCCTACCTGATCTACTCCACCAGTGCTTCAGCATACAAGAACATGCTTGATCAAGATGCCATCGGCCTTCCATCTGATCGCACGCTGAGGTCCATCACTGCTCGAGTTGGATCTTCAAGCGGCCTGGATATCGAGGGCTACCTTGCTCTGAGAGCTTCTAAGCTGTCTCAGCCGGAGATTGCTATATATAGAAGTCCCTGCTTTAGTCCAGTCATTCGAGAAATTTCATTATTGAGTTGATTTATTACAGCTGGGAGCCGGTCTGCCCACTTGGTATAGTATTGGCCACTGTTTAGTTTCAGCTGTTCAGCTGTCTGCTTTGTGAAAAGTCTCTTTGCTAAAGTTAGATTGAATCTTTCAACAAAAGCCTGCAGTCTCTATGGAGCTCAGTTCTTCCGTAGCGTATTTTCGCATTGTTCTTTTCCATCTAGCTTTTAACTGCCCCCATGAATTCTTTGCCGGGATCAGTCATAAAGGTTTGGGGTATGTGAGTGAGCGGAGAGTTTTTGTAAATGTCTCGGAGGGCAGCTGCAACAGCTGCATCTGATTTCTTAGTCTTAAGTGGTCTCGCATCTTTGTATCTGGAGGCAATGTCTATAACTGTCAGCGCATACTTGTAGCCTGAGTCATTGGGGAGAAACAGCTAGAAGGTTCAGAGCATTATCGAGTAGAGTCGCGTTGTTGTTCTTGTGTTGAGGTTATCGAGATTTTGTTAAGTGGGTTACCAGTGCGAATTGTGAATTGAATATTGAATTGAATCAAGTACAGTACCTGGCAGGGGAATTAATCGTTCATTGCTTTCTCTTGTTAACTAATTAACACTTAAATATCAGCTGTTTAGCTTGGGCTTTTGAATCGTCTTGTCTTCGTTATTTTCGAGTTACGGCAATAGAGTCTCTCGCAAAGAGTAGGACACCCGACCTCATTTAGGAATCTCAACGCAAAGAGAGACCTAAGTCAAAATATCAGAAGCGCATACAATCTTAGCCTGAGCCGAGGCCGGACAACGTAATTTTGCGTCACATTGAAAGCTTCCATAGAAACTGAAAAAATTCCATCAAATGCCAGTTTTCATTCGAATATTTTATATTTGTACAAAAGAAAGTCTTTGTTGTACTATATTTTTCAAAGTTTTGAGCATATTGCCGTGTTGTTGTTCACTACAACCGAGCGAACATTTCTATTCAACGTCCTTTGTCCTACAAAACATTACAATTGCGACGAAAAGAAATTTCAAACGGAGAAAGAAAATACTTTGAAATGTTTACATTTCTACCGAGCAGAAAGTAGCATAAAATACCTACAACTAAAGTTTACTTGAGTGGGTCTCGTGATGTTTAAATAAAACAGAGAAATAATTGAGTCGTTTGTCATGCGTTTAAGTCATTCGAGAGGCGTTTTAGTCTGGAGAGAGGCATTTTAGTACTTCGAGAGGCATTTGAGTCATTGCATTGTTTGCAAAATTTAAAGGCTGCATTTTCAAACTAAGGCTGTGACCTAGTAGACGGTGACTGCGGCGGCTGCCAAGCTGGCCAGGCTTACCAGGATGGCGGCGGAAACTCCGCCAGTTCTCTGGCCGTCACTAAACGGTCCGGGCGGACCGCTGTCGATGCTGCCACCGTTGCCGGCCAACTGGCAGTCGGGCGGGGCGAATCCTGGCGGACAGTGGCAGTGGCCGCGCGAGTTCACGGTGCCACCGTTTTGGCAGGTGACATTGCCAGCCACAGCGGCTCGGTTACGAATCTCCGAGGCGGATTGGCAAGTTCTGTTGAAGCACATTTGCTCGCCGTTACGGTTTCCGCAACGCGCACCGTCTGGCACTCGATCGGGCGGCCCGGGTACCCGCGGATGGTAGCCGCAAATGGCAATGCCGCAAGTTTCTGGACCTGTCCCGGTTATATCCGGAATGCAGTTCTCCAAATTCTCAATCGGGTGCACAAAGGTGCCGCACGTTACCATATCACATTCCTTGCTTTTTTTCGGGCACCAGGAACTCTGCAAGCAGTGGAGAAGTGTGATGTGTTACTAAAAAGTGAACTAGACAGCGAATCGGAATCGCTCAGGAAGAGACACAATAAATAGTGAGGTGAGCTTGACGGCTGACTTAAAAGGCAGTCAATATCGTTTTGCAGGAAAATAAGCAATTCAATCAAAGTGAATAAAAAGGGTTAGTAGTTTTAAGAGCTTCCGAGAATGAGGGAATTCCTCTGACTCACGGCATCCCGTGCCGTCGGTCCCCAGAGTAACTGACACTGAGTCTGGGCGGAGCCGCACAGACCGTTGGCGCAGAAGTTGCTGCCGCACGGTGTCCCGTCTCTGGCAGCGAAATCGGCAGGGCAGGTTGAGTCGACGCCGTTACAGAATTCCGGCAGGTCGCATTGTCCTTTGGCGGCGCGGCAAACGGTGCCAGTCGGGCGCGGCTGACAGACCGTCAAGTCGCAGCAGCGCCCTGCGGCGCAGGCAGCGGATTCGGCCAGCTTGCAGGAGGTGGCGTTGCAACAGTCGTTGCCTCTGTGAAACGATTGGTCAGCAGATAACTAACGACTTGTTTGCTACCTCTGACACAAAGCTCGAGACTTTGGATCTTGTTAGTTACGAAATAGATGAAAGAGTTGTAGAAAAAAGAATCGATATTGCACGAAATTCACTTGGCACCGCCGAAGCTATTGCGCAGCGCTTCCAAATCATGTGTACAGCTGTTCAGTCCGTGGACTGAGTGCTTCCACTCCTACCGAAATTTCCACGCCAGCAGATGCTGCTAGTCAATTTACAGCTGGGTGAAATGACGCAATGAGGGAATTGATTTAAGCGTCTGGCTCAGAGACACAGGTTATTTTCTTCGGGCTGCGATTCGAACTCCCGAACTACTCACACGGAGTTGCCTTTCAATGTGCAGCAGTCACTTTTTGTAGGCACTCGTTTTTTAAAACACACACGACACGCAAAACTCCTAAAATAGCTCGTAGGAAGAATTGGCAGAGCACAAAATGAACAATTGCAAGAGGGCTGCGGGCAATGGCACATCATTTGGCGACACCAGACCTGCAGCCAGCGAGGAGACAATTCGGCCCATTTCGCTGACTCCTGAGCACACCTACTCACACAGGTGTGTACATCTGCAATCAATTTCTCATCATCAGGCAGTGTACACTGTCACTGTGCCTTGGAGGTTGGCCCCCAAAGGCGCAAATTGCACTACAAGCCCCAAGCCTAATCTCCGCGGCTGCGGCCCAAATGAATGAGGCCTCACCATGGAATCGAGCTCAGGGAGCTTGGTGCGAGAGGCAAGCGCTTTAGACCGCTCTGCCACTCACTCACCCCGCAAGTGGGATTCTACAACGTAATTAATAGGTGAAAGTAATTCTAACCTGAGTTGTTCGGCAGCCAAGTGAAAAGTGAAGAATCCCAAGATTGGGTCAGATTCAAGAAGTCAAATCCCAGTTGACTGAGTACCCTGACCTACTCATCCCCTAGAACGCCACGACAACCGGCCTCGCCGCCGCAGTCGCAGTCCTCGCCGTCTTCCAGAAGGCCGTTGCCGCAGACCGCTGTTGGCCAATCCCAGGCTACTGGCAGGCGAAGCCCGCCCGGATAGTCAGCCTCTGGTCTCGGCCACAGCAGGCAGTGACGGACGCCGGAATCCAGGAAGTTCTTCAGGGCTTTCTTTGAGCATTCCGACCAGCCGATGTTGTGCCACTTGGTGCGATTCAGCGTTTTGGTGTCCATCATGCAGGCCTCATTGGAGTCGTGACACCAGCAGTGGTGGTCTTGGTATTTGTTATCGTAGTCGACGCCAAGGTTGTATGCCAGGTTCCGTGTCATTATCACCCCGGTGGTGTCGAAGTCGCTGGACGAATGAGACTGGCGTGGGCAGTCGGAGATATTCGTAATATATTCAATAATTTTATGTGAACCCAGTTTTGGGAGACTGAAAAACCAAGATTAGGGAGGCTGGGGAACCAGGATTTAGGAGCCTGCGGAATAGAGATTAGAGAGACTGGGAACAGAGATTAGGGAGACTCAGGAACAGAGATTAGGAAGACTGGGAACAGAGATTAGGGAGACTGGGAACAGAGATTAGGGAGACTGGGAACAGAGATTATGGAGGCTAGGAACAGAGATTAGGGAGACTGGGAACAGAGATTAGGGAGGCTGGGAACAGAGATTAGGGAGACTGGGAACAGAGAGAAGGGAAACTGCGGAACAGAGATTAGGGAGACTGCGGAACCCAGTATAGGGAGGCTGGTGGGATAGATTTTGGGGAGGCTGTGGGATAAAGAATTGGGAGACTGGAGATCCAGCGAGGAATTGAAAGAGAGGGTACTGGTCTCCTAATGCATTCTAATATAGGGATCAGTGTCCTCTGCTCGAAGCCAGTTTGCTAGTTACTTACGACGCTAAAACCAAAGCAATCTTGAATGTTGCACATGCTTTTATTATAGGCTGCGCCTGTCATGTCGTCGAAATTTCTGGCTCTGAAGTTTGAGTTGATGAAGGTTTTTCTATAATTTCTGGCTCTGAAGTTTGAGTTGATGAAGGTTTTTCTATAATTTCTGGCTCTGAAGTTTGAGTTGATGAAGCTTTTTCTATAATTTCTGGCTCTGAAGTTTGAGTTGATGAAGGTTTTTCTATAATTTTGGCTATGCACTCGTAATTTTTTTCCGACAGAAGTGTTTAGTAGATGGGAGTCTACTCGAGATGAATGAGAGTCTGGTAGGTTAAAGTATTGTCGATAAGACAGTCTGGTAGACTGGAGTGTTTTGGATCAGAGAGTCTGGTATAGATTAAAGCATTGTCATAAGATTGTAAGTCTTTTGTAGAAGGCAATGTGCTATCGGCTGTAGTCTTGCACATAGACAGTGAGCACTCAAGGCTATCCAATCAGCTCACGTAAGCAGGTGCACACAGTCGTAGTTGTAAGCATTGAAATGCGATATTGTCTTCGATAAATAACGCTTCCATAATCTCAGCAAGAAATCCTGATCTCGAGTTTTGAGAATGGCGTCAGTATATAAGTCAAAATCTGTACTGCTCATGTGAATTTCCAGCGCGCTGACTACTACGTAGATGTCGAAGCGGCGAAATAACTGCAGAAATAGCGAAAATATGTCTCTTATACTGCTCTGAGTACAGTGCAAAAAACAAACTGCAGCTTTATATATCCATAATATTTTATGTATCACCTGTTAGACATGGGTATCACCTGTTAGACATGGGTATCACCTGTTAGACATGGGTATCGCCTGTTAGACATGGGTATCACCTGTTAGACATGGGTATCACCTGTTAGACATGGGTATCACCTGTTAGACATGGGTATCACCTGTTAGACATGGGTATCACCTGTTAGACATGGGTATCACCTGCTAGACATGGGTATCACCTGTTAGACATGGGTATCACCTGTTAGACATGGGTATCACCTGTTAGACATGGGTATCACCTGTTAGACATGGGTATCACCTGTTAGACATGGCCATCACCTGTTAGACATGGCTATCACCTGCTAGACATAGGTGTCACATGTTGGACATGGGTGTCACCTGTTAGACATGGGTATCACCTGTTAGACATGTGAATCACCTGTTAGGCACTATACTCACGTTGTTGACGATTCCAATAATGCTCTGTACCGCATGAATCACAGCCGATAAGCTCCCGGAGTGCATATTGTACTGCAATGAGAAGTGAGCAGCTGGACCATTACTCTAGTGGAGTTTTTTTGGACCTAAATAAGGCCACATTTTTTCACATCGGAAACGCTAATCATTGCTAAGGCCCTCTAGTATCCATGGTTACCCCAATGGCAAACAAAATATCTCTTAATTTGCATAACATCTCGCACAGCAGTAGAATCTCGAGCAACGAGCAAGCAAAACAGTTTGTAATATTAAAAACTGTCTTGACCACGTTACTCTAGTCGATTGCCTCGCCTAATGTCTATGGTACACCCACATGACCTGGCCTAATGTCTATGGTACACCCACATGACCTGGCCTAATGTCTATGGTACACCCACATGACCTGGCCTAATGTCTATGGTACACCCACATGACCTGGCCTAATGTCTATGGTACACCCACATGACCTGGCCTAATGTCTATGGTACACCCACATGACCAGGCCTAATGTCTATGGTGCACCTACATGACCTGGCCTAATGTCTATGCTTCTCCCTCAAGTCTTTCCAAAGCTAGTCGCTACTGTTATTATATGCTATATTAACATCAAATTATAAATGTTACACTCACAAACCAATAATCAGCGATGATGTAGAGCTGCATAATGAATGGGCCGTCACGACTGAGCACCTTCCTGCTCAGGTCCAGCTTTATGGACCGCATATCGAACTTTTTGAACTTATTGAACCGTGCTAAGCGCCGGTGCCTCTGTATTTGAGTTTTGAAGAAGCAAAGGCGAGTAGAATTAACGGAATTGATTCAGTCAGTCTGTCTGTGTTAGCTTGATCAGTCCATGGACTGGGTGCCGTCACACTCACTCAAATTTCTATCCGAGCTAATGCTGCTAATGCTGCTAATGCGGTTAGGAGTCCGAAACTCTGCGCCAAAACCTCATGAGCATACGCTTTCAATGTTGGGTCACCAAGAAGCATAGAATTTGCAAAGCTAAGCCTCATCTATATAACTCTTGATTTTTAACTGGCTAACATGATCAAGCTGAACAGCAACTTGACACTTGAATGGCACCAGTCATAAATACTTTTGCTATTCTGCCCCATTCTATCTGTTGGTCAGCTTTATCAACAATGGGAACAGCCATCCATCTGACATTATCCTTAATCCTTGAGATATAGAATAGTGACTCATAGAATAATTAGTCACTTTCAAAATTGGGCTCTTGAACTCTATTAATCCAAATAAATGGCTTACCTGTAATAAAACGCTGCCACCAAGCATTTTGGTCAGTTGCTGTGGACTTACTGGAAGTTATGGTGAAACCCAAATGCTTATTCATTGAGCATCTCAATATATTTCTAAAGTGATGTGAATGAAAGCAAAAATCATACTCACGTGCAGCAATCCGCTTATTCAGCACATCATAGGCCGATTCCAATGCTTGACGCTGCTTCCAACCGACACTTGAAGGATACAAGTTGAGCTGGTACACCTGCCAGCTTGAGTCACGCAGCCGCATGCGATGCCCGGTGGCTTGAATATAGCCCAGGTGAGTGATGTTGATTGACAGCGTGCCACTGTCAATGAGGGTTGGATTCAGCTGCCCGGGTAAATGATCTGCATGGCTGTCTGTTCTGGGCTGTCTGTTCTGGGGTGTCTGTTCTGGGGTGTCTGATCTGGGCTGTCTGTTCTGGGCTGTCTGTTCTGGGGTGTCTGTTCTGGGGTGTCTGTTCTGGGCTGTCTGTTCTGGGCTGTCTGTTCTGGGGTGTCTGTTCTGGGGTGTCTGTTCTTGGCTGTCTGTTCTGGGGTGTCTGTTCTAGCGTGTCTGTTCTGGGCTGTCTGTTCTGGGGTGTCTGTTCTGGGCTGTCGGTTCTGGGCGTCTGTTCTGGGCTGTCTGTTCTGGGCTGTCTGTTCTAGGCTGTCTGTTCTGGGGTGTCTTTTCTGACGTGTCAGTTTTGGGGTGTCTGATTTGGGTTGTGTATTTCTGGGGTGTCTGATCTGGGTGTCTTCTGAGGTGTCTGTTCTCGGGAGTCAGTTCTGTTGGCTTTCTGTTCTGGGCTGCCTGTTCTGGGCTGTCTGTTCTGGGGTGTCTGTTCTATGGTGTCTGTTTTGTGGTGTCTGTTTTGAGGTGTGTGTATTTGGGGTGTCTTTTCTGGGCTGCCTGTTCTGGGCTGTCTGTTCTGGGGTGTCTGTTCTAGGGTGTCTGTTTTGTGGTGTCTGTTTTGAGGTGTGTGTATCTGGGGTGTCTTTTCTGGGCTGCCTGTTCTGGGCTGTCTGTTCTGGGGTGTCTGTTCTAGGGTGTCTGTTTTGTGGTGTCTGTTTTGAGGTGTGTGTATTTGGGGTGTCTTTTCTGGGCTGCCTGTTCTGGGCTGTCTGTTCTGGGGTGTCTGTTCTAGGGTGTCTGTTTTGTGGTGTCTGTTTTGAGGTGTGTGTATCTGGGGTGTCTTTTCTGGGCTGCCTGTTCTGGGCTGTCTGTTCTGGGGTGTCTGTTCTAGGGTGTCTGTTTTGTGGTGTCTGTTTTGAGGTGTGTGTATCTGGGGTGTCTTTTCTGGGCTGTCTGTTCTGGGCGTCTGTTCTGGGCTGTCCGTTCTAGGCTGTCTTCTGGGGCGTCTGCTCTGGGGTGCCTGCTCTAAGGTGTCTGCTCTGGGATGTCTATTCTGGGCTGTCTTCTGGGTGTCTGATCTGTTCTTGGGTGTGTGTATCTAGGGTGTGTGTACCTGGGGTGTCTGATCTGTAGTGTCTGCTCTGGGGTATTTGATCTAGGGCTTCTGCTCTGGGGTATTTGATCTAGGGTGACTGCTCTGGGGTATTTGATCTCGGGTGTCTGATCTGAGGTGTCTGTTAATTCTGGTGTGTCTGATCTGCATATCTGTATGTTCTTGAGTGTCTGTTCTGGGTGTCCGTTCTCACCGCAGCAGGTCAGAGCAGAGTGACACAAGGCCTGGCTGAGTCACATTGCCCAACTGGGCAGTCCCAGACTCAATCGGCCACGCTGAGTAGTGGCACTGAGAGCGATGTCGCGATTTGCTGGCCCGGGATCGACTCCCCACGATTCGAACTGGGAACTCTTCAGGTCTGGAAAAGTATTTAACAAAGAGCTGCTACAAAGAGGCTTGCAGCAATAGGTCGTATTCGAGCTTCATCAAAAAGTATAAAAGTGCATTTGTGCTTACCTTCCCACCGCCAGGTAGAATGAGAACCGGCGCAGCGATGGCATAGCAACAATCTCTAAGACCAAATTTCTGCCGATTTTCTGAAGCGGTAAAATCGAACTCACAATTTTGAAAACATTGAAACAATTTCAAGCCTCCGGTGTGTACCAGCTGGCACAGCCTTCTGTCGACAGGGGCAGCCTTCCACTGACAGGGCAACCTCCCACTGACAGGGCTAACTTCCACTGACAGGGCCAACTTCCACTGACAGGGCTACCTCCCACTGACAGGGCTACCCTCCACTGACAGGGCAACCTCCCACTGACAGGGCTACCTTCCACTGACAGGGCAACCTTTCACTGACAGGGCTACCTTCCACTGACAGGGCAACCTTCCACTGACAGGGCTACCTTCCACTCACAGGGCAACCTCCCAATGAGGCTCAACCACTCAAATCAACAAAGTTTCATATGTAGGCTTCACCTTCTAGCCTTTTGTTGGTGCAAGATTTTAACGCAATGAGGTTAGTAACAGTATGAGTGGTGGCATTTGATGGCACAGAACATATGCATCTGTTCCAATTTGCTCATCGTTAACGATTGTGCACACTCGCTTTAATTTTAGTCCAACAATACTAAATCTCTAAAATATTTTCTTACTAAAAAGGTTTAGTTCAATCATTTTAGATTTTGCTTACCCGGCTTGGCTGAACTTCCTGACCATCGTTGGCCTGAAATGTTCTCACCTTGGCCAGCAAGGTTAATGGCCTGGTTGAGTCCGCTGAAATCGCAGTTGAGAAGGCTAGAAATTCAGTGGCAATCATTGCTTTTGTAGCTTTCCAGCTTGTATTTTGTAAAATATGCTCGCTAATTACTTTTGAATTGTGTTGTCATTTCAAATAATGCATTTAAAACTGAGCACACTCAAAATAGTTAAAAGGATTGTGAGTACTCACCGATTGCGCAGTTGGAACACAGCAGGATGATAAATTTAGCTATTAATGTGATACAAAGAAGGCTATGGAGTTCACTGGCATGACTTATTGGCATGTTTACACAAAAAGTTGTAGCGATTCAACCAGTGGAATAGTCAATCGTCAATGTATATAAAATTCCTGCAATTTGAAACCCGATGTATATAGTTTCAGGATTGGAAAGGCTCATAGACTAAAACAGCGGGCACGGAAAGTCGATTTGTGCCCGCTGCCGGGGGATTTCGTCTATGTCCAAAGCAACGGAAATATTGCTGCAAAGCCAAGAAATCATTAGAGAGCTGCTATCTATTGATGCAAGGGATGGAGGGATGAGACTCAGCGGCAGAAAGCTGCGTAAAGACAATCATTCCGAACAAGTTTTGGACAAATCGAGATGAGACATTAAGAAACTTGAGCATGTCCTTAAAGTCCGCTCGCACCGGCGGGACACAACGCCTGTGAGGTATGAGTCAGTCCAGGCCCACGGGCTAAGGTCTGCGATGCCTCACACCTGCGCAGTCGCTTTTTGAGCAGGCTTGGCAGGAAGCATCCCTGTGCCTTCGGGTACAGGAATCCCTCCACGCTGTCCCGTCAGCTGATCCATGGGTACACGTCCCACGAGTGTTCAATTAAAACTCGTTCGCCACAAATGGAAAACAACTTTTCTAATAGATCTTGATGTAACTCTTATTCGCCACTAATTGTTTCAAGCAGCTTTGTTACTTATAACTTATTACTTATAACTTATTACTTACTTATTACTTATAACTTGGTCTGGTCGTTCAAAAAATCAACTTCGGCTTATAACGGGTTTATGAGCGGTTTATAAGCCCCTACGATAAGAGATTTATACGAAAGCTTTCGCCGTTTTTTAATTCTGTTAGAACACAACTGTATACATATAAAACATATTTTTTATCAATTTCTGTTGCAAGATAAATTTAGCCTGAGTCATTGGGGAGAAACAGCTAGAAGGTTCAGTTCAGAGCATTATCGAGTAGAGTCGCGTTGTTGTTCTTGTGTTGAGGTTATCGAGATTTTGTTAAGTGAGTTACCAGTGCGAATTGTGAATTGAATATTGAATTGAATCAAGTACAGTACCTGGCAGGGGAATTAATCGTTCATTGCTTTCTCTTGTTAACTAATTAACACTTAAATATCAGCTGTTTAGCTTGGGCTTTTGAATCGTCTTGTCTTCGTTATTTTCGAGTTACGGCAATAGAGTCTCTCGCAAAGAGTAGGACACCCGACCTCATTTAGGAATCTCAACGAGTAGTAGGAGTTAGCAGAACCCTGCCGACACTGCGGAGATAGGAGGCTATCTCGCCAGTGTATTTTGGAGTGTGGAGGGGCGCCGAAAATCTCAGAACAGAGGAGGAATGGGATAGGAGGAAAGCATTGGGGTGGGGTGGGGTGTGTCGTCCAATCCGAGACTGGAGGGTGGGGAGGCATGGGGTGGGTGGGTGCCTGTGTCACAGTGCAGGGATGAACTGATGGGATGCCGGCCTACCTGCTATAGCAGAACCCTGCCGACACTGCGGAGATAGGAGGGCGGCCTAATGCATGTAGATAGATAGTAGAGGCCGGCCTATCTCTTTGCATTGGGGAGGGGTTAACACAGCTGGGATAGGAGGAGAGGCCGGCCTATCTCTTTGCATTTGCTAAACTTAGCACAGGCCTACACGTTTTCCCCTCCCCTGAACACTAAAGGAGAAGAGGGTTAGTTCAACTCTGACGCACTTGCACTGTGGGGGGATAGGCGGCAATGCAAAAAGGATAGGAAGGATGGCTGAGCCAATCAGGTTAGAGGGTATGCGTTCTGCCCCACCTGCACTGGAGCGCCAGCCAGGTAAGAGATTTTATTTTTTAGCGGTGATATGGCTGTGACTCGCAAGTGGGAAGGCAGATAACAGTGGAAGATGGTCAGGCGCGCTGCAGAGAGTGGGCCGCACGCACACGGGCTATGGTTTGCTGGGGTGTGGGGGCGAAGCCCCCACATTTTTTACCAACTGAAAAACCCATTGTTCTTTAAAACAATGTTCAATTTGTGTAAAGTTAGTATTTTTCCACAGCACTGGTGAGCTATTTTGGAGCGGTCGCAACCTTGGCAAAAGCCAAATATATTGATAAAGCCAGAGGAGAGAATTGGATAGCGCTAATGAGTACTCAGTTCAACTCTGCCACACTTAAGAAATGGCGTAAAAAATGTAGTGAGTAGTTCTTCAGTACAAGAGTGTAAAAGGCTAAGACAATGAGCATTCAGCCTTTGTAGGGGGTGTGGGGGGCAATTAATAACTCTGCCTTTGCAGCCAATCTCTTTACACTGGGTACAGCTAGAGGAGGAAGAAGATAGGAGGAAAGCATTGGGGTTGGGTGGGGTGTGGCGCCCAATCCGATACTGGAGGGTTGGGAGGCATCGGGAGGGTGTGTGCCTGTGTCACAGTGCAGGGATGAACTGATGGGATGCCGGCCTATCTGCTATAGCAGAACCCTGCCGACACTGCGGATATAGGAGGTTGCCCGGCAGTGTATTTTGGAGTTTGGAGGGGCGCCGACAATCTCAGAACAGAGGAGTAATGGGATAGGAGGAAAGCATTGGGGTGGGGTGGGGTGTGTCGTCTAATCCTACTTACCTACATATCTAGTTTAAGCTCCATCACAGGACAAACACCCACCCCAACTCTAGCCAATCAGAATCGAGCACACATTTTGGATGGTATATAACCCCTCAAAAATCGTTAGGAAAGGAGCAAGTTTTCTCAGCTCGTAATTTTTCTGATCTTAGCTTTTGACATTAGCTAGCGATGGACATCTGCGACGGTTGTAAGATTCAGATTCAAGAGTACGAAGGCTTGAAGTACATAGCGATAAGAAAGTTCTACCGCCACGGCAGCACTGCAAGTCTGAAACCTGGCGTCCCTGGCTTCAACCTGAATGTTTGCCAATGGGAAAAGCTGAAGCAACTGAAGCGGTCGCTCGTAGTGTCTGCTCTCAAAAGCGAGTGCAAGGTGGTGAAACTAGGCTTTGATAAGTTTATCGAAGTCAGGGATGGCATCATCTGGCTCAAGCGGCTGCCTGAGGACTGCTGCGAGGAGTTCATGAAGCGTAACGCCGTACCGCTGACCCCACCGCTGTGGAAGAAGCTGTGGCACAACGCATCATGGATATAGACGGCCAGTTGTCAGCTCCCTTCAAGGACATGCGGACGAAGTACGAGCTGGAGTCAGATGAGGAAGAGCAGGACACGAAGCCCGTCCTGGAGGCCGAGAAACCTGAAGGCAATGGTGGAGACGAAGACGAGATCGGCTCGCCTAGAATGCTGCAGATCGACAACGAGGCTGCCACATCCACGCCGCTTCCCGTGGCTAGCGCTGGGGATGGACGGATCCCGTCTCGGGACTCGGACTTGCGGGAGGACCCGGTGTGGTACCAGTTCCGGGCGGCTGCGGCTGCGGCGGCCAGCGGTAGCAGGAAGCGCAAACAGCCGTTTCCACTTCGTCGGCAGGAGGCAATGAAGCTTACCAGGCTGCACTTCGATGAGTGACTGAACAGTGTGCTCTAATGCGTCTGACTGCTTTTGTGCTCAAATCAGCTGCTCAATTTGTAATTTTGACAGTGTTAAAAGCCAGCTACTTATTGTTTTTTCCCATTTATTCAGTGTTCACAATTGCTTCTGCATTTGTATGGTGCTGGTTGTTTTTCGACGCAGGTCGATTTTCTGTTACAGTGAATTACAAAAAACCTAAGAAAATGAATTGCTCATGCTAGAGAAAGCAAGCCTTCCGCTCTTTCACACTCAGCCTGCAGATTCGGCCCATCGTCTCTTCGCAGCATTTTGCCTCGAACTTGCGGCCTCCGAATGGCTGCAGCAGCAACAGTGGCGTCTGTCACAGAAGCTGTAGGACCGATCACATCAGCCTCAATGCTCTGCAGTGCAGACTGGATAGAGTCATGCCGCAGGCGCTTTCCTCCATGTTGCGGTGCAGCATCAGCAGCAGTGCGCTTTTTCGCCGCCGCGCCTTTGCGAGTGAGGCTGCTGGGCATCAGGAAGTCATTGTCGCTGCCAGCTTCTTCCTCATCAGGTTCTGGCCGTCTATTGATTACGTCCTCGAATACCTGGGTGAACACACCAGAACGTGCAGTTGGCCGCTCATTCTCAGCCCGCTGTTTTTGCTGGTCGCGCCGCTGTTTCTCCTGTAGCTGCTTCGCAGCCCTGATGATTTTCCAGCGCTGGGCCTCCCTTTCCTTCTCCGTCGAAGGCACAATTTTATGCTCCTTGTGTTTGGCAGGCACCTGCTTGGCCTTCACCTGCTGGCCTTCACCTGCCGCACTGGCTGCAGGCAAGCCAGCGAGTTACTTAATTGGCAGGTGTTGTTGCTATGGTGTCGCGGGGAGACACCCCCAATTGTGCATGCTTCGCAAGTCAAGCACACCTCATAGAGGTCTTTGTGACAACTTTTAAATATTGGCGATTTCAACATTTTTCTAGACAGTGCTTGTGCTTACCAGGTGAATATTTGCATTCAAATTATGAATTTCAAGTCTTTATTTATATCCATAATCCAACCCCCATACCCCCTCACCCCTTACACTCCTCCCCATTCATAATAAAATTAAATCAGCAAAAAAACCAACATTTAATTCCTGTTTCAAGATCGCCGCTAAGCCGCCCCTTGGTAACCAAACGGAATCGAACTCATAAAATCAAATCGTCCCGGCGACCCTCAATCCCAAACAACCGTTACACTAAACTGTTTTTGAGTTCACAAACTGTGAATTCGAAGTCATAAATTTTTTCATTTGAAAAATACCGCCCGGCGGCGTCGGCAGGGTTCTGCAAACAGATAGGCCGACACCCCATCTGTATATTCCCATGCCTCCTATCTCCACAGTGTCGGCTGTGTCCTCTGCTGTGGAATAGGCAGCGCCTATAGGCAGAGCAATGGAAAGTGTGGCAAACTAGCGAAAACAAAACGCATACAGATTTGCCAGGCATCCCATCTTTGTATTTCCGTGCCTCCTATCTCCACAGTGTCGGCAGGGTTCTGCTATAGCAGGTAGGCCGGCATCCCATCAGTTCATCCCTGCACTGTGACACAGGCACCCACCCACCCCATGCCTCCCCACCCTCCAGTCTCGGATTGGACGACACACCCCACCCCACCCCAATGCTTTCCTCCTATCCCATTCCTCCTCTGTTCTGAGATTTTCGGCGCCCCTCCACACTCCAAAATACACTGGCGAGATAGCCTCCTATCTCCGCAGTGTCGGCAGGGTTCTGCTAACTCCTACTACTTCAACGCAAAGAGAGACCTAAGTCAAAATATCAGAAGCGCATACAATCCTGAGCCGAGGCCGGACAACGTAATTTTGCGTCACATTGAAAGTTTCCATAACTGAAAAACGAGCGAACATTTCTATTCAACGTCATTTGTCCTACAAAACATTAGAATTGCATTTAAGTCATTGCATTGTTTGCAAAATTTAAAGGCTGCATTTTCAAACTAAGGCTGTGACCTAGTAGACGGTGACTGCGGCGGCTGCCAAGCTGGCCAGGCTTACCAGGATGGCGGCGGAAACTCCGCCAGTTCTCTGGCCGTCACTAAACGGTCCGGGCGGACCGCTGTCGATGCTGCCACCGTTGCCGGCCAACTGGCAGTCGGGCGGGGCGAATCCTGGCGGACAGTGGCAGTGGCCGCGCGAGTTCACGGTGCCACCGTTTTGGCAGGTGACATTGCCAGCCACAGCGGCTCGGTTACGAATCTCCGAGGCGGATTGGCAAGTTCTGTTGAAGCACATTTGCTCGCCGGTACGGTTTCCGCAACGCGCACCGTCTGGCACTCGATCGGGCGGCCCGGGTACCCGCGGATGGTAGCCGCAAATGGCATTGCCGCAAGGTTCTGGACCTGTCCCGGTTATATCCGGAACGCAGTTCGCCAAATTCTCAATCGGTTGCACAAAGGTGCCGCACGTTACCATATCACATTCCTTGCTTTTTTTCGGGCACCAGGAACTCTGCAAGCAGTGGAGAAGTGTGATGTGTTGCTAAAAAGTGAACTAGAAAGCGAATCGGAATCGCTCAAGAAGAGACACAATAAATAGTGAGGTGAGCTTTACGGCTGACTTAAAAGGCAGTCAATATCGTTTTGCAGGAAAATAAGCAATTCAATCAAAGTGAATAAAAAGGGTTAGTAGTTTTAAGAGCTTCCGATAATGAGGGAATTCCTCTGACTCACGGCATCGCGTGCCGTCGGTCCCCAGAGTAACTGACACTGAGTCTGGGCGGAGCCGCACAGACCGTTGGCGCAGAAGTTGCTGCCGCACGGTGTCCCGTCTCTGGCAGCGAAATCGGCAGGGCAGGTTGAGTCGACGCCGTTACAGAATTCCGGCAGGTCGCATTGTCCTTTGGCGGCGCGGCAAACGGTGCCAGTCGGGCGCGGCTGACAGACCGTCAAGTCGCAGCAGCGCCCTGCGGCGCAGGCAGCGGATTCGGCCAGCTTGCAGGAGGTGGCGTTGCAGCAGTCGTTGCCTCTGTGAAACGATTGGTGAGCAGATAACTAACGACTTGTTTGCTACCTCTGACACAAAGCTCGAGACTTTGGATCTTGTTAGTTTCGAAATAGATGAAAGAGTTGTAGAAAAAAGAATCGATATTGCACGAAATTCACTTGGCACCGCCGAAGCTATTGCGCAGCGCTTCCAAATCATGTGTACAGCTGTTCAGTCCGTGGACTGAGTGCTGCCACTCCTACCGAATTTTTCACGCCAGCAGATGCTGCTAGTCAATTTACAGCTGGGTGAAATGACGCAATGAGGGAATTGATTTAAGCGTCTGGCTCAGAGACACAGGTTATTTTCTTCGGGCTGCGATTCGAACTCCCGAACTACTCACACGGAGTTGCCTTTCAATGTGCAGCAGTCACTTTTTGTAGGCACTCGTTTTTTAAAACACACACGACACGCAAAACTCCTAAAATAGCTCGTAGGAAGAATTGGCAGAGCACAAAATGAACAATTGCAAGAGGGCTGCGGGCAATGGCACATCATTTGGCGACACCAGACCTGCAGCCAGCGAGGAGACAATTCGGCCCATTTCGCTGACTCCTGAGCACACCTACTCACACAGGTGTGTACATCTGCAATCAATTTCTCATCATCAGGCAGTGTACACTGTCACTGTGCCTTGGAGGTTGGCCCCCAAAGGCGCAAATTGCACTACAAGCCCCAAGCCTAATCTCCGCGGCTGCGGCCCAAATGAATGAGGCCTCACCATGGAATCGAGCTCAGGGAGCTTGGTGCGAGAGGCAAGCGCTTTAGACCGCTCTGCCACTCACTCACCCCGCAAGTGGGATTCTACAACGTAATTAATAGGTGAAAGTAATTCTAACCTGAGTTGTTCGGCAGCCAAGTGAAAAGTGAAGAATCCCAAGATTGGGTCAGATTCAAGAAGTCAAATCCCAGTTGACTGAGTACCCTGACCTACACATCCCCTTTAACGCCAGGACAACCGACATCGCCACCGCAGTCGCAGTCCTCGCCGGGTTCCAGAAGGCCGTTGCCGCAGACCGCTGTTGGCCAATCCCGGGCTACTGGCAGGCGAAGCCCGCCCGGATAGTCAGCCTCCGGTCTCGGCCACAGCAGGCAGTGACGGACGCCGGAATCCAGGAAGCCCAGCAGGGCTTTCTTTGAGCAGTCCGACCAGCCGAAGTTGTTCCAATCGATGCCATTCATCTTTTCGTGGCTCATCATCATGCAGGCTGATTGGTCACACTTGCATTGGCCTGGGTATTTGTTATCGTATTCGACGCCAAGGTTGTATGCCAGGTTCTGTGTCATTATCACCCCGGTGGAGGCGGAGTAGCTCTTCTGACGAGACTGGCGTGGGCAGTCGGAGATATTCGGAATATTAAATGCTTTATGTGAACCAAGATTAGGGAGGCTGGGGAACCAGGATTTGGGAGCCTGCGGAACAGAGATTAGGGAGACTGGGAACAGAGATTAGGGAGACTGGGAACAGAGATTAGGGAGGCTGGGAACAGAGATTAGGGAGACTGGGAACAGAGATTAGGGAGACTGGGAACAGAGATTAGGGAGACTTGGGAACAGAGATTAGGGAGACTCGGGAACAGAGATTAGGGAGACTGCGGAACCCAGTATAGGGAGGCTGGTGGGATAGATTTTGGGGAGGCTGTGGGATAAAGAATTGGGAGACTGGAGATCCAGCGAGGAATTGAAAGCGAGGGTACTGGTCTCCTAATGCATTCTAATATAGGGATTAGTGTCCTCTGCTGGAAGCCAGTTTGCTAGTTACTTACGAGGCTAAAACCAACGCACTCTCCCCATTTGCACATGCTATTCTTAGTGGCTTCGCCTGTCCAGTCGATGGGATCGGGATTTCCGGCTCTGAAATTTGAGTTGATAAAGGTTTTACTATAATTTTTGGCTATGCACTCGTAATTTTTTACCCGACAAAGTATTGTCGATAAGAGAGTCTGGTCGACTGGAGTCTTTTGGATAAGAGAGTCTGGTCGACTGGAGTCTTTTGGATAAGAGAGTCTGGTAGACTGGAGTCTTTTGGATAAGAGAGTCTGGTAGACTGGATTGTTTTGGATAAGACAGTCTGGTCGATTGGAGTCTTTTGGATAAGAGAGTCTGGTATAGATTAAACCATTGTCAATAAGATAGGAGTCTTTTGTAGAAGGCAATGTGCTATCGGCTGTAGTCTTGCACATAGACAGTGAGCACTCAAGGCTATCCAATCAGCTCACGTAAGCACGTGCACACAGTCGTGGTCCAGTCCCTTTCTATCGTTCCTCGTTTCTCGGATGGTATCTCGATAATTCGTCCAATCTTCTCGCTGCCAATTCGCGTTTTCCATGCCAATTCCGATAATTTCCAGCGCGCTGACTACTACATAAATGTCGAAGCGGCGAAATAACTGCAGAAATAGCGAAAAGATTCCTCTTGTACTGCTTTAAAAAAATTACTTTTATAAATGTAAATTGTATCACCTGTTAGACATGGGTATCACCTGTTAGACATGGCTATCACCTGTTAGACATAAGTGTCACCTGTTAGACATGGCTATCACCTGTTAGACATGGGTATCACCTGTAAGACATGGGTATCACCTGTTAGACATGGGTATCACCTGTTAGACATGGGTATCACCTGTTAGACATGGGTATCACCTGCTAGACATGGGTATCACCTGTTGGACATGGGTATCACCTGTTAGACATGGGTATCACCTGTTAGACATGTGAATCACCTGTTAGACACTATACTCACGTTGTTGACGATTCCAATAATGCTCTGTACCGCATGAATCACAGCCGATGAGCTCCCGGAGTGCATCTTGTACTGCAATGAGAAGTGAGCAGCTGGACCATTACTCTAGTAAAGTTTTTTTGGACCTAAATAAGGCCACATTTTTTCACATCGGAAACGCTAATCATTGCTAAGGCCCTCTAGTATCCATGGTTACCCTTAATGGCAACCAAAATATCTCTAAAAGTTACACATTAATTTAATTTAATTTAATTTAATTTAAATTACACATAAATTAACAACTGTTAATTTAAATTGTTCTAATGATTATAATATGGATATCGATAGTTATAAATAAAAAAACTAATTAACTTCGAATACGAATTTAAATGTATTGAATAATTCATCACCTTGTCACAGAAAAAAACCGGAGTGGGTCAAATGAGTCCACGTTGTGCTTAATTTGCATAGCATCTCGCACATCATTAGAATCTCGAGCTACGAGCAAGCAAATCAGTTTGCAATATTAAAAACTGTCTTGACCACTTTACTTCGATTGCCTCGCCTAATGTCTATGGTACACCCACATGACCTGGCCTAATGTCTATGGTACACCCACATGACCTGGCCTAATGTCTATGGTACACCCACATGACCTGGCCTAATGTCTATGGTACACCCACATGACCTGGCCTAATGTCTATGGTACACCCACATGACCTGGCCTAATGTCTATGGTACACCCACATGACCTGGCCTAATGTCTATGGTACACCCACATGACCTGGCCTAATGTCTATGGTACACCCACATGACCTGGCCTAATGTCAATGCTTCTCCCTCAAGTCTTTCCAAAGCTAGTCGCTACTGTTATTATATGCTATATTAACATCAAATTATAAATGTTACACTCACAAACCGATAGTCTGCGATGATGTAGAGCTGCATAATGAATGGGCCGTCACGACTGAGCACCTTCCTGCTCTGGTCCAGCTTTATGGACCGCATATCGAACTTTTCGGAGCGCCGGTGCCTCTGTATTTGAGTTTTGAACAAGCAAAGGCGAGTAGAATTAACGGAATTGATTCAGTCAGTCTGTCTGTGTTAGCTTGATCAGTCCATGGACTGGGTGCCGTCACACTCACTCAAATTTCTATCCGAGCTAATGCTGCTAATGCTGCTAATGCGGTTAGGAGTCCGAAACTCTGCGCCAAAACCTCATGAGCATACGCTTTCAATGTTGGGTCACCAAGAAGCATAGGATTTGCAAAGCTAAGCCTCATCTATATAACTCTTGATTTTTAACTGGCTAACATGATCAAGCTGAACAGCAACTTGACACTTGAATGGCACCAGTCATAAATACTTTTGCTATTCTGCCCCATTCTATCTGTTGGTCAGCTTTATCAACAATGGGAACAGCCATCCATCTGACATTATCCTTAATCCTTGAGATATAGAATAGTGACTCATAGAATAATTAGTCACTTTCAAAATTGGGCTCTTGAACTCTATTAATCCAAATAATGGCTTACCTGTAATAAAACGCTGCCACCAAGCATTTTGGTCAGTTGCTGTGGACTTACTGGAAGTTATGGTGAACCCCATCTACTTATTCATTGAGCATCTCAATATATTTCTAAAGTGATGTAAATGAAAGCAAAAATCATACTCACGTGCAGCAATCCGCTTATTCAGCACATCATAGGCCGATTCCAATGCTTGACGCTGCTTCCAACCGACACTTGAAGGATACAAGTTGAGCTGGTACACCTGCCAGCTTGAGTCACGCAGCCGCATGCGATGCCCGGTGGCTTGAATATAGCCCAGGTGAGTGATGTTGATTGACAGCGTGCCACTGTCAATGAGGGTTTGATTCAGCTGCCCGGGTAAATGATCTGCATGGCTGTCTGTTCTGGGCTGTCTGTTCTGGGGTGTCTGTTCTGGGGTGTCTGTTCTGGGCTGTCTGATCTGGGTTGTCTGTTCTGGGGTGTCTGTTCTGGGCTGTCTTTTCTGGGGTGTCTGTTTTGGGGTGTCTGTTCTAGGGTGTCTGTTCTGTGGTGTCTGTTCTGGACTGACAGTTCTAGGCTGTCTGTTCTGGGGTGTCTGATTTGGGTTGTGTATTTCTGGGGTGTCTGATCTCGGGAGTCAGCTCTGCATGGCTTTCTGTTCTGGGCTGTCTGTTCTGGGCTGTCTGTTCTGGGGTGTCTGTTCTAGGGTGTCTGTTCTGTAGTGTCTGTTCTGAGGTGTGTGTATCTGGGGTGTCTTTTCTGGGGTGTCTGTTCTAGGGTGTCTGATCTGGGTTGTCTGTTCTAGGGTGTCTGTTCTGGGCTGTCTTTTCTGGGGTGTCTGTTCTGGGCTGTCTGTTCTGGGGTGTCTGATCTGGGGTGTCTGTTCTAGGGTGTCTGTTCTGTAGTGTCTGTTCTGAGGTGTGTGTATCTGGGGTGTCTTTTCTGGGGTGTCTGTTCTAGGGTGTCTGATCTGGGTTGTCTGTTCTAGGGTGTCTGTTCTGGGCTGTCTTTTTTGGGGTGTCTGTTCTGGGCTGTCTGTTCTGGGGTGTCTGATCTGGGCTGTCTGTTCTGGGCTGTCTGTTCTGGGCTGTCTGTTCTGGGGTGTCTGTTCTGGGCTGTCTGTTCTGAGCGTCTGTTCTGGGCTGTCTGTTCTGGGTGTCTGTTCTGGGGCGTCTGATCTGGGGTGTTTGTATCCTGGGTGTCTGATCTGGGGTGTCTGCTCTGGGGTGCCTGCTCTAAGGTGTCTGCTCTGGGATGTCTGAACTGCATGGCTGTCTATTCTGGGCTGTCTTCTGGGTGTCTGATCTGTGGTGTCTGCTCTCGGGTATCTGATCTGGGGCTTCTGCTCTGGGGTATTTGATCTAGGGTGTCTGCTCTGGGGTATTTGATCTCGGGTGTCTGATCTGAGGTGTCTGTTAATTCTGGGGTGTCTGATCTGCATATCTGTATGTTCTTGAGTGTCTGTTCTGGGTGTCCGTTCTCACCGCAGCAGGTCAGAGCAGAGTGACACAAGGCCTGGCTGAGTCACATTGCCCAACTGGGCAGTCCCAGACTCAATCGGCCACGCTGAGTAGTGGCACTGAGAGCGATGTCGCGATTTGCTGGCCCGGGATCGACTCCCCACGATTCGAACTGGGAACTCTTCAGGTCTGGAAAAGTATTTAACAAAGAGCTGCTACAAAGAGGCTTGCAGCAATAGGTCGTATTCGAGCTTCATCAAAAAGTATAAAAGTGCATTTGTGCTTACCTTCCCACCGCCAGGTAGAATGAGAACCGGCGCAGCGATGGCATAGCAACAATCTCTAAGACCAAATTTCTGCCGATTTTCTGAAGCGGTAAAATCGAACTCACAATTTTGAAAACATTGAAACAATTTCAAGGCTCCGGTGTGTACCAGCTGGCACAGCCTTCTGTCGAAATGGTTTCCGGGAATTTGAAGCATTTGCACCAAGCCAAACCCCTCCAGCTCACGAACAGATGATGAAACAGTCATGTCATTAATGTAAAATTTAGTTCAATCATTTTAGATTTTGCTTACCCGGCTTGGCTGAACTTCCTGACCATCGTTGGCCTGAAATGTTCTCACCTTGGCCAGCAAGGTTAATGGCCTGGTTGAGTCCGCTGAAATTGCAGTTGAGAAGGCTAGAAATTCAGTGGCAATCATTGCTTTTGTAGCTCTCCAGCTTGTATTTTGTAAAATATGCTCGCTAATTACTTTTGAATTGTGTTGTCATTTCAAATAATGCATTTAAAACTGAGCACACTCAAAATAGTTAAAAGGATTGTGAGTACTCACCAATTGCGCAGTTGGAACACAGCAGGATGATAAATTTAGCTATAAATGTGATACAAAGAAGGCTATGGAGTTCACTGGCATGACTTATTGGCATGTTTACACAAAAAGTTGTAGCGATTCAACCAGTGGAATAGTCAATCGTCAATATATATATAATTCCTGCCATTTGAAACCCGATGTATATAGTTTCAGGATTGGAAAGGCTCATAGACTAAAACAGCGGGCACGGAAAGTCGATTTGTGCCCGCTGCCGGGGGATTTCGTCTATGTCCAAAGCTCCGGAAAGCTGTTCATATTGCTGCATTGAAGAGAGACGTGGATGCACCGGACTAGAGCTGAGAGACCTGCAGTGTGATCTTATTCTGACTGAAACATGCTCGATTTCGATAAGATAGCAACAGGCGATATTAGTGGCTAGTTAGTGGCTAGTTGTGAGTATGTCTGTTCTGGGACACCATGTTTTTCCGCCTTTGTACATAACACTAATAACTATAAACAGTAACCCAGCCATGGTGATGAAAAAACCCGAACCGAATAAAAAGCAAAGCCAAGAAATTGTTGTGTATAGACTGACTGAGTGCTAAATATTGTTATGAGATATTTACTTGTACTGCCACATCAGCTGCCCTTAGAGGACGCAGTCACGTTCGTCGCAGCACTGCGCGAGCTGTCAGCCACCTGCAACTACGGAGCAACGGCTGAAGAGATGATTCGCGACCAGCTGGCCCAGAAGACCAGCAGCAGCCGGATTTGTGAGCGCCTGCTGACTGAGGACGCCGCCAGCCTGACACTGGACCAAGCCATCGTGATCGCGACGACTATCGAGGAGGCAGCAGCAAGTAGCAAGGCGATGGCAGAAGCTGGCTCTTCAGGGAACGTCCAGGCTGTGCAGGAGGCCAGACTCCGAGGTCACCACGGCGCTCCGTCCAAGAAGAAGCCGGGGCAGCAAGCCGGAGATCCTGCCAGCGATGCGGCCGTAGCCATGATGCAAAAACCTGCGGCAAACAACTGTGCAACAACTGCGGCAAACTGAATCACTTCAGCCGATGCTGCCGCAGCAATGAAATGTAGGTCAGCGCAGAAGAGTAGCAGCGCAGCAGAGATCTACGTAGTCCACGGCAACGACCAGGTCCGCGCCGAGCTTCAGCTTGGCAGCATCCGAAAGATCGTCAGCCTGATGGTCGACTGCGGTGCCAAGGTGTCTCCGCCACTGCGCGAAGCTTGGGCGACATTCACCTAAGACCGTCGTAGATGAGGCTACGAGCCTACGGCGGGAAGCTGATCGCTCTAGCTGGGATCGCAACAGTGCCCGTCAAGCACCACAGCCGGGAGCTCCAGCACGACTTCTACGTCACGAAGTCTGGCGAGAACCTCATCGGCTGCGACCTGATGGAGAAGCTGGGCTTCCACGTGCAACTGCAGCCGCCAGCTGAGATCGACGCCGAGATCGCCAGCGTCGACATCGAGCGAGAGCTCGCAACGGTCTTCAGCGGCTCGATCGGTCTCTGCAAGGGCGCAGTGAACAAAATGCAAGGTCTGTATCGCTACTGCAGGGTGCCGTTCAGCCTTGCTTCGGCAACGGCGGCATTCCAGAGGATGCTGGACGACCTGGTGTCTGATCTGCACGGTGTTGAGCACATCCTGGACGACTTCATCGTCTTCGGAGCAACTGAAGCCGAGCACGACTCGAGGCTGCGAGCACTGCTGAAGCGATTGGAGGACGCCGGTCTCACTGCCAACAAGGACAAGTGCCAGCTGTGGAGGACTGAGATTGAGTTCTTTGGCTTCATCTTCTCAGCCGACGGCATGCGACAGTCTGAGAGTCAGACCAAGGCCTTAGCGAGTTGCGCGCGCCGACCGACAGGAAGGAGCTGCAGGCGTTCCTGGGATCCGTCAACTATCTGATGCGGTTCGTGCCCAACTTCGCTGAGGTCACGGCGCCACTGCGGCCTCTGCTGAAAAGCGACGCGGTGTTCGAATGGTCGACGGAGTGCGAGAAGGCATTCGAGACACTAAAAGCGACAATCTGCAGTCCGCCGGTCCTAGCTCACTTCGACCCAGGGGCCGAGACGATCGTCACTAGCGACGCCAGTTCAGAGTCCCTCCCAGGTCCAAGATGGCATCGAGAGGCCGATCGCCTTCGCAGCCCGAGCCCTGACCGAGACGGAGAAGCGATACGCAGCGAACGAGCGAGAGGCGCTGGCGAGCCTGTGGGCCATGGAGAAGTGGCACTACTACCTGTACGGGCGCCATTTCGAGCTGCGGACCGACCACCAAGCGCTGCGCCAGCTCCTGCTGGGACCCAGCGGCACCGGACATCGGCCGCTGCACATCCACCGGTGGTGCGACCGGTTTCAACAGTACGACTTCCACGTGCGATACCTGCCGGACAACCGCAACTTCGTGGCCGACATGCTGTCAAGGTGGAGCTGTGGGTCCGACATGAATATCGTCCAGCTACCGGACACTGCGATGCCTCCAGTACGGGTTGTTACCCCGCAGCAGCTAGCGATAGCCACAGCCGAAGATGCGGTTCGGCGACAGGTGATTCAGCACGTCACAAGCGGCAAGTGGAGCTCTACACCGGATAGCGAGCTGCAGCCGTACTTCAAGGTCCGCGAGCACCTTGCAGCGTCTGGTAGGACGGCGCCTGCCTGGCTTTCCAAGAACGAGTCGTCATTCCCCAGCAGCTGCGGCGCGAGCTTCTGGGGGCGGCGCATTCTGGACATCCAGGGGTGGTGCGCACCAAGCAGCAGCTCCGCGAGTTCGCCTGGTGGCCAAAGATGGACGCCGACTTCGAGACGTTCGTCCGGGACTGCAGCGCGTGCGAGACAGCGGAGAAGAATTTCAAGCTGCGACCGGCTCCACTGCAGCCTCTGCCATGGCCGACTACACCGTAGACAGAGGTCGACATCGACATCGTGGTCGAGCTGCAGGCGGCACTGGCATCATCACGCTTCCTACTGGTCATTACGGATCTGCACAGCAAGTGGCCGGAGGTCTTTGCAACTTCGAGCATCACCACTGAGACGATCTACAAGGTGCTACGCAGCCTTTTCGCACACTTGGGCCTCTGCGAGAAAGTCCTCACTGACAACGGACCACAGTTCGGCGATGTCTTCACTGGATTTCTGAGGAATCGGGGCATCCCTAGTAAAAAAAACATGGAAAACTTACTAAGTCAACCAAAGTATTTGCGTACTTGAAAGTACTACTAAGTTTACAAAGTGGAACTAATAATACTTACACTGTAATCAATGATACGTACAAAGTACTTTCCAAGTAGTACATTTCATCAAAGACAGAGTTAACTTACTAAGTACTTAAGTAAATACTTAGCAAGTGCGGCATTTTCATCAGAAGAGGGTATCAACTTGCAAAGTAGTTTACTAAGTACTTGGCAAGTGGGCCACTTTCCTTCCAAATTGTTTTAAAAACAATATTAAAAGTTTTTCTCCGCTTAATAGTGACCAACTGCTTTTGCTTGAGTGTTTTTCTGTTCTTTTTTAAAGAAAGCAATGTTTTTCTGTTTTTAGTAAAAAGTGTTGTTTTTTGTGGTAATGAAGTACCAGAAAATGTTAAATTAGCTATTTTGCTAACCCCAATTAAAATAACAATGTTAACAAAGACACGACAAGAGTAATAAAAATTGTAATTTGATTCTTTAGGATAAAGAGTTGCATAAAATTTATATTTTACTTTCCCGTTTTTTATTTTTGTCGTTATTTGTCGTTTTCCGCCATGTTTTGTACTATTTTAAATGTTTTTCTTGTAATGAAATTATTGGTCGGTGGTCGCCATTTAAAATGAATTGTAAGTCGTTTTGAAGGGCTGCAGCTTAATGTAATATAATTAGTGATAGGGCCTACTTCTCTGTTATATCAACTACGCCGCTTTGCTGACGCACGCGCTTACAATATAGAGCAAGATTAGTTAAAGGTGGTTATATTAATTATAATCTAACGTTCGAATCTTCTAATTATCTAAACTTAGTGGCTAGTCCCGATGCGCGCGCGCGTGTCAGAAAACCGGTTGCAACTGGTGTCACTTTATATTTAACTTGTCAAGCGTAGTTTAAACAAATACTAAATACAAAATTAATACAAACATCCGTACGAAAATACCGGTTATATATGAGAAGATGATTAGCATAAATTTAGTTGTATTAACAGTACACAAGAAATATTTTGATTTTAATAACAATTTAAAATAGACTAATTATTTCATTACATCATCCTCCTCAACAAAAGTCAATGTCCTCGTTGAAAATAACAATAAATCACGTACATATGGCATCACAATGACTTCAATACATAGCTTCATATCGCGATCATACTACTAGCAGTACAAATACAAGGTTCGATAATATATACTCTACACGAAGCAATAGATATCACGCGACAACACCGTTCAACAGATACCGAGCAACACAAGACGAACAGCACAAAATGTACGCTTGGGAGCGGGGACTGCGAAACTGACCAACAAGAACCGACAAGAACTTGGGCGATCGAAAACTGCACCACGCACTGAAAAGACGGGGTAGCTTCGAATCCCTAAGCCTCAGCGAGCCTCACAAAACTCTACCGAACCAACCTGCCGGGCGATGACACGGAGGACATTTCAATGCCTCCTGCATGCCTGGCTGTGGCAGCGGCTAGAAGAAAACCAAGACAAACGACTAAACATAACAGTAACTATGACAACGCGGATACAGTCTAAAATACAAAATTACAAAGTCTAAAAATACAATCAATACAGTCTACAGGTTTCTTACGGTACAAATAGACATTTACAATGGATAACGAACATCACGACAAAACTTAAACACGATCAAACTTCGACTAGTTATTTGGATTCATTCGACATCAACAATAACGAGGGAATAGTCAGTGGTAGGTCCATTCACAAACAAAAACTCATTGCAATGCGCAAAATTTTGTAAACGCAAGAAAACATATACAAAACTTGACATTTGAAGAATACGATTTTGACGAATAACGAATAACAACTAATCATATTGGGACTTTAAAATGCATTGATCACGAATGGAGGTAAATTTTATTGCAAAGCAACCGATACACTTAAGGATATTGGAAGTGCAAACAGAAGATAAATAACTTCGAGATACACGCAAACGAAAGAATTTTATTGCAGCGAAAAACATTCTATTGATGACATATTGTTTAAATGTTAACGCATACGCATGGAAAATTAAAGAGTGCAATCAAACAAAAGTTTACTTGTAGCTTATAGCAACACAGTCGGGCATCTGAAACAAAATCTGCATTAATTTCGGCCATAGCGACATAATTCTTTTATTCAAACCTAAACTAACCTAAAATTCTAGAATAATTGTAAAGCATAGCTTCTCTTAATGTAATAAGTGTCATTATTGTGTCATTTGGAATACTGGATCGGAAAGAGAAACTTCAAGGATTTCGGCAGTGATCGACTTATTCTTCCTCGATATCATCTTGCCAGAGACTCGGCAGCTTCTGCGAAGGTTGGACGACTAGTTTCATCTTTCCCGCATGGACAATCTTCCCCGGACCTTGATCTTTACCTTCAACCTGACGGACAACTTCGTAGTTTACTGGAGATGTCTTACGCACTACTCTGAATGGGCCAGTCCATGGAGCATGGTGCTTGTGCGACCAACGAGAATCCCGCTGTCGCAGAGCTAAAGGAGGGGTAAAAACCCACACCAATGCATTCTCATGGAACCTTTGCTTCTTGATATTTCTATCGTAGTACCTCTTTTGAACTCTTTTGGACAGCTTTGGTGGCTTTCCTGACTGTCTCATAAGCGTTAATTAGTTGCTCTTTAATCGCGTCAGCAAAGGTAGTAGGAGTTAATTTAGGCTCAGGCTCGCGGTACACAACGTCTACTGGCAGCACCATCTCGCGACCAGTCATTAGATAGTGCGGTGTGAAACCGGTAGTCGCGTGGACTGAACTTCGGTAGGCCATGAGACAATGGGGAATTGCATCCTCCCAGTCCTCAGGATCGACATTTTGAAGATAACAACGCAAGATATTATGAAGCGTACGGTGGAACCGTTCCACCAGTCCATCACACTGAGGATGAAATGCTGTTGTGCGTGTCTTTTGGATGTTAAGTAGTTTACAGAGCTTCCTAATCAGTTTGCCATCTACGCCTTTGCCTCTATCAGAGTGCAAGATGTGGGGCGCTCCAAACCGGCTTATCCAGTGCATGAAAAGTGCATTTGCGATGGTTTCTGCGCGTTCGTCCTGCAACGGGAGAAGCTCGACCCATTTGCTAAAGTAATCCATAATTGTAAGTAGACGGTCGTTGCCTTGGCGCGATGTGGCTATTTTCACGACATCAATCGCCAATCGTTGCATCGGGAAGCCAGATGACATAGGACGGAGCGGAGCTTTAGAGGCGGATGTTGGTTTTGCTCTTTGGCACTGGACGCATTCTTTCGTGTACAGCATGACGTCATCTATTAGTTTTGGCCAATAAAATCGTGCTTTAACTGCTTCAGCCGTCTTCTTTATGCCAAACTGACCAAGTTGATGTATTTCTTCAATAATCTCTTGTCTTTTAATTCTTGGGAGCACTAGTATTGGTTTTGAATCTATAACACGATGCAACAACGCCGTTGATAAAGCATAGATCATTAACCTTATTCATTAACATTATGCTCTCTGGTGCCATAGTTGTCTTGTCTTCCTCAGTGAATTCCGTATTTCCCTGAGCGAGTTTTCTGTAAACTGGTCCAATACCACCATCTCTTAGCTGCAACACTCTCAAAGATGTTTCGTCGATATCTGTGTCAACTGAGTCTTCGTCACTTATATCTTCGATATCCGAGGTTCGCGCAACGAGTTGCTGCTTCCTACGTGATGGAACAACTGCATTACAGGACTCATTGTTACTAGTTTGACACTCAGCATCTACTCTACGCGGCTTGTCCGGCTGACATGCTTCACAAAACCGCGGACATCTGGACAGAGCGTCAGCATTCATATGCATTCTACCTGGTCGGTGGATAATTTCGAAGTCAAATTCTTGTAATGACTCAAGCCAGCGTGCTAACTGTCCAGTCGGCTCCTTGAAACTTAGTAAGTGGGTTAGTACAGCATGGTCAACGCGAACTATAAACTTTTTACCAGCTAGATAAGATCTGAATTTTTTGCACGATTCGACTACAGTGTGACGATTTAAACAAAGGACGAAGTCGAAGTCAGAGCGGCGGCAATTGTAAGTTTCGGCAATCGGAGTCAAATTCAATATTCAATGTCTGTGGTGTAGCGGTAGCACGTTTATTCTGGATGCACTGGGACGTCGACAAGCAGGGCGTTATGTAAGGCGTAGGAGCTCGTCAATGGTGAGTGTTAGACAATAGCAGAACCGAATGGAGTGGAGTGTGGCGAGAGTGAGAATGCAAATGAGAAGGAAGGTGTGTATGTGAAGGGGAGACAAAACAACGACCTGCGAACGGAAAGGAGCGGAACGTGAGGCGCGAGCGGGCTCAAAGCCCTCAGTTAAGTAAACCAGGCAGACTGCAAATCATAGTAATCGATACTTCCGACCAGACAGAGCTCGCACGCTCATTGGCCGGGGGGGAAATACATTAGGATACGCGTAGGAAATTGCTAGCATGGCGCGATATGCGTTTACAGTTACTGGCAGTAGCGCCCTAAACATTTGACTTATTAATATAAATTAACTGAAGTGGGTGACATTATACGATGAGTTAAAACGGCCCAAGTTATTACATAATTAGCAAATTAAGCATGTAATCAACGCATAGAGTAATATTGCAGGGGCGCCTTCAACAAGTGACAACGTCACAACAGCTAATAGTTCCCTCCTAGTCACACAGTAATTTCTTTCTGCAGAATTCAAAGCTCGGCTGCTGTAGGCGATAACCTTCTCTTGTCCTTTTTGAACCTGCGACAGCACACTACCTACTCCGAAACCGCTAGCATCAGTATCTAAAATAAATTGACTATTAATATCTGAAGTGTCTGGCAAGGCAAGAATCGGCGCTGAAGTTAACCTGTCTTTCAGCGAACAGAAACTTTGTTCTTGTTCATTAGTCCAGATAAATTGTGTGTTTTTTAGTGTTAGTCGGCGCAAAGGCTCTGCTATTGTGGAGAAACTTTTAATAAATCTTCTATAATAATAATAAGAGGCTAAACCTAGGAAACTCTGGACATCCTTAACCGATTGCGGTCGAGGCCAATCATGGACTGCTTTGACCTTCTCATCATCAACCGAAATGCCTTGGGGTGTTATTTTATGTCCTAGAATTTTTATTGACTTAGATGCAAAGATACATTTGCTAGGCTTTAAGCGAAGATTTGCATTTTGGAGGCGCTGGAGGACTTGAGCAAGATTACAATTATGCTCGTCTAATGTTCTGCCCATTACAACAATGTCATCGATATACACAAGACAAGCTTCCCACTTCAGACCGCGCAGCACCAGGTCCATCAGCCGTTGAAACGTAGCTGGGGCATTTTTCAGCCCAAATGGCATGACCCTGAATTGGTACAGACCATGGTGGCACAGGAAAGCTGTCTTCTCACTGTCATGTTCATCAAGTTCGACCTGCCAGTATCCTGACTGCATATCCATGGCTGAAAAATATATGTTGCCAGCTAGAGCATCCAGAGTGTCGTCCACTCTAGGCATTGGATAGGCATCAGACTTTGTAACATTGTTTAATTTTCGATAATCTATGCAAAATCTAAGGTTACCATCTTTCTTGCGAACTAGCACTACTGCAGCTGCCCATGGAGATGATGATGAAACAATGATGTTATGGCATTCGGCTGCGCCCCGCCGAGATTGAATTCGCTGACGACGGTGATGGTGCTAATGAAGTTCCCGCAAACTGACTTTGCTGTCTCTTTTCCACTGTGCCCGGGCACCCCTGTCTGATGTTCCTATTCCAGGAACTATTCCTATGCCTGGTCAGTCTGACCTGATGGTATTGATATTTTCTGGCAATGTGTGTCTATAAGCCGAACTAAGTACTAGAATTTGTGAAAAATTCTGATATGGCAGTTTACCATATCACGTAGCACATGCTTGCTACTCGCCCCCACACTTGCATTGATTTGATATCCAATTTAAGCAACCAGCAAAATGCAAGCGTAAATGTCACAATATTTTCTTCTGGTTCTGATTGTTTGCTTTGCGTTGTTTTTTATTTGAGGACAATTCTATAGGGGATTAGGGTGTGTTTGCAGTAAGGCAGGCCTTAAATCTTAAACTCATAGATACCCAGGCAGGTTGTATGAGGGCAAGCGCCAGCGAGTTCTGTTTGTCAGGCAGTGCCCCAGAAATTCCTTTTTGGTTTTTTGGTATTTTTTAATCTGTTCGCTGTTGTTTTTTTTCTGATAATTTGTTCCTAAACCTCCCACTTTGTTAAAAAATCCTCCCAGTTTGTTCATAATCCTCCCAGTTTCATCATAATCCTCCCAGTCCGTTCGTCTATAACATATATTATATTGTTATCATATCATATAATCTATAGTTAGCTCGTACTGAATTTAAATATTCTATTATAAATAGAGAGATAATAGATAAATAAAATAGAATAAAAAGAAGTAATATAAAACCATTGCTCTCATAATTTTTAGTGTAATACTTATTTTTGCATCGTGTTACCATAATTCTATACCTTTAAGCGCATACCTACAGGCTTATTAATTTTCCTTGACTGATTACGCTCGCACCCTTCTGTCTCGTAATATTCCGAGTTATCTAATACAATTCAGAAATTCTGGGTTGTCTGAGTAACAAGTTATTCAACAGTAATTATGGTAAATAGCTGGCTGCAACATTCACCCATGCTATTGAAAACTGATTTTTAGAGAGTACGCTTATCATGAGCAGCAGTGTATAGTAGAATAATCGACGCAGGAAACAGAACAAGTAGCAGAACAATCCACAAAGTTAACTTCTTAAGTACTAAGTAACATTCAATACCTTGCAACAGTACGAAGTTAACTTCTTAAGTAAGTACTAAGTAAAATTTAATACTTTGTAAGAATTTGAAACGACAACATAAACTTGCTAAATGTGTGCCAAGTACTTGGCAGACGTATTCACTGTTACTTGGAATTGTACTTTGTAAGTTTTCGATGTTTTTTTACTAGGGTTCAGCCCCTGAAAACCAGCCCGTACCGTCCAAGCACCAACGGCCTGACCGAGCGACTCAACAGGACGCTGATGGACAGCATCCGAGCGGCCAGGGCTGCGAACATTCCGATGCGCTGCAAGACGCGCTGCTGCAGTTCCTTGAGGCTTACCGCAGCACTCCACACGCCCTGACTGAGAAGAGCCCGGCTGAGCTGATGCTGGGCAGGCGATTGACGCACTGAGCGCCGGCGACTGGGTTCGGGTGCGCCGTCCAACACGACGGGGCAAGCTCGGAACGCGGCTCTCGGCGCCGCTGCGGATTGTCAAGACGATGGGCGCTGCGGGCCGACTGACCGACCGAATCAGCAGGCACTCGTACCAACATCGATGCGCCCGAGCCCCGAGACACCGGTGCCTGACGAGCTCGACCCGCTCATCGACGTTCAAGGACAGCACACTGTTCCGGACGATGGAGGCGGAGATCCTTTGCCTGCACCGGGTCCAGCACAAGAACTAGCGACGCCGCCGGTACGACGATCCGATCGGCCGAGGCGACCTGTGCAGCGTTATGGCTTCTGACTGACTGATTTTGCGGAGAGGGGGAAGATGTTGTGTATTGACTGACTGAGTACTAAATTACTGTTATGAGATATTTACGTGTACTGCCACTATGCAGTGAGGAAGCCAGTAATTCATTCACTACTTCATTTCTAATTCATTCACTACACATCAGGAAGATTCGCAACTTTCAAGCCGCTCTGCCTCACGAATACAGCCTGCATGCCGCCACGCACTTCCCACCGCCTGGCAACCGCGCCAACAAATCATAAGCAAATAAGTCTCCCCAGGCCCGCTGTCTGCTCCGCAAAAGCTTTGCGGATCCCTGATGGAGGGCAGGCCGGAAAAGTGCAGCCTGCATTGTCCTCTTATCTGGAGCAGAAGCTTGGGAGAAATTCAGCAGAGAAAACAAAGGCGAGGATAAATCTGCTGGAGTTGGTCTGGGGAAATACTGCCAAGACCGGCCATAATTATTGTTTGAAAAATGGGGCGCTCTTCTGCAGTGGGATGAACAGCGGACGACAGAAAAGTTGAGGTACAGAAAGGGAAGCGAAGAACTGCCCCATAAGAGAATGCAGCCACTCGCGGCATTTATTGCCTTCTATTCCGCTCCACCAGAGAAGCCCCTCTCTTCTTATTCTTCCGGCTGCTCGAATTTGAAGTTTCTGTGGCATTCCGATCCCAGCAGAGGCTCATTATCAGCTGCCTGCCATCAAAGCTGCGGCACTAGCTACTTCTGCACGCGCGGGGTCGGTCAATAAAAATTCATTCATCAATCATCCCTTGTCTCTGTTGACCTCTCTTGTCGTCCCAGCTGTTTAGTCTAACCCTTGTCCAAAGGGGTGAGTGGCTAAGCGTTTAACGCGTTTGCCTCTCGCACCAAGGTCCCTGAGCGGGGGGTGAGTGGCAGAGCGGTTAACGCGTTTGCCTCTCGCACCAAGGTCCCTGAGCGGGGGGTGAGTGGCAGAGCGGTTAACGCGTTTGCCTCTCGCACCAAGGTCCCTGAGCGGGGGGTGAGTGGCAGAGCGGTTAACGCGTTTGCCTCTCGCACCAAGGTCCCTGAGCGGGGGGTGAGTGGCAGAGCGGTTAACGCGTTTGCCTCTCGCATCACGGTCCCTAAGTTCGATTCCACGGCGAGGCCACATTTATTTGGGGCGCAGCCGCGGAGAGAAGGCTTTGGGGCTTGTCGTGCAATTGACGCCCTTGAGGGCCAACCTCCAAGACACAGTGAAGTGTACACTGCCTGACGATGAGAAAGTCAGGGCAGATGTACACACCTGTGTGAGCGTATGCCTGCGTACAGTATTTGTGTGCGTGTGTGCTCAGGAGTCAGCGAAATGGGCAGAATTGCCTCCTCGCTGGCTGCGGGTCTAGTGTCACCAAATGATGTGCCATTGCCCGCAGCCCTCCTGCAATTATTATTATTATTATTATTATAAGGTCCCTGAGCTCGATTCCGCAGGGCGCAGCCACATTCATTAGTGGCGCAGCCGTGGAGAGAAGTCTTGGGGCTTGTCGTGCAATTTTTTCGCCCTTGAGGGTGAACTTCCAAGGCATAGCGATGTGTACACTACCTGACGATGAGAATCACGGCAGATGTACACACCTGTGTGAGTGTGTGGCATCTGTGAGCGTATATGCTCAGGAGTCAGCGAATTTGGAAGAATTATCTCCTCGCTGGTTGCGGGTCAATAGGTTAGTGCATATGCACATTTAGACATGTAAAGGGTTACTCGCAAACTTAAATTGCAAATTCAACTCACCACGTTAGATTAAGTGTAACAGCAGCCACAGCCCGAGCTGACACTCGCAAATTATATTATGTACAAATGTTTACATTTGCGGCTTTTTTGTTTGGTATGTATTACAACAAACCTTTATTAAATAATTTACAATTGCAGAAACGAAACCATAAATGCAAATGCGTAAAAACTATTAAAAGTAAAAAAAGTATTTGTGTCATACTAAAGCCGAACTTGAGAACGTTTCTTCCTGCTCCCATCATATTTTCTTGGAAATCATTTTAAATCATTCGTTTGTTAATTTTCCGCACTATTCCGGTCCAATTGCGGTATGTTTCTAGGCATAGGCTTAATTACATTAGTCATCATTTTAGGATTGTAAAAGTTAAACAATAAGCCTATGCACATGTTAAGTCTTTTCTCAAGTTTCTCACGTTTTGTAGCTCCCACTGGGCCTCTAAGCTTCAAACTTTATTTTTACATATTGTCTTCTTTTTCGACTAGTGATTAATTATAAGCATTAAGTGCTTAAATAATATTTTTGAACAATACCTATTTGTGTATCTAGGCCTAGTATGCCTAGCCTGACAGCAATAATTAAGCTATATGAACCTGTCCAAAAATAGTTTTAGATAGGCATGATATAGCAGTATAGGCTTTTAGAGGTGCTGAGTTACAAAATGGAACCTATTTAGTTATATGTGCAATAACTTTCCATGGAATGGCTTCCCTATCAAAATAAATCAGATTAAACTTCAGTAGAATCATAGAGACCTATAGAAGATTAGTCGGCATTCTTTTTAAATCATTGTTAAACTGTTTTTCTGAAAAGTTTCATTTCAAAGTGATAGAAAAAACATGAAGAAATCATTGTGAAACAATGGGATAAAAGGAAAAAATTAGAAACAATTATATGATGAGCATCAAAATGTCACATCCAAATTCTGCAGGATTGCCTGTCAAAATTCAGTAGCGGTAATAATAAGCCATAGTCAGGAAGGTGGCCTTTTTCGTCGAAAATTCCGGCATGCATAGGCATAGCCAAAGATATTCGGCGTACATTCGGCATACATTTGGTCTGCCTTGCAAAAGTTGGTGTACATTCAGCATATGCCATGTACGCCGCAAATATGTGGCATGATATGGGATATAAGGTTGGCATATGAGGCAGTGCTAATTCTCTATTATGTCTACCGTATATTCTTATTCAAATCTCTGCCAAAACTTTACGGTAGGCCTAATCTTTGGGTGTGTTCGAGTTGCTAAGAATGAGTTAAAATAAGTTAAAATGACATAAAATAGTTTAAAATGGTAATTTTAACATCTTTAATTTAACAAATTAAAAAAGACTAAACTTGTTGGTATAGTGCAACAACCAAACTTGTCGAATATTCGATGCAACAGAAGGTTTTTACTTTATTATAATACACCATACATGGATACACATCGTGACGTCGACAATGTTAGAAGCAGAATGAATGTCTGAATCTGCTAAATTGTATTAATTAGTTCGTTCGTTCATTCATCAGTGTCCATTCAGTGTCCTAATAAGCTGATAAACAATTATCTAATCGGCGTGCATGGGTGCGTTACGGTATATTCAGCGTGCATTACGGTATATTCGGTGTACTTATGGTTACATTTGGCGTACATAGGTAGCCCTGCCCGAATTTCATTCCGGCGTACACATGCCACCTTCCTGACAAGGCCCTATGGATAATAAGGGAGGCCGCTGTTAGGTGGCGTGGCCTCCTGGCATAGTGTTTACAAATGCATGTTTGAATGTTAATAGACTTTAAGTGTGTGTTAGTTAACAGTAGAAGATTAGAAGAGCATGTTAGAAAAATGCAGAAAATGTCCTAATATTTCCTCCCACTAACCAGCTCATCCTTTTTGGCCACAGACACTGCCAAGCATGTCATTTTGCCAAACATCGCCCTTTTGCTTATTATCTCCCCCACACTGAACACTTCCCACTGACAAGTTCCTCAGAACCATTGAAGAAGAAGCCTCAGTTTGATTAATGCAAAAAAGCAACCTTAATGATTGAATTTCCAAGTTTTCATATCAAATTTAAATGAAACTTTTCAGAAAAACAGTTTTAGAAACAAACAATTGTGAAAGAATGCTGATTAATTCAATTTATTATTGGGTGGGCCTAAGGGCTTTTGTGAGAACTCAGTATATCAGAATCAGACACAGTGACCTTGATAATGTATCATAACAACAAGTAGATCTAGAGGCAGATTCTTGCCCTGAAGCTTATGCTCTAGTTGATTTATTTTATAACTTGCAAGGGATTGCCAAAAATAATATTTTCTTATATAATATTTATAAAAACATTAGTTATAAAATCATTTTTTTATTTTAATTAAATTAGGCAATATCACCCAAGTTATTTTTTTTCATTAAAACATTATCAAACTTATTAATTTATATATAATTGTATAAGTATGTGTACAGTTAGCTAAGTTATAATAGTTGGGCAACAACCTAGGTTCCATAGGCAAGAAAGTGGTATGATTATGTGCATTCTAGAAAATTTGTTTTGTACCTAAGACAACTATAAATGTACAGTGTATATATACTAACATTTTAATTAATAAAAAAAGTATATGGGTCGTATCCATTGAATTGGCAATAGACCTCAAGCAAGAAACCAGAGGACCAGTTAAAAACTGTCTGACTTGTAACCTTATATCATTTCAACTTTTAATGCCAAGTGCAAGAGTCACAATATAAGTTGAAATGGTTGTATTATTCAACTCTTATTTGGACTGATAATAAAATTCACTCCTAGTAAGTCTATCACAATGAAGTCTAAATATATTTACTCTTATTCTGAACCATCATTGATAGTTGCAATATGCAATATGGCTATATAAAAACCATGAGAATGTACGAGTAAATTGTATATACTCGTACTTGTAAATATATATACTGGGAATTTACTTATTAGTAAAAAACATTATTGGATTAGTATTTAGGCCAACTAAATTATTAAAACAGCTAATGGGGGCACTATAAAGGGGCTGCCTATCAGGAGGTCAATTTTTTGGGGGATTACTATAGCCCCTCAGCCCATTTGTATCTATGCTTGGGCAGTGACTTTGACTTTCTGGCCATGTCATCCAGTCAAAGGCCCATAATATGTGCTGCTGCTCAAGCTGTATCCACAATGCAGGCTGAGTGATACTGGCGCCCCAGATGAAGCTAGCTGGTGATTTTTTGTGGTCTTTGGCCCAGAGATGCACTCTCTGATTCCTCCCCCCTTTCTGGCTACTACATGGCTGGCTGGCACAAGCAGTCCTTTGTTAGACAAAGTTTAACCAGTAAGCAAGAGGCAGCAAAGTTATAGCCAGACCATAGACTCATTCATTTACTTGTTAAAACTAACAAAATTCTCTATGCCTTATATTAAGATTATTATTTATTAACATTGCTTAGATCTGCACACTAGGCTGCTATTTAAACCACTTATTGTGTCATAATTTGTCCTGTCTAAATTAAATAATACAATCTTAATTTGACCATAAACAAGTTGATACATAGCCTCTAGCTATGCATTGTAATATGCTGTACTAGCAGATTTTACTAGCAAATCTGCTTCTTGGTAGCTGCATGTTTATTAATTCACTAAACAATTCTAATTGCTCTTTTTAAATCTGATGGATGACTTGCAGCTCCGCGGGAGCCCCAATCTAGAATTTAGTGCACAACAGACACACCGAGTCAGCCATGGGCCCCGCACTGGATTCCTGTAGTCTGTGAGCTTTTTAAGTCCAAACGTCTTCAAAGCCGAAGTGCCTTTTTTCTCCATCAGCCTTAGTCGATTAAAGACTCTGAGCTGCTTACATTTTCGCTTTGCTCTTTGGAGTTTCCGTCAGTTCACCGGCTTTCCATATGTCGTCTCACAAGCACCTGAGCGGTTACTATGGTTACGATGAGGCGCAGCTGTCCTCTGACCAGTACTATCCCGGATATCCCGTGAGCGCTGCTGCGGCTGCCAACGGCATCGCTCGGTCCGCTAGCGCTGCCCTGGCCAACGTCTGCGACGCCGCGGCCAGCTCCGGCGGCCTGCAGCACCAGCTGCATTTCCGGCACCTCCAGCAGCAGCCGGTAGCCAAAAGCCGCTTCTCCCTTCTGCGCCTGGGCAAGCCGCCTCGGCCTCGCAGCGAAGTGCTCAACCTGCCGCCCGGCTATGCCGCCTACCTGGCTGGCGCCGCCGCTGACGGCGAGGCTCACCGATGCTGCCACCAGCCGCTGCGACAGCCAGATGACCTGATGGTGCAGTCGATGAACGAAGCCCAGCTGGGAACTGGCGCAGGCTTCGCTGGGCCCGGAGCAGCGCCACTGGCTGTGCCGGAGACAAGTGAGTGCCCGCCTGGCTTTTGTGGCCTGTTAGTCACGCATTGAGTCATTAGCAACGTCAGCTAATTCCTGTCCCCTCATTCCGTGCAGGCTCCTACGAGCATCAGCCCGGCGCCTCCGTGGCCAGATCCGCCTCCAACCGCGACCGTCTGCGCAGCCTGCGGTCTCGAATCTCGCTGTCCTTCTCCAAGCTGTGTGAGTTAGCCTAGCCCTAAGGCTACTGATCGCAGGTCCAGCTGATTCTGTACTGACAGCTGGGACCATGACTGACAGCTGGGACCATGACTGACAGCTGGGACCATGACTGACAGCTGGGACCATGACTGACAGCTGAGACCATGACTGACAGCTGGGACCATGACTGACAGCTGGGACCATGACTGACAGCTGGGACCATGACTGACAGCTGAGACCATGATTGACAGCTGGGACCATGACTGACAGCTGGGACCATGACTGACAGCTGGGACCATGACTGACAGTATTTTCCCAAGGACGCAAATCCCTTGGCTTGGGTGCTTGGAATCATAGGCTCGTGATCACAGAAATCCTGGTCATGGCTCATTACTGAGCATCATTTGTTTGAATTCTACCCACAGCTCTCCTGCACAGTGACCAGCAGCAGCAGCAGCAGCTGCAGTCGAATGGGTCCGCCAGTGCGCTGCATGCGTCAATGCTTGGGGTGAGTCTAGGGCCTTATTCATAATGTGATTCAAAATTTTCATATCTTTGAGTGCCTGTTTTGAGTTCTGAGCAGTGCTCAGCGCTGGGTTTGATTAGCGCGACTTCCGTCTCGGAGATTTCCTGTGCAATAAAAGATTAAAGCAGAAATTCTTTTTTTGCTGTATTTTTGAGCAGCAATTTTTAAAGGCTTTTGCTTGCCCCGGGCAGCCGGGAGAGGAAGGGAGAGTCAGGAACGCCAGCTCAAGGTCTGCTGCTCGATCCTAAATTGGAAATGCCGCCCCTCCTTGCTGCTCCTTTGCCTCCCGAATTCCCACTGTTGGGATCTTGGCCATTCCCGATACGGCCTACAGTGTACTTTTATCCCATCTACGCCAATTTTCCCATCCGATTTCTCCGCTTAGAATCCGCGGGATTTCAGGCAAAGCGGCCAAGCTGACTGGCCGGTGGGCAGATTAGGTCGGGCTAGGTGGCTCTGTTTACACCCGCTGTTTGTTTATGACTGGCCCAACTGTCCCTCTGTGAGCCGTCCGCTGTTGGGACCCGCTGGAGCCCGGCTTGACCTCGAGACCTGCCCTCCACAGTTCGCTACAGTGCTGCTGCTGATTCGGCATTCGCCTGACACCCTCATCCGCGCCTGTCCCCTGCGTTTCTCTCTAGTCTGCACCGATTACGCTGTAACTGCCAGGGCCTCGTATTGATTGCCCCCCTGTGCACTTGTCACCCGCGCCAAGTCTTTTGTCTTGCAGGCTGCTTTTTTAAAGGATGGGGCCGCAACCTGCCCTGTTTCAGCCTCCTGTTTTCTTCCCCTCCTTTACCTCCCCTGTCTCTGAGTCCCCTCCTTTTTCCGCGTCTTTCGCTTTCTCTCTTTCCTTTTCTCCCCTGTCTCTCCCTTTCCTTGCCCCATCTCCCCTGTGTCTCCCTTTCCTTGCCCCATCTCCCCTGTCTCTCCCTTTCCTTGCCCCATCTCCCCTGTCTCTCCCTTTCCTTGCCCCATCTCCCCTGTCTCTCCCTTTCCTTGTCCCATCTCCCCTGTCTCTCCCTTTCCTTGCCCCATCTCCCCTGTCTCTCCCTTTCCTTGCCCCATCTCCCCTGTCTCTCCCTTTCCTTGCCCCATCTCCCCTGTCTCTCCCTTTCCTTGCCCCATCTCCCCTGTCTCTCCCTTTCCTTGCCCCATCTCCCCTGTCTCTCCCTTTCCTTGCCCCATGTCCCCTGTCTCTCCCCTCCCTCTCTTTCCTCATCTCCCCTGTCTCTCCCTTTCCTTGCCCCATCTCCCCTGTCTTTCCCTTTCCTTGCCCCATGTCCCCTGTCTCTCCCTTTCCTTGCCCCATCTCCCCTGTCTCTCCCTTTCCTTGCCCCATGTCCCCTGTCTTTCCCTTTCCTTGCCCCATCTCCCCTGTCTCTCCCTTTCCTTGCCCCATCTCCCCTGTCTCTCCCTTTCCTTGCCCCATCTCCCCTGTCTCTCCCTTTCCTTGCCCCATGTCCCCTGTCTCTCCCTTTCCTTGCCCCATGTCCCCTGTCTCTCCATTTCCTTGCCCCATCTCCCCTGTCTCTCCCCTCCCTCTCTTTCCTCATCTCCCCTGTCTCTCCCTTTCCTTGCCCCATCTCCCCTGTCTTTCCCTTTCCTTGCCCCATGTCCCCTGTCTCTCCCTTTCCTTGCCCCATCTCCCCTGTCTCTCCCTTTCCTTGCCCCATGTCCCCTGTCTCTCCCTTTCCTTGCCCCATGTCCCCTGTCTCTCCCTTTCCTTGCCCCATGTCCCCTGTCTCTCCCTTTCCTTGCCCCATCTCCCCTGTCTCTCCCTTTCCTTGCCCCATGTCCCCTGTCTCTCCCTTTCCTTGCCCCATCTCCCCTGTCTCTCCCTTTCCTTGCCCCATGTCCCCTGTCTCTCCCTTTCCTTGCCCCATGTCCCCTGTCTCTCCCTTTCCTTGCCCCATGTCCCCTGTCTCTCCCTTTCCTTGCCCCATCTCCCCTGTCTCTCCCCTCCCTCTCTTTCCTCATCTCCCCTGTCTCTCCCTTTCCTTGCCCCATCTCCCCTGTCTTTCCCTTTCCTTGCCCCATGTCCCCTGTCTCCTTTCCTTGCCCCATGTCCCCTGTCTCTCCCTTTCCTTGCCCCATCTCCTCTGTCTCTCCCTTTCCTTGCCCCATCTCCCCTGTCTCTCCCTTTCCTTGCCCCATCTCCCCTGTCTCTCCCCTCCCTCTCTTTCCTCATCTCCCCTGTCTCTCCCGTCTCTTTCCTCATCTCCCCTGTCTCTCCCGTCTCTTTCCTCATCTCCCCTGTCTCTCCCCACTATTTTTAAGTCGTTTCGTCCTATTTGTATTAGTTTTACTCCTGTTTTCAAACCTTGCCTCTCTAGAGGTGTATTAAGGGCAGGGGCAAAACTGTAAAAGATACAAAAGGCTGGCAGTTCCCTCCAGGGCATGACTTAATCCTTCCGGGCTGAAATCCGATAGACCGGGCTGGGCAGGTAGGCCAAAGCTCTGGCGTGCAATCCGATACCTGGGCCAAGCGGCGAATTTCCTCCCATCGCCTGTTCGGCATCTCAACAGGATTTAATTGCGATGAAACGATCCCAGTCTTTGTCTTCTCCCGCAAACTGCTCAAACCAGCCAGGATGGGATTTGCAGCCGCGCAGCGGATTAGCACTTTTATCCCAAGCCCTGTCCCTGCCCTTAATCCGCTTCTTGAAATTTATGCTCCTAATAATCCTCCGCTGGGCTGGGGAGCAGGCGCTAATCAGGTCCGCTTGATGGGGCGCTGCACTGGGCGCTGGAGACTGCGGAGGCTCAGGCTAGCTAATCCAGTTTCATTTCTTTCTCCTCGGACAGCTCGGACACGGTGTATTGACTCGCCCATTCCCTGCCTAGAGATGGGATAATGGAGCCGAGGGGACTCTATATCAACTGTTAGTAATCCTAGTAATGCCATTAGTCATAACCGTCCTGCAGACTCCGCAAGCCCTTCTTCTCAGCTCCCTTCGATCTCCTGTCCCATCCGAAAGTTCCCCAGTGATGAATGGCGCGCAGCCTGGCTTTGTTTTATGCGGGCGCGGCCCGGAGCTGCAGCCAAGGCAGCTCGCGATTCCCCAGGGGAACCGGAGCTGCCGGTCAATCCGTGACTTGTTGGCTGGCAAACAGGAGAACACAGCGGTGAGCAGCGTATGTCTCCTGCGCAGGCCGCAGCCTCCTCAGCTCCTATGTGCTCAGATGAGGCTTAATGAATTCCTGCGAGCCGGCTGCAACCTGGGACCCCGAGACGCCGTGTGTGAATAATTTTATTCGCGTGCAGATTGGGAGGCCAGCTTTTTAGAGGACTTTTATCCCACCGGCCTCTTCCCCGTGCTCTGGCTGTGCCCGGTTTCTTTTAGCCGGCGATGCAAACAACAGGGAGGTCGGGGCCTGGCACCGTCGGTTTGATTTCTCCTGTGTCCGCGCAGCCTGACCTCAGAACCCTGGCTTCTAATTGCATTTGCTGCAGCAGCAGGCCAATTTCTTCTGCCAGCTTGTTCAAGAAAAAGTCCAGCAGGGCTTCATTTCTGCTGTTCCTTTGCGTGTTCTGAAGTTAAATGGGCAACTAAATGCGTAGCGATTCACGCTTAATGCAGGAATCCCAAGCTTTGGCTTGGAAACTGCCCGAATTCCTGTTGCCCAGAGCTGGCTGCCAGGCATGCCTCGGCTGAGGTGGGCCCAGCGGGGCCGCGGCGCTAATAACACGGCAACCCTCACACCCCTACGAAATCTGTGCATCCCGTAGTTCCCGACTGTCACTAATTACGGACAGCCCCCACCCCTAGCCTAGGAGTAAGTGAGTTACCTCCGAGGCTTCCTAAATTCTCCCACTAGTTCCCGGCCGCTCCCTACTGACTCTCTGCCCGTCACTTTCACTCTCACAGTCCCGTTTTCTGGACTGCTTGGCCGCGAGCTTTACTCTGCATTCTCCCCGCCTCTCGCCTGGCTACAAGTCCCCATGTCCCCATCACCTCCTTCGTCTCCGAGCCAGCCTCTTTCTGTTGGACCGTCGCTGCACTCTCTAATGGTACCCGCACACCTGATGTCGACACCTATTTTGGGAGGCCAGCATTGATGAGAGGCGGTTGCTAAGCGGCGCTTAACTCCCGCTTAGCTTGATCCTCTATTTAACTTTATTTTTCTGCCTTCTATCTCTAAATCCTTTCTGAACTCCCCAAATCACTGTTAGATCCATTCTCAGCTGCCCTTATCACTGTTAGATCCCTTCTCAGCTGCCCTTATCACTGTTAGATCCCTTCTCAGCTGCCCTTATCACTGTTAGATCCCTTCTCAGCTGCCCTTATCACTGTTAGATCCCTTCTCAGCTGCCCTTATCACTGTTAGATCCCTTCTCAGCTGCCCTTATCACTGTTAGACCCATTTTAATCTCCCCTTATCACTGTTAGATCCATATTAATCTCCCCTTATCACTGTTAGATCCATATTAATCTCCCCTTATCACTGTTAGACCCATTTTAATCTCCCCTTATCACTGTTAGATCCATATTAATCTCCCCTTATCACTGTTAGATCCATATTAATCTCCCCTTATCACTGTTAGACCCATTTTAATCTCCCCTTATCACTGTTAGATCCCTTCTCAGCTGCCCTTATCACTGTTAGATCCCTTCTCAGCTGCCCTTATCACTGTTAGACCCATTCTAAGCTGCCCTTATCACTGTTAGATCCCTTCTCAGCTGCCCTTATCACTGTTAGATCCCTTCTCAGCTGCCCTTATCACTGTTAGATCCCTTCTCAGCTGCCCTTATCACTGTTAGATCCCTTCTCAGCTGCCCTTATCACTGTTAGATCCCTTCTCAGCTGCCCTTATCACTGTTAGACCCATTTTAATCTCGCCTTATCACTGTTAGATCCATATTAATCTCCCCTTATCACTGTTAGATCCATATTAATCTCCCCTTATCACTGTTAGATCCATATTAATCTCCCCTTATCACTGTTAGACCCATTTTAATCTCCCCTTATCACTGTTAGACCCATTTTAATCTCCTCTTATCACTGTTAGACCCATTTTTATCTCCCCTTATCACTGTTAGATCCATATTAATCTCCCCTTATCACTGTTAGATCCATTTTAATCTCCCCTTATCACTGTTAGACCCATTTTAATCTCCCCTTATCACTGTTAGATCCATATTAATCTCCCCTTATCACTGTTAGATCCATATTAATCTCCCCTTATCACTGTTAGACCCATTTAAATCTCCCCTTATCACTGTTAGACTCATTTTAATCTCCCCTTATCACACAATCCCTTATCTTTGCTCCCTCTATTAGACTTCTGAACGAGTTTGAGCGAGCCATTCAAGTTAATAATTAAACGAGTTGCTGTCTTGTTGTAACTTCTCGAAAGTATTTAAATATTTTGGCTGCTCAGAACCGCCCGAGGGGTTGTTGAATAACATTTATAAGCTATCGCGATATTGCTCAAATTGAGACATTAATTAATAACTCTACACAGCTGTTGTCTGAGCGATGCAGATGATCTCTGAATGCGTCCGAAATTCAGCACTAAACCAGAGCTTATGACATAATAGGGAGGCCAAGCACAAATGTCCACTTTCTGGGATAATTTTCTTTTCCTGGCCCTAGCAATCCAAAGATGCATTCTCCCCATTTTCCCAGTCTGTAACTACATTCTCCCCATTCTCCCAGTCTGTTACTACATTCTCCCCATTTCCCAGTCTGTAACTACATTCTCCCCATTTCCCAGTCTGTAACTGCAATCTCCCATTCTCCCAGTTTGTAACTGCAATCTCCCATTCTCCCAGTCTGTAACTGCATTCTCCCCATTTTCCCATTCTGTAACTGCATTCTCCCCATTTTCCCATTCTGTAACCACATTCTCCCCATTTTCCCATTCTGTAACTGCATTCTCCCCATTTTCCCATTCTGTAACTGCATTCTCCCCATTTTCCCAGTCTTTAACCGCATTCTCCCTATTTTCCCAGTCTGTAACCGCATTCTCCCCATTTTCCCAGTCTGTAACCACATTCTCCCCATTCTCCCAGTCTGTAACTACATTCTCCCCATTTCCCAGTCTGTAACTACATTCTCCCCATTTCCCAGTCTGTAACTGCAATCTCCCATTCTCCCAGTTTGTAACTGCAATCTCCCATTCTCCCAGTCTGTAACTGCATTCTCCCCATTTTCCCATTCTGTAACTGCATTCTCCCTATTTTCCCAGTCTGTAACCGCATTCTCCCCATTTTCCCATTCTGTAACTGCATTCTCCCCATTTTCCCAGTCTTTAACCGCATTCTCCCTATTTTCCCAGTCTGTAACCGCATTCTTCCCATTTTCCCAGTCTGTAACTGTAATCTCCCATTCTCCCAGTCTGTAACTACATTCTCCCCATTCTCCCAGTCAGCAAGTGTTGTACCGCATCTTCTATTGCTCACCAGTCAAGTGTTTTAGCCTCTTTGAATTCCCTGAAAAGTGCCAGGTTGCAGACCATTGTGTTCCAATCTGCCAAGCCTGTGGCGCCGGTCGGTATCTGGCAGGAATTTTCCCCACCCCCTCCCTAGCGGCTTGTTCTGCCCCGTTGCCGGTTGGCATCTCTCGGTTTGGCGCGGGCATAAAGCCGGCCCCGAAGACGAGCGATGGGCCGTCCCGGGAGCTATAAATAAAGTCGGTCAGGCCTTGGGATTCGGATACGGCACTGCGAGTCCCCCTGCTGCATGTCCCAGGGCGCGGCCTTCCATTCTTGCTCCCACTGGCCTCTAAATCCCAGCATCCCGGATCTTCTATTTTACTCCAGGTGGCGCGTGTTCGCGCCTGCGCGTTCCCCACCGCTGCCGTCACAGCCGGTGGGATCCGGGTTGAATTGTTGGAGGGAAACCAGAGAATTTCTGTGCGGATTGGGCCGGGAGGGGAAGAGATTGTCGAACGGAACAAGGCCTGGGCCTGCAGCGGCGGCCTGCATGCAGCATTCTCGGCTTGGCTAAAATAGGCGGCCGGCCTTGGCCCCGGGCTGGGCCGAATAGATGGCTGAAAATGATCCCCAATCTTTGGGCTGCTGAATTATTTCTCTCTATTGTCTTCGGTCTTGTTTTACCCATGCTCGCCTTCTGGGAAACTGCGCCTTTGTTCTCCCCTCTCCCTAGGGAAGCGATGGGATCTGATTGATGAAGCTTGGCGCAGCCTCAGTGCGGGCTAGTAATAGTGCATCCTGCGCGTGGGTACTGTAAGTGGTTCGGCAATCGAGACTGTCAGGCTGTCAAATTGATTTTTTGTCGGGCCGCCACAGTTTGCGGTGTTGATGCTTGCCCTCCGACTTTCTAATCCGCGCCTCTCCTGTTCGGCTGCTTCCGCCTCCCGTGCGCCAGCTTTTGTTTATGGCCAGTCCTGTACCCCCTCAAGTGGCCAGGTTACCAAGGGCCCCATCTCCGGGCCAGGCTGCTGTTTGTTGACATTTGAAGCAGCGGCTTTGGAATGAATGCTGCACTTGCTGGATTAGCCCTACAAATCCGGAACACTGGTTGGGCAGGCCTCGACCCATGCTGGTCTTCATGAGCCCAGCAGAAGGCATTGAAGGCTCACATAATCGAATTGTGCATGATCGAACTAGTCATCGATCGCATTCGAGTTAGGCGTCGAAGTTCAAAGTGACACCCTTGCGTTGTGGACCCCCTCACATCATCGTCTCCTCTTATTGATTTTCCATACATAGCAACTCATGCTCAAGCGCTGTCAGCAGCAGCAGGGGTGCTTGACATTATATTATGACAAGCCATTGTCCTGGGTCAATGAGATTTTGGGAAGCCATTGTCCTGAGTCAATGGTTTTTTGGGAAGCCATTGTCCTGAGTCAATGGTTTTTTGGGAAGCCATTGTCCTGAGTCAATGGTTTTTTGGGAAGCCATTGTCCTGAGTCAATGGTTTTTTGGGAAGCCATTGTCCTGGGTCAATGGTTTTTTGGGAAGCCATTGTCCTGAGTCAATGAGATTTTGGGAAGCCATTGTCCTGAGTCTTGATATTGTGGGAAGCCATTGTCCTGAGTCAATGAGATTTTGGGAAGCCATTGTCCTGAGTCTTGATATTGTGGGAAGCCATTGTCTTGAGTTAATGGTTTTTTGGGAAGCCATTGTCCTGAGTCAATGAGATTTTGGGAAGCCATTGTCCTGAGTCTTGATATTGTGGGAAGCCATTGTCCTGAGTCAATGAGATTTTGGGAAGCCATTGTCCTGAGTCTTGATATTGTGGGAAGCCATTGTCCTGAGTCAATGAGATTTCGGGAAGCCATTGTCCTGTGTCAATGGTTTTTTGGGAAGCCATTGTCCTGAGTCAATGGTTTTTTGGGAAGCCATTGTCCTGAGTCTTGATATTGTGGGAAGCCATTGTCCTGAGTTAATGGTTTTTTGGGAAGCCATTGTCCTGAGTCAATGAGATTTTGGGAAGCCATTGTCCTGTGTCAATGGTTTTTTGGGAAGCCATTGTCCTGTGTCAATGGTTTTTTGGGAAGCCATTGTCCTGAGTCAATGGTTTTTTGGGAAGCCATTGTCCTGAGTCAATGAGATTTTGGGAAGCAATTGTCCTGAGTCTTGATATTGTGGGAAGCCATTGTCCTGTGTCAATGGTTTTTTGGGAAGCCATTGTCCTGTGTCAATGGTTTTTTGGGAAGCCATTGTCCTGAGTCAATGTTATTTTGGGAAGCCATTGTCCTGAGTCAATGAGATTTTGGGAAGCCAGTGTCCTGAGTCAATGTTATTTTGGGAAGCCATTGTCCTGAGTCAATGAGATTTTGGGAAGCCATTGTCCTGAGTCAATGTTATTTTGGGAAGCCATTGTCCTGAGTCAATGAGATTTTGGGAAGCCATTGTCCTACGAAACAATCCTTTTTTCCAGTCTGTTTTATAAATGGTGGTTACAAAAATGTTTCCCGAATAATTATTGTTAACAAATAGTTTTATTATTTATAACAACTCGTTAATGGCTTATTGAAGTGCCAATCATGTCCCTTATGATCCCTCATTACCGCAGGTCTCTTCTAACGGTGGCACCGGAGGCAGCGGTGGTCCTTCGGGCGTTGGCGCGACCTCCGTCGTCGGCCAGGAGAAAATGCTGACGCAGGAAATGCGGGATCAGTACATCGAGAAACAGAAGCGATTCTTCAAGAGTAAGTTGCTTCTATATGCCTGCTCCATTCTGCCTACTTCTCAGCTAAGTAGTATGCAGTGGTTCCACCCAACCGTCTTCAGCATTCTCCATGCGCAATGGCCTCATGCGGCGTCATCATTCCACTGGCAATGTGACCAGCAAGCAGCAGCAGCAGCAGCAGAATCCGCAGGCGCAGCAGCAGCAGCCTGACGCACCAGCAGCCTCCGTCCCAGTGGCAGCGATGCAGCCCTCCAGCTCCATGCGCGGCCTGAAGCAACAGCAGCTTTCTAAGAAGCAGAAAAAGGCCAACAGGCCGAAGTCGGAGGGCTTCTTTGACGGCGTTGATTATGGCGCCGGGGGCGGAGGTGGCGGCGGCGCCGGCCTCAGCGGGGTCGGACAGGCGATGCGGCAGGGTCTGTCATTCGGCAGGTCGGCCTCCTACCAGAAGCTGGAGGCTCTGGGCGAGGGCAGCTACGCCACGGTGTACAAGGGCTTCTCCCAGTGAGTGCGCGGCTGTGGGTCTGGGGATCACTAACCAGTATTTGGGCTATACTTTCATCTAGTTTAGACTTTATTATTACCTTACATAGGATTGCGACTTAACTAGGCAGGCTTTGTAGCCCAGTGGTTTGAGCGCGGACTAACGACTTAAAGGTCGGAGGTTCGATTCCCAACTCTACCGGAGCAATTTGTGTTATTTACCAAGACACCAAGCTGTGCATTGCCTCAGTTCGCCCAGCTGTTAAATGGGTACCAGCATCAGCTGGGGTAATTGAGGGTAGGTGTGAAGTCCCACCAGTCCACGGACTGGACTGAATTAGTATTAGTTCAGTTAGTGTTTCATTTATGGCCTTTTTGCCCTGTGGGTCTATGACTCAGTATATCCGAAACGGATTATAGTATAAGCAAATAATTCTTACTTGCAGCGTCACCAACTCAATCGTGGCTTTGAAGGACATTCGCCTGCAGCACGAGGAGGGCACTCCGTTCACCGCCATCAGAGAAGGTTGGTGAAGCCGTCATTGTGCTGAGCATGTACTCATTCAGAATGCCGGATTCTCGCTGTTCTTCATGCATAGAAATAATTTTCAATTTCAGCTTCGCTGCTTAAAGGTCTGAAACACGCGAACATTGTGACACTGCATGACATAATTCACACGGAGAATAGCCTCACCTTCGTGTTTGAATATGTGGTACGTTCCGCTACCCATGAGCTGTTAACCGATATTCAAGCCCCACAGTAATCTCATCTGATTTCTGCTCATATTTTGCAGCCTCTTGATTTGAGCAAGTACCTGGAGAAGCATCCTGGCGGGCTTCGATCGCATAATGTCAAGGTGGAGCCACGTTTTTCTTGTTCACTTTTCACCCACCTCATAGCCAATCGCATTGATTCACAATTTCCCCACCTCACCTGACTAGCCAATCGTATTGTTTCACATTTCACCCACCTCAACTGACTAGCCAATCGTATTGTTTCACATTTCACCCACCTCAACTGACTAGCCAATCGTATTGTTTCACATTTCACCCACCTCACCTGACTAGCCAATCGTATTGTTTCACATTTCACCCACCTCAACTGACTAGTCAATCGCATTGTTTCCATTTTTACCAACCTCAACTGACTAGCCAATCGCATTGTTTCCATTTTTACCCACCTCAACTGACTAGCCAATCGCATTGTTTCCATTTTTACCCACCTCAACTGACTAACTGATTTCTTCCCCTGTACAGCTGCTCTTGTTCCAGCTGCTTCGCGGTCTGGAGTTCTGCCACCGTCAGAAGATTCTGCACCGGGACCTGAAGCCGCAGAACTTGCTGATCTCGGCTATCGGCGAGTTGAAGCTGGCGGATTTTGGCCTCGCCAGAGCCCAGACGGTTCCCAGCAAGACCTACAGCTCCGAGATCGTGACACTGTGGTACCGGCCGCCTGAGGTTCTGCTGGGCAGCACGAAGTACACATCAACGCTTGACGTCTGGGCCGTCGGCTGCATTCACGCCGAGATGATCAGCGGGGCGCCACTGTTCCCGGGTGTTCGGGACGCTGAGGATCAGCTGGATCGCATCTTCAGGGTGAGGCTGGCTCCACTGTTTATCACTCGGACAGTCGTCAGTGTTGGTCAGACAATCGTCAGTGTTGGTCAGACAGCTGTCAGTGTTGATCAGTCAGTTGTCAGTGTTGGTCAGACAGTTGTCAGTGTTGATCAGACAGTTGTCAGTGTTGGTCAGACAGTTGTCAGTGTTGGGCAGATAGTTGTCAGTGTTGGTCAGTCAGTTGTCAGTGTTGGTCAGATAGTTGTCAGTGTTGATCAGTCAGTTGTCAGTGTTGATCAGTCAGTTGTCAGTGTTGGTCAGACAGTTGTCAGTGTTGATCAGTCAGTTGTCAGTGTTGATCAGACAGTGTTGGTTAGGCAGTGTTGAGTGTTGGTCAGACAGTATTGAGTGTTGGTCAGACAGTATTGAGTGTTGGTCAGGCTGTACTCAACCTCAGTCCCGGCTCTCCCAGATCATGGGCACCCCCAGCGAGGCTGTTTGGCCCGGCGTGTCAAAGCTGCCGAACTTCAGTCCCGCCCTGCCTCGCTACCGCGGCTGCCGGCTGCACAAGCTGCTGCCGCGCCTTCTGGCGATCCTGCACGCCGAGGACCTGGTGCTGGCCTGCCTGCGGCTGTTCCCTGATGAACGGCTAACAGCCGCCGAGGCTCTGGTGCATCCGTACTTCGAAGGACTGCCGACTGCGCTGAGGGATCTGCCGCCGAGTGAGTGTTAAACGAGGCCATATTATTAAGTATTGAGCTTGAAATGGTCAATTGGAGTGAATAGCCAATTGCTAACAGAGAATCTTTCCACAGCCCCAGGAGCTTGCAGCCCGGTGGTTGCAGCCTCGGACTTCTGATTTTGAGAGGTGTCAGGGGTTTGAATCTCAGCCCATGAGAATCAGTTTGGTGTCCTTGAGCAAGAAATTTAATTTTATGAAATGCTTCTGTTCACGATTTGTGCCAGCTGGGGCAGAAATCTCTGTGTGGTTCTGTCTTCCCAGTCCATGGACTGAAAAGTTTTACACAGCATTTAGAAGACAGTCTTGTATGTTAATGTGGAATATTCGCTTCTCCGTCTCGAACCCGCAGCGGCCTCCATATTCTCCGTGCCCGGAGTCCGCATGCTGCCCGAGGGCGCCCAGCGGCAGCGGCTGCCCGCTCCGGCCTCGTCTGCCCACCAGCACAGCAGGTCCACCACCGCGCTCGCCCTGAAGTGACCCGCCCGGCGTGCCGCGAGCCCTCGGCAACAGCTTGCCGCTCCCGTAGCCTCTTGCTTTTCGGAATGATCCTTAACTCGGGCTGAGTATTCCCAAGTGCACTCCGAATATTCCCGAATATTTATGAGTGCATTCCGGATTTTCCTGAGTGTATTACGAATATTAATGAGTGCATTCCGAATATTTATGAGTGCATTCCGAATATTTATGAGTGCATTCCGAATATTTATGAGTGCATTCCGAATATTTCTAAGTGCATTCCGAATATTTCTAAGTGCATTCCGAATATTTCTAAGTGCATTCCGGATATTCCTGAGTGTATTACGAATATTAATGAGTGCATTCCGAGTATTCATGAGTGCATTCCGAATATTTATGAGTGCATTCCAAATATTTATGAGTGCATTCCGAATATTTATTAGTGCATTCCGAATATTCATGAGTGCATTCTAAATATTCCAGATTTATTCTCATGCAAATTAATCCACCTGTTTGAGGCTACGGAGGCCAGGCATTTCTGTTGCTGGGATCTCACCTGGAGTGAAGCTACTGCAGTTTATTTCTGATTCTGTAATCATGTCTGTGGCTGTCATATATATATTCTATGTATTGCTATATATATCTATTTGTTTATTTGTTTTCTTGTTTATATCGTTTGCATCGATGGGAATCTAGTCATTAACCTGTTTTAGGTGTCTGTCTGTCATTGTCTGTAACTGTTGCTGTCAGTGTTTTTATATCTTTATTGCTTGAGTCCCCCAGTTAATTCTGCTGCTTTCTGCCTCGTCTAGTCAACTGCGCACCTTTCTGCTGCTTTTCACTAATTTAAAGTCGATAAGAATTTTTCTCTTTTTTCTCACTTTTCAACCGTTTTTTTCTTCTTTCTTTGTAGTCTAGTCAGCTGTCCAAGTGGTTTGCTTGTAGAATGCCGACCCCAGCAGTCCGTTTCTCTGTGACCTTCTTTGTAGCTTTTATTATTTTTATATAAATTTACTAACGATAAAATTGTATATATTTAAGCACTGAGCTTGTTACTGAGCTCTGAGATTTTTTATCCAGATTTGAAGTCTACCGTGTGCCTGCAGTGGGTGATTGACACTTCAGGCTGAGCAGCCTTAACCCCTGATCCTCAGGTTGAGCAGCCTTAACCCCTGATCCTCAGGTTGAGCAGCCTTAACCCCTGATCTCCAGGCTGAGCAGCCACAATCCCCTGATCCTCAGACTGAGCAGCCACAATCCCTGATCTCCAGGCTGAGCAGCTACAATCCCTGATCTCCAGGCTGAGCAGCCACAATCCCTGATCCTCAGACTGAGCAGCCACAATCCCTGATCCTCAGACTGAGCAGCCACAATCCCCTGATCCTCAGACTGAGCAGCCACAATCCCTGATCCTCAGACTGAGCAGCCACAATCCCCTGATCCTCAGACTGAGCAGCCACAATCCCTGATCCTCAGACTGAGCAGCCACAATCCCTGATCTCCAGGCTGATCAGCCACAATCCCTGATCCTCAGACTGAGCAGCCACAATCCCTGATCCTCAGACTGAGCAGCCACAATCCCCTGATCCTCAGACTGAGCAGCCACAATCCCTGATCCTCAGACTGAGCAGCCACAATCCCTGATCCTCAGACTGAGCAGCCACAATCCCTGATCCTCAGACTGAGCAGCCACAATCCCTGATCCTCAGACTGAGCAGCCACAATCCCTGATCCTCAGACTGAGCAGCCACAATCCCCTGATCCTCAGACTGAGCAGCCACAATCCCTGATCCTCAGACTGAGCAGCCACAATCCCTTGATCCTCAGACTGAGCAGCCACAATCCCTGATCCTCAGACTGAGCAGCCACAATCCCTTGATCCTCAGACTGAGCAGCCACAATCCCTGATCCTCAGACTGAGCAGCCACAATCCCTGATCCTCGCTGAGCAGTCACAATCCCTGATCCTCAGACTGAGCAGCCACAATCCCTGATCCTCAGACTGAGCAGCCACAATCCCTGATCCTCAGACTGAGCAGCCACAATCCCCTGATCCTCGCTGAGCAGCCACAATCCCTGATCCTCGCTGAGCAGTCACAATCCCTGATCCTCAGACTGAGCAGCCACAATCCCTGATCCTCAGACTGAGCAGCCACAATCCCTGATCCTCAGACTGAGCAGCCACAATCCCTGATCCTCGCTGAGCAGCCACAATCCCTGATCCTCGCTGAGCAGCCACAATCCCTGATCCTCGCTGAGCAGTCACAATCCCTGATCCTCAGACTGAGCAGCCACAATCCCTGATCCTCAGACTGAGCAGCCACAATCCCTGATCCTCGCTGAGCAGCCACAATCCCTGATCCTCGCTGAGCAGTCACAATCCCTGATCCTCAGACTGAGCAGCCACAATCCCTGATCCTCAGACTGAGCAGCCACAATCCCTGATCCTCAGACTGAGCAGCCACAATCCCTGATCCTCGCTGAGCAGTCACAATCCCTGATCCTCGCTGAGCAGCCACAATCCCTGATCCTCAGACTGAGCAGCCACAATCCCTGATCCTCGCTGAGCAGTCACAATCCCTGATCCTCGCTGAGCAGCCACAATCCCTGATCCTCAGACTGAGCAGCCACAATCCCTGATCCTCAGACTGAGCAGCCACAATCCCTGATCCTCGCTGAGCAGCCACAATCCCTGATCCTCGCTGAGCAGTCACAATCCCTGATCCTCAGACTGAGCAGCCACAATCCCTGATCCTCAGACTGAGCAGCCACAATCCCTGATCCTCAGACTGAGCAGCCACAATCCCTGATCCTCGCTGAGCAGTCACAATCCCTGATCCTCGCTGAGCAGCCACAATCCCTGATCCTCAGACTGAGCAGCCACAATCCCTGATCCTCGCTGAGCAGTCACAATCCCTGATCCTCGCTGAGCAGCCACAATCCCTGATCCTCAGACTGAGCAGCCACAATCCCTGATCCTCAGACTGAGCAGCCACAATCCCTGATCCTCGCTGAGCAGTCACAATCCCTGATCCTCACTGAGCAGCCACAATCCCTGATCCTCAGACTGAGCAGCCACAATCCCTGATCCTCAGACTGAGCAGCCACAATCCCTGATCCTCGCTGAGCAGCCACAATCCCTGATCCTCGCTGAGCAGTCACAATCCCTGATCCTCACTGAGCAGCCACAATCCCTGATCCTCAGACTGAGCAGCCACAATCCCTGATCCTCAGACTGAGCAGCCACAATCCCTGATCCTCGCTGAGCAGTCACAATCCCTGATCCTCAGACTGAGCAGCCACAATCCCTGATCCTCAGACTGAGCAGCCACAATCCCTGATCCTCGCTGAGCAGTCACAATCCCTGATCCTCAGACTGAGCAGCCACAATCCCTGATCCTCGCTGAGCAGTCACAATCCCTGATCCTCGCTGAGCAGCCACAATCCCTGATCCTCGCTGAGCAGCCACAATCCCTGATCCTCAGACTGAGCAGCCACAATCCCCTGATCCTCAGACTGAGCAGTCACAATCCCTGATCCTCAGACTGAGCAGCCACAATCCCTGATCCTCAGACTGAGCAGCCACAATCCCCTGATCCTCAGACTGAGCAGCCACAATCCCTGATCCTCAGACTGAGCAGCCACAATCCCCTGATCCTCAGACTGAGCAGTCACAATCCCTGATCCTCGCTGAGCAGTCACAATCCCTGATCCTCGCTGAGCAGCCACAATCCCCTGATCCTCAGACTGAGCAGCCACAATCCCTGATCCTCAGACTGAGCAGCCACAATCCCCTGATCCTCAGACTGAGCAGCCACAATCCCTGATCCTCAGACTGAGCAGCCACAATCCCCTGATCCTCAGACTGAGCAGTCACAATCCCTGATCCTCGCTGAGCAGTCACAATCCCTGATCCTCGCTGAGCAGTCACAATCCCTGATCCTCGCTGAGCAGTCACAATCCCTAACAGAAGTTGCAGCTCTCTTCTTACCATTAGTACAGATTTTTGCCGTACTTTGCCGCTCTCACACGAATTTCACTGCCCAGCTGCATCTGGGCTCTGTATCTTTTCTAAAAATCGAATTTTCGCTCGCAAAAACTTTTACTTTTGTTACAGCTCTGATAGTAAAAAAAACTGTCAATCTCTGTCTGGCCGGAAAGCGTTGCGTAAATTATTAAGCAGCCAATTTTAGATTTGTTTTATTTAAATTATTACGAAATTTGGAAAATTTGTTTTATCATTCTGCTCTGTCGTCTCATCGGTCAGGGCGGATTTCGTGGCGTTCAACAGTAGAAATTTTATTGCTTGCAAACACTCAGTGTACTTGTCCCCGTACACTCACGGTGTACTGTCCATGTACACTCACAGTGTACTGTCCTTGTACACTCACAGTGTACTGTCCAGTGTACTGTCCATGTACACTCACAGTGTACTGTCCATGTACACTCACAGTGTACTGTCCTTGTACACTCACCGTGTACTGTCCAGTGTACTGTCCATGTACACTCACAGTGTACTGTCCAGTGTACTGTCCATGTACACTCACAGTGTACTGTCCAGTGTACTGTCCATGTACACTCACAGTGTACTGTCCAGTGTACTGTCCATGTACACTCACAGTGTACTGTCCAGTGTACTGTCCATGTACACTCACAGTGTACTGTCCATGTACACTCACAGTGTACTGTCCATGTACACTCACAGTGTACTGTCCATGTACACTCACAGTGTACTGTCCAGTGTACTGTCCATGTACACTCACAGTGTACTGTCCATGTACACTCACAGTGTACTGTCCATGTACACTCACAGTGTACTGTCCAGTGTACTGTCCATGTACACTCACAGTGTACTGTCCATGTACACTCACAGTGTACTGTCCATGTACACTCACAGTGTACTGTCCATGTACACTCACAGTGTATTTGTTCAGATAATGCGCATATTTAGATGAGTAGGTCTCTGGCTGATGTATTCCTTCACTTATGTATTTACTTTTTTCGCGAGCGACAAAAATGTTCCTTATTCTATGCTACTACTAGTAAACTGAGTGCACATGTTTTTACGTGGTAATTTTGCAATATATTTTGTCTGTGCATTTTTTCTGAAATCCGAATCTCCTTATTCACTGGCTTGCCGCTGCGAGTCCAGTGCGGGACGTGGCGAGTTCCCAGTTGAGCAGCCCGGCTTTCCTAGTCCGCTCGATTCTATTCCGTCTGTCTCTACCTGGCTACCTGTTGTCTCTGGGTGCCGGCCCAGGCGCTCAGTCTTTTGTCGGTACTCCGTAAACTTCGCTAATTAATCTTATGCTCAAAATGAGCACATATCAGTTCAGCTGTTTGTATCCTTTACTCTGCCTCAATTGCGTGGCGCACAATTAGCACCTGTGGCCTAATGTTGATCTCAAACCAACTGGGAGCAAATACAGCTGAGTACAGAAGCATGCGGTTTATTCGTGTCTCTATATGCCAGTAAAATCCTGGAATTGAGCATTCAAGAGTTGGTGAGTTTGAGTCTTGTGAGTACACTAGCAGCTCATGTGCTTATTACTCTGCAGTGAAGCAGGATGAAAATGGGCCGTGACATGCGGCTTTACAGAATCGTTTTGAACGATCGTTTACAACTCAAGTGCCTCCATCGAATGAAATGTCTCTATGAGCTCGTAGTGATTCAAAAGCCACCACCACCTCTGGCGTGCTGCAAGGCGACGCACTGGATTGCCGACGTACGAGAACGGATTCCTGCTGTGCACATCAAACTGCGCCACTTTTCTGCGTGACCGTGCCAGTCGGCGTGCCATCTGACCTTTTGGGCCTTATGGCTCGCGCCTTGCGTATTAACAGAAAGTTCATTCATTAGTTCATTTAAAAAGGCGTAAAATTTAATACACATGGTGGACTTTCACGAAAATGTCTTCGGAAACGGTTTGGGAAGTATCGTGAAGTACGAGTAGGCAGTGGGAATTTGAAATGCCCCGTGGCCTTTCCCCAGGGGAAAACTTGCGTGGTCTACTGTAAATGATCAAAACGCTTCTCTAATGATTCAACAGCGTCTAGCGTCACGATCTCTGCAAAGACTCTAGCGCCTATCTATCGAGCAATAATGGCGTCATCCGAGACGCGCTGGGTGGCTTCCTCACTCAAAGCGCTACAAAAACTCCCAGGTCTTATCGAGATCTCGAGGCAGCAAGCGCTTAATTTGAACATTTCGATGAGGAAATTCGAAACTAAATGAGGACTGAGAGACCAGGCCATTTGCTATGAAGCATGCATCTGTGCTATCACTGCATCAAGTTTCCAGGCCTTGCTGATGATCTCCGATCCTGCTGCTGTTTTTGAGTAGCATTCGCGGAAGACTGGTTCTAGGCAGACGGTGTCAGGAAATGCGGGTTAAGGCTGAGATCGCTACCTGGCGATAGCGCCCTGCTCACGAGCTATTTATTATGTTTATTGTGCAGGCATGCATGAGAAAGCAGTTCCAGCTCTCTCCTTTGTTCTCTTTGGATTCTAACACTGAAGCACTGCAATGCTGAAGGTAGCTTCCACTGCGACTCGGCTTCTTCGCCTCTGGCTGGCAGGTTTGTCTCACACTGCATGGCTGGGCTGCCTATGGTGGTCCACGGCTTAATACTTTCCTTGCACTTTAATCGCACACGGTCTGCGAGATGAAGCGTGAAGGTTAAGTAAGCGCCTGTGTCAATCGCTTCAGCAGAACTAGCTTGGTCTGACGAGTGTTTGCGCTGCTCTAGTAACAGTTGTACTGTACTGTGTAATAAATGATCAATGTTTCTTCTCCGAATTCTCGGAGAAGAAAGGAACTTGGATTAGTAAAGGTCTAAGCTTGGCGGATTGTGCTCAGTTGCACTTAGCAACAGCTCACGAAATAGAATATTGAAATGTTTTTCGAGAATCATAGTCAAAGACCAAGGCCTGGAACAAGGATCTCGCGTCGAAAATCTGTGGTTTAAACACCAGCAGTTCCGAAAGCACGCATCATGCGCGTGGCTGCTGATGGAAACTCTCAGAATCCGACCTTGAGCGCGCGTGCAGCGCAGTCAATATCATGCAGCGCTCAAGGCTTAAAGGAGCGGAGTAATGAATAAAAGTAACATTTGTTGCTGAATTATTTTACTGTTCTGAAACATCAGTGTAGTGTTCTTACTTAGACAAAAAAATTGCTCGCTTCGCTAAGAAACTCTGAAGAAGCTGAAGTGCAAAGAGCATGAGCAGGCTCGCATGCCACAATCGTTTGAACTCCGCCTGCAGCTCTGGTCAGCGGAGTCGCGTTCCAGACCGCTGCCGGCTGCCGCGGCCTGTTGCGGTCGGAGACGCCTCTCTACCTGGACGCCGGAGTCAGCAGTGCCCTCAGCGAGCCGGGGTTCGCCGCCAGCCAGCTTGACTGCGCCGCCAGGTGCGGGGCGGTCAGCGGCTGCCGGCTCGTCGTTTTCAACAGCCGCAGCCGCCTCTGCGCCGCCCTGCGCCTGTTCGACGCTTCTGTTTCGCCTGGCCCCGAAGGTACCCACGTGACCCGGCTGCTTGGCTTCGAGGCCGACGACGAGCTCTGGCTTGCCAAGAACTTTCGCGATGCCGTCGACAAGATGAAACAACCGGGAAGCTGTGAGTCCTACACTCAACTCTGAGTCTTCTGCTCCGCTTTCAGTCCTCAACACAAATCTAGTTCTACAGTCAATTCTTTAAGTACTTTACTCAGCACTTAGTCCTATTCGTGCAGTGAGCTCTCTACTCAAATGGATAGTCACCCCACGCTGTTTCTGCCTTGCAAGTTTCAGCTGGAGCCCATTCCGGCCCAATCGTAACCGGCTCACCCAGTGCAACAGTTGTCAAGGACATTGTCGAGTTCCACAGTGAGTGGCTCCAGCGGCTTGTCTGGGCCTTTGCGGTTGGTAGCTGTTGAACTTGATGCTTGAATCCTTTCACTTTGCTTGCCCTGCCGGCCCTTGCTGCAGACAGCAGCTGGGGCAGGAACGGCTCCGTGCAGCAGGCCACCGTGTTAGTTTCCGGCTGCTACAGAGTCACGGCCCTCGGTGCCAGCGGCGGCTCATCGCCAAGAATCACGAGCATGGGCGCCTCAATGGCCGGCAGCTTCATGCTGCCAGCTGGCGCCCGACTGTCCATTGTGGTCGGTCAAAGCGGAACACCTGGCCGACTGGGCACTGGTGGAGGCGGAGGCGGCGGCTCGTTCGTGTACAGAACTGGCGATAACTTTCTGTACCTGGCTGCTGGGGGCAGCGGAGGGGACTCCGATCCCTACACAGGTGAGAAGAGCCTTGAAATTTCAGACAATGATTGTGCAGGTGGGAAAACGCGCCACTCCCCCACTTCAGCTAGTCCGGGCCAGGCCAGTGAGAACGGCAAGTGGCCGTGGCCGGCCAGATTCCCTCCCGGTGGCGTTGGTGGCCTGCCGGGGACGTCCAATTCTGGTGTCAGCGGCGTTTACGGAGGCCCCGGCGCTGGCTGGCTGAGCGGCTCGAACTCGACGAAGGGATGTGCCGGCTGCGGGGAGGGTGGCTTCGGTCGCGAGGAGGGCTGGCTTGGCGGGAGTGGCTACTTGAACTCGGATGGCGGCTTCGGCGGAGGCGGCGGAGGCGGCGGAAGCGGCGCGCATAGCTCTTCTTCGGACGGGGCCGGTGGAGGCGGCGGTGGCTTCAGCGGAGGAGCGTCCGCCAGGTCTATTGGCAACGGAGGCGGCGGAGGCGGATCCTACTGCGGCGGCAGCGGCTGTGTCGGAATCCATGGTGCATCCGTGAGCAACAGCAACGAGCATGGACTCGTGAGCTTGCGGCTGCTGAATCCAGGCGAATGCGTGTGAGCGTCTGGCCCGCTCTGTGGCTTAGCAACACATGCCTGAAAAATTATCCGCTTGTGGGCAACAACCTTGACCCAAATCTCTATTGTGTAGTTGACACTGACACCAATGTCCCCAGTGTTGTTGGTGGCTTTAACTAGGCGCTGTAAAGTTCATAAATTGAAGCATTGGTTTGTACAATAATGTTGTGAGCTCCCACCTAATATAGAGGCCTCAACTAAACTTAGCTGGTGAATTTTCGCAGCATTCAAAGCGTCGCGATCTCGCTCGCATTAATAACTGTCGGAATGCTTTGCTCACGAGAGTCGCAATTCTCTAGCCAGTCAGCTGCTCTGTTTAAACTTTCGTCTAAACGCTCGCTTGTGAAAATTTTATCTACTGGCTAGAGAAGGAGCCGGCTGCTGAGGGGAAGGAGCCGGGTGCTGAGGGGAAGGAGCCGGCTGCTGAGGGGAAGGAGCCGGCTGCTGAGGGGAAGGAGCCGGCTGCTGAGGGGAAGGAGCCGGGTGCTGAGGGGAAGGAGCCGGGTGCTGAGGGGAAGGAGCCGGGTGTTGTGGGGAAGGAGCCGGGTGCTGAGGGGAAGGAGCCAGGTGTTGTGGGGAAGGAGCCGGGTGCTGAGGGGAAGGAGCCGGGTGCTGAGGGGAAGGAGCCAGGTGTTGTGGGGAAGGAGCCGGGTGCTGAGGGGAAGGAGCCAGGTGTTGTGGGGAAGGAGCCGGGTGCTGAGGGGAAGGAGCCGGGTGCTGTGGGGAAGGAGCCGGGTGTTGTGGGGAAGGAGCCGGGTGCTGAGGGGAAGGAGCCGGCTGCTGAGGGGAAGGAGCTGGAGGCATCAGCAGCTTGTGGGCAGCATTTTCGTGTCCAGGGCCAAGTCCGATAGCACGTAGCTCTACGCCCCAGTTTGGCACTGATACTGCCTGGCGATTGTGCCGTGCCAGTGCTTGAAATACCAGCGGGCTAACGGCGGCACTCACATCATCATCCAAGAGACATTATCCGGGCCCTCCTGAGCGCGTTAGTTGCTCGAGGCAAACAGAACTCGCGACTTGGATCAAGGCGCGAAGCTGTTATTTGACATGCTCTGCATAATATCCACACGGGAATGGAGAGTGAAGCTAGAAAGAGCCCGTTTCTTAGAAACTAAATCTATGAACGCTGGCAGAAATACCGTCTGCACCGTCAGCCCGTCAGCGGATCAGCAGCGCCCCAAGCAGCCAGTATGACAACGTCTGTGAGCAGCACCAGCAGAATCACAGCGAACAGGGGCGAGTCCTTGATGGCCTGAAGATTTTGTTTGCGGAACAGAATTTATTTCGCCTAAAATGTCCCAGAGAGTATGGAGGAGCAGAGAATCGTCGTCCATTGTCAATTCTTTCTTGTGAAGGAACAATGCAATAAATTTTTCCAGCAGCAAGAGTCTCTCGGCTCACCACCCTGCGCAGCTTGATGTTGGTGAAGATGCGGTCTTGGCCAGCATGGCGCCGAAGGCAGCGGAGTAGCCGAGAGTCAGCAGAGCCGTCTGGGCCCAGCACCTGGGTCAGCAGAGCCGCCAAGTGCTCACTGGTCAGTGGGAGTTCACGGCCATCACTATGCAGGGTTAGGGTTCATATTGTTCACCAGAGGACTGCTCATCTTGATGAGGCGCAGCTCCCTGAAGTGAAAATTGACTGCCACCGCCGCCACGGACAGCGCGATGCAACTGAGGAGGTCGCGACGATGCCGACGCCGCCTGGTCTGCCCAGCTGAAGCGTTTCAATCAGCAGATCCGGCGCGTCCAGTGGTTGTGAGCCGCCTGTTATTGGGAGTTTTTAGATGATTTTGACGAAGTTAAATTTTCTGATTTCCACAGCTAAGTCACTAGTTAACTTCCCACCTGGGAACCAAAAGTCTGCCGTCCAGTTGAGCACGCTGGAAATCGGGTCGTACGTCCCCACAAGGTTGCGGGTCAGATCTGCGGGCATTGTGCGAGTTTATGTCTTCATAAAAGACTATATTTCCTGTGACAAACAAACGAGCCTCAAAATAATTTTCTTCTGACTTCTTAGCTGGTAGATCATCACGACGGACGTCCTGTCTCCATTCGTGTCGAAAACAACTCGGCCCTGAAATTGAAAGCCTGGTTGTCATCGTCCGAAAGAGTGACTCGGCATGAGGTGCAGGAGGTTTCGCATCAAGGATGCTTTGAAGGACGCGTTGCTTAGCTGCAGCTCCTCGGTGTAGTTCCAGGACTGCAGCGTCTGGTTCAGCGCCAGGGCCGCCGACATCACCGAGTCGAAGCGGAGGTCGAAGCGACGAATCGTTTTCATCCAGGCATCCGCACACCTGTCTGGATAGTCGCTGAGGAACTGGGTGTACAGAGTCGGGACAGGAGTCCGGGATAATCGTGTTGGTGAATGGAAGGCTGAACTGAATCCAGAAGTATTTTGGACCGTAGGCTGCGAGCTTCTTTAGCTGAGTGGTTTGCGAGGCAGTGGCAACTGATGTTGTTTGTGTGAGGGCTTCAGAATGCCAATCACATCTAAAATAGTCAAGCTAGCGCTGGCGGGTGACAGCTCTCACCAAAGTGCGTGTCAGATCCCGGAAGCGGGCGAACAGTGAATCACTCACCGCGCACTCGAACCTCTTTCCCGGGGTCTCCTGGCTGCCGACGCGCACAATGATGAAGATCCTGATGTCACTCTTCTGCAAGGGCGGATCACTTAACTAATTAATTTAAACTGGAGACAGCTTCGATAGAAGTTGAGATAATCGGACCGCTTACCAGCATGTTTAGTATAGAGTCTGTCACGTCTCCGCTATAGATCATCTTCTGATAGTTGGTTAGGTTGTTCTGAATGAGGGCCGCCTCGAGCTGCAGGGCCACCTGAGATTTTATAAAACAGTTGTGCGGGATGAAATTGGATACTGAACATGGAATATTGAATTGAAAGAATTGAAGAAAGAATTCAATAATTGAAACCAATTAGCAACCGAATCACGACAGAGAGTTGGAAATCTCACAGGATAGACCACTTCGAAGTCTGTGGTGATGAGGCCAATCTTTTTCCAGCCGAATTTTTCAATCACCTCTTGGTGGGCTGCACAAACAGGCTGCTGGTGATGGGCAAGCGGATGTAGTAGGGGTAGGACGCCTTGTCACTCAGCGCTGGAGACGTGTTGGACATGCCGATCTATCAGGGTTTGTATTGGCGAATTGCGAACGTAAAGTAATATGCAACAGCACTAACTGACTTACGCTCCGTGTATACTCCTCACTTTTTGTCCTTCAATCCACAGGGGCATGTCCTTCAATTGACGAAACTAAACCCTGCCATGGTCTATAAATAGAGAAGGAAAAATACATCTATGCTCCATCAATGAATAAAGGGAAATCCTCCATGGTCCAGGGTAAACCCCTCCATGGTTCATCCATCGATAAGGTAAACCCTCTATGGTTCATCCATCAATAAGGTAAACCCTCCATGGTTCATCCATCGATTGTGGAGAATCCCTCCCATGGTCTATCAAGCGATTGCCGAAAATCTCTCCCTCGGTCCATCAATCAATTGTGGAAAACCACTCTATTTTCAATCAATCGATAATGTAAAACAATATATTTCAGTCCCTCTTCAGGTCCCCCTCCTGAGCCGTCTCAGCTCACCTCGGGCAGGAAATAGTATTTTCCAATGTCCGCCACGATCTGTGACTGGTGCGAATAGGCCGCGCCCAGCACCAACGCCTTGTTGGGCGGCTGCAGGTAGCCGTCGATGAGCGCCTTGGCCGCGCTGAACATCCCATCCTGACAAGCGGAGGCCATTTTTTAAATCGCCTGTCACAAGGCACAGCAAGGAAGTCAGTGATTGGTGCGTTAGTGATAGATTCTCACCGCTTGTGCTGTAAGCAGCGTGTACTTCATCTCGAATGCCGGGAACCGGTCGCTGATGTTATTTTTAATGTAGTTGAAGCTGAAATTCAACTAGTCTTCGTCCTTGACGAAGGCGGGCGCGTTCGAGCTGATGCAGAGCACGTTGACCACCTGCCTGGCAGAGGCTGGGGCCGCGGCCAGCTGCAGGATCAGGCACAGGACGATCCAATGCATTGTTACTACGAGTATAGTTACTATATATACCTTATACGAGTATAGTATAATTACTATAAGCCCTGTGAAAACACTGTCTGCGCTGTCCGAGCTCAAGGTCAAGCACTCGGCAGGGGAGGCCCCGCCGGTCGGTGAGTTGCACCCGCGCCTGCCGCTCTCCCTTGCACAGCTGCCAGACGCGGTGTCGCGCACCGTAAATATTGCTGAACCATGTATTATGTACTATGAATAATGTAAATAACCATGCTGAACTGACAGCATCTCAGAGTGTTCGCCCACCTACGTGAGTCTGAGGCGGGAATGGGAGCACTCGGGTCTGGTCCGACTTGGGAACCAGCAGATCCGGTCCCGGCGAGCAGTTCCGTACGCTCATTTGCAGGGAAACCGGCGTGCCCAGGGATCCAGTGGAACTGGCACAGTGTTGCTCTGCGCAAGCCCATTGAGCTGGGCGTTGCAGTCCAGAACAGAAGTAGAGCATGTGGTGCTGTGGCAGAGTGCCTACAAGGCCGCTTGGCTGTCCGAGTGAAAAAGTATACTCCAGCCACCGAGCAGCCAGACCTGAAGCCTAATATGCAAACAGAACATGCACAAAGTGCTGAACGGAAGTAGAGAACGAAGCTCTTTTGAAATGTAATTCGACATCAACTCTCATACAGTCCAGTTTTAGATAAATGTATCAAGGAAATAATAAAAATGGTCACCTACATTTCAAACCTTACACCTGAGGACAAAGCTTAATGGAAAAGGCAATGAAGTGCTGTCATGTGCTGTTCAAACAGTTATTAACAGTAGAACTACCAAGGGGGGAATTCCCCCCTTGACAATGTTTTTTGCTGCACCCGAACAGAACAATGCAAGCACACGAAACTCAAGAACACGGGCCAACTTTTTGTTGCGCATCTTCTGAAACAAGAAACAAGTCACCAGCTCTTCAGACCGTCAAGATATTCAATGTTTCTGGCCGAAGGTCCGATTTTCCCATAAGAGCTAGTGTATTTCATACACCCCTATACACGAATTTGCACTGCGCCTCAGTGCGGCCTTTCCAGACCTTCAAACTTTATGAGCATGTCACCCGAATGTGCCTGCATCATCTCCGTCTTTGGTGGTCACCTACCTTTATCTAGACGGACTGCGGGACCTTCAAATTCAAAAAATGTGGAAATAGGCCACTCTGGGCACCCTGACGCGAATTTCTAAAATTTCACTGCTGAAGCCTAAAGCCTTCGTATTAGGCGCAGCTAAACTACAGTACACCATCGCCTAGTCTGTCAACCAATCAGTCACCACCCTACGCGGTTAGCTTTCAGGCGCTGCCAAAAAATGTTCTGCCTGCTAAGTGGGTCAGGCGCTGCCAAGGGGAGGGGAAATTTCCCTCCCCTTGTTATAAAAACGGGCGGCAAAATGGCTTGGTAGTCCTACTGTTGAATTCATAAAAGTACTTTAGCGCATGCAGCTAAGTTCTTATTCTCCCCTATAAGTTTTACTTTTGAATTTCAGTTCGCATCTTTTTTCCTCGTTACCTTACTTTTCTTTCGAGTTTTCTTTAGGATGTAATAGACTCTTCCGGTGCCACGCCGGAGCTTCCGCCACGGCGCTGTCCCTCTGCCTGCTCTCGCGTACGCCGACGACACCGCTCTGCTGTGCCGCAGTCCGGCTGCCGCCCAGAGAGCGCTCTCAAGACTGTGAGGAGAGCGCTCGAGTCGGACTGCAAATCAACGCGCGCAAGATGGAGGTCCTGCACGTCGGCACCGATACAGCACCAATCCTGACCCTGCCAGATGGGGAAGTCATCTCGGTCTGCCAAGACTTCTGGTACGTGGGCTCCCTCGTGCTGAGTCCTGACTCCATCATCGCTGACCGGAGGTCGCAGGCCTGGCGCGCGGGGCATCTCCTCAGGAAGGTTTTTAGCTCCGCTGCCAACGACAACCTGAAGATGCGCCTGTTTCGCGCTGCCGAAGAGCCAATTCTCCATTACGGACTGGAGGCAGTGCTGATGACCGACTCGAGGTCTCGAGTGCTTGACGCTGCCTACCGATCGCTGCTGCGGCTCGCCCTCGGCATCCGCTACACAAAGCGGCTGCTGATGACGTTGAGATGACGGACCTGCCTCTGCTCAACGTCGCCCTCCAGCGGCGCCGGCTGATGCTTGTCGGCCACTGCCTCCGCAGCTGCGGCAGAAGGGAGCAAAACCCGCTGGCGCTCACCCTACAGCTGACTGAGTGTCTCCGACGGGCCAAGGCCAGGCTTGACGCAGAACCTGGGGAGTCGCCGAAGATGAAGACAAAGTCGGCGACCCCAATCGGACACGGGAGTCCGCCATCCAGTGCGTCCACAGAGTCGTTGAGCAGACTGAGGTCAACTGCAACGAGGCGAGAAAAGCCGTCTTTGACAGATTGTAAAAACAGTACGAAGATCGGGAAAAGAAAGTGCTCACTCATCTTGGAAATGTCAAGGACTTTCTCACAGGCAGTATTGATAAAATAAATTTTATGAATCTCTTTTTTCAACAGAAAATGCTGATTTAGTTCCAGGAGTGATGAAGTATTTCAAAGTACTCGTAGTTTTCAGAGAAAAAATATAGACTGTTTATCGAGTGCATAGTAATTCATTAGTGAAGAATCAACCGTCTTTATTGTAAACGAGGCTTTCAACTATATCCAATTTTACCTATTGTGACGTTGTCACTTGTTGTAGGCGCCCCTGCGATATTACTCTGTGCGTTGATTTGCATGCTTAATTTACGAATTCCTAATTATGTACTAGCTTGGGCCGTTTTAACTCACCGTATAATGTCATCCACTTCTGTTAATTCATATTATTAAGTCAAATGACTAGGGCACTACTGTTAGTAACCGTAAACGCATAACGCGCCATTCTAGCTATTTCCTACGCGTATCTTAATGTATTTCCCCCCCGGCCAATGAGCGTGCGAGCTCTGTCTGCCTGGTTTACTTAAGCAAGGGCTTCAGGCCCGCTCGCGCCCCATTCTCTCCGCAGTCCTGTCCGCCAGTCTCTCCCCCCCGGTCATTGTCATTGTTCAGTCCGCCACACTCCACGCCTCGCTGTTCTGTTATTGTCAAACACTCACCATTAACGAGCTCCTACGCCTTACATAACGCCCTGCTTGTCGACGTCCCAGTGCATCCAGAATAAAAGTGCTACCGCTACACCACAGACATTACTGACTCTAAGTTGCCATTAAATTACAATCGCCGCCGCTCTGACTTCGACTTCGTCTTCTTTTAAATCGTCACACTATGGTTAGCTTCTAAAAACGAGTGAAGGAGAAGTCATATCTACGATGATGTATCCAATTGTTGCGTTGCATGAGGCAGATTTGAGAGAGCGAGATTATTTCAATCAGAGAAAGGGTGAAATAAAGGCAGCATTGAATGTATTACCAAAGTTCAAGCGTCAGAGTAAAATTATAAATTGGTTTAACATTGTGACAGGAAGTGTAATTATTTTGACTGCTACAGGAATTGGCAGAGCAACATCAATACTGACATTAAATCCACTAGTCATTGGAATTGTCGTTGGAGCTATGAGTGGGTTCGAAGCGATAAAATCAATGTCATTGTTTGCTACTGTAAAAATGCATTGTCAAAAGCAGAGAGCAAAGTAGGAAAAGAGATGAACTTTCTCCGTCAAACTTGAATGGGTTTGTTTCTTCGAGTTATATCGTGCAATGGGAGGAGTTTATTTATCCATGGAGTTCACTCATTAATGTACGCTCCGAAGCAAAGTGTCGAATGATACGGACGTTAAAATGTGTAAAGAGCTGTACAGTTGCTTGCCTCATTGTGAGGGTTTTTATACACCGGCAGGGATCATTGGACGGCTCTAGTTTCAATCTTTTTTTCTTTATTTTAATATCCACACAGCGTTATTGCATAGTAAAAATGCCAGACAAATGCTTGGTTTTCGGGTGCAAATCTGGCTTCGACTCAACACGACTCGTCCCAACGAATGGAATTTCCTTCCACCGATATCCAACTGAAGCCGATCCAGGGACTACTATATACTTAGTCACAGTATTTAGTAATCATCTGGCAAAGTGGCTGCGAAATCTGTTCAGAGAGTCAACATTTCAACCCACCAAGCATTCCCGAGTCTGCTCTCTGCACTTCCTAGCCTCCGACTTTGTCACCGAATACAAGGGCAAAAGACCCAGGCCAGCGCTGCTCCTGCAAAGAAGCGACTTAAGGAAGATGCTGTTCCGACGCAATTCAGCACTACTATAATGCCAAGCTATTTCACCAAAGCGCAACCGGCTGTCCGATCTGACAAAGCTAGTTCAGTACGACGTCATGAAGCGAGTTTGGCGCAGCAGGAGCAACGGAGGCAAGATTTCTTTGCGAGTGAGGCCCTAATTTCGTGCATTCAACAAATATGACTCAGTTTCGTTAAATAATCTAGTAGCCGGACTTGCCGCTGAGAATATGCCATTGGGATTTGCTATTTTCAAATCGGCGGGCTCCTTTAGCCTCATGTTGATGCTCCTGGTCCTCCTCCATCCGTTAAAAGCAGCATTGTGGTGAATGAAACACTGAACGTTGCCGTTTATCATGGCAATCGAATTGTGCCTCCAAAAAAGTACTGTCACATAATTCCAACCGAGACTTCAGCGCTCAGTTCGTCTTCGCAGCTGGCAAATTTGATCGCGTTTGTAAAGCACGCAGCCGAATCGGACATTCCTGTGCTTAATCACCAGCAAGACGCACTCGGTAGTCTTAATTTACTTCAACAAGAAGACCACTTGACTGACCACTTGTCGTCAACCTGTCTCTCGTTCCTGATAGAGCAGCTGAAGTTGTTAAATGTGGAGAAACATGCACGAAGGTATTCACCTGAGCTGCTGGTTTTTCCTACATTTTGTTTGCAGCTAGTCCTGCTGCTTATGAACGGCTACTCGAGACGAATTCGTTGATTTTGCCGTCAGTCAAGACCTTGAGAAACGTTACAAAGAAGATTGGCTCTAGTGCAGGTCTCAGCAATTTCGAGTATCTAAAATTGCGCTACGATTCTATCCAAGCCTATGAGGCAACCGTCATTCTGCTGATCGATGAGATATATGTCAGCAAGCGGGTCGAGATGAGCGGAGGAGAACTACATGGTTTAACGCAAACAGGAAACCTTGCACAGACCGCCCTCTGCTTTATGATAAAATCCGCAATGACCAAGTACCGTGACTTGGTCGGAATATTTCCAATGAACAATCTGAAGGCTTGCATGAGTGCTATTTGAGTATCATGCCTATGCTCCACAAGATTGGATTCAGTGTGGTTGCCATCAGCGTTGACAATGCGGCTGCGAACAGGCGCTTCTACACCCACTTTTTGTGCTCTGGCCGCCTCGATATCAGCGTGACGAATCCGTACAACGGACAAAGACTGTTCCTCATATTCGACCCAACTCACAACATGAAGAACTAGTATAACAACTTCTTGACGCGAGGTGAGTTTGTGTGCCCGGGATTTCCTTCTATACTAGACAAGCCAACCCGTGCTGCTTTCGCCGACGTCGAGAGAGTATATCGCTTGGAAGCCGACAAGCCGGTAAAATTGGCGCACAAGCTTATCAACGTCGTTCTACATCCGTCAACCATCGAGAAGGTCAACGTTCAGCTGGCTCTCGCTCTCTTTCACGAATCCATCATCAATGCATTGCAACACTGTGGGTTTCGACAGACAGCCTCTGTTCTGACAGTATTTCTCAAGCTCTGGAATGTCGTAAATGTGCGCACGAACAATCGGAAAGCACAAAAGAGACAAAACGCGCGACACCGTCCGGTCTTCCTTGGACTGGAAGCTAGCATACCTGACGAACTTTGCGGACTTCCTGGAGATGTGGGATGGCCAAATGCAGACACCTTATCAAGTGGAAAGGCTCACACTTACCTTGCTGTGCGCCAGACCCGCCGAGCCATGGCCGAACTGGTTCAATACCTGCTAGACTGTTGTGAATTCTCCTTTGTTCTGATGGGAAAGATCAGAAATGCTGTCACCTCTGTCACCCTCTGACAGCATTGAGGCTCGATTTGGTTGGATTCGTCAGCTGAGTGGTGGCAATTATTACATCTCGATGCGCCAGCTGACAGAAAGAGACCGAAAAATCAAGGCCATCTGTTTGCTTAAGTACTTCGGACTTACAGTGAACGATATTGACAACGCACTGCAGCAGATGAGGCCCAGACCCGGCTTACGTGAAGCTGGCGGAGGAGATTCACAGCGAGCTCCTTTTCAACATTGTTCCTGATAAAAACGATTTTGTTATCGTTTATTTCGTGTGCGGTTTCTGCGCCCGCTCTGTGATTGGGACGAAAAGGTGCGAATCATGCAGGGAGACCCTCGTCTGCGATGCTCCATCAGCAGAATTTTACTTTAAAGAGGACGGAGCTCAGAACATCAAGGATGCTTCGGACTTTCTCGCTGAAGTCAATCGAGGAGATCTTCTCTGGCCACAGGAGCACTTGTTCCAGATTGGCATACTATGCTGGCGTGCCTTCGTCGAGATTAAGAGCACACCAAGATTGAAGGACAGGTTTCTGTCAGCCTCGAACCAGAGAGCCGTGTTTCATCAAGTCATGGATTTTGTGCTCGCGGACAACCCGACGTTCCTGTTCGGCCGGACGCAATGCACGGATGGCCACGACTTGGTGCCGGAGATTACTAAGAGGTTTTTCAATTGTATGGCCAAAAACGTGGCTCGGCAGATTAACCAAGCTGATGCCACTGCAGTACTGCAAAGGAGGCTCCAGAAGCCGACCGGTTCCAGTAGCAGAATTTAAATGGACTTACTACTTAACTAAGGATACTATAGTTACTGTTTTACTGTTAGACTATTAATTCCTTTCACTTTCAGTGAAAGTAGTGAGTACTAGTTTTGATCATGATTGCTCGTTCTTATAGGAATTTTAATGTTTTTGTGTTTGCTACGAAATTTATATTTTCTTTTGCTATTGCTATATTGCTATTTGTATTTGCTATTCAGCAATTGTTTCGAAAGCAATGTGTATGGATCATAATATTAATTTTCTATTTTCTCTTCAGTTTACTGTACCAGCATAGTTAATACTATATTTGATTCTACTTAGTGCACTTGCAAAATAAACTCTAGTTACAAGTACATTTGTATATTTCCATATTGTATATTTGTATACTTGTGTAGTACCTGTGGTAGCGTGGCACACACAATTGGTAAAATGACCAAGACAGGACACTGGATTCCGAGAGGATTTTACCGGCCTCACACTCTGATGCTTCGTTGCAGTGGATGCAACCTGGTATTCAGGCTTAGATTGTACAAGCTTTCTCGTATCCCACAGTGTTAGCCTATAGTTAGCTAGTTTCTGTGACTCTGTCCTGAAACCGACGGTATACTAAGCTTCTAAATGCAGTATACGGTCTGGTCTCTCAATATGTTGCAGAAGTCTCGTGAGATGAATAAGTTCTCAAAGGCTCGAACGATGCAAAACGCATGAAGACTGGAGACAAGAAAGTGCCATCAATATAAAGAAATAGTGCTACCATGACACTAACACCATCTCAAGGATTCGTCGGACTGTGCTCTACTTATAGTAGGAGCATTTGAGCGTTGTTCTGCCAGTCTTCTTCCGAACTTAAGCGATTGCACCATGGTGTGCAATGTGACTCAGTGCGCAGACAGAGCTGGAAAGAGAGAGAGAGAGCGGAGGGGGTGGCGAGCGGAGGTGACAGTGCACGGGAAACACTAACTACCAACCCTAGCCCTCCCACAGACCTAGAACAGCCTGACTCACAGATTGCCTGGAGGCTGCTCAGCAGTCTACAGCACATCACTTGTATATTTCCATTTCGCAGTGGCTAGAAAAAGCCAGCCGTGTTGGGTATGGCAGTCAATGGAAGTTTCCATTCCAGATACTGTACTCAGAGTTCCTTGCTCAAACCCTGCGGGCTGCGGGCTCTGGAACTTCACATAGATAAGAGATCTGGAAGGCGGAGTGGGAGAAAGAAGCAGTGAAGGAAAAACTATTGTTTGAGGGAAAAGCGCTTCAGTTTGGCCAGCCGTGCATGCTATGAATTCCTGCCTATCCGAAGTGAGTTTCCATTCCAGATAGTGTATACAGCTCCTTGGACAAGGCATTCAAGGCAAGGCGAGGCGACCGACAGGGTCCACTGTTTAAGAGCCGTCACTTTTTCACGGGCTTCCTTTATGGAGACTAATATTTGCACCCAAAGCCCCTTCTTCCTTACTACTCAACCAGCATGCTGTGCCCGCTTGCAGGGGGTTGATGCTGATCTCAACTCAACCGTTATTAGGAACTCGTGAGCAGACTTACGGCTCCAAGACTTGAGCATTGTAGAAACGAAAAGCTTCATACTGGAGGTAAAATTTCTCTGTCCAGAAATCAATAAACCCCCTCCCCACAATAGCCAGCTCATTCGCTGGCTCAGCGCAGCTCAGCCTTACACAGCTTGAATCACTTCACCCGCCCCACCGCCCCTCCCAAAGCCGCGCATTATAAAACCCAGACATCAAACATCAAAGCCACCTTACTGACTGACAGCGGTATGGAGAACATGAAGCTGTCGATTTTAAGAGCTTGCCAGGCCTGACGCAAAGTCCCAAGTGAATAGAATCGAGCTCGAGTCCACTTCTCGAGCTCTTTGTTCTCTTCGCCGGTCCGCCGCTCTCCGCTGGCGCAGACGAGCGCGATGAGTCTCGAGCAAGCAGCGGGTGGCCAACAGATGGAGCTGCGACTCCACTTTCGCATTCAGGGATTGCAACATGACGAAGATGTCGGAAATGTAATCGTCTCGTTGGCAGGTAAAAATTACCAGCTGCATGAGAGATTTATTCGCCAGAAAGCAGGATCGGGTAGATCGAGTAGATCGGGTAGATTACCCTATAAAGTTTTTGCCACTGGCAAATTTGAAGTCAATGATTTCGCTACTGACCTTGAATTGGTGGAGGATGCCAAGTCTGAAAAGTCAGAAACACTTGAAAAGCTGAAAACTATCTCTGAGGCCAGAGTGTCCAAAGAGGCACAGCTAGAGGATGAGTCCGACTTTCCCTGCATACAAGCAGAACTGACATCGGGTGGAGAGTTTCAGCTTCTTCCTGATAAGCAGCCACTGGAGTTCAGTCTGACCTTACGCGACGCCCACCTGCACTTCTCAAAGGAGTTTGTGGCAGAACTGCTCAAAATGAAGCACATTGTGGACAACATTGTCGAGTATCTTGTGTTGCTGCGCGTGGGAGAGACGGAAGTGTTCGTGTCAGCGCATCCAGTAACGCCTGTGAAGCTGGAGTTCCGAGCTGTCGCTCCCTCCGGAGTTGCGGCAAACGTGCTCGGAAACTGCGAGGAGCTGCGGGAGCGGACAGAGGAGAACAGAATGGTTGGTGACAGCGGCAGCGGTGCGCAGCTGAAAGCGGGGATCTACTTAAGGCTCGCACATCTGTTTGTATCGATCAGCTCGTCCAAAGGTGACCCTAAAGTAGATCCTAAAGGTGAACATGCGAGAATGTCAGGAAAATTTCGCACGCCCGATGGAGACCTCCTTAAAGTCCAGTTGAAGGTAAGAGACGCGGTAAACGAGCTCTGCTTTGACAGGCCGATTCAAACAGTACCACTTTCCTGCGAATCTCTTGAGCTGCAGATGCAGGAGATTGACGGATTCATAGTGGACTTCGAATATATAGGAACCAATGTGCGTGAAATCCTGAACTGGAAAGTTAAGTTCTTTGTAGACGACCTTGATGGCATATGTGCCGACATAACTGAAATCAGGCTGGAGGGTCTACCTGGAAGCAAATTTCTGCATAGTTGGAAAATATCTGATTCGGGATGGCAAACTGACGGAGAAATTGTGCTGTCTGCCAGTGCTGAGTACTGTGGCGACGAATGGCTGCTCAGGACCCTGGATGGTGAGGACTTTGATTTTGATTTGATTTTGAAGATGAAAGGGCAAGAGAGCAAGCTAAACGTACGTCTGTATCCTCGAATGAGCGCAGTCTGGCTGGACACTGCCTTCGAGGCTCGAGTGACTCTTTGGAAGAGCAGAGCTCGAGAATCTAAGTCATCTCTGCCGTCGGTGCCAGAAATCTGTTTCAGTTGTGACCTGCGTCGTCAGTGCGACTGTCCCTTCCTAACTCATCGGCGTGACTCGGTGCTGAGGCAGTTGGAAGAAGGTGTTATTAAAAAAAAACTGCAGGTGAATGGAAAGCCAATTGAGTTTCAAGCCGTCAAGGACACGTACGCCCAGCTGCTTGTGCCGCTCATCACAAAGGACGGCAGGTACGACGGCAGAACAAAGGAGACCTCAGGAAATCCTTCAAAGTGGCACGACATCTGGGGAGTCGCCGAAGAAGAAGACAAAGTCGGCGACCCCAATCGGACCGGAGAGTCCGCCATCGAGTGCATGCACAGAGTCGTTGAGCAGACTGAGCTCAACTGCAACGAGGCGAGGAAAGCCGTCTTTGACAGGTTGCAAAAACAGTACGAAGATCGGGAAAAGAAAGTCCGCACTCATCTTGGAAATGTCAAGGACTTGGAGTCGGTGACAGACGAGCAGCTACCGTCAGCAGAGCAGGATCTGAAGTTGCTCCTGCAGCACTCGGCTGCAATCGTTCGCGGTCGAATGGAGGCAGCTCTGGTGCTGGCTGAAGGAAGTGCAGAAAGTCACATGCAGGACTCCACTGCCAGGTTTGTGTTCCTCATGCGAGTGTGGTGCAGATTCAGGGAGCAGCATCGTGCTGGAGATGTGAAGAAAGTGTTCCGTGAGTCAATCTCAGAACCACAGCCGACATCGAGCTCTGCTCCAGATTCTTCTATTGACGTCTCCACTGACTTTTTATTCGCATCAGGCGTCTCGCATCGAGACGATATTTTCAGTCGCTTCAGCAGTGCTCTTAGCAGATTCGGACTTTGTAGGGCTAGCAGACCTGTCGGCTTCGTCGATGTCAAGGACACGTACGCTCAGCTGCTTGTGCCGCTCATCACAAAGTACGGCAGGTACCATGGCAGAACAAAGGAGACCTCAGGAAATCCTTCAAAGTGGCACGATATCTGGGGAGTCGCTGAAGAAGGAGACAAAGTCGGCGACCCCAATCGGACCGGAGAGTCCGCGATCCAGTGCGCGCTCAGGCTCAGCAAGCAGATGAACTGGAAGAATGCTCGAAAGGCAGTCTTCGACAGACTGATGAGGAAATACGAGGCCCGAGAGGATGCTGTGCTGAAAGATCTCGGCTTCAACGGTAGCGAAATCAAGAACCTCCAAGTGGCAGCATATTGCCAGTTCCTGGAGTCGCTGGCAGATAGGGCAATGTCAAGTGAAGCAGAACTGCAGCTGCTGCGGCAGGCGGCCGCAATCGTTCGCGGTCGAATGGAGGCAGCTCTGGTGCTGCCTAAAAGAAGAGCAGAAAGCCACATGCAGGCCGCAACAGCTTGGTTTGTGCTCCTCATGCGAGTGTGGTGCAGATTTAGGGAGCGGTTTAAAGCTGGAGATGAAAAGTTTCAACTTAAGGAATCGATTAGAGAGGATTCAACATCACTGCAAGCTGCAGCTGATGTGAAAGTCCAAGGCTCCACCCAACTGCTGTCTCACTTTGATTCCCCGTTTGTTGTTTCACGAAGAGACTCGGTGCTGAGGCAGTTCGAAGAAGGTGTTATTAAAAAAAAACTGCAGGTGAATGGAAAGCCAATTGAGTTTCAAGCCGTCAAGGACACGTACGCTCAGCTGCTTGTGCCGCTCATCAGAAAAGACGGCAGGTACGATGGCAGAACAAAGGAGACCTCAGGAAATCCTTCAAAGTGGCACGACATCTGGGGAGTCGCTGAAGAAGGAGACAAAGTCGGCGACCCCAATCGGACCGGAGAGTCCGCCATCGAGTGCATGCACAGAGTCGTTGAGCAGACTGAGCTCAACTGCAACGAGGCGAGGAAAGCCGTCTTTGACAGGTTGCAAAAACAGTACGAAGATCGGAAAAAGAAAGTCTTCACTCATCTTGGAAATGTCAAGGACTTGGAGTCGGTGACAGACGAGCAGCTACCGTCAGCAGAGCTGGATCTGAAGTCGCTCCTGCAGCACTCGGCTGCCATCGTGCGCGGTCGAATGGAGGCAGCTCTGGTGCTGGCTGAAGGAAGTGCAGAAAGTCACATGCAGGCCTCCACTGCCTGGTTTGTGTTCCTCATGCGAGTGTGGTGCAGATTCAGCGAGCAGCATCGTGCTGGAGATGTGAAGAAAGTGTTCCGTGAGTCAATCTCAGAAACTCGTGACACGTCACTTCTACCCGCTTCTTCGCCGAAGGAATTCGCGAAGAAGCTGCAGCTAGTCTTCTGCATCGACGAGAGTGTTCTCGGCGGCACAATTGAAGTAAACTTTGATGGTGATACTTTCACGCAGTCGAAAATGAAGACAGTTGAAGGCGTTCGGCTGGAAGGATCAAAGTTTATGAGAAAAGAGGAAGTGTTGACATTCAAAGCGAGGCTAATACCCGACCCTGAGTTCACTGACTTTCAGTTGCTGCGAATTGAGCATGATGACGCAGAGGTGGACGAGTATAAGATTCGAATATTTATCACGAGTCGACAGCGTTCTAATGATACAAAAATACACGTGCACGTTTTATATGCAGTGCCCCATACCGTGTACCCACGAGTCTGTGATTTCTATCTGGATACTCCACGCAGCCAGTGTCATCTCGGTGAGATGACTCTCACCGAGACCTCACAACACCCAAGTACATGCCAGTCCTCTTCCTTTACTCTGCTGTTTAGAGTTAAACACTGTGAAGGCATGTCAGCGGTGAGAGTCACCAACTTGAGTGTCAGTGACCTTCAGCTAGACCTGAATGAGGGTGAGTGGTCGTCACGGACTCATGTTCCAATCGCTTGTTCTGACTCAGGTTCTGACTCTGTATTGAACCTGCAGCCGTGTGTTCAGGCAGTCATTGACGGCAGACAATACGACTGCAGCCTCAGTCTGGGAGATGACAAACCAAAAGGAGCAGATCTTGTCACTAATGGAGCTGAGCTGATTGCAAATGTGACTCAAATACCAACGGATGCCAATAAAAACGTAAAGGTGTGGAGCATCAGCAAGTGCCCGAATGAGCTGGACGACTCAGACCTGCAGGTGCAGGTGCATCTCAGAGTGAAGGGAAAGCTAGAAAACCGATCAGCCAAACTCATTAGCAACGGCACGTCAGTAACAGTCGATGAGTCCATGACAGTCGCTGCCCGAGTTCTGCCGGATAACACCGTCAGGGGACTCAAGGATTTGAAAGTTGAGATCGATGGCCAACAACTGCCAGTCGAGCAGATTTCGCCAGCGGAGACAGTGGCGAAGGCCGTGGTTCTTGTTGACGGTGACAGGGAGAAGCCGACGGCTCGCCTGTACGCAGTGAAGGATGTGCCGATGCTGTTCGCGGCAGGCGAAGCTGGCATTCACGTCCTCAGCAACTGTCCTGAGATTGGAGACACAGTTTTGGAGTCTAACGAGCTGGTCAAGGATGAAAACTCGGGTCAGTGGGTCAAGTGGCTCCGACTTGAGTTGGCGATGATCAACGGGGAGTTCCGACTTCTTGACGGACAGCCTGTGAAGGTGTGGAGACGAAAAAGAGAAAAGAGACTGCATCGCTGGCCCCTGCAGCTGATGTGTCACAACGAAGGACAAGTCGGTTTTTGTGTCACCTTCAATGACGGGGAGCCTGTCGTCCACAGATCTGTTCGCGCCCTCCTACGAATTCGCGTTGGACACCAGGTGGGCATGACGTCACTCTGGGCTGAGGGTGACGGAGTGCCGGTCACTCCATTCACGCGTGAATGCGAGCCGTGTGCCATTCACAGCTTGATGAATGCAGAATGCAAGGCTTGTAGCAGCGAGTTCTGGGACGGCCTCGTGGAGCTGCCTGTGGCGATGCCGATGCCAACAGCGCTGAAAGCATTTGAGCTGAGGCTTCCCGCTGGTGGACAGGTGAAATTCAACCTCCGAGCGGTGAAGAGTGAGAAGCCAAAGTGCATGCCAGTCCAATATGCGCTGACAGTGCAGCAGCTACAGAGTCCCTTCGTCTTGTTTCACGCCGAAGTTGTTTACAAGAATCCGCCAAAAAAACGACAATCCAAAGAACTGCGCGCGGTAGGTAAACCAAATTCTGTGTACTCGAAACTAGAAAATGTTTTCTCCAAAAGATTTAAAACTGTATTTCCATTACTGGTTCCGCAATTTGATTCGTACGGCGCATATACATCTGTCGAATCTGGCAAGTTTTATATCTGGGCATCGCACACTGATAAAGAAGTCCAAAGAGCGCTTGAGAAATTACAAGCTTGCCTTGAGAAGGCAAGAAATAATCAAGAAGCAAATAAAATAAAATGTGAGATAGACAAGCTCGAAGGCCTTAATCGATTCATTCAGGCTGAGATCGAATTAGAGGGTCAAATAAAAGCGCCTACACACCGGGTTCATGCATATACTGCTAATAGCAGACACATAAGCTGCATACAATACTTTAACAGAAGAGTTCTGCCCCCATTCGACAATAACCCAGGAGGCGTTTTTAATATTGTCAGGAGACGCTTAAGAGTAATTTATCATCTCCATAGACAGCCGCTAGTAGAAAGTATTATGCAACAGGCTAATGTTGATGTTAATCTGGAAAATCAAGGCCACGACTATTTTACAACAGTGCGAAAACTGTGCCAGATATTTTGTCAAAGGAACGATCAAGCAGGACAGGAGCGCCGTAAAGCTGCGCTGGAGAAACTGCTCAAACATTCGGCCGCCATCGCCCGGGGTCGAGCTGAAGCCCTCCTCATGCCGCATCCTAATGGAGTGAAACCAGATGACCAACATTGTAAAGCAGCGGTCGCGTGGCTGACGCTGACAGTAAATATTCTGCAGAAACTAAGTAAGAAAAATGCGGCCGAATCAATGAAGGAAAGCAATTTTCCAGAACCCAACTTCTACCGGTGGCCGAAAAGAAACTGACGTATCAAATTGCCTGACTATAGTAACTTTCTCTGCGCATGCACGATCTAGATCTAGATGCGTGCAGCCTCTCAATGCTAATGAATTGTGCTTAATCGAGTTATCGTGTTATCGATAATAACTCGTCTTTTCGTGCTTTACCACCTGTGCGTATCTTTTCATTGTTATCCCAATTGCTTTACTCTATCAATATCTAAGCGTATCTTTTCATTGTTATCCCAATTGCTTTATTCTATCAATATCTAAGCGTATCTTTTCATTGTTATCCCAATTGCTTTACTCTATCAATATCTAAGCGTATCTTTTCATTGTTATCCCAATGGCTTTATTCTATCAATATCTAAGCGTATCTTTTCATTGTTATCCCAATGGCTTTACTCTATCAATATCTAAGCGTATCTTTTCATTGTTATCCCAATGGCTTTATTCTATCAATATCTAAGCGTATCTTTTCATTGTTATCCCAATTGCTTTACTCTATCAATATCTAAGCGTATCTTTTCATTGTTATCCCAATTGCTTTACTCTATCAATATCTAAGCGTATCTTTTCATTGTTATCCCAATGGCTTTATTCTATCAATATCTAAGCGTATCTTTTCATTGTTATCCCAATGGCTTTATTCTATCAATATCTAAGCGTATCTTTCCATTGTTATCCCAATGGCTTTATTCTATCAATATCTAAGCGTATCTTTTCATTGTTATCCCAATGGCTTTATTCTATCAATATCTAAGCGTATCTTTTCATTGTTATCCCAATTGCTTTACTCTATCAATATCTAAGCGTATCTTTTCATTGTTATCCCAATGGCTTTACTCTATCAATATCTAAGCGTATCTTTTCATTGTTATCCCAATGGCTTTATTCTATCAATATCTAAGCGTATCTTTTCATTGTTATCCCAATGGCTTTATTCTATCAATATCTAAGCGTATCTTTTCATTGTTATCCCAATGGCTTTATTCTATCAATATCTAAGCGTATCTTTTCATTGTTATCCCAATGGCTTTACTCTATCAATATCTAAGCGTATCTTTTCATTGTTATCCCAATGGCTTTATTCTATCAATATCTAAGCGTATCTTTTCATTGTTATCCCAATGGCTTTACTCTATCAATATCTAAGCGTATCTTTTCATTGTTATCCCAATGGCTTTACTCTATCAATATCTAAGCGTATCTTTTCATTGTTATCCCAATGGCTTTATTCTATCAATATCTAAGCGTATCTTTTCATTGTTATCCCAATGGCTTTACTCTATCAATATCTAAGCGTATCTTTTCATTGTTATCCCAATGGCTTTATTCTATCAATATCTAAGCGTATCTTTTCATTGTTATCCCAATGGCTTTACTCTATCAATATCTAAGCGTATCTTTTCATTGTTATCCCAATGGCTTTATTCTATCAATATCTAAGCGTATCTTTTCATTGTTATCCCAATGGCTTTATTCTATCAATATCTAAGCGTATCTTTTCATTGTTATCCCAATGGCTTTACTCTATCAATATCTAAGCGTATCTTTTCATTGTTATCCCAATTGCTTTACTCTATCAATATCTAAGCGTATCTTTTCATTGTTATCCCAATGGCTTTACTCTATCAATATCTAAGCGTATCTTTTCATTGTTATCCCAATTGCTTTACTCTATCAATATCTAAGCGTATCTTTTCATTGTTATCCCAATGGCTTTATTCTATCAATATCTAAGCGTATCTTTCCATTGTTATCCCAATGGCTTTATTCTATCAATATCTAAGCGTATCTTTTCATTGTTATCCCAATGGCTTTACTCTATCAATATCTAAGCGTATCTTTTCATTGTTATCCCAATGGCTTTATTCTATCAATATCTAAGCGTATCTTTTCATTGTTATCCCAATGGCTTTATTCTATCAATATCTAAGCGTATCTTTTCATTGTTATCCCAATGGCTTTATTCTATCAATATCTAAGCGTATCTTTTCATTGTTATCCCAATTGCTTTACTCTATCAATATCTAAGCGTATCTTTTCATTGTTATCCCAATGGCTTTATTCTATCAATATCTAAGCGTATCTTTTCATTGTTATCCCAATGGCTTTACTCTATCAATATCTAAGCGTATCTTTTCATTGTTATCCCAATGGCTTTATTCTATCAATATCTAAGCGTATCTTTTCATTGTTATCCCAATTGCTTTACTCTATCAATATCTAAGCGTATCTTTTCATTGTTATCCCAATTGCTTTACTCTATCAATATCTAAGCGTATCTTTTCATTGTTATCCCAATGGCTTTATTCTATCAATATCTAAGCGTATCTTTTCATTGTTATCCCAATGGCTTTATTCTATCAATATCTAAGCGTATCTTTTCATTGTTATCCCAATGGCTTTACTCTATCAATATCTAAGCGTATCTTTTCATTGTTATCCCAATTGCTTTATTCTATCAATATCTAAGCGTATCTTTTCATTGTTATCCCAATTGCTTTATTCTATCAATATCTAAGCGTATCTTTTCATTGTTATCCCAATTGCTTTATTCTATCAATATCTAAGCGTATCTTTCCATTGTTATCCCAATGGCTTTATTCTATCAATATCTAAGCGTATCTTTTCATTGTTATCCCAATGGCTTTATTCTATCAATATCTAAGCGTATCTTTCCATTGTTATCCCAATGGCTTTATTCTATCAATATCTAAGCGTATCTTTCCATTGTTATCCCAATGGCTTTATTCTATCAATGTCTAAGCGTATCTTTTCATTGTTATCTCATTATTTATTCTAGCAAATCTGTGCGTATCTTTTCAATGCCGCTATCATTTGATCGGTATCTGCTGTCTGTACCTTTAAATTTTACCCTCGGAATAAACAAAATTATTTAATTCGGTTACTTTCTCTTTAAAGGTGGTCTTCAGTAGTTACCTTTAGTAAAACTAGAACTCGCGAGTAAAATTTTGGCACATTACTTACCTTACGCGAGTCAGGTTATTCTGTAAGCACAGCTGAGCGGACAGGTTCGTGCAGCTGCTCCCACAGGTGATCCCACAGGTGATCCCACAGGTGCCTACGCGGATGCAATGTGTAAAGCGAGGCCCAACCGGCAGTTTGCCTACTTTAGCCTAGCTATTCAAGGGTTTAGCCTAGCTATTCAAGGGTTTAGCCTAGCTATTCAAGGGTTTAGCCTAGCTATTCAAGGGTTTAGCCTAGCTATTCAAGGGTTTAGGTCTATAAGCTAATTCTGAATCATGGCTGCCTGGAGGTCACTGGTCTCCCTCAGTTAATTCTTTTTTTAGCCTAAAAACAAGTTCATAGTTTTTTATCCGTGTCAAGAGTAGCAGAATTACTTGGATTATCCCATGGGAAAATAAACTAAACCAATGGAAGTTGACACGTTTAGAAGGAATAGAAGGACGGAAAACGACGTTTCTTAGAAAATGTTTTGGATGCTGGTTGTCGCCGCAAAATACACAGGACAGGTAAATTTTCAGCGAATGTGCTTGATTGATGGCGGAAGGAAGGCATAGCACCAAATAGAACCAGACAAACTGCAGGAAAAGGCCGCGCCCCTTACTAGAACAGTTCCTATTCTGCACATCTCAAATTCTGTCTCGATCACGAGGAATTTGTCATAGAAAAGCTGTTACTATATCAGCGAGGACTTCATAGACTTATTGTGGGATCCAAACACGCGGGGCAGACTGAGACTGGCAGGTTGTGGGATTTTTTAACCGCGTCAGTCTGTCATACGGCCACACGAGGTCAGCGGCTCCACCTCTAGCTAGCTCGCACGTGGCGACATTTTCTAGTCTGCCATGTTAACTGAGCGCTACTGTTAGTAGGCTATCGCTTACAAGTTCTAAGCTAATGAAGTTCTGCTTGTGGTCCTTGGCTATTAAAAGACAAAAAATAAATACAAAGTTTCGGTTTGTCAGATTCCTAGAATATTTCGCTTGGTCCGTGTACACGCATGAATATCCACGTGAGTTAAGCGCCTCTCTAATGACTCAAACGCCTCTGCAATGACTCAGACGCCTCTCTAATGACTCAAACGCCTCTGCAATGACTCAAACGTCTCTATAGTGACTCAAACGCCTCTGAAATGACTCAGACGCCTCTCTAATGACTCAGACGCCTCTCTAATGACTCAGACGCCTCTCTAATGACTCAAACGTCTCTATAGTGACTCAAACGCCTCTGAAATGACTCAGACGCCTCTCTAATGACTCAGACGCCTCTCTAATGACTCAAACGTCTCTGAAATTACTCAAACACAACTCTAATGACTCAAACGTCTCTATAATGACTCAAACGTCTCTATAGTGACTCAAACGTCTCTGAAATTACTCAAACACAACTCTAATGACTCAAACGTCTCTATAATGACTCAAACGTCTCTATAGTGACTCAAACGCGTCTGCAATGACTGAAACTCCACTGTAATGACTCAAACGCCTCTCTAATGATTCAGACTCGAACCCCAGTGCTTTACCAGGATATCGAGACAGAGTGTGCTTATATTGAAAATTCGTAGAATGATACATTTACATTAGAATTATTACTGGATCACGATTATTAAGTCCTTAGTGCAGTGCATTATGCGTACGCCAGTTTAGTTCACGAGGTAAAGTTTTTGAATTGGCGCGTTTCTGAAAGACGCTTTATCACATAATAAGGCGATACTAATTAAGTAAAACTGAAATAAAATAAAAAAATCCGGAAACCACGAACCCGGTGCCAAAACGCGACCCGAAACCCGAACACCCCTAGTCCCTCCCAACATTTTCGCTAGACCTAAAGGTCGCCACTTGGTGTCCTCGCTATTAATATTGGTCTACGCAGCTAAGAAACGCGAATTAGACAAAGGGGAATGTTCAGGTGCAAAGAGCATGAGCAGGCTCGCATGCCACAATCGTTTGAACTCCGCCTGCAGCTCTGGTCAGCGGAGTCGCGTTCCAGACCGCTGCCGGCTGCCGCGGCCTGTTGCGGTAGGAGACGCCTCTCTACCTGGACGCCGGAGTCAGCAGTGCCCTCAGCGAGCCGGGGTTCGCCGCCAGCCAGCTTGACTGCGCCGCCAGGTGCGGGGCGGTCAGCGGCTGCCGGCTCGTCGTTTTCAACAGCCGCAGCCGCCTCTGCGCCGCCCTGTGCCTGTTCGACGCTTCTGTTTCGCCTGGCCCCGAAGGTACCCACGGGACCCGGCTGCTTGGCTTCGAGGCCGACGACGAGCTCTGGATTGCCGAGGACTTTCGCGATGCCGTCGACAAGATGAAACAACCGGGAAGCTGTGAGTCCTCTACTCAACTCTGAGTCTTCTGCTCCGCTTTCAGTCCTCAATATGAGTTCACATTATGAATTCTACTAAGCACTGAATCCCCTGCTTGTACTCAGCTTGTACTTGCACTGAGTCCGCTTCGAGCAGTGAGTTCTCTTCTGGTGAGTTCTCGTCGAAGGGGATAGCCTACCCACGCTGTTGATGCCTCGCAATTTTCAGCTGGAGCCCAGTTCGGCCCATTCGCAACCGACTCACCCGGCGCAACAGTTGACAAAGACATTGCCAAGTACCTAACTTTGATCAAGTACTGGTAGCAGAAACAATGCCCATCATTAGCTCAGCTAATGAATCAATGCATGAAACGTCGCTTGTGAATATTCGCTTCGTCTCGCCTTGGTTCGACCACGAGCGATGGCGGCAGAAATTGTTTTATTGTGGACACTGAATTCTATTTTCTAAGCATTGCAAGCATTCCAATTGTGATGCACCTGTCACCATACCGGCTTTCTTGGACATCCAGTTTAACAGAATGGAACTTTCATAAGTGTATTTCTTAAGAAAAGCGAATTCACAGCTTCATTCCAAGGACAACTGAAGTGCTCTTAATTAAGTTGTCCTTGCTTCAATCAACGAGGCTCAGATGCTGACACCAAAAATTTCAAAATCGTAAGCATCGTTTTTTATTTCCGCATTATCTAAATGTCAACGACAGCTTTTCGGTATTTGCCTTCGTTTTGTTGTTTTCCATGTTGGACTGGAGCAAGCGGTTTTTAGTCACTCCATTCACGTGTGAATGTGAGCCTATGCCATTCACACATTCGTGAATGCAGAATGCAAGGCTTGTAGCAGCGAGTTCTGGGACGACCTCGTGGATAGCCCTGACTCGGAAACCGTCTGTCTGTGACGGCAGCGGTGTGGAGCGTGACCCCGCTGATCAGAGCTGCAGGCGGAGTTCGAACGATTGCGGCATGCGAGCCAGCTCATGATTTTTGCACCTGAGCATTTCCCCTTTGTCTAATTCGCGTTTCTTAGCTGTGTCGAGATGCCTGTGGCGATGCCGATGGCACGGCTTTGAAAGCGTTTGAGCAGATGCTTCTGCGGGTGGACAGGTGCAGAAATTCAACCTCCGAGCGTGAGAATAAGTGCATGCCGGTGCATAGGCCAATTCGTTGTTGACCAGTGCCTGAGCCCGGATACAAGCTTACAGAAACGTCCTAAAGCGATAGAGTTTTTTAAGGCTTTTAAGGCTAAAAGAGATCTGTGCGATAAAAAACAAAGGCTAGCTGTGGCAGCAAAAACTTCTTTAGTTGGTACTTAAATTCAAAATAAACTAACAGTTTATACGAAAAAGGGCGTCAATTAACTCAAAAAAGGAATGTTTGTTAACTTCAAGAAAAATCAGAAATCATTAGCTGCCACAATGTGAAAATCCTTTAAAAAGTCATCGCGTCATGTAAATTACGTACAATTTTGAATAGCTAAAATATAGTACAATATAATTTATATGGTATTCAACTATAATGGTATAGTTAATTTGAGTCATCGCGCAGTGGTATATGTAATTAACTTATTCTATACATTTTGTATAGATAATATACAGCATTACATGTACACAATACATACTACATATACTATAGCATATATATATATGCGAGCGTACATATCGTCTTAATTTATTGAATAGTGGTACTAACTACTGAATTATGAATCCTTGGTACTTAAATTGAAATAAATATGTTTAAATTCAAAGCCGATTTAAAGTAGAAAAAAAATTTTGTTCCATTTCAATTTAATTAGGAGCTATTTCACCGAAATATTTTACCCAGAGCTATGAAATTCAAATTTTCGGGACTATTAATTTAAATAGCTAACGATTCCGGAACACAAAGACAGCATAACAAAAAAATAAATATATATATACTAAAATGCGTAAAACTTTAGTCTTTTCATTTTAAAAATAAGTTTTAAATGGTTTTCTATATTTTCCAAATTAACACAGCAAAGTTTGTGACACGTCAGTGATTGCTACAGTCAATATTCGTTTAAAATATTTTCGGAAACTTCTTTTCTTCAACTTATTATATTCCCAGATTTGCAGTAAAAGAGCACATATTCAACTCGTATTAAAAGTTTCCTATAACAAACAAGGCAGCTTCAAAACGTTGTAATAAAATAACAGGCATTACAATTATTTATTTTTAAGCACGGATTATTAATCCTATTGACTTTTCATCCCTGATGAGACCGTCCGTGCTCTGCGTAAAAGAACTTGAATACGAGAAAACCGCGATAGATGTTTAATGTTAAGCTCCTTTAGCACATCTGCGTTGTTCGCTTGTTTAAACTCCTTTATTATGATTATGGTTTTATTGTGTTTCGTGATATATTTTATTTTCCTTATATCTATTAGTACCTTACCAATACCAAGGTACTTCACTTGTGGACAAGCGACGTCATGTAACCAATTGCAATAAAACTTGTCCACGTATGATTTATAGTGAGCTCAAAAAATCTCTTATCTTTTTTAACTTACTAGTGATTTACCTTGATTGAAATTTTTCACAAAGTAATATGTTTTATTTAGCTTTGTGGTAATAATTATTTACTGTCGAGCTTTAGTTGGATTAGTTTAGTTTTGAGTTTTTTTATGCAATCTCAGCAGTATTTTCATATCTATAACTAAAAGAAAAAAAATTGTGTTGTATAGTTCACAGTAATGCACATAAAACTATGCGTCTAGAGCCTTAAAAAGATTTGTCACAAACTGATTTTAATTGACCCACCTAAATTCCCTTTAATTATTAGAACAAAAACCTTTACAATTCCAGTTAGTCTTGCCTTGATTTGGCTCAGATATGATCATTTTCGTGAAGGAATCGTTAACTTTTCATATTTTTATATACAGTAAATGAATAGCCATCAGTATTACATCAATCAATTACTAGTAAATATCCCATGTTAATAAACGCCAGCTGTCGAGCCTTGACTGCTCCTACATGCAATACAAGTCAATGGCGTTTCACAAAATTGCAGCCTGCAATCGGTAGCCGTCATCAAATATCAACGGCTTTAGCAGGCCCCGAGTCCCAGTATCCTGCTACCACGCCAGCAACTCGCCCGAAGCTAGCTGCAGGGCTCAACTCCGCCTTGTGGCATGTTCGCTCAGGTGCATCAGCAGCAGCAGCAGCAGCCGGCATCCCGGCTGCCACAAATCGGCGACTCCGCGCTCAGTTCGCGTGGCAGCGGCGGCGGCAGTGGCGGAGGTCCTCGGATCCAACAACTCTACGGAAATCACGACGGTCCGGCCTTTGGAGCCCGAGCCCGTGCAGGGCAGCAGCAGCAGCAGCAGCTGGTTAGCCAGTTAGGACAACGGGAGGAGTCTGCCGTGGCCCTCCCAACTGTATCCGGCGGCAGCGGCAGGCAGCAGGCGGCCTCGACTGCGGGTGCGGCGAGTTTGGTCGACTCGGCCAAGAGCGCAGCCGTTGGCGGCGGTGGGCGTGGCGCCCAGGCGATCAGCCCGGAGGCGGCGATGAAGCTGTACGGGCACAAGCTTAGCGACTTTGAGCAGCAGGAAATCTTCAAGTAGGCGACAGGTTTCTTGGAACATCTTTGAGCGAAGGAAAAAATTCGCTTTCAATATTCCTTTTTGTCCGCCTTCTTTTCTCCTCTGTCTTTCTGTCTGTCAAGTCCACAAATCCACAGTTCACCTTCAACAGATCCATCGCCCTCCGCAGCTACCCGCAGGTTTTCTTTGTCGGTCCATCGGCCAAGAAGCGACCGGCCGTGGCCGGTGGCGCCAACAACTCCGGCTTCGACGACGAGCACGGCTGCTACATGCACACGGCGCACGACCACATTGCCTATCGATACGAAGTGCTCAGGGTTATCGGTGAGTACGCATACTCATACTCATACTCACACTTCCGAGTTCGTTTTCATTTTGTGCATCTGAAAAATATGAATTAACCATCGTGGTTTGCACAGAGCAATGTTAGCTGTCCTTGTCACCAGGGTCTTCGTCAAGAATCGCTGAATATCTCGACGATGCTGAAGTCGAATCGATTTGAAAGTTCGGGAAGGGGCGGAAAACTTGAATCCATTTGGTGGACTTTCACAAAAGTCGGTCATTCGGTTTAGGAGCTATCGTGAAGTAGGCAGTGTGTATTCGAAATACCCCGCAGGGAAAAATAACTTCGTCTTTCTACTGCTAATGAGTGCTCTCGTAGTAGTGCGCATTTCACATCAGATTGCTGTTTGCGGTGGTTTTAGAGGGTTTCCTGACAAGATTATCTAAAAATAGCAACATGGCTTCCCCTCTCTCTCTCTGTTTGGCCAATCAAAATTGGAATGCTGAAGTCCAGCTTTTGTATCTGTGGCAATCCATTGTACATCCAATGGCATACTGAATTAGCATTGTCTATGGTAACAGCCCGAGTCACCCACAACTGCCTCGCGCAGGCAAGGGCAGCTTCGGCCAGGTTGTGAAGTGCCACGACCACAAGACCAACGCGCAGGTGGCTCTGAAGATGGTGCGCAATGAGAAGCGCTTCACGCGACAGGCCGGCGAGGAGATCCGCATCCTTGAGCAGCTGCGGCGTCAGGACCGGAACAACACCAACAACATTGTGCACATTGTGGAGCACTTCACCTTCAGGAATCACGTCTGCATCACATTCGAGCTGCTGTCAATCAACCTGTACGAGCTGATCAAGAAGAACAAATTTCAGGGCTTCTCGCTGCAGCTGGTGCGCAAGTTCGCCCTGTCGATCCTGCAGTGCCTGGACTTGCTCAGCAGGAATAAGGCAAGCTGCCGGCTGATGGGTTGAGTGAGTCAGCGGGTGATTCTGTTCTCATGCCTTGGCTCACCCACAACTGCAGATAATCCACTGCGATCTGAAGCCCGAGAACATCCTGCTAAAGTGCCAGGGCCGCAGCGGCCTGAAGGTGATCGACTTCGGCAGCTCCTGCTACGAGCACCAGCGAATCTACACGTACATTCAGTCCCGGTTCTACCGAGCGCCCGAGGTCATCATGGGCGCCAGGTACGGCCTGCCCATCGACATGTGGAGCTTCGGCTGCATCCTGGCTGAGCTCTACACAGGTGAGTTGAGCAGCGTACTCATCCACTGCCTCTGGGCTCTTCCCTGCTCAGCCCGCTTCTCCTCTCTTCCCCTCCCAGGTGTTCCGATCTTTCCAGGCGAGGATGAGTCGGACCAGCTGGCCTGCATCATGGAGATCTTCGGCCAGCCGCCCGCCCGCCTCCTGGAAGCCTCCAAGCGCTCAAAGCTCTTCTTCTCCTCGCGCGGCCTGCCCCGCTACTGTCACTGCGACACCGATGGCGACGGTAGCGTCCAGCTGAAGGGCGGGCGCTCAAAACGCGGCAAATTCCGCGGCCCGCCGGGCAGCCGCGATTTAGCCGCCGGCGCCCTCAATGGCTGCCCAGACGCCGCCTTCATCGATTTCCTGGCGCGCTGTTTCGCCTGGCAGCCGGAAGAGCGGCTGACACCGCGAGAGGCCGTGCGGCACGACTGGCTCAAGCGCCGCCTGTTGCCGCAGCCGGCGTCTGGAAAGTCGACTGCGGCCACCTCTGCAGCTGTCGCCGCTGCTGTGGCCACTGCAGGAAGATGAATTTGGGGAGTGTGGCGTAATTTGGGGACTGCCTTAGGTATCGACAGTTAGAATTGCATAAATCACTATTTCCGCGGCGACACTCAAACCCCACAGCCAAACCCATCCCACTCCAGTGACACTGAAACCCTACAGCCGACACCCACCTCACTTCAGTGACACTGAAACCCTACAGCCGACACCCACCTCACTTCAGTGACACTGAAACCCTACAACCGACACCCACCTCACTTCATTGACACTGAAACCCTACAGCCGGCACCCACCTCACTCTTGTGATACTCAAACCCCACAGCCGACACCCACCTTAATCCAATGACATTCAAACCCCACAGCCGACATCCACCTTAATCCAGTGATATTCAAACCCCACAGCCGACACCCACCTCACTCCAGTGACTCTTAAATCCGACAACCGGCACCCACCACACTCTAGTGACATCCAAACCACACAGCCGACACCCACCTTACTCCCATGATATTCAAACCCCACAGATGACACCCACCTCACTCCAACGACACTCAAACCCCACAACCAACACCCATCTTACTTCAGTAACATTCAAACCCCACAGCCGGCACCCACCTAACTCCAGTGACACTCAAAGCCCACAGCCGGCACCCACCTCACTCTTGTGACACTCAAACCCCACAGCCGACAAACACCTCACTCTTGTGACACTCAAACCCCACAGCCGGCACCCACCTTACTCCAGTGACATCCGAACCCCACAGCCGAAACCCACCTCACTCTTGTGACACTCAAAACCCACAGCCGGCACCCACCTTACTCCAGTGACATCCGAACCCCACAGCCGAAACCCACCTCACTCTTGTGATACTCAAACCCCACAGCCGACACCCACCTTAATCCAATGACATTCAAACCCCACAGCCGACATCCACCTTAATCCAGCGACACTCAAACCCCACAGCCAAACCCATCCCACTCCAGTGACACTGAAACCCTACAGCCGACACCCACCTCACTTCAGTGACACTGAAACCCTACAGCCGACACCCACCTCACTTCAGTGACACTGAAACCCTACAACCGACACCCACCTCACTTCATTGACACTGAAACCCTACAGCCGGCACCCACCTCACTCTTGTGATACTCAAACCCCACAGCCGACACCCACCTTAATCCAATGACATTCAAACCCCACAGCCGACATCCACCTTAATCCAGTGATATTCAAACCCCACAACCGACACCCACCTCACTTCATTGACACTGAAACCCTACAGCCGGCACCCACCTCACTCTTGTGATACTCAAACCCCACAGCCGACACCCACCTTAATCCAATGACATTCAAACCCCACAGCCGACATCCACCTTAATCCAGTGATATTCAAACCCCACAGCCGACACCCACCTCACTCCAGTGACTCTTAAATCCGACAACCGGCACCCACCACACTCTAGTGACATCCAAACCACACAGCCGACACCCACCTTACTCCCATGATATTCAAACCCCACAGATGACACCCACCTCACTCCAACGACACTCAAACCCCACAACCAACACCCATCTTACTTCAGTAACATTCAAACCCCACAGCCGGCACCCACCTAACTCCAGTGACACTCAAAGCCCACAGCCGGCACCCACCTCACTCTTGTGACACTCAAACCCCACAGCCGACAAACACCTCACTCTTGTGACACTCAAACCCCACAGCCGGCACCCACCTTACTCCAGTGACATCCGAACCCCACAGCCGAAACCCACCTCACTCTTGTGACACTCAAAACCCACAGCCGGCACCCACCTTACTCCAGTGACATCCGAACCCCACAGCCGAAACCCACCTCACTCTTGTGATACTCAAACCCCACAGCCGGCACCCACCTTACTCCAGTGACATCCGAACCCCACAGCCGACACCCACCTCACTCTTGTGACACTCAAAACCCACAGCCGGCACCCACCTTACTCCAGTGACATCCGAACCCCACAGCCGACACCCACCTCACTCTTGTGACGCTCAAACCCCACAGCCGGCACCCACCTTACTCCAGTGACATCCGAACCCCACAGCCGACACCCACCTCACTCTTGTGACACTCAAACCCCACAGCCGGCACCCACCTCACTCCAGTGACATTCAAACCCCACAGCCGCTTTGCGTGCAAGTGTTTCTGTAGCCCGCTTATCTTTTCTAAGCTACAGATCTGGCGGCTGTCCTTCCTATCTCCTCTTATCAGACTAAAATTGTTTTATAAGCAATAAAGAATTTTCTATCAGTTTTGTTTAAATTGAACGCTGTTATGACAACGATGACGCGGCAGTCGCCAGTTTGACTGCTTAGGCCTGCTTTACCGTGAGCAGAAGCTCAGGACTGCTGTAGATTTTCTCGCTTCTACCAGTCGATAGATAGCAATCATTTCAGATTCCTGATTATTAGGGACCTTGGCAGAGCGGCCAGGTTTGCTCTTCGACTTTTGTAATCATGTCTTTGTGAGTCACTCGCTGCTTAAAACCACCCTGTTGATAACTATTTTCTCTTCGCTTCTATATTTCAGTGCCTTCAACTTTGTACAGTATTGAAGTCTGCTCGCTTTTATTAGAATTTCTTTCCGCTTTCCTGTCTGATTTTTGACGCACTTTTAATTCTTCAGCACTTGCCCAAAACTTTTAGCTGCAAAAAATGCAGTCAGCGATTTCAGCCGGATGTCCTGTTCAACAGGTGGGCTGAGACTTCTACGACTCATTTTGTCACAGAGAAATATACTTTCTGCCATTGGCTCCCCTGAAACTGGCACAAACAGTCAGTCAGGCTCAGGCAGTGAGCATAGATTGTGTGAGATCTGCGTTTTTTCAATACAATTGCTTGTGCTTTGTAGCGTTTTTGCTTTAAAACAGAAAAGGTAGCATGAGAGTTGAGTAATAACCCGCGCCAAAGCTTTTGGCCATAGACATAATGGACCCGTCAACTGTGAGCGCCTCAGTCTCAATTCGGTCGAGCCCGTCGAGACTATTTCTGGGTTATTTTTTAACACCAAACACCCGGCTCGCAGTTGTTTATTTCACGACAGAAAACTGCTCACTGTGCTCAAAACATGCAGCCAACCTTGGCATGCCCGCTGGCTGTGAACTCACGATTCTGCCTCAGCAGCACCAGCGTGCAGCGCAACAGCAACGCCAGCACGAACCTGCGGGCTCTGGACGAAAGCGAGGAGCTGGTGAGTCAATTCTGGAGTCGTTGCTGCAAAGCAATAATGCAAATGAAAATGCTATCAGCACTGATGCGCTGTGAGTACAGTGAGCACAGCTTCATCCTGTGAGCATAGCTGCATTCTGGGAACATAACTGCATCCTGTGAGTGCAGTGAGTAGGCTGCGTCCTGTGAGTGCAGTGAGTAGGCTGCATCCTGTGAGTGCAGTGAGTAGGCTGCGTCCTGTGAGTGCAGTGAGTAGGCTGCATCCTGTGAGTGCAGTGAGTAGGCTGCGTCCTGTGAGTGCAGTGAGTAGGCTGCGTCCTGTGAGTGCAGTGAGTAGGCTGCGTCCTGTGAGTGCAGTGAGTAGGCTGCATCCTGTGAGTGCAGTGAGTAGGCTGCGTCCTGTGAGTGCAGTGAGTAGGCTGCGTCCTGTGAGTTCAGTGAGTAGGCTGCGTCCTGTGAGTGCAGTGAGTAGGCTGCGTCCTGTGAGTTCAGTGAGTAGGCTGCGTCCTGTGAGTTCAGTGAGTAGGCTGCGTCCTGTGAGTGCAGTGAGTAGGCTGCATCCTGTGAGTTCAGTGAGTAGGCTGCGTCCTGTGAGTGCAGTGAGTAGGCTGCATCCTGTGAGTGCAGTGAGTAGGCTGCGTCCTGTGAGTGCAGTGAGTAGGCTGCGTCCTGTGAGTTCAGTGAGTAGGCTGCGTCCTGTGAGTGCAGTGAGTAGGCTGCGTCCTGTGAGTTCAGTGAGTAGGCTGCGTCCTGTGAGTTCAGTGAGTAGGCTGCGTCCTGTGAGTGCAGTGAGTAGGCTGCATCCTGTGAGTTCAGTGAGTAGGCTGCGTCCTGTGAGTGCAGTGAGTAGGCTGCATCCTGTGAGTGCAGTGAGTAGGCTGCGTCCTGTGAGTGCAGTGAGTAGGCTGCATCCTGTGAGTACAGTGAGTAGGCTGCGTCCTGTGAGTGCAGTGAGTAGGCTGCGTCCTGTGAGTGCAGTGAGTAGGCTGCGTCCTGTGAGTACAGTGAGTAGGCTGCATCCTGTGAGTGCAGTGAGCACAGCTTCATCCTGTGAGCACAGCTTAATCCTGTGAGCACAGCTTCATCCAGTGAGCACAGCTTCATCCAGTGAGCACAGCTTCATCCTGTGAGCACAGCTTCATCCAGTGAGCACAGCTGTATCCTGTGAGCACAGCTGTATCCTGTGAGCACAGCTTCATCCTGTGAGCACAGCTTAATCCTGTGAGCACAGCTTCATCCAGTGAGCACAGCTTCATCCAGTGAGCACAGCTTCATCCTGTGAGCACAGCTTCATCCAGTGAGCACAGCTGTATCCTGTGAGCACAGCTGTATCCTGTGAGCACAGCTGTATCCTGTGAGCACAGCTGTATCCTGTGAGCACAGCTTCATCCTGTGAGCACAGCTTAATCCTGTGAGCACAGCTTCATCCAGTGAGCACAGCTTCATCCAGTGAGCACAGCTTCATCCTGTGAGCACAGCTCCATCCAGTGAGCACAGCTGTATCCTGTGAGCACAGCTGTATCCTGTGAGCACAGCTGTATCCTGTGAGCACAGCTGTATCCTGTGAGCACAGCTGTATCCTGTGAGTACTGAGAGCGCAATTAAATCATGTAATTTGGAGCATTTCTGTGTCTTCCTCCCCCACAGCCGACCAGCGAAGGTGACGGGTGTAGCGTCCACCTGGACAACTCAAATCAAGCCCAATTCAAAGAAAAAGACAGCTGCTTCGCTGATCAATACGCTAATTTTTCAGGTATTTAGGTGCATTTTTGTTGCTTTAGAGTTGAGAGATTCGCACTAATACCCTATAAACACCGTTTCCGCAGCCGTCGCATCGGGTAGCAGATCAAAGCAAGGCCGCAGTTTGCTGCAGAAGAATCGGCAGCAACATCTCCGGCAGCGCCCCGATTACTTGATCCCGCTGGCTCTCAGTAGCAACCAGTCCAACTTTTTCCAGCGGTTTCTGGGAAATAACTGCAAAAATGTTCACGTGAGAGCAGTTCTCAATGCGGTCACGCTATGACCAATCAGGGAACCCCTACAGTATTGTTGGTCTTTTTGACCAATCAGGGAATCCCTATAGTATTTTTGGTACCCTTGACCAATCAGAGAACTCCAAAGCTGATTGGCTTAGCGCTTTAATACAATGAAAGAATTGCAAATTTCTGTTGTTGCCATGGCAAAGTTATAAGCTTGCGATGCATCATTACGATGAAAAGTTGAACTCCGCCTGCAGAATGTCAGCGAACAGCCGCAACCACCTCAGAAACCGGCTGCCAACTCAGTCAACAATGTCCCCGCCAGAGGCGGAGGCGAGTTGATGCCGAACTCGGGCGTGCCCTATTGGAATGTGTACGAGTACCATGACTTCCGCCAGGTCGATAGCTGCTATTCGCACATGTTCGATCCGCAAGTTGAGCCTTGTTGGCACAGGGAGACCATCATCCAGGACTGCTACAACCGACTCCGCGTCAGCACTTCCAAATTCCGACCGCCGCCCCCGTACCACCTTCGGTGAAGTGTGCTCGGGTGAGCATACATGAGTGCGTGCGTACTGTAACCCTGGTTTCTAGCCCAGCTGATGCCTTACAGCTGGCTAAACTAAAGCACTAGAGGGTTAAGCATCTTGCTAAATGGTACGAGCTACAAATGGTCTCAAAGCAGGCTAACAAACTGTACTCTTCATTGCAGGCATTCTCAAAGCAGGCTAACAAACTTTACTCTTCAAGCTATCAAAAATTTTCTTGCTATGAACGCGCGAACTTTGGGACTGTGCAGTTGAGTTTAGGTTTTTTTTCGCAACGGAATGCACATACGCGTATATGCTCATGGTTGACAATCCCTTGAGTGCAAAATGCTTATTTGCCTTTTTTGTTTTCCTATTTCCATAAAGTCAAAGCCGTATAGACTATAGCCATAATACCTTGAGTCCTGCATCCAGCAACAGTGTTTTTTTACTAAGGAGATGGACTGAACATCCAATGCTCAAATATTTAATTTCAAATATTTTGGACCGAATCGATGGGCAACTGTGAGCTAGATAGAGATTTTTTTCTTTGCTAAAATTCAGTTTTTGAAGCAAGATTCTTACACTAAGATGTTAGACAACCACAAAACCTTTCAAACTGACGCTCTGTGACGCCGCGCGTGAACTTGACAGCGTGCAAGTTAACAAGTAAAGAAAATGTTGCGATCTCGGCTATGGAATTTTATATCCATGTTTTTTACCTGACTTGAAAAGTGTTTTTAAGGGCAAGATACAGTTGAAATATAAAGTTCGCGTCCCGGTCTACCAAAGAGATTATAGCCGTGTAGATTTAAATTTCTTTTTTTAACGCAAATTTGTTTAAAAAAGGATGTCCCTTAAAATCGTTGCGTTTAAGAGGCTTGAAAACTCTCTTTAATCTTCTGACGAGAATGGAAAAATTAGACAGTGGTGACAATTAATTACAATATGTGACGACAGAAATTTTTTTATCCAAGCTCACGAGAAACTTAAGATGGTGATCCCTGACCTGTCAGCAAAGCCAAATATAATGGCACTGATACTGATGCTGATCCCTGACCTGTCAGCAAAGCCAAATATAATGGCACTGATACTGACGGTGATAATGACCTGTCAGCAAAGCCAAATATAATGGCACTGATACTGACGGTGATAATGACCTGTCAGCAAAGCCAAATATAATGGCACTGATACTGACGGTGATCCCTGACCTGTCAGCAAAGCCAAATATAATGGCACTGATACTGACGGTGACAATTGACCTGTCAGCAAAGCCAAATATAATGGCACTGATACTGACGGTGATATAATTGACCTGTCAGCAAAGCCAAATATAATGGCACTGATACTGACGGTGATCCCTGACCTGTCAGCAAAGCCAAATATAATGGCACTGATACGGACGGTGATCCCTGACCTGTCAGCAAAGTCAAATATGACGGCACTGATACGGACGGTGATCCCTGACCTGTCAGCAAAGCCTAATATGACGGCACTGATACGGACGGTGATCCCTGACCTGTCAGCAAAGTCAAATATGACGGCACTGATACGGACGGTGATCCCTGACCTGTCAGCAAAGCCTAATATGACGGCACTGATACTGACGGTGATAATTGAACTGTCAGCTAGCAAAGCCTAATATGACGGCACTGATACTGACGGTGATAATTGAACTGTCAGCTAGCAAAGCCTAATATGACGGCACTGATACTGACGGTGATAATTGAACTGTCAGCTAGCAAAGCCAAATATGACGGCACTGATACTGACGGTGATAATTGAACTGTCAGCTAGCAAAGCCTAATATGACGGCACTGATACTGACGGTGATAATTGAACTGTCAGCTAGCAAAGCCTAATATGACGGCACTGATACTGACGGTGATAATTGAACTGTCAGCTAGCAAAGCCAAATATGACGGCACTGATACTGACGGTGATAATTGAACTGTCAGCTAGCAAAGCCAAATATGACGGCACTGATACTGACGGTGATAATTGAACTGTCAGCTAGTATAGCAAAGCCAAATATGACGGCACTGATACTTCAAGAGGTCACATTCATTTGGGGCGCAGCTGCGTAGAAAAATGTTTGGGGCTTGTACAATAATTACGCCCTTGAGGTACAGTGAAAGTGTACACTGCCTGGCGATGAGAAAGTCACATGTTACCTGCGTTGAGGGAACTTATGCCTGCTTACGGCATCTGTGTGCGTGTGCTCAGGAGTCAGTGAAATGGGCAGAATTGCCTCCTCGCTGGCTGCGGGTCTAGTGTCACCGATGTCAGCCAAGGTACTGCGCTCCTGCAGCCGTTTGCTGGTTGCCCGACTGATTACTCGACGATATTAGACATAGTAAATTCCACAAATTGAGCAGTAGCAGCTGGGATGCACCATCCCATTGCCAGCAGCGCTCTTGTTGTTTTCACATAAATTTTTTTTGGCAGCGCCTGAATGCTAATAGCGTTGGGTGCATGGTGACTGATTGGTTGACAGACTAGGCAATGAGGAACTGTGGTTGAGCTGCTCATTGAAATTCATTTCAATGGAAGGCTTGATCATTGAAATTCGAGAAATTCGCGTCAGGGTGTCCAAAGTGTAGCATAGTTCCATGCCTATCATAGCTTTTGAAGCTCCATCAGTCCGTCTAGATAAAGGTAGGTGAACACCGAAGACGGATATAATGAAGACACATTTGGTGACATGCTGATAAATTTGAAGGCCCTGGCAAGGCCGCCTTGAGGTGCAGTGCTAATTCGTGTATCGGGGTGTATGCATAACACTAGCGCTTAAGGGAAAAATCCGACCTTCAGCCAGAACCATTGAATATCTCGATGGTCTGAAAGGCTTAATTCTTGTTTCAGAAGATGCGCAACAAACAGTTAGCCCGTGCTCATCAGTTTCGTGTGCTTGCGTTGCTCCGTTCGGGTGGAGCACAAAATGATCATGAGGAAACCCCCCTTGGTAGTTGCAGTACTGTTATTTGTATATTTTATTCATACTTATTTTTGAAAAATATATAAATAGGAAAAAAATTTATAGTCATTGATACATACGTATTTTTTTCTTTAAGAAAATTTACAGCCACAAAACACTTTTCTTTGCTTTACCTGTTTAAAGCTTGCTTTGATTTCCGTTTTGAGTTGCTTTTCAGTACGATATGAATTTCTAAGGAGGCTCTGCACCTTTACCGGTTAAGCTATGTCTTGCTGTAACCCTAACCCTGAAATTATTTCCTATCTCTATTCATAAAAATACATATTTTTGTTTAGAAGTCGCACAAAAACTGAGTGTTATTCAAAATTTTCGTTATTAATATATTAATAGGGTATGTCAATCATCTTGTTGCGGACTTATAAAAACCAACTTCGTCCATATATTAGGGCATATGCATTTTGGCAATTGAGCATATTTTGTTAAATTCTTAACATGATTCGAATGCCAGTTTTTATGTAACTGATTAAAATAAAATAAATTTTCAAACAAACTTTCCTACTACCCTACTTGGCAACAGACGAGTTGACTTATTTTGTAGGCAAATAAAATTCATGGACAGACAAATTAGTAGGCCAACTTATCCTTAAATGAAATGAGAAAAAATAGCCATCATGCCAGTGTCGTGATCTTGCCTGTGTGTGAGTGGAAGATTTGCATATTTTTTAGTTCTTTGACTATTTTGAATGGTTTTGTATAGGCTATACTTTTTGTTCTATCTGCAGTGACGCCCTGGCATGCACTAGAGAGAGCTTGCTTGCTAAATAACAAATTGTGAATATGAACAGTGAGTTAGCTAGATGAGTATAATACATAACACAATTAGCTCATAAATTTTATTGGTAGTTGTTATTTGTCCAGTTAGCCGGACAAATAGCCGTTTGATTATTTGTCCGGTTAACCTGTTAACCATCCAAGGACTTAATTTCTTCCTTTTCAACAAGCAGGAGCAATGATCCTCCCAAAGACCACGCTTGCCCTGCTGAGAGCCATCTTGAGTCTTGACCTTGCAAAGACCAAACTATACCCATGAACTAAGTTAGTCCCTGAAACAACCAATTTTCTGGAAAAGGTTTTAATTTTTTTAATTAGCTGATAAGCGAAAATAATTTGAGACACAAACTTCAAATCTGAATGACTGTCCTTTTGCAGCTTGTTAATTATTTTATCTTACAAATGATAGAGGTTCTTGTGGTAGTGCTACAACCCCTTATAACTTAGTTAGGCCTATAAGTTATAACTCACTTAACCGGACAAATAATCAAATGGCTATTTGTCCGGTTAACCGGACAAATAACAACTGCCAATTTTATTTGATGGCCATGAGAACAAGCCTTTAAATGAGTAAAATTTTTGAGTGAGTGACTAGAATAAATATTAAAATGCTATTTTAACCATTGTTTACATATGACAGACTAAAGTGGCAAAGACACAAAAGCACCTGATCAATATAAACTTGTGCATTGCATGTACATTTTTATACTATCTTTTATTTTGTGATGATAAAAGCCATGGCAGACAACTTCGTTTTAATTGTCCTTACGCCATTATGGCAGACAAGTTTGTAGGGGGGCCTATGAAGTTTATTTTAAAGAACAAGCTAATAGTAGAGTTGATAAAATGGCAGCAGATGAAAAGACCAGTAACCTTTGACAGTATCTATTTTAAATTTAATGTTCATGGGTTTGACTATCAAACATATAGCTAACTTATTCTGCATAACTTTCTGTACACTTTCCTATACTTTTTTCAAGAAAACTTTCAGCATTTGTAGTATATGGGAAATCACCTATATAAAAGCTACCCCTCAAAGTGCAATATAAACAAAAATAATTTTTTAATGACATTTAATCACAATAGTTTAATGTTGGCCTTCTTCTATCCATCAACACCACTCAGTTTTTATTCATATCATATATTGTGTCTTGTTGTAAGTATTAATAGATAAGCAAGTAACTGCTTTGACAAGAAGCTTTTACTCTGGTTGTAAAAAATGTATTTAATAATTTTCAGAAAAACTACAGAAAGCAATGCAAGGAATTATGCCAAAAACTAATTGGGATAAGTTAAATACATATATATCTATAAGACTATGTACTAGCTGATCATATCTAGCTAATGCCAATGAAAATATTGCTGGCAATTTGCTTTATGCCTTCATTATTGTGGCTCTTGTTGGAGCCTTTTAATATATATTTAAATTCAGTTATGTAAAGGCCTACTAATACTAGTGCTAATATTGATTGTTACAGGGCTTACCATACCACTCTATCTTACTCTCTACTGGTAGCATATCACTTGGCACAAGTGGTCTCTATCTAAGGCTCTTTGAATACCAGTCTTCATTGGGCATTTTCCATGGATCAGAGGGCCAGAGCCTCAAACAACCAACTCAATACTTTAACACTCTTTTGACCTTTTTACTCAATTATAGCTTATTTGCTTTTTGCTGCATTGGCAAGTTGTCTTGTTGCACAGAAAGAGCAACTACTTATATACACAGAATATATTTTGTTAAAATGAGTAAATTTCACAGAATACTCAATATTTTACATATAAACAATATTATTGGTACCAATTCAATTTACAAAAAACATCCATACTACATGGGTAAATCTCACCAAGCAACATCGGAATTTGTCCTCTTAAAAAATTCTCGAAAACAACACATGTAATAGCTCTAAAATATTTATTTCCACCAACAGAATGTAGTTTGCATACTAAAAGCACAAAATATTAAAGTCTTATGCTTGAAAATTATTTTTTGTTTTTCTGGAGAAACGTACATCACGACTGTTACAAATAAATTATAAATCGTCCTTTTAGCAGATATTATCAATGGTATAACTAATTTGCACTTAAAAAGACTAACTAAACCTTTTTGTTGCTAAAGTTTTTTCTGATTACTAGTTTTTTTGTTTTTCTCCTTGATCTATGGACTCAATATTTTTTAACGTTGGTAGTTCGCACAAGCTAATTATGGCTTACATCTTAATTATGGCTACTAAGATGAAAGCAGATATGCCAACTCAAAGCCGAACAGAAGTCTTTTAGCTTAATGAAATACATTTTACCTCTGTTAGATTACATAGATAAAATGTTTCGAGAGAATATTATTGTTTGTTCTATCTGCAGAAAAAGATAAAAATCGATTATTAAAAGAAAGTAACCATCCTAGATCCTATAGGCTATAGATGGAAGACTTTAGATTTTTCTGTTCTAAAGTGTAAAGCTGAAGCATAAGCTTTGCAAATGAATTATTGAAATTATTTTATAGAAATTATAATGGTATTGAACAGAAGCGGGACAGATCGTGATTAGAAAAATTATTAATTACATACAAAAATCGCAAAAGCAGCATTTATATCCGTAGAACAAATCAAAGGAACAAAGTTTTCAGTTCTCTAGAAATTGAGAGTATATTCAGAATATTGGGAATATTTAAAAGCAAACAAATAATGTCATTGTCTACTGATGATTACAAATAGAGAGAAGGGAAATGGACCTATAAACTAGTTCATGTTTGTGCTGAAGAAATCCACTATAAATGTGCTTTATGACATAAATCAAAATTGGACGTGTCTATCAATTAGACTGATATAAAAGTGATATAAAATCTACATACTGTACTAGGACATTCACTGAATGATTATGCTCAATAGATTCATTTATTTGGATAAAATAAATGCACGAATATAAATTACTATGAAACCCAAAACAATTTACCTGTTTAAATAATATTTAAACAGGCAGCACCAGCTACGGAACGAGACTACACTCATTGCAGGGAAAGAACTACGGGAAAGCCCCCGAGGGAAAATATCGTAGACCTGGTGTAACCCATAAATACAAATAGCAGTGCTCATGTGTGACAAGTCTATGACATCATTTTTTCAGTATCGAAATTGTTATTTAAAATCATGGTTATTCTACTAGACGCAAGAGACAGTTAACTTTCTCGAACGACACAGGCAGGTGTGCAATAGAAACTCGAAGGCACTGGAGTTCCGGGCTCAATGCCGATACACACGCAGTGGTACCAACGCAAGCATCCTTCGCACTCAATCCACGTGATGGTGCCGATTGGCTTTGAACAGTCGTCAGCCGCACACGAGTCACTCGCTTCAAAGCCACTTCGGCGGCCGCGACCAAGACCTCGACCACGACTTCGGCCACGACCTCGACCACGGAAACTGCCGCTACAAATGGAGCTTGATGACGGCTCTTGTGGCGGTCTAGGATTCCAATGTGCTGTGCAAGAGCTGGTCGCCGTCACATGAAACATTGAAAGATTAGACCCTTCTCATTGCGGCAAACGTGATGGGCCTTAGCGATTCCCAGCATCGGAGTCAGCTGCGTCAAAGAAAGAACAGTGCGGAACTCGTCTATCTGTGTCGGATCAATGAGGAAAAGCAGCACATTGATGGGTTTCCGTCCAGAAACAGCCGCCAGGACATCTTCCGGCTCCAACACGCTTCTACCGGTAGCCACCACCTCGTCACACCGCCGCTTAATAACTGCTCCAACGCCGTCTGCTGCACTTTTTCCATGTCCGGCTTCTGTGTACAGCCATTGCCACTTGTCAATTCCACGCTTTCGCAGCAGCCGATCGATGATGAAAACCGAAAATCGATTGCGATACTGACTGCTTGGGGAGTCTGAAATGACAGTGACTCTTTCTAGGCAACCTGGTGTCAACGTTTCGAAGTGGTTGAGTACAGGCTGCAAATGAGCGGCGACGGCCTCAGCTGTCTTTCTCCTATCTGCAGAGAGTGTCGCAAAGCAGCGTGGTGGCTGGTTGTACATGTACGCGACTCCTTGGTGGATGGTCACCTCCTTATGGGATCCGAAGTGCGCCCCCTGTGAGATGTGCATTTTAGAATATTTAAATTAGCATTTTCAATGCTATTAATTATTCGTCTAGACTTGCCATCCAATGCATCTGCCTCAAAGCATTACCTCCTTTATGCCTCCAACATAATTGTAGACGCTGACCACAGGATTAAAGCGACCCTATCAATATCTACAATTCGCCACACGACCATGACGCTAAGCATTGAAATATTTCTCATTCACACCTGTATAACATGATTGCCCGCAGTGTTTGGCACCAGTCCGTTAATAAGCGGTAATGAGCGTTAATGAGCGTTAATAACTTAAACGAAACACCGTCATTCATTTCTATAAATAACGGAATATGTTTTTTGTGTTAGCGAAATTCTCTGTGAATGAGCTTAGCCAGGGTTCCCATCTAAAGCCAATCAAAGACAGAGACTCGAAGCACATATTAATTTTTTTTCACCTGTACCTCCGAGCCGTGCTTGCCAAGGTAACTTTCAGAGAAATCGATGTGAATGACTAGATGTCCAGGTTCCAAATTCGATTTCACGTGCCTGATAGCTCGAAACTGGTGCCGAATTCTCATGTTATGTTGACAGAAGTGCCAGAAGTCGTCTATAAACTTTGCAACAACGACAGCTCTCTCCTCCGTGACTCGCACTAATTCCATACCACAAAAGGCATCCGACTTCTGCAGCTTCCATGCGCGGTAGGTGATGCTCGGTCCTGTGGCACCAGCCTTGTTAATTGGCACTTTATCCCTGCACTTCACACACTTCTGCATTAGGCACTCTGAGTTATAGTCGGAGCACAGGACACGCTTCAACAACGATAACTTGTTCGCTGCCGGCACCAACTTCTTGGCCCAGAGAGCTTTCACTAGAAGATCGAAGTTAGTGCACTCCATGCAGAGACACTGGTCACGATCAGAGAGCCGTGGACGCACAATGTGCCACGGGCGCCAGCGGTAGAAGGTCGCTCTGCTGACGTTGAGGTGCAGGTTCGGGTTCTCAGACAGAAACTTCGCGTATAGCCCTTGTATACTATCCAGCAAGTAGCGTTTCTGCTTCCTCTGCTTCCGCATTGTGCACGTGTCCTTTTTAGATGCCGACGCTCGTGAGTTGTCATCGCGGCAGTAGAAGGCAGTTACAGTGCCGATTAGCGACGGCAGTCTCTTGCGTGCTCTATGTCGGTGCTGGTGCTTTTTCCTGTGCAGCGAAGCCTTCGCAGCAGATGGGACGGATGCAGATGCACTAGCAAAGCCAACAGTGCCAGAAGTAACAGCAGCCCGCTGTGATGTGCGTCGCCGATAGTCAGCTTTTTGAAGGCAGCTCAGCTGCCGTTTTAACTTTTCTAATTCGCTCAATTTTGCAGCGGCAGCAGCTTTTCGGCGGCAGGCCTCTCGTTTTTTGGCAGCCTCAGACTTAGTCTTCGTCCTTTTCGTCCTCGTAGGTTCAGCGTGAGTCTGCCGTTTAAGGTCGTTTACCTGCAGCCTCCTAAGCGACTCCGCCTCTGCGTCCTCTCTTGAAAGCCCATGCTGCCTATGTAATTGGCACTTTGTTACTAGGAAGCACTGGCGACGATGGTAGCCGTCAGGATCTTCCTTCAATTTCTGGGATCTATAGGCCCTCATCTTTATACGACGCGTGGCTATTTTGCTTGGCATGCTCCTGCAACTCGTGCAAAGCATGCATGAAAAAAAGTTATTTTTTATTTGCAATTTTTTTCTACATTTTCTTGTCTTACAAACTTACAAGTCTAGCTACATCCATTCCTTATGAATATGTATGCTGACAATGAATGTAGCCACGCTGCATCATTTATTAGCAATGATAATAAAGTAATATTACAAGCTGAAGATAATTTAAAGATGTGTAGCTGTCCATGTTCATTTTTATATTCTCTTATAGCAATAAATTAAACTTGACTTTAAATTTCCATTCAATTCATAGACTAAAAGTATCACAATATAAGAAAAAAATATATTTTTGCAGCACACACAAAAAATGTAAGGTTTACTGCGTTACTGTGTACAAAAGTTTCATTATCTATATATCAGCTTTCAATTTGTTAAACAAATTCTCAATTATAAAGAGTCCTTGGTGCCATTATATGATTTATTAAACAAAAAAACAACTATTTTGCTACAACCGGTGTCACTAAAAAAATACAGTTACGTTATTCAAAGAAAGAATGGCAAAGGATCACGGGCCTATGACATATTGGCATTTATAAATAGCAGAAAGGTCTTTATTTTCTTTGGATGTCTTGACGTGTGTGTTATTAAAGTCTGTTTTGTGCTCATAAAGCAGCACTCAATATATACATTAATTAGAAATTCTTGGCTTACATTATATGTGGTGTGACAATTTTTTTGTCAAAGACTCTCCAAGAGGTTGTGAAGCTGTAAATAAAAACTATTGCGCATTTTAAAAAAATTCTCTTGTTTAATGCACTTTCAGATTGGTAATTTAGAAGAGCAATTTTCATTTAGCAATTTCGTATAAATGACACCGATGACTAATAACAGTAGAACCAAGTAATTTAATTAATGTTTTATGGTAATCTGGTTTCTTCTCACATATTCCCGTATACATACTTTATCATTAGACTCGTTATCATTACAAATTTCCTGCCTAAAGTCCAAAATCGTGGCTCGGACACGCGTCGCTTATTAATTTTTCTGTTGAATTTTCGCAAAATGTGTCACTAATATCGAGCAGATTAGGAAAAATTAAATGCTTTGACATTAAAAACATCAATTTAGATTTTTAACAGTAAAAATATACCCATTTGACATTTACTTGCCGTTACATCATAAGTACTGTTACATCTGCAACTTTGTTATAATCTTCGGAAATGCAATTTGAGATTTACCCACATGATTAATTAGTGAATTTGTTTTTATTATAGTTATTACAAGCAAGAATTTCTTACTTTTATTGGAGTAATGAATGATGCATTTTAATTGTTTAATATGTTAAAAATTGGTTGTAAATTTTTTATTTAATATTTATTATAATATCAATTATACTATTAGTCTATTGTAAAAGTCACTGTGGACTTCAGTAGTGTAGCTAATCATGAGTCAAGTTAAGACTCAAATCACAACAACAAGCTTAGGGTTCTCAAACAGACAAGCAAATATATGTATACATAGAAATAAAGGAGAAAATATACTTAAAGAAAACTGGATAGTACAATCCAACCAATCAAATTTTATTGTCTTGAAAATAGAAGTAAAACATACACAATCAGCTTCATGTTTGGTTGCTAGGCAAATCCTTAACTTGGTGAGAGGGAGGCCTTTGAATAAAATACTTGCTCAGTATTGATGCTTGTCAGTTCGAAATGTTTCTGTGACTAGAATGTAATTTCCAGCCCTGTAGTTAGTCCAATGAATTTTAGCCTCTCAATCCTAGGAAATTTGCCCCTTTTATATTTAGGGATTTTTTCCTTGAAATTCCTTTGTTTCCAGGAAACCATAGTCCCTATTATGTACCAACCCAAAATTGTGACCTTTAAACAAGTAGCCAGTGCTCCACAAGTGAAGTCGCCAATAGTGATATAAAGTAGTGTAATGTTCTTTAGTTTTCTGTTGATTTTTTTCATAAAATAATGTTTAATGTCTTACATTGCATAAAAATATAAATGCTGAATACTCCCCTTAGTTATTGCAATTTCTGACTCCGAAATTCCAGGTTGAACACATAGGCAGTTAGTTCCATTCACATTTAACAAGTCAGTGTGCATTATTTGCTTTCAGATCTAGAAGTCTGCTTCCTGGTTGCATTCAGAATTAAAATTCTGTACCCAGGAACTCATAGCTGAGTCCTGACTGTTGCACTCGTAGTGGATCAGGCCAAATTGCTAATTGTCCCAACAACTCACAGTTAAGATGACATCGCTGGGGCATCGGTCCAGGACTGACTCTGGGTGAGTATTTTTCTCTCTCTCTCATTCTCTAAGTTTATTTCTACTCAAGAACCCAAAAAACCTAATAGACGAAGGTAAAATTGCTAAGCGTCCCCGCCTCCCTCACCGGCAGCACCGCGGCAGGCTCCGCCGGAGCGGCCCCAGCCGCGAACGGCCCACGTCAATTGGATTTCTACGAGGCCATGTCGGACTTTCAGACAATGTTCCCCAGCCTGGACCCGCAACTCATCGAGTGCGTGCTGCGTGACAACAATGGCGTGGTGCACACTACAGTCGACAGCCTCCTGCGTCTCAGCGAGGGCCCGGCCGCGGCAGCCGCCGTACCCGGCGAATCGGGCAGCGCCGCATCGGCTCATTTTAAGAGGCGGCAGGCCGACGGCGGTGGAAAGGCGGACTCCGCTGCCGTCGCCTCTGGCAGCATGGCTGGCGTCAAACCTGACGATCTGCCACCGTCATATGAACAGGTGCGAATTCCCATGTAGCACTCCGCACAGGGAGATCAGGAATGATCAGTTATAACACGAGACGCATTCTTGGGATTTCCCGAAAGCAGGCTGCATTCTTTCAAACTGGGAATTCCCATAGATAGGCTGCGTTGTTGTAAACGGGCATTGTTAGGGAAATCCCAAGGTGGGACTCCATCCTTGTAAACGGAATAGTTTGGGAAATCCCAAGATCGGACTCCATCCTTGCAAACTTAATAGTTAGGGAAATCCTAAGCTCGGACTCCATCCTTGTAAACTTAATAGTTAGGGAAATCCCAAGATCGGACTTCATCCTTGTAAACTTAATAGTTAGGGAAATCCCAAGATGGGACTCCATCCTTGCAAACTTAATAGTTAGGGAAATCCCAAGGTGGGACTCCATCCTTGCAAACTTAATAGTTAGGGAAATCCCAAGATGGGACTCCATCCTTGCAAACTTAATAGTTAGGGAAATCCCAAGATGGGACTCCATCCTTGCAAACTTAATAGTTAGGGAAATCCCAAGCTCGGACTCCATCCTTGCAAACTTAATAGTTAGGGAAATCCTAAGCTCGGACTCCATCCTTGTAAGCTTAATAGTTAGGGAAATCCCAAGGTGGGACTCCATCCTTGCAAACTTAATAGTTAGGGAAATCCCAAGGTGGGACTCCATCCTTGTAAGCTTAATAGTTAGGGAACTCCCAAGGTGGGACTCCATCCTTGCAAACTTAATAGTTAGGGAAATCCCAAGGTGGGACTCCATCCTTGCAAACTTAATAGTTAGGGAAATCCTAAGCTCGGACTCCATCCTTGTATACGGGGAATTGCTATGGAAATCTCTAAACAGTCTGCGTCCTTGTGAACTTTAATCCGTTCACATCCTCTAAAACTGGGAACTCCCAGGAAAACTCCAATAGCCTTACTGGGACTGAGAGTTGCTGGTGAAATCTCTCACGATTTGCAAAGTGGGAGCTCCTCGGTGAATCAAGTAAAATTCTAAGAAATGCCGAGCATCTTGCTTCACCATGCTGATCTTCGCGATAATCGCAACTGCCTCTTCGTGGCAATCTATTTATTTTAGGAAATCAGCTTCTACACGCGTGGAGAAAACATACTTGTTGCAATTCTATCACCCTTCCTTTGCATTTTCTGCCATCAAAGGCCCTGCGCGCAAGCCAGCAGCCTTCGGCTGGTGGCAGCGGGAGTAGCGGCCAGTCCGCTGACCGGCACCACACGCATCCGCCCAAGCACTCCAGGCAGGGCGGCAGCAGCAACGGCGGTGGCAGCGGCAGGCACGGTGGCATCCGCCACGGCCTTTCCTCACTGCAGCCGCAGCCACCACAGGCAGCCGCGGCTCCTACTCACAGCCTGGCGGCAGCTGGTACCACCATCGGCCATCACAGATCGCACTCGCAGCCGTCGGCGACAACTTTCAGCAGCTACAGCTTCCGTGCCACGGCAACTGCTGCCCCGGATGCTGCAGCGGTTGTGGCCGCTTCTGCAGCCGGCGCAACTGCGTCTACTTCAGCCACGACTTCGGCCTCCGCGTGCGGCTACCGTCGATGGAATCCGCCGCTCCTCGGTGCTCTGCCCGATGATTTCCTGCGCATCTCTTTTGTACCGGCAACCGCCGCTGCCGCCACATCCTCTGCCGTTGCGGTCTCTTCGGCCGCCTCGGTGGCCTCCTCCGCTTCTGTCGCCGCCACGGCTGGCTCCTCGGGTCGTCAAGGCGGCGGACGCAGCGGCGGCGGCTCAGGACGCAGCCGAAGTCACCACCACAAGTGCAGCAACTGCGGCCGATATCACCATCATCACAGAGCCGGCGGTGGAGGCGGCAGCGGCGGTGGTCACCGGGGCGGCGCCGGCGGAGGCAGCGTCGGGAGGCCGCGCGATCCGAGCGACCAGCTGCCGGAGACGCCGCATCAGCCCGCGTCCCATCTCGTTCAGCCGCCGGTTCCACCACCCTCGGCGCAGCCTCCGCCACAGCCGCCGCGCCAGAGACCGAGCGGCGTTAATTGGCAGCAGCAGCAGCAGCAGCAGGCGCAGGCGATTTCGCCATCGTCCAGTTACCATAGCAACAGTTCTCACCCGAATCAGCCGCAGCACAGCCATAGCGCTGTCTACAATCAGATCCTGGCCGACGAGCGCCTCGCCATCGCCCTGCAGAACGAAGAGTTCCTCTCACTGCTGCGCAACGACAGCGACTTCATGCGCACTCTGCAGCGCGACACCAGCCGGCGCACCCGCCGACTCATGCTCACGCAGTCCTCCGGGCACTGGCCGCAGCCTCAGCCGCTGCACTCGCGCTCCTTTTCGCAGCCGGCCGCCCCCCCGTCTATGCAGCCGCCGCAGCCGGCATTTCCGCCGCCGCCGTTTCTTCTGCCACCACCGCAGCCGCGGCCGCCGATGCCGATGTCGTCAATGGTTGAGACTGGACACCTTGTGCCCGGCAGCCTTGTGCCCACAGGTGAGCAAAATCGAGTTATTGCTTTTTAGCGATTAAAGTTTTATATTTTCTTTGTAATAATTTTGGTACTCCTTAGCTTTGGCATGCTTGGTACCGAATCCACCTGCCGTTCTTACAGAGGGCTACGGGCAAGACCAGTCGCCGGTTGAGCCAGCCAGGCCGGATGTCGGCTGCGGCTCCTCGGCTGCCGCCGCTGGAGTCGGTGGCAGCGACGAACTGAGCAGCCAGTTGCGGCATATGGGAAAGCGTGAGTGCAGCTCTATGGGACTTTATGCCTCATCGAGGTAGAGGCTGTGCAGTTCAGGGGTAGAGGCTGTGCAGTTCAGGGGTAGAGGCTGTGCAGTTCAGGGGTAGAGGGTGGGCAGTTCAGGGGTAGAGGCTGTACAGTTCAGGGGTAGAGGGTGAGCAGTTCAGGGGTAGAGGCTGTGCAGTTCAGAGGTAGAGGGTGGGCAGTTCAGGGGTAGAGGCTGTGCAGTTCAGGGGTAGAGGCTGTGCAGTTCAGGGGTAGAGGCTGTGCAGTTCAGGGGTAGAGGCTGTGCAGTTCAGGGGTAGAGGCTGTGCAGTTCAGGGGTAGAGGCTGTGCAGTTCAGGGGTAGAGGCTGTGCAGTTCAGGGGTAGAGGCTGTGCAGTTCAGGGGTAGAGGCTGTGCAGTTCAGGGGTAGAGGCTGTGCAGTTCAGGGGTAGAGGCTGTGCAGCTGTATCGCCGAGGCAGAGGTGGTTGCTTGAAAAGTTCCCTGAATTCCCTGTACAGTTTGGTATTGCTCCCTGGTTCCTCCGTCCCGCAGTGTCCGGCCGCCGGTTCGCCGAGATGGCGCGCAAGTTCTTCGGCATGGCGCGGCACTATCGTCAGCGCCGCCAGCAGCACCTGCTGCTGCATCAGCCTCAGCTGCTGACCATGAGCGCCCAGACTGAGAGCACACTCAACCTGCTGGAGAATGGCGACTTTGACGCAGAGGATGATGGCGAGGTCAATCCAGCAATCGGCGGCGGTGGCGTCTTCTGCGGTCGCGACGTCCTCGAAGAAGAGGGAGCAGCGATGGCGGCCGAGACTCAGGAGGTGCACGAAGTCGATCGAGTCTGATGCCTCGATGTTTTTTTTTACTTTTTATCAGTTTTTTCGGGTTACTTTTTAACTAACCGGGCATCTGTTTCGGAATCTCTTCATTTTCACTCGGATTCTCCTCAGACAGTGAGAATTCCCTTCATTTTCACTCGGATTCTCCTCAGACAGTGTGAATTCCCTTTATTTTCACTCGGATTCTCCTCATACAGTGAGAATTCCCTTCATTTTCACTCGGATTCTCCTCAGACAGTGGGAATTCCCTTCATTTTCACTTGGATTCTCCTCAGACAGCGGGAATTCCCTTCATTTCGACTCGGATTCTCCTCATACAGTGGAAATTTCCTTCATTTTCACTTGGATTCTCCTCAGACAGCGGGAATTCCCTTCATTTCGACTCGGATTCTCCTCATACAGTGGGAATTTCCTTCATTTTCACTCGGATTCTCCTCAGACAGCGGGAATTCCCTTCATTTCGACTCGGATTCTCCTCAGACAGTGCGAATTCCCTAATTTTCACTCGGATTCTCCTCCGGCAGTGGGAATCCTCTTTTTTCAATAGGACTCTCATTATGTATTGCGGGAACTCCCGGTGTTTGCCTGGGTTTTCCATATGAGAGAACATTAGGGTCGGGAATTCCCAGAGTCAGTTCAGATTGATGCAGCTCTGTTTCTCAGCTGCTACATGTAGATATCGCTAGTGCGCAGGATGCTCTTGTAGAATGGCCATATTTTTATAAGCTCGTGTCTGCACGGCCTACTTTACTCGGTCTGCAATGATTTTTGTGGCACAACTAGCTGTACAGTTTTAAATGATGCACTCGCTTTTTTAACTGACAGGACTTTAGATGTGTTTAAATTTAACATAACATTTTTTATATAAAAAATTTCATAAAACTTTCTTGTTTTTCTACTATCATTGTTAATCTATAGTTTATCTTCTCTGCTTGTGATATGCGACAATGGGTTTCTCTCCTTTGCGTCGCAGGTTTTGCAAATTTTTGTTATTCTGCAATTGCTTCTGAACCGTTTTTATTAGTCTGCACAGCTAGTTGTTGATTTCTACTTTTTATAAGTTGATTTATTGTTTAGCGGGGAAGCGGCGTGCCTTCTCACCTTGGCTGCCAGCGCCTCACCTGCTGGCACCGTTGCGTGACTGTCATCCTGCTCTACAGCTGCATCTCCATGAGGTCCCATTGGGGCTTCGCGATTTACTGGTTTTGTGTCTGTGCTTTAGCTTTGACTTGTCCTCTGGCGTTCTGGACTGTCAGCTCGCTGTGTGTCCCTGCTTCCCTGCTCCGGAACCAACAGCTTGCCGGCTTTCCCTGCTCCGGAACCAACAGCTGGCCGGCTTTCCCTGCTCCGGAACCAACAGCTTCCCGGCTTTCCCTGCTCCGGAACCAACAGCTTCCCGGCTTTCCCTGCTCCGGAACCAACAGCTTCCCCGGCTTACCCTGCTCCGGAACCAACAGCTTCCCGGCTTTCCCTGCTCCGGAACCAACAGCTTCCCGGCTTTCCCTGCTCCGGAACCAACAGCTGGATGGCTTTCCCTGCTCCGGAACCAACAGCTTCCCGGCTTTCCCTGCTCCGGAACCAACAGCTTCCCGGCTTTCCCTGCTCCGGAACCAACAGCTTCCCGGCTTTCCCTGCTCCGGAACCAACAGCTTCCCGGCTTTCCCTGCTCCGGAACCAACAGCTTCCCCGGCTTACCCTGCTCCGGAACCAACAGCTTCCCGGCTTTCCCTGCTCCGGAACCAACAGCTTCCCCGGCTTACCCTGCTCCGGAACCAACAGCTTCCCGGCTTTCCCTGCTCCGGAACCAACAGCTGGCCGGCTTTCCCTGCTCCGGAACCAACAGCTTCCCGGCTTTCCCTGCTCCGGAACCAACAGCTTCCCGGCTTTCCCTGCTCCGGAACCAACAGCTTCCCGGCTTTCCCTGCTCCGGAACCAACAGCTTCCCCGGCTTACCCTGCTCCGGAACCAACAGCTTCCCGGCTTTCCCTGCTCCGGAACCAACAGCTTCCCGGCTTTCCCTGCTCCGGAACCAACAGCTTCCCGGCTTTCCCTGCCAGAAATCAACTGATGGCTACTCAAAGACTTTGGAAAAGATGACGTGTTGGGAAAAGTCAGTTTAATTTATTATCTAGTGGGTTAGTTATTCGCTTATTTGCGTTGACAATTTTTCAACCTCGCGTTTCCCGCCGCGGCTGCCTCTTGTTAATTTTTTTACACTGCACAGGTGCAAATCACATTTGTACATAACGCCCAGCGCTACACAAAATAACACCTGCCTGCACCTGAGAGCCTGCCCCAGTCATGACCGCTTTCAGGACCCGTCATCTCTCCTACCTCAAGCAGCTGTTGTTATATTTATATACATAACATATATACAAATACATCTTATCTGGACTCGATTTTACCAATACAAACTGTGTTGTTTTTTACACCGAGCTGTGAGCTCGAATGTTTCTACTGCGCACCGACACGGCAAGCCAGGTCTGTCCCGCATCTCCGTGATGTCCGTCAGCTGCGGTTTACTGATCTCCCTACCCTGGCATCCTTTCTGCTTACCAACTATCCATTCTGCCTACCCTGGCATCCATTCTGCCTACCCTGACATCCATTCTGCCTACCCTGACATCCATTCTGCCTACCCTGGCATCCATTCTGCCTACCCTGGCATCCATTCTGCCTACCCTGGCTTCCATTCTGCCTACCCTGGCATCCATTCTGCCTACCCTGACATCCATTCTGCCTACCCTGACATCCATTCTGCCTACCCTGACATTCATTCTGCCTACCCTGGCATCCATTCTGCCTACCCTGACATCCATTCTGCCTACCCTGACATCCATTCTGCCTACCCTGACATCCATTCTGCCTACCCTGACATCCATTCTGCCTACCCTGGCATCCATTCTGCTTACCAACCATCCATTCTGCCTACTAACCATCCATTCTGCCTACTAACCATCCATTCTGCCTACCCTGACATCCATTCTGCCTACCCTGACATCCATTCTGCCTACCCTGCCTATCAACGCATCAACACTGCCTATTCTGACATCAATCTGCCTACCCTGACATCCATTCTGCCTACCCTGCCTATCAACGCATCAACACTGCCTATTCTGACATCAATCTGCCTACCCTGGCATCCATTCTGCCTACCCTGCCTATCAACGCATCAACACTGCCTATTCTGACATCCATCTGCCTACCCTGCCTATCAACGCATCAACACTGCCTATTCTGACATCCATCTGCCTACCCTGCCTATCAACGCATCAACACTGCCTATTCTGACATCCAGACATGCTGGAATCCGGTATGGACCTCGGTTGCCAAATCCGATCGGTTTTTTATAATCCTCATGTTTGAACTTTTATCTCAAGCAGATGGTTGCTTTCCTGTTAAAGCTACCCTCCTCTCACCTCGCTTGAGGCCTGTTTTTGCAGTCTGCTTCTTGTCTAACCCACCCACCTGCAGAATTGCAGCTTTACCTGCGTCTCCCTTCGGTTATTTTGGTGTACAAACCGGTCCCAGCTGCCCTATTTACTGCTGCTGTGAACTGCAACAAAACCTCCGCTATCTGTCTCCCCTTTGGCTTAGCCATAGCCAACTTTATACATTTATTCTATGATAAATAGACTTGCAATTTATCGATGCCCGGCACCCCAGTCAGTGGCTGCCGTGGCCTGAGTGACTCGCCAGACATGCATAGACCGACTCCTCCGTCCGCTTCATTCTGAACTGACTGCCCCAAGGGAGCCGGCTCACCCCGCTGCTCATCCGTCAGCTCATGCGCCCAAAATTCTGAATTTCAAATTCTAAAGTCAGCCATGGATTTTTATTGCTCACTTCGAGTGCGGACTTTCGATTGCACACAGCTCTGGCTAATCTATTGATTCTGATTCTGACTATTCGGTTCTGAAGACTGCTGTCGAGACTAAATCCTTTTTAACACCCTTTCCACAACTGGCCCGATACTGACGTGGTGCACGCCCCGTCTGCCGCATTGTACCCGATGGAAACAGTGCTGTTCTGCACTCGTGGCAATGGTCGCTTCAAGTGCCCCGTTTACGACTCAAACACTTCTCTAGCGACTCAAACGCTTCTCTAGCGACTCAAACACTTCTCTAGCGACTCAACCACTTCTCTAGCGACTCAAACACTTCTCTAGCGACTCAAACACTTCTCTAGCGACTCAAACGCTTCTCTAGCGACTCAAACGCTTCTCTAGCGACTCAAACGCTTCTCTAACGGCTAAACTGTACGAGCTCCCACGATGATAATGAAGCCCCGGCTGCCACGGAATTTTTTATCTAACCTTCATGCAGATTGTGCTCACATGCAGATTGTGCTCACATGCAGATTGTGCTCACACGGTTCATTTGTCCGCTGCGCTTTGTAAAAGCTTCGCATGTTAAAATCATCGTGAGTCTTTGTTCAATGACTGACAGCAGAGTAGCAGAAAGCAGAGTAAAAACGCAAAAGTACTTTAGATTAGGTGCTTAGATAAGGCTTTATAAAAACTAAGTAATTATTTATTCATAGTAATTTGCGTTGAAGACAAATCGCGCGATAGATTGTCTGGGGCTTGTCAAAATGTCAAACAGGCAGGAGGAAGTTGCGCACGGGGCGTGGACAGCGAAGGGCTTACATCTACATTAAATCAAAGCTTCAATTGAAGCAAATCGAACAATATGGCCACTCTACAGGGCTACAATGGAAACTCTTGATAGCACACACAATGGGAGCGATGCAGTCTAAGTCTAGCTAAAAGAAATTAATCAGTTAACAAAAAGTTCTGTTCCCTGCGCTGTGGTCAGTCGCGGCCCCAGGGCAGCCCCGGCACCAGCAGGGGGGTCCGCCTGACGTACTCGCGGTAAGCCGGGTCGGAGCCCCAGCGCCTCTCGGCCGACTTCTCCAGCAGAGGCACGCCGGACACGAACAGCACCAGGCCGGCGTTGAGCAGCGGCCCGGCCAGGCTGGCCCAGTGCAGCGGCTGGCTGAAGCTGGCCGAGGCCGAGGCGGCCAGGCCCGCCCACAGGCACAGCTCGCCAAAGTAGTTCGGGTGCCGGCTTAGCGACCACACGCCGCTGGAGATGAAGCGGCCGGAGTTGTCCGGATCGGAGCGGAAGGCCAGCTTCTGCCAGTCCGCCACTGTCTCGATGGCCAGGCCCAGGCAGAACAGGCCCCAGCCCAGAGGCTCCCTCAGCGACATCGGGCGGCGGGCGACGGCTGCGGATGACAGGCAGGCCAGGGCGGTGAGGGTCGGCGCCAGGTTGCCAAGAGCCCAAGCGCCCTGCATGGTCCAGGCCGCCAGGAATGCGCTCGGGCTCGTCTGCGGATGGGATCGGGGTCAGCCGATGTGAAAATTCTCATGTCTGAGAGGGGATAATACTCGTGTCTGAAAGGATTGACCGACGGACCACCCTGAGCGGCACCGCCTCGCTGGAGGCTGTCTGGCTGCCAGGGGTTAGCGATATGGGCGGCATCAGCCGCCTCCTCGCTGCGTCCGTCATGGAGGCTCCCTGCCGCTAAGTCAAAAGTAAGTCAAAGTCTGAAAGGATAATTCTTATGTCTGAGAGGGGATAATTCTCATGTCTGAGAGGGGATAATTCTTATGTCTGAGAGGGGATAATTCTCATGTCTGAGAGGGGACAATTGTCATGTCTGAGAGGGGATAATTCTTATGTCTGATAGGGGATAATTCTTATGTCTGAGAGGGGATAATTCTAATGTCTGAGAGGGGATAATTCTTATGTCTGAGAGGGGATAATTCTTATGTCTGAGAGGGGACAATTGTCATGTCTGAGAGGGGATAATTCTTATGTCTGAGAGGGGATAATTCTAATGTCTGAGAGGGGATAATTCTTATGTCTGAGAGGGGATAATTCTTATGTCTGAGAGGGGATAATTCTTATGTCTGAGAGGGGATAATTCTTATCTCTGAGAGGGGATAATTCTAATGTCTGAGAGGGGATAATTCTTATGTCTGAGAGGGGATAATTCTCATGTCTGAGAGGGGATAATTCTCATGTCTGAGAGGGGATAATTCTTATCTCTGAGAGGGGACAATTGTCATGTCTGAGAGGGGATAATTCTAATGTCTGAGAGGGGATAATTCTTATGTCTGAGAGGGGACAATTGTCATGTCTGAGAGGGGATAATTCTAATGTCTGAGAGGGGATAATTCTTATGTCTGAGAGGGGATAATTCTTATGTCTGAGAGGGGATAATTCTTATGTCTGAGAGGGGATAATTCTCATGTCTGAGGGGATAATATTCGTGTCTGAGAGGGGAAAATTGTCATGTTTGAGAGGGAATAATTCATTTTTGAGAGGGGATAATAATTGTGACTGATGGGACATTTTCATATCGGACAGGGGGTATTTGAATGCATGAGAGAGGATAATAAATAGAGTTGAGGTCGAATATGACAAATTTAGTTACTTCAGGATGATTCCGGGCTAACCTTGATCTTGTTGAAGCGGCGGTCACCGGAGAGCAGGCCCCGGTAGCCCAGGTAGCAGCCGAGCCGCACGGCCCAGATGGCAGCCAGGTACACGGGCACCCAGCCGCGCATTCCTGTGGGCGGGAACAGCCGCTTCGAGGCGTAGCCAAGCAGGGCCAGGTGGGTGACGGAGCCGGCCAGATCGTAGAATTTCTCAGTGCCCAGCATGTAGGCCACGGGGAAGCAGGCCCACTGGATGCCCAGGCTCAGGCCCGCAAGCTTGAACACTGCGTTGCCCATGGCGACTATGTGGGTGAGCTGAAGTCACGTATTAATGAGCTTGTTTCAGTCATGCTTAATAAGCACCCAGCTGTTTCCTTAGTCATAACTATTTTTTCACTCTCTTGATACTAGTTGTATCCCTGTACTTTGCACACCCACTTGTCACTCTGATCTTCACTCCAGCTGTCACTCTGATCTTTACTCCAGTTGTCACTCTGATCTTCACTCCAGCTGTCACTCTGATCTTCACTCCAGCTGTCACTCTGATCTTCACTCCAGCTGTCACTATGATATTCACTCCAGCTGTCACTCTGATCTTCACTCCAGTTGTCACTCTGATCTTCACTCCAGTTGTCACTCTGATCTTCACTCCAGCTGTCACTCTGATCTTCACTCCAGCTGTCACTCTGATCTTCACCCTAGCTGTCACTATGATATTCACTCCAGCTGTCACTCTGATCTTCACTCTAGCTGTCACTCTGATCTTCACTCCAGCTGTCACTCTGATCTTCACTCCAGCTGTCACTATGATATTCACTCCAGCTGTCACTATGATCTTCACTCCGGTTGTCACTCTGATCTTCACTCCAGCTGTCACTCTGATCTTCACTCCAGCTGTCACTATGATATTCACTCTAGCTGTCACTCTGATCTTCACTCCAGCTGTCACTCTGATCTTCACTCCAGCTGTCACTCTGATCTTCACTCCAGTTGTCACTCTGATCTTCACTCCAGCTGTCACTCTGATCTTCACTCTAGTTTTCTCTCTGATTTTGTCACTCAAGTTTCGCGCATTTTCACCTCCCTAATGTTCCTGCTGAAATGCAAGTATAGGCAGAGAAGAACACAGATTGAGAGCAAAAGAGCAGACAGAAAATGAGTTCAGATTTTTATTTCCCATGGTTGCTACAGCGAGTGACATTGCCGTAGGGCAGCATTGATTCACACAAGGGCAAAGTAGTAACTGACAGCATCGCAGACATGAAAGTGTGAGATCGCGAATGAAAATGTTAATTCCGACACAGCTCCAGATGTTGGTCTGAGAGTTCAATGTGAAAATGCAATGCCGCTACATCTAAGAGTGCAAAAATTAACACAGGAAAGTTTTTAACAGTCTTTGTACAACAATTGCTGCTTCTATTATAACTGGCGCTGATGAGATCGAGTAAGCATCTAAGAAAATAACATTTTTAAGTAAAAACGCAGAATGCTACTCGCAGTAGGCTTGACGCAAATTTTTCAGAAACAAAAAAACCTTGTTAGTAAAACTTTAAGAATCGAATACGGAATTAATTACACAATCACGATATTGATCTGCAACAGGAGCGTATTGGAATTCAGTTTTAGCTGGAGGTGAAGCGATTGGCCAGGAAGTTGCGCCCCATTGAGTAGGGCATGCAGCCCACCTGCTTGGCATACTTGCCCCACGAACCGAAGGGCAGGATCACGGCCGTGCTGTTGTCCTCGCTGCCGAACTGCATCGCCTGGTCAACGATGATCTCTGCGGCCTCCTGCGGTGTGGCGCAGGTTGACGCAATGTCCACCATCTCTTTGACGTTCATCACGAAGGCGACCCCGTCTGTCACCAGCAGCAGGAAGGCGTCGCGACCGTGCCGGACCTCCAGGGTGCGCAGGTGGGGCCGGGCCGTCACGCCGAACGGCTTCATCTCGCAGTCCCCGATGGACCTGGTTGGGGAAATCAGTAGAAGCGGATTAGGACAGGAGGCGGATAAGGACAGGGGGCGATAATCCGCTGGGGGCGGATAAGGACAGGTGGCCGATAATTCGCTGGGGGCGGATAAGGACCGGGGGCCGATAATCCGCTGGGGGCGGATAAGGACAGGTGGCCGATAATCCGCTGGAGGCGGATAAGGACAGGTGGCCGATAATCCGCTGGGGGCGGATAAGGACAGGTGGCCGATAATCCACTGGGGGCGGAAAAGGACAGGTGGCCGATAATCCGCTGGAGGGAGCGGGTTAGAAATAGGGGATCAGGTGGGGCGGATAAGGAGGAGCGGGTCAGGAAGGACGGAACAGGAGTGGGTCAGAAGGGGCGGAACAGGAGGGGCAGAATAGGAAGGGCGGGTCAGGAGGGGCGGAACAGGAGGGGCAGAACAGGAGGGGCGGGTCAGGAGGGGCGGGTCAGGAGGGGCGGGTCAGGAGGGGCGGGTCAGGAGGGGCGGAACAGGAGGGGCGGGTCAGGAGGGGCGGGTCACGAGAGGCGGGATCGGCAGATGGTAAATACCTGGTCATGCTGAGCCTGCCGTTAACCACCGGGTTGCCCAGACTGTTAGAGGTGACCACGCCGCCCCGAGCGTGAATTCTTTCCTGTTCCTCCTCCAGCGCCGGGTCGTGGTCCATCGACAGCAGCTCGGGCCGGCCGGAGCGGCAGAGCACGGCTTTAGAATCGCCGACATTGGCCACAGCCAGCTCGGTTGAGTTGCGCAGCAGGCAGACGGTGGCCGTTGAGCCGCTGGCGAATCGTCCTGCCTGACCGCTGCTGCGCCGCTGCAGGCTGCGCTGGAACAGATTGTTGGCCTCCACGAATGAGCGGCGCAGAGCCACATCCAGGCGGGGCTGCTGGCGGCACCAGAAGTGGGCCAGGTCCGGCAGGCGCTCCACGAGGAAGTCGGCGGCGGCCGAGTCGCCGTGCCCGTCGAATACGCCGATGAACAGCAGGTTGTCCTGGCAAACCGCGAGAAACAAAACGTTTACGGGATATAAGACTAAAATATGGGCATTATGGACTATTTTAGAGACTACGAAGTCTTATGTTGCACCTGCAGGTCTTTGTAGACCAGGCGGTCCTCCTGGTACTGCCGTCGGCCCTGGGCGGTGCAGCTGCCCACGTACTGGCAGGTAATGCGCGGCACCAGCTTGCCCTGGCGCATGCTCTGCTGCTCCAGGATGGGATAATTAATGCGCGTCTTCCAGCTGCCCAGCCCCATCAGCGAGTTGGTGAGCAGGCGGCTGGAGCGGACAACGTCGGGAGACGGAGTGGCACCAACGGCTGCGGCGGCGGCGGCGGAAGCGGCCGCTGCTGCCGCCGCTGGCGACTGGCGGCGAGGGCGGGGCTCCGGGGTCGGGGAGGCTGCGGCAGGAGCGGCGGAGGAAGAGGAGGAGGAAGACGACGAGCTGGCGAGCCGACGCCGCAGAAGCAGCCAAATCGGCTGGTAGGCCAACGCCACCAGCTGCCTTTGCTGCCGCGGCTGCTGCTGCAAACAGAAAGCGATATTGCACTTTGCAGCAGAGCAAGCCAGAGCAGACTGGGACAGCTGAAGCACCTGAGGAGGTTGGGACAGCTGAAGCACCTGAGGAGGTTGGGACAGCTGAAGCACCTGAGGAGGTTGGGACAGCTGAGGCACCTGAGGAGGTTGGGACAGCTGAAGCACCTGAGGAGGTTGGGACAGCTGAGGCACCTGAGGAGGTTGGGACAGCTGAGGCACCTGAGGAGGTTGGGACAGCTGAGGCACCTGAGGAGGTTGGGACAGCTGAAGCACCTGAGGAGGTTGGGAAAGCTGAAGCACCTGAGGAGGTTGGGACAGCTGAAGCACCTGAGGAGGTTGGGACAGCTGAGGCACCTGAGGAGGTTGGGACAGCTGAAGCACCTGAGGAGGGTTGGGACAGCTGAGGCACCTGAAGAGGTTGGGACAGCTGAGGCACCTGAGGAGGTTGGGACAGCTGAGGCACCTGAGGAGGTTGGGACAGCTGAAGCACCTGAGGTTTGGGACAGCTATGGCACCTGAGGAGGTTGGGACAGCTGAAGCACCTGAGGAGGTTGGGACAGCTGAAGCACCTGAGGAGGTTGGGACAGCTGAAGCACCTGAAGAGGTTGGGACAGCTGAAGCACCTGAGGAGGTTGGGACAGCTGAGGCACCTGAGGAGGTTTGGGACAGCTGAAGCAACTGAGGAGGTTGGGACAGCTAAGGCACCTGAGGAGGTTGGGACAGCTGAAGCAACTGAGGAGGGTTGGGACAGCTGAGGCACCTGAAGAGGTTGGGACAGCTGAGGCACCTGAGGAGGTTGGGACAGCTGAAGCACCTGAGGAGGTTGGGACAGTTAAGGCACCTGAGTAGGTTAAGAATTACTGAAGGAGGGGCTGGGACAGCTGAAGCAGCTGATGATTGCCTTAAAACAGTTTCAAAAAAGTTTCGAACCGAAAAGCTAAGATGAACACTAGCAATTCCAATTCGTAAGTAATCAAAATTAGCTCCGTTAAAGATTTGATGAACCAGAAAGAATATAAATAACAATAAACTTATTAAAATCATTAGATTGCAGACAAAAATGCGTATATTTCGAATCAACCTACTCATAGTAGGCCTAATTGAATTTTAAACAGCGAAAACTGCCTGTCAGAAGGAATCTATGACGGCGAGTAGTCAGGCGGCCGGCACTCGATGTCGAATACGAGGTGCGCCACCCGGGGCGCGTACCACTTCACAAACTGGATGCGGTCGGCGCGCACCCGCCAGCCGGAAGGCAAGTGGCGCCGAAGCTCGCGCCGTATGGAGGCGGCCATGTCCAGCCAGGCCGGGAGTGTCCGAGACCGGCTGCAGGCGGGCGGCGGTTCCTCCGCCTCCTGTTCGGCATCTGCGGGACATTCAACTGGCGACTCGTTGTCGGCCCCGATGTTAGCGCCAGGCGGCGACTCCTCGACGGCCGCCTCTGCCGGCGGAGCGTGCGGGCTATTCAGGAAGGCATTCAGGTGCGCGGCAGCGGCTTCTCTGTTCTCGAATGTTGCACTGGTGTCTTTGTCGCCAAGAACAGGGCAATCCTTGTTGGCGTCTTTGTTGCTCTTATCGCCTGGCGAGTCGCAATTCTCGTGCACGTGCAGCCAGCCTCCACGGGGCCCAAGGCAGCGGCAGGCAGTGGACCAGGACAGGCGGGAGCTGGGCACCAGGCCAAGCAGCACCCTGTCCGCCAGGCCCACCGGTGCCACCAGGCGGTTGTCACCCGAGACGACGCGGCAGCGCGACTGGTCGATGCGATTCTTGGCCACGTTGCGTCGCAGCCAGTGCAGCGCTGTTGGATTCCAGTCCACGGCGATGACCAGGGGAATCTGGGTGCGGGCCAGCAGCGGCAGGGTGAAGTAGCCAATGCCTGCGGAGCCGGTGTGTCAAACAGAATGAGTTTTGTTCCTGTGTGCTTAAAACTGAGGCATCCTCGGGGCTCACAACTGACCGGCGAACAGGTCCACAATGCAGCTCTCCCGTCCGCTCCTGACGGCCTCGGCAACAGGCGCCACCAGGCGATGCCGCTCGGCCGCGTTGCCCCGGCTGAACATGCAGTCGCTGACGTCCCAGGACAGGGAGACGCCGTGCTCAACACAGGTGGCCACGGTGGCCTCCGCCGGATCGTCAAAGCTGCCGGCTTCAGCGTACAGCAGGTGGCTGCGCGAGCTGCGAATGCCATCCCTGGCGACGCGGCGAACGATGGCGAGCCGGCGAACTCGCAGGAGGCGACAGACCGCTGGCCAGAGGCGGCCAGACGCGGCCAGCTGGGCGAAGCTGGAGTGGTCCAGGCTGCCCTCCGGGAACAGCGCCAGGTCGCCGTAGCGGCTGTAGCTGCGGGGCAGGTGGGGCAGCCAGGCTGTCTGGGCTGAATCGCCGCCGCAGTCGGCATCGACTGCCAGGAGGCTCAGCTGAAGCTGCTCACGCCACGACTGCAACAGGCAGTTGTTCGGAGATGTAACACAGCGTATAGCGCAGTGCATTTTAAATCTCAACTCAACTCTAGCTATTTATGCCTTCCAATGCAGGAGGCAAATGGTAGATAAATACAATTTACACCAGATGGCCCAGATGTGCAGCTATTGCATGTCAGCTGTTGCATGTCAGATATTGCATGTCAGATATTGCATGTCAGATATTGCATGTCAGCTATTGCATGGCAGATATTGCATGGCAGCTACTGCATGGCAGATATTGCATGGCAGCTATTGCATGTCAGCTACTGCATGGCAGATATTGCATGTCAGATATTGCATGGCAGATATTGCATGTCAGCTACTGCATGGCAGATATTGCATGGCAGCTATTGCATGTCAGCTACTGCATGGCAGATATTGCATGTCAGATATTGCATGTCAGCTATTGCATGGCAGATATTGCATGGCAGCTACTGCATGGCAGATATTGCATGGCAGCTATTGCATGTCAGCTACTGCATGGCAGATATTGCATGTCAGCTATTGCATGTCAGCTATTGCATGGCAGATATTGCATGGCAGATATTGCATGTCAGCTATTGCATGGCAGATATTGCATGGCAGATATTGCATGGCAGCTATTGCATGTCAGCTACTGCATGGCAGATATTGCATGTCAGCTATTGCATGTCAGCTATTGCATGGCAGATATTGCATGGCAGATATTGCATGTCAGCTACTGCATGGCAGATATTGCATGGCAGCTATTGCATGTCAGCTACTGCATGGCAGATATTGCATGTCAGATATTGCATGGCAGATATTGCATGTCAGCTATTGCATGGCAGATATTGCATGTCAGATATTGCATGTCAGCTATTGCATGGCAGATATTGCATGTCAGATATTGCATGGCAGATATTGCATGTCAGATATTGCATGTCAGATATTGCATGTCAGCTACTGCATGGCAGATATTGCATGTCAGATATTGCATGTCAGATATTGCATGTCAGCTACTGCATGGCAGATATTGCATGGCAGATATTGCATGGCAGCTATTGCATGTCAGCTACTGCATGGCAGATATTGCATAGCAGATATTGCATGGCAGATATTGCATGGCAGCTATTGCATGTCAGCTACTGCATGGCAGATATTGCATGTCAGATATTGCATGTCAGATATTGCATGTCAGCTACTGCATGGCAGATATTGCATGGCAGATATTGCATGGCAGATATTGCATGGCAGCTATTGCATGGCAGATGTTAATTTGCACATCTAAGCGCTGCATATTGCTGCTCAATCCATAGACTAGGAGGTTGCCACATCTATGCAAATTTATACCCAGCTCTTGCCAGTACCAGTTAGGTTAACAGTGAACTTACTAGAGCACAATGGAATTGACTGCTTTGCTCAATAAGACAAATTGTCACATTTTGAAGCTGAGTCTCAAACTCTTGAACCAAAGCAGATCCAAAGCAGACTTGATAAGCTTATTTTTCTGCTTATATGTTGGGTGGTTCTCACAGAGTTGCCACTTTTAGTGTCCAAAGTGTTTTTTTGCCAATTTTGATTGTTTTTTCATCTATTACTGCAGTATATTATATAAGCTACAGTAAAAAGTGGTTTAAAGCAGTTTTTAACACTTCATTGACAAATTCATCATTCTTCATTAAAATTCTTCATTCATCACTCATCGGATCTATGCTTTTGAGGGCTGTAGATCCGATGAGTAAAACTGCTATTAAATGCAAATATTAAGGAATCCATTGGGGCTAGAATAAAGTGCCATATGTCATTAGAGACATCTATGTACCCTTCATAATATGATATAGCATTTGCGGTTTTACAGAATACACATCCTGAGAATTTTACATTTCCCCGACGTAGATCCGATGAGTCAAACTGCTTACTCAAAAAAATCTGTTTTTTACATTTTTGTTTTTCGGTAGTTGAATAGAGATAGTATGCAGTGTGCCTATAGTTTTATGAAAGCACATAAATATATATTTTGTTTGCAAGAGGATTTAGCACTGAATATGCTACCACTAATTTTTTACTGACAAATTTAGGTCAAGAGGTCTGGCGTAGATCCGATGAGTTAAGTTTTGTGAGACACTTATAAAAGCCACAAAGTAAGTAGATATAGCTGAATTATAATAGAAATTATGTTTCCTAATGCTTATTTTAGTTATATATTGCCATATAAAAGAACAACAACGTCTTGAACACAAACGCTTTTGACAAGGGAAAGTCTTAATCTTTGACTAAAATGTGTGAGACACGGTGCTTTTACAGACTTTCATGATTTCTAGTGATTTAAAAATATGCAAACAAATGGAATTTATAACATAGCTTTAGTGCCCCACATAGGGAAACATCGATAGAACACAAATGGTTCAACAGGACAGCTTCAAATTACATTATAAAATATATTTTTTGAAAAGACACATTTTTTCAGTACTGTGGCAATCCCGTGAGAATCACCCTGTTCTTTTTTAAATAGATAAGCATTATCTAGGGAATACAATAAACTTGTATTTGGCTTGGTTAACATAGTAACCTAAAATTAAATATATGTGGACTTTGTCCTAAAGACTTGACAAAGACTAAGACAAAAGTCTAAGCATAGACAAAACAAAGCATTTTTCATACACTAGCTAGTAGATAAGAATTTTTTAAATCAGATTTGCATCTTTAAGAATTAAGATTGGAGTTATAAATTTGATTGAATAAATTGACATTGAATCTTGGAAATTGAAATAAGCTATTTAAATAAAACATTACCACACAAAATATCAAATCAAATAATTCCCTAACATTTCAATATGCTTGTACTTTGAAATTTTAGTCAATAAAAATTTATCTAAAAAAGAAAGAAACAAAAATTTAGTTATTTAGGTGCTAATAAATACATGTACTAGAATTCATTAATTATTTAAGTCTGAATTGCAAAATTGTTTTATTCATGCTAGATATAATTTTTTTCATCTTGATATCCCAGACAAACCCCAGACCTTGATTTAGGTTTACCCAGGCAGCTGTCCCTTGGTTTTGCATCCCTAATCACATATGTATATGTACATCTGCCTGTTGTGATTGACAATGCTTGCGTATATGCTTGAAAACTGACAATGAACGAGTCGAGTCATTCTCGAACGACAGAAAACTGTTTTGTCTTTCAAAATAGTATCTGCTTAATTACAATTTTGTCAAATAGAAAAAAGTTATTCATGTTTTTCATCTAAAACCAAACGATGATTTTCATGTATCTTCAAACCAAACAGAGAATTTGATGTTCGGTTTTTTAAATTTGAGTGAGTGGTTTAATCTTATTTAAAGGAGTGGTCTATCATGAATTATGTCATTTGAAAGCATTTTTAATGCTCTATAAATAACTACATTTATGGTAATTTAATTGGAAAGCAACCACATACAATCTTAGTCTAAAGTACATGCTGAAAAAATGCTGTTAAAAAGTATGCTTTTGTGATAAAAATTTCTACTGAAACATCCATATCTTTCTTTCCTTTTAATGCTTCATTGCATGTCATGCCTTAGCTTGTAAATAATTTCATTGACATTCAAAATAGTTGTTCTGTGAAATACAATAGCTTGTTTCTGTCTTGCACAAGACCAAGGAAGGAGTCAAAATTCTTGTTCGGTTTTGAAGATACACTGTTCGGTTGATGATACATTACCCTCGCTAACTTTATGAATGCCAATGAGTTTCTCAATAAAACTAAATTATTCGAATTCAATGTAGAGGACTTATATCAATAGCCCCATCACTAATTAAAAAAGAGCAACATAAAAATATTCTTTTTTATTGCTACAAGGCTAGGCAACTATTTCAATAAAATGTTTACAGTACAGCATGTGATGAGTTATGATACTTATATTTACAAGCCTAGCATTTTGGAGAAATACTTTTTTGTTTGAAGCTTCTGCCCATTTATCAGATTCTGATACTGCGGTATGCAGTATATGCAGTATAATTCTAAAAAATCTATATATATAAAAGTGAAAACTCTGTCTGTCTGTCTGTCTGTCTGTGTGCAACCTTTTGTCTTTATAGACGCCGAAACCGCTCAACCAAATCGCACCAAACTTTGCACATACCTAAAACCACCTACGCTGAGTGCAATAGGCTACTCAAATTCCCGAAAAATCATTTCCTTCCTGCTCAAAAGTGCAAAAAACTGCTCAAAAATCGTCAAAAAATCACTCAATTCGACATATCGTCGCCCCACTTTGTTAGATTTTCTCCAAATTTGATCCACTTACACTTTACATGTTTTCCAACAATGCTGTCAATTTTGAACATCTCTACTCAATCCAGAGCAAAGCTGCCTCATCTCAAAGTGAGTCACTTTTTGTTTTCCGAGGACAGCCACCCCAACTCCCCTCCGCCACTCTGCGGGCCAAATTTTATTACAGCCACCCCCTCCCTTTCCCGGGCGCCGAAGCCCCAGACTGTACATTGTATTTCAAGCCGTGAATGTACACAGCCCAAACCCCTAGACTGTCTACTGGCCCCCAAGCAGCACTAATACTGAGTGCGGTGAGTGCGGTGGCGTCCCAGTGCGCAGGGCTCTCCGGTCGATATTTCTCTCCAGCCAGCCTGGGATAGAAGAAAGAGAGAGGCTGGCGATCAACTGATGGGTGGTGTCACTCTGCTGCTGTCTGGAGACTTTAGACAGACGCTGCCTGTGATTCCGCGTGGCACTCCTGCTGATGAGATTAATGCTTGCCTAAAATCATCTCACCTGTGGCCATCGGTTGTGAAGTTGCACCTACGAACAAACATGAGAGCTACAATTCAAGGAGACGAAACAGCTCATGAGTTCTCTGCCAATCTATTGCGAATCGGCAATGGTCTGCTGGAGATTAGCACCGAGGATGGGCAGTCATCGATCGCTACAATCGGAACCATTGGGCAGTCAGTGCAGGAGCTCAAGGCAAAAGTTTACCCGAACCTGATGGTTCGATATGCTGACGTTGACTGGCTGTCAGAGAGGGCAATTCTGTGTCCTAGAAATGATGCCGCCAACGAAATTAACTACCAACTGCTTCAGGAGTTGCCAGGTGCAGTTTTCACCTACAAGTCAATTGATACAACGTTGACTGATGACACCGCTGTGGAGTATCCTGTTGAGTTTCTGAACTCTCTAGATCCTCCTGGAACTCCATAGCACAACTTGCAGCTGAAAGTTGGGGCACCAATTATGCTCCTCCGCAACCTGAATGCGCCAAGGCTGTGTAACGGCACCAGACTGATAGTCAGGCGGCTCTTCCCACACGTGATTGAGGCCACGATAATGACTGGATCTGGCAGAGGAGAGTCTGTGTTCGTTCCCCGGATTCCAATTATCCCCACGGACCTGCCATTTCAGTTCAAGCGACTGCAGTTCCCTGTGAGAGTGTGCTTTGCGATGACTATTAACAAGGCTCAGGGACAGTCGCTGAAGGTGGCTGGCATCAACCTGGAGACTCCTTGCTTCTCGCATGGGCAGCTTTATGTCGCCTGCTCCCGTGTTGGAACTCCAGCTGGCCTATTCATTTTCGCACCAAGGGGAAAAACGAAGAATGTGGTGTATCCCCAGGCCTTGAGGTGACTCGCAAGCAATTAATAGAAAAGTAGTCACGAATTGACCTTGACCTGTCTAACTCTGAACTCTGAAACAGTTTAATTTTGTTTCTTTGACATTGTTATTGTTATGTTATGGCTATTTTCCTTATGTCTACGCGTGTACATGCATACTGTATACAGAGGCAGATTTAGGGGGGGCGGGGGGGCAGTCGCCCCCCTAAATTTTAATCATGGGAATAAGATGCCCCCACCAGGGGCGCCAGTCGCAGCACTGGCGCCCCTTTTTCGGACGCTGGCGCCCCTTTTTCAGCCGCTGGCTCCCGTTTTTCAGCCACTGGCGCCCTTTCTTGGCTCCTGGCGCCCTTTTTCGGCCGCTGGCACCCCCTCTGTGATTCTCATGGCGCTCCCCTGACAGACCGCCCTAAAAAAAAATTCCTGGATCTGCCACTGACTGTATAGAGGAGTGGCTAAGAGACATGTTTCTAAAGAAGTAATCAAGAGGGGGCTGTTTGGACAAACTTTTCACTTATTTTTTACTTAAAACGCCCTTAAACAAACTCTTCACTTTTCATTCATGCAGTAAATATAAATAAATTGTGACCTTCACTATAAAGTTAATACAGAGACGTGAATTGCTTACTGCTTTGCTTTAAATTTCTGCCCCAAAAACAACGGGCAAAAAAAGCTAGTCATACATATAAAAGCCTAGCTAACTCTTTCGTTTGGGTTTTTACATGTAGTAGTTAGCATAGGCCCCTATGGCGTCTTGGATGCAGGCAAAGTGTCTATTTGCTAGATTAATTTTTTTAATATAAATTTAATGGATTTTGAGGACTGAGGGCTCAATAACCAAGAGAAATTGGGTTGTTTGCTCAGAAAAATGAAAAAGCTGATTGAGTTGAATGGGTACGAAATTATCGTGCAACGAGCGTAAAACGAGCTTTCTATTAACACGCACCAAAGCCTGGTTCCAAGCAGTTTTGCCGAATAGTAGATTTCGAACAAAAATTATATTCTTTCTATAATTTATTGCAGCTTCAGTGCACGACCCGAACGCTGAGCAGTGGGGTGATTTATGTTAAGGGTGTCTATAACATGGGTTCGTACTGGGTCACTGGCTGGGTTTGAAGCATAACTACACATGCTTTCCTAGATCCAAATGATATAAGTTTTTGTCTTTAATCACTACTAAAGTTCGTAGCGAAAATAGGTCTGCATAAAATTTTAAAAGCTTTAAAGTCATATTTTAATACACTTTGTTTTACTATTGCAAATCCAGCGAGCCCAGTAAGCCCAGACAGGTTTTATGTACACTTAATTTTGCTATACGCACTAATGGAAATGACAGCATGTAAACAAACTTTAGTCTCAGAATGCTGCAATTACTAATTTCAATAACCCATGACTTTCTGCATAAACACGAGAAATGATACGGTATGGAATTTCAAATACCTGCAATCAGCGAAAGTTTATGAATATAGCTAGCAGTTGTAAGGCACGGAATCATGCCGGGCAATGACCATGGAGTCATGCAGGGTAATGACTAAAGTTTTCATGAAGGGTCATGACCAAGGGGTCATTCCGGGAAATGACCAAGGAGTTAGCTAGCTGTATACGAAATACAGCTATATTCAGCTGTATACGATAATCTCCGCCCCCAGCGGATCAGCCACCCTCTTGACCTGATCCGCCCCCTGCCATGATTCGCCCATAGCGGATTAGCCATCCCTTGTCCTAATCGGCCCCAGAGGATCAGTCGATCCTGAATCGCCCCCTGTCCTGAACCGCCGCTGGTCCTGATCCACTTCAGGCTTTTGTTTTGTAAAGTTTAAAGCTCCGTGGGAATCTGAAACAACGAAATTGCGCTCAGCAAAAAAATCCGTTTTTGTTAGAAATTACGACTCAGCATTCGCCCTTTTTATTTCTGCTATTTACTCCTGAAGAATGAGGCTAGTATAGTACGGCTCATTTATCGCGTATGCTACACAGAATTAGTCATTCCTTATCCAGATGCCATCCATGGCAGTCAGATTGCTAAAGCTCCGTTGTTTTAGGGGTAGCACCGCAGAGAAGAGACTATATAAGTTCGCTACAAAAAACCTTTCGATCCTGTCAAAGTTAGGAGAGTAGTGAGCACTCAGTTCAAAGGTACGCCACCAGAACTCCATCTGGACAGCAACGATTTTCTTTCGATGCCCAGGAGGTCTTCGCTATGACCGGTCATCACTAGGATCGTGTCTCTCAAGCTAGAGTTTTTTGACGTGGCGCCGCCAACATTTGAAGCAAGGACCACTAGTAGAAGAAGGACGGGACACTTCGTTTCTTGGAAAATTTGTAATAGGCAGATTTCCACGGAAAATGCACAAGTGAGATATTGATTAATTACCGCGGATCAACAAGGCACATGTCCACGTGATTTCTATGAATCGGCGAAAACTATCGTCCGCTTATTTTTTCTTTGTGAAACGCATTTGCCTACTTGTAGTAGGAGATTAGACTTATTTTGCTGTCGGTTCCGAGTCTCGCAAAAAAGGTATCGCATGCTGACAGGGGCGGATTTAAAATTGAATTTGAGGCGCTGATGAGCAAGTGCCGGTGCACTAGGTGATAATGCATGCCCAGCTCAGTACTTCGCACCGGAAATTCGAATTTAGCACGAAAGTCGTTGAAATTTCGTGGCACAATGATCGATGGACATCATAATCCAGCCGAGAGGGGCCGGGTAGGAATTTCACTGCCGACCGCAACGCCGCAGCCCTATATAATTGTGAGCTCTTGGCTACGCACAAGCTGCAGGCTGCACGCGAGCTCGGCTTGTCATCATGTGATGATTACATTCAGTGCACGAGACACTCGCCACAACTCCACAGCTGCTATTCCGCTAATTGATACAGGCTTCAGTTCTCAGCTTGATACTCATTGATCCCAGTGCGAGCTAAAGCTAAGGGCTAATTATCCCAGCCTTTCAACAAGGATCGGGAGGGCTTCAAAATCACACATCATAATTTTTGCGTACTGCAGTTTCCGCAAGCGGCAAGCAATCATTTCAGCGTTGGCTGATTCGATAAACGAATAAAACAAGCCCAGCCAGCACCAACATGACGAAACTGCGAGACCGGAAGAAGGACTGAAAGGCACTCGAAAAACTGTTTTTGATCAACTCGTTTGCAACTCTAAATGACAAATTAAGTTGCTGAAATTGTGGACACAGCTTATCACAGTGTCGGGATGCCTTTGCCTGCCTGACAGCGTATATTGTGCTTTGCTTATCGTTGCTTGCCGAGTTTGCTGATGAAATTGCTTACAAAATTATGTGTTAATTTGTGGCAAGTCAAATAAAATTAACTAAATCACTGAATAATGGCTTGTTCATTGCTTTGATCTAGCTCAGCCAACCCGCCTGAAATGCTGATTAAACAATGTCATTATAGCAGGCTATGATCAGATGGTCATTATAACAGGCTATTATCAGATGGTCATTATAGCAGGCTATGATCAGATGGTCATTATAGCAGGCTATGATCAGATGGTCATTATTGCAGGCTATGATCAGATGGTCATTATAGCAGGCTATGATCAGATGGTCATTATAGCAGGCTATGATCAGATGGTCATTATTGCAGGCTATTATCAGATGGTCATTATAGCAGGCTATGATCAGATGGTCATTATAGCAGGCTATGATCAGATGGTCATTATAGCAGGCTATGATCAGATGGTCATTATAGCAGGCTATGATCAGATGGTCATTATAGCAGGCTATGATCAGATGGTCATTATAGCAGGCTATGATCAGATGGTCATTATTGCAGGCTATTATCAGATGGTCATTATAGCAGGCTATGATCAGATGGTCATTATAGCAGGCTATGATCAGATGGTCATTATAGCAGGCTATTATCAGATGGTCATTATAGCAGGCTATTATCAGATGGTCATTATAGCAGGCTATGATCAGATGGTCATTATAGCAGGCTATGATCAGATGGTCATTATTGCAGGCTATGATCAGATGGTCATTATAGCAGGCTATGATCAGATGGTCATTATAGCAGGCTATGATCAGATGGTCATTATTGCAGGCTATTATCAGATGGTCATTATAGCAGGCTATGATCAGATGGTCATTATTGCAGGCTATGATCAGATGGTCATTATATCAGGCTATGATCAGATGGTCATTATAGCAGGCTATGATCAGATGGTCATTATTGCAGGCTATGATCAGATGGTCATTATAGCAGGCTATGATCAGATGGTCATTATTGCAGGCTATGATCAGATGGTCATTATATCAGGCTATGATCAGATGGTCATTATAGCAGGCTATGATCAGATGGTCATTATTGCAGGCTATGATCAGATGGTCATTATAGCAGGCTATGATCAGATGGTCATTATAGCAGGCTATGATCAGATGGTCATTATATCAGGCTATGATCAGATGGTCATTATAGCAGGCTATGATCAGATGGTCATTATAGCAGGCTATGATCAGATGGTCATTATAGCAGGCTATGATCAGATGGTCATTATTGCAGGCTATGATCAGATGGTCATTATAGCAGGCTATGATCAGATGGTCATTATAGCAGGCTATGATCAGATGGTCATTATTGCAGGCTATGATCAGATGGTCATTATAGCAGGCTATGATCAGAGGGTCATAGCAGGCTATGATCAGAGGGTCATAGCAGATCATGATCAGAGGGTCATAGCAGATCATGATCAGAGGGTCATAGCAGATCATGATCAGAGGGTCATAGCAGATCATGATCAGAGGGTCATAGCAGATCATGATCAGAGGGTCATAGCAGATCATGATCAGAGGGTCATAGCAGATCATGATCAGAGGGTCATAGCAGATCATGATCAGAGGGTCATAGCAGATCATGATCAGAGGGTCATAGCAGACTAACACGGTCATACAGTTCAGCCAGGCTGTTGCTAGTGTCATAAACTGTTCTGTCTTGGCTGACCCAGCAACGGACAGCCGCCTGTATCGGCATCAAAGCCTATAAATGTAAGAATGTGCCGATTAACAAAGACCTTCAGAACGCATAAACTGCCAGCTTCAATCCAGCCAGTTTTCAAATTAAGGAGACACGAAGAGGCGGAGCCTCTTAAGGTTATTTTTATGCTCCGGCAAGCGCGCATTTAACAGCAATTAAAAACCGAACGGGACTGTCGACACATTTTACAGCCCAGGCCGGTCTGCTGACTCCTTGGACAAGTCAAGCCGTTTATTGTCAGGCGGGCCTTTGTTCCCCGCCCCGCTAAGAATGCGGCCCGGCCTGCTGAGCACAGCGGCACTGGGGGCGGCGCTTGGAGCCTAATCCGCATGCAGGCCCTAATCTGCCATGCAGCGGATACGGCCCATTTGCGCCAGCGGCTCCCATCGGATTAACAAGCCGAGGCTGGGAGTATTTCTGGGCATTTTGGGATTCTGCGACACGGGACCGGCAAATGACACTGCTGCTCAAGCGCCTCCCCGCAGAAGCCCCGCAGTGAGATAATCGGGAGCAGGGGGCGGGTGGTCAATTCCCAGGGCGCTGCAGGCGGGCATTAACGGAGCGCAGCCGCCTTGTTCGCTGGGTTGAGAGGCCGCTGTTAATGTAAATGGCTGCTGGACAAGTCCTGATTTTCAAATCCAGCAGTTTACCGCTCACTCTTCCTTTTCTACGCTGAAAATTTTATTTCCTCGTCATGAGCCCCCAAACCCCGCAACCCCCCCCCCAGAAGCAGGCGCGCTCCGCCGCGTTTCATGATTAATTAATCGACAGGCCGTCAAAGACATTGCGCCGGCCTGCAGTGGAACTTACAACTCCTACTCAAGCTCAACTGCCCCCCGCGCTCCGCCGCGGCTCAAATTGTCGCATTGGGGCGGAGCCGTCTCTGGCTTTAATGCCCCGCAAATGATCCCCAAGGCGGCCAGTTTGCTCCTCTCCGCCGCTGAGCAGCAAATGCGGAATGAGCGCAAAAAGTCGCGACCGGGGGCTGATGGGACATGAGACTGTTGCCGCATCCTCTATCGCTTTACCGGCTTTTTCACTCAATGACTTCCCCATGCCCGCCAGGGAATCGACCCGGTGGGGAGGGGGCAGAGGAGTTGAGTGGGCCGTTGTCACAGAAGCAAGTCGATTCTCAAGAAGAACCGAGTCCATCACAAAAAGTCGACCTCTTTTATCCGTCGGATCCAAATCAGAAGCTTCCCGTAGCCAGGGATATCGCATTTCCGCCGCCAAGCCAGCCGCGTGACGGGATCCGGGTGATTTTCCTAGAAACAGTCATCGAACCGTAGAGTTCCCGTGTTACCCCTGGCCTCCTTCCTCGCTGATTTCCAGCCTCATTATAGCTTCATCAAAGTCTCCATCTCGAGTTGCCGCTTATCGCAGCGGCAATCTGGCAGCAACACTCCCCGGCCTTGTCGACTTTCAGCTTCCGGTGCGCGATGGGGAAAACACACCGCCCATTTCTCTTTTTCCCCGTCTTCCTCTGCTCATCTACCTGAGCAGCACATCTCACCCGCGACCCCCCACCGGCGGACTGATTGACTCTCGCTTGATTGGAAATCGATACAGGCTGCTTGCAGATCTGCGGGCCTCGATCCGCTCGCTAATGTTGTTGAGAGATCGCCTCACTGAGATCAGAATTGTGAATTATGAAGTTCTTTGTTTTTGTCATGATTTTAAGAGCCCAAACTCGATCACTTCTGCCTCCAAGAGAATCCGAGCTCTCTAGTCTATAGACTGCGTGCTCAAATCGGGAACTGTTCTCAGAGAGCTCTGGCCATTATCGACTCTGTTCTTGTGGCCATTTGATAGCGGCGTTGACCTCGCCTCGAGAATCAGGCAGACTTTGTTGATAAGGAATTGTCAATCGCTGCAGCCTCCTCCCCTATAGATCCCCGTTGAGCGAACAAGAATGGGAAAAATCTTTGAATAGGGATGTAAAGCTGCTAGGGGATCATGAATCTGACAGCCAGCACCCAAGGGCGACGGCTACGGGAGAAATATGACGCGATCTTCTTGGGATATTTCTCCCATTTTCCTATCTCCCCTCTTACTCGGTTTTCATCGCCTCGGTCGCAAAAAACTTCGCGGCTCGAGTTTCCTGAATGCCCGAGGAGTCTGGGGGGAGAGCAGGCAGCTCTGCACTTCCCTGAGAAGCTGCTCAAGAGTTGCAAATCCCCGAAAAGCGAGAATAATCTCAATACTCAATAGACTCAATACTCAGACCTTGATTTTTCAGAAATTTTCTCAAAACCTCAAACCTCAAAACCTCAAATTTACTCAAAGTATCAGACCTCTATAGTGTCAGACCTTAAAAGTGTCAGATCTCAAAAGTGTCAAATCTCATAAGCGTCAGATCTCAAAAGTGTCAAATCTCAAAAGTGTCAGATCTTAAATGTGTCAGATCTCAAATGTGTCAAATCTCAAAAGTGTCAGATCTTAAATGTGTCAAATCTCAAAAGTGTCAGATCTTAAATGTGTCAGATCTTAAATGTGTCAGATCTCAAATGTGTCAAATCTCAAAAGTGTCAGATCTCAAAAGTGTCAAATCTCAAAAGCGTCAAATCTCAAGTGTCAGACCTCATAAGTGTCAGATCTCAAAAGTGTCAGATCTTAAATGTGTCAGATCTCAAATGTGTCAAATCTCAAAAGTGTCAGATCTTAAATGTGTCAAATCTCAAAAGTGTCAGATCTTAAATGTGTCAGATCTCAAAAGTGTCAAATCTCAAAAGTGTCAGATCTTAAATGTGTCAGATCTCAAATGTGTCAAATCTCAAAAGTGTCAGATCTTAAATGTGTCAAATCTCAAAAGTGTCAGATCTTAAATGTGTCAGATCTCAAAAGTGTCAAATCTTAAAAGTGTCAGATCTCATAAGTGTCAGATCTCAAAAGTGTCAAATCTCAAAAGTGTCAGATCTCAAAAGTGTCAGATCTCAAAAGTGTCAAATCTCAAGTGTCAGACCTCATAAGCGTCAGATCTCAAGTGTCAGATCCTGCATAGCGGCGGTGAAGGCTGGAAGCAGCATGCTTGCAATTGCGCCAGTCCTGGCCTGAAACTGCCGGAGTTGCTGAGCAGTTGGAGAAGTGGCAATCTATTTTCACCAGGACTGCTCACTGAACACGAGTGTCAGCACGGATGGCATTAAAAATGCTGACGATTTTGAGACGAATTCAAAGCAGACAGGAGAGGCGCCTGCCGAGGGTCTCGCCGACAGACGGCCCGAAGCGAAACTCTTCAAGCAAGAAGCATTGCCCGCGCCTTTGATTCTCAGACTCTCAGCTCAGACTCGTCTCTGACAGCCCAGAGCAGTTTGGCAACTCATTTTCTGGGTGTCTGCTCTCGCCTGACTGCTTTTGCCAAGCTGTTTGAGAGCTCAACAAAAAAACTTGAGAAGATTTCAGAAGCGCGATGGGAGCGAGTGAAATGGACAGAGACCAGTCACCGGAGAAGTGGATCCCAATACCCGCAACAGGATTCCCTAAAATGGGACGCCGGAATTTCAAAAATTAAAATACTTTTGCGAAACCGAAACTTCACAAACCCGGAACTTTACAAACCGGAACTTCACAAACCGGAACTTTACAAACCGGAACTTTACAAACCGGAACTTCACAAACCGGAACTTCACAAACCGGAACTTTACAAACCCGGAACTTCACAAACCCGGAACTTCACAAATCCGTAGTTTCACAAACCCGTAGTTTCACAAACCCGTAGTTTCACAAACCCGTAGTTTCACAAACCCGGAACTTCACAAACCCGGAACTTCACAAACCCGTAGCTTCACAAAACCGTAGTTTCACAAACCCGGAACTTCACAAACCCGGAACTTCACAAACCCGTAGCTTCACAAACCCGTAGTTTCACAAACCCGGAACTTCACAAATCCGGAACTTCACAAACCCGGAACTTCACAAACCCGTAGCTTCACAAAACCGTAGTTTCACAAACCCGGAACTTCACAAACCCGGAACTTCACAAACCCGTAGCTTCACAAAACCGTAGTTTCACAAACCCGGAACTTCACAAATCCGGAACTTCACAAACCCGGAACTTCACAAACCCGGAACTTCACAAATCCGGAACTTCACAAACCCGGAACTTCACAAATCCGTAGTTTCACAAACCCGTAGTTTCATAAACCCGGAACTTCACAAACCCGGAACTTCACAAACCCGTAGCTTCACAAAACCGTAGTTTCACAAACCCGGAACTTCACAAACCCGGAACTTCACAAACCCGTAGCTTCACAAATCCGTAGTTTCACAAATCCGTAGTTTCACAAACCCGGAACTTCACAAACCCGGAACTTCACAAACCCGTAGCTTCACAAAACCGTAGTTTCACAAACCCGGAACTTCACAAACCCGGAACTTCACAAACCCGTAGCTTCACAAAACCGTAGTTTCACAAACCCGGAACTTCACAAATCCGGAACTTCACAAACCCGGAACTTCACAAACCCGGAACTTCACAAATCCGGAACTTCACAAACCCGGAACTTCACAAATCCGGAACTTCACAAACTCGGAACTTCACAAACCGAAACTTCACAAGCCCGAAACTTTTATACAGGAATTTGTAAAACCTGAATTTTTGCAAACTCAGATTTAACTGAGGGTAAGCCTGAGGATTTGAACAGTGGGAACTTAATAAAACTCTGAATTTCAGAAAACTTTCGGAGAAAACAATGATTTGGATCCCAACTGAGAAGCGTTGCAAGAACCATGCGGAAACCATGCGGAAACCATGTCCTGCAAGACCTCTGTTTTTGATCCAGCTATACTGTACCGACAGAGGCCGAGAGATCAAATATTTGCCCACATAGTGCTGCTGCTGCTGCTGCTGCTGCTGCTGCTGCTGCTGCTGCTGCTGCTGCATGGCGGCGCCTCTCGAGCGAGTAGGGCAGCGCGGAGTCATTAACTGATAAGGTGAAAATTACACGAATTTCTGTCCCCAGTCCTCATAAGCAAGGAGGGCCTTCACAGGTTTCCAAAAATCAACTGCCGCGCCCCCTGACAGGCAGATGGGCGATTAACTTGCCCCCGGAGCTGATCCTGCTTATCGGGCCAGCCTAATCCCTCTGATGCCCGGTGTTAACAGAGCAGTGTTACCCCATAGGGACTCTGTGTATTTCTGGCGGGCTGAGTGCTAAAGCCGATTAGAAATATTTCGGCTTCCCAACAAAATTGAGCTGGGCAATGTTTAGAGATTAGGCAGATTTGTTTCCTGCCCTGAGCTGCACTGCTCAACTCAAGCATTTAGAAGTTAATTTTGCTGGGCAAACAGATTTGCTTTGGAAAGAGCACAAAAAGCGGCATCTGAGATTAGCGAGCAGCCGCGGCTGCTCATTCGTGTCCGTGCTTCTGTGAGCTGCATTGGGCATTGACAGATATTGCCATAGACAAATGCTGTCAAGCTCCTGAAGATGATAATAACAACTGATTACACCTGCCCCAATGTGCAGCCGACAGCACAGCCTAAGATATTGCGCGGCGCATCTGAAGGCTGCGTACGGCTTTTCAGTCCATGGACAATTTAACAGCTGGGTGAACTGAAGCAATGCATAGTTAAGTGTCTTTCTAAAGGTAAAAAATTAATCCAGTTGAGTTGGGAATCGAACCCCCGACCTTTAAGTCGTGAGTCCGCCGCTCTAACCACTAGGCAACAACCCCTCGGCGTCGGTTCGGTTCGGCGTCACCCGCCACGCCTCCACACAGATGCTCTACCATTAGAGAAGTGTTTGAGTAGCAGAAAATAACACTCTGAGTATTGCCCAATGGCTCTCTTCTCGAGCTAAAAGCTGGAAAAACTAGCCAAGAGAAAAAATCGCTCTGATTTCGGACGACACAAAGGGGAAGGGCAAGACGGGTCATGAATCTTTGATCCGACATCTCCAATGCTTCATCCTTTCATTCCTGCCAGCGTACAGCTTCCTCGGCCGGACCTTTCCTGTCCCGCCCCTTCCTGCCAACCCAACTTTGGCGACTTCAGCGGCGGCAGCGGCGGAGGCGCGGTGGTTGAAGGCGGCTTCGCCGGCAAGTGCTCAACTCGACCGCCTTTTTAGCTGGCCGGAACTCAATTGTGCTCACCGCCTTTTTAGCAGGCCGGACAATCAGACTGGCTCAATTGGAGCAGTGACAGCCGCTTCCGACCTGCGACTGATCCGCCAACAGCCTCGGAGACTTGGAATTGTGCACCGATTTTCACCCCAGATACTCCGGGACTCCCGCGACTGAATCCCAGTGACCGCCTGAGAACCTTTGGCCAGACCTGACACTGGCCAGACCTGACACTAGCCAGACCTGACACTGGCCAGACCTGACACTGGCCAGACCTGACACTGGCCAGACCTGACACTGGCCAGACCTGACACTGGCCAGACCTGACACTGGCCAGACCTGACACTAGCCAGACCTGACACTAGCCAGACCTGACACAAGCCAGACCTGACACTAGCCAGACCTGACACTAGCCAGACCTGACACTAGCCAGACCTGACACTGGCCAGACCTGACACTGGCCAGACCTGACACTGGCCAGACCTGACACTGGCCAGACCTGACACTGGCCAGACCTGACACTAGCCAGACCTGACACAAGCCAGACCTGACACTGGCCAGACCTGACACTAGCCAGACCTGACACTAGCCAGACCTGACACTAGCCAGACCTGACACTAGCCAGACCTGACACTGGCCAGACCTGACACTGGCCAGACCTGACACTGGCCAGACCTGACACTGGCCAGACCTGACACTGGCCAGACCTGACACTAGCCAGACCTGACACAAGCCAGACCTGACACTGGCCAGACCTGACACTGGCCAGACCTGACACTAGCCAGACCTGACACAAGCCAGACCTGACACTGGCCAGACCTGACACTAGCCAGACCTGACACTAGCCAGACCTGACACTAGCCAGACCTGACACTAGCCAGACCTGACACAAGCCAGACCTGACACTAGCCAGACCTGACACAAGCCAGACCTGACACTGGCCAGACCTGACACTAGCCAGACCTGACACTAGCCAGATCTGACACTAGCCAGACCTGACACTAGCCAGACCTGACACAAGCCAGACCTGACACTAGCCAGACCTGACAATAGCCAGACCTGACAATAGCCAGACCTGACACTGGCCAGACCTGACACTAGCCAGACCTGACACTAGCACAAGCAAAAAAATTCTGAAATCACTTCGTAGTCAGTCGGCATGGCCAGTACGCAGTGATGGACGCCAGTTCCGCTTACACTCTATGGCCGAAACCCCCTGCCTCGATAGCAATGCAAACTTCGCTATCAGATTGCTAAATAATTTGAGTGCTTTCAGCAGCACCTGCTGCAAGCTCCGCCTGTCAATAATAAATTGACGCAAAAGTTGAAAAATAAAGAAAAAAAATGATGGACGCCTCGAACCTGAAACTGCGCCAGAAGCAACAGCTCAGGCGGCAAATGAAGAGGCCTGATGATAAACAGATAACAACTGACTGACTGACTGCAGCCCGGCCCTGCAGTGTTATTCTTGTTCAATTTTAATAGATAACACCGAAACACTTCGCTATTGCAGTGTTTTATCAAGCCAAATATTAAACCTTTTTGACCGGACCCTCCGACTGTCAGTTTTTGCCTGCAGCTGCTGCAATAATAACAATATCTTTGGGCAACTCCCTGCGGTTCGTGACAAGCGGAGCTATTGTGGATTTCAGGGGATTAGCTGGGGGCATTGTGCTGCAGCAAAAGTGGAAGATGGGTGAGAGGGAGATGGGTGACAGGGAGTTGGATGAGTGGGAGATGGGTGAGTGGGAGATGGGTGAGAGGGAGTTGGGTGGGAGGGAGAAGGTGAGTGGGAGATGGGTGAGTGGGAGAAGGGTGAGTGGGAGAAGGGTGAGTGGGAGAAGGGTGAGAGGGAGATGGGTGAGAGGGAGATGGGTGAGAGGGGAGATAGGTGAGAGGGAAATGGGTGAGAGGGAGATGAAGGGGAGGGAGTTGGACGAGTGGGAGATGGGTGAGTGGGAGATTTGGAGTGGGAGATTTGTGAGAGGGAGAAGGGTGAGAGGGAGATGGGAGAGAGGGAGATGGGTGAGAAAGAGATGGGTGAGAGGGAGATGAGAGAGAGGGAGATGGGTGAGAGAGAGATGGGTGAGAGGGAGTTGGGTGAGTGGGAGATTTGTGAGAGGGAGATGGGTGAGTGGGAGAAGGTGAGTGGGAGATGGGTGAGTGGGAGATGGGTGAGAGGGAGAAGGGTGAGAGGGAGATGGGAGAGAGGGAGATGGGCGAGTGGGAGATGGGTGAGAGGGAAATGGGTGAGAAAGAGATGGGTGAGAGGGAGATGAGAGAGAGGGAGATGGAGAGAGGTAGATGGGCGAGTGGGAGATGGGTGAGAGGGAAAGGAGTGAGAGGGAAATGGGTGAGAAAGAGATGGGTGAGAGGGAGATGAGAGAGAGGGAGATGGGTGAGAGGGAGATGGGTGAGAGGGAGTTGGGTGAGTGGGAGATTTGTGAGAGGGAGATGGGTGAGTGGGAGAAGGTGAGTGGGAGATGGGTGAGTGGGAGATGGGTGAGAGGGAGAAGGGTGAGGGGAAGATGGGTGAGTGGGAGATGGGTGAGTGGGAGATTGGTGAGAGGGAGTTGGGTGAGTGGGAGATGTGTGAGAAGTAGATGGGTGAGTGGGTGGACTAGTTATACACGGGTAAGCACTCAGATGTATAGCATCATCTTTCACTGATAGTTCTCTGATCTGAAAGTTGTTGCTGAGGTGGATGGCAAGCAAGCGCCTGAGATGGCATCAGCAGGTTGATCACATCGCTGTCCCAGAACAGAAGGCGGCTCTCGACTGTCTGCGCATTGTTGGGCCCCGAGGCGGGGGTTGCATTGTGGCACAAAGAGCAGCAAGACAGGGGAGACCCGGGTTGACAAGCGAATGTTGTGTCAAGTGTTCTTCTTCACGAAAATGGGTTGAAATGAGACACTTTACCGGCGAGTTGTGAGCTGCGCTGAGCTCACTGGCTGTGTCTATGGGGGGGCTAAATTACAAGCGTTGGAGACCGGCGCTCGGTTGGGTCTCGTGACCCGAATGATTTCCACCGCGGGCTCCTTTCAAAACTTTGCGATCGAACAAGAAATTATTAAGATCCCGAAATGCGATCAAAAGAGGTGAGCTGCATGGGGCTCGGCCTCCGAGCTCCGGTCCGCTCGAGCGATTCCGAAACCGAGTGTGACCGATTAGACACGAGCTCCCATAATTACAGGGCTCGCACGCATTGCGGTGTTGGGCCGGGCTTTGGTGGAGACTTTCACCTTTGAACAACCTGGCTGGGCGACTTCTTGCATTGTCTGCGCGGCATCAATGTCTGTTAATTGCTCAGTCTCATTATGCAGCCAGTCTTTATTATTGGAGTCTTTGTGCGACTAAAACAAATCCTTAACCCCGCGTGAGCCACAGCGGCCACGCCTCAACCAATAGTTTTGCTCGCCAGGTGTTTTAGCAACCGTGGGCGTCTGAGATTCTTTCAGAGATGGGGCGATCTATGAGACTGAGTGACTGACTGACTGAGAGACAGTGAGAGTGACTGAGAGACAGTGAGAGTGACTGAGGGACAGTGAGAGTGACTGAGAGACAGTGAGAGTGACTGAGCGACAGTGAGAGTGACTGAGCGACAGTGAGAGTGACTGAGCGACAGTGAGAGTGACTGAGCGACAGTGAGAGTGACTGAGAGACAGTGAGAGTGACTGAGAGACAGTGAGAGTGACTGAGAGACAGTGAGAGTGACTGAGCGACAGTGAGAGTGACTGAGCGACAGTGAGAGTGACTGAGCGACAGTGAGAGTGACTGAGAGACAGTCATACCGTCAAGACTGTCTCAGAGTCTCAGGACAGCGAGTCTGGCCCAGGTGTACCAGGCTGAAGACATGCAGGCACGGCAGGCATTGAAGTAGGCTGCAATAACTTTCACAGTCAGTCAAGCAGTCACATCTCGAGTGTGCCTCGAGTGTCTCTGGTGGCAAGTGGCCCTGACTGCAGTGCCAAGGGAGGGTCGTGCATTCTGTTACAGAAGAATTATTGGTGTGTTTCGTGTAGCACTTGTTAACTGGATGGATTGCAGGAATGCCACCAGAGTCATTGGTGAAATTATTGGCCCCTCTCGCACTGATGAGGGTGTATTTTAGCATCGCATTTTATTACATTCACTGAAATAACAGACCACTCTAGCTATCATGCTGCAGATATGTAATATGTTCAGGCACAAGCTATTCTTTGCAATGCTCCTCAAATAGCGACAAACCAGTTGTGAAACAATTATGGCTATAAATAAGAATCAGTTTAGCCTGCAACCTGACACTGTCACACATTGGCCACTGTGTCAGAGGCCAATGTCTGCATCACTCATTCAGTTGATTGATTTTGCCCGATCATGGGAGCACGCGAAATCTGTGTGCGATTTGAGAACCCCGAGCTTATAGCGCAACCGGGTTTGGCCATAGACACCTTATATCAGTGTGGGTAAATATAGTGTTTGATGTCAATAATTTGACATGACAGCGTGCGACCCAACCTGGCAATTAACCCCCAGTTAAATTGAAACCCGTGCGTGCCTTGAGCACACCGAGAGTACAGTGAGTGTCACAGGGCTCAATTTAAACCCCCGCATGCATATTACGCTTTATTTCCCAGTAAAATTTCCATTATAAGGCCATGCGTTGTTATAGGGGAATGTCAGATAAAATTATGGGATAGTTTTTTAACGATGCGTTTTCCAGAGTTAATGGACTAAGAACTGGAAAATGTGGACCGGCATTCAGATTCTTGGAATGTGAGGGTTGAGGTGAAGGGGTGGAGTTGGGAATAGACTGAGATATGCAGGAATGCAATGAGATATGCAGGAATCGGCTGAGATATGCAGGAATCGGCTGAGATATGCGGGAATCGGCTGAGATATGCGGGAATCGGCTGAGATATGCGGGAATCGGCTGAGATATGCGGGAATCGGCTGAGATATGCGGGAATCGGCTGAGATATGCGGGAATCGGCTGAGATATGCAGGAATCGGCGGAGATATGCAGGAATCCGCTGATATATGCGGGAATAGACTGAGGTAAGCGGGAATCCGCTGATAAATGCAGGAATCCGCTAAGAAATGTAGGAATCCGCTGAGAAATGCAGGAATCTACTGAAAAATGTAGGAATCGACTGAGAAATTCAGGAATTGTCTGAGAAATTCAGGAATCCGCTGAGATATGCGGAATCCGCTGATAAATGCAGGAATTCGCTGAGAAATGCAGGAATCCGCTGAGAAATGCAGGAATCTGCTGAGAAATGTAGGAATCCGCTGAGAAATGTAGGAATCGACTGAGAAATGTAGGAATCCGCTGAGAAATGCAGGAATCCGCTGAGAAATGTAGGAATCTGCTGAGAAATGTAGGAATCCGCTGAGAAATGTAGGAATCCGCTGAGACATGCAGGAATCGGCTGAGAAATGCAGGAATCCGCTGAGAAATACAGGAATCTGCTGAGAAATGTAGGAATCTGCTGAGAAATGCAGGAATCCGCTGAGAAATGCAGGAATCCGCTAAGAAATGCAGGAATTGTCTGAGAAATGTAGGAATCGTCTGAGAAATTCTGGAATCGTCTGAGAAATGCAGGAATCCGCTGAGAAATGCGGAATCCGCTGAGTAATGCAGGAATCCACTGAGAAATGCAGGAATCCGCTGAGAAATGTAGGAATCGACTGAGAAATGCAGGAATCCGCTGAGAAATGCGGAATCCGCTGAGTAATGCAGGAATCCACTGAGAAATGCAGGAATCCGCTGAGAAATGTAGGAATCGACTGAGAAATGCAGGAATCCGCTGAGAAATGCGGAATCCGCTGAGAAATGCGGAATCCGCTGAGAAATGCGGAATCCGCTGAGAAATGCAGGAATCCGCTGAGATATGCGGAATCCGCTGAGAAATGCAGGAATCCGCTGAGAAATGCGGAATCCGCTGAGAAATGCAGGAATCCGCTGAGATATGCGGAATCCGCTGAGAAATGCGGAATATATTACTGCGTCAAAGTCAAACTTGCTGAATTTCCAGTCCGAATGTCATGGGAAATGCCATGTTAGAGTGACAATGTGACACGGAGACAAACTGAAATATTTACATTAATTTGTCTCCATGGGACTTTGATGGCCATAATTTGAAGTGTTTGCAACCGAAAAAAACTGAGAATTAATTTTTCATTCCACTTTGCTGGCAAGGTGAGCACTCGCTTCACTCTGTTCAGGCCTTCAAATTGAGAATTTCCACCTTCCGGTGTTTATAAGAAAAACGCCAAGTAGGTCATGAATTATTCTGAAAGCTGTGGGAAGCCAGTGTCAGTCATCGGCCGATCATGCTAAAATAAAACAGACAGACTGCCCCCATTGTGGCCTGTTTTATCTGCGATTTGCATCTTGCCACGGCTAGGGGAACTTGAAAATGCTTTTGTGGAGGATCTGGGAACTCGCAATGGATTGGGGCTGGGGTGGCGCAGGGCGCTAAAATTCACTGGCGCCTCCAACCTTGGCCAGCGCTTTTCATTGGTCTTCGCGGCCTGCCTGGCCTGGCCCGCCAGCCAATCCAAGGCGGCCCACCCACCCCCTCCCCTGCCCACCGCTTCTGCTGCATCAATTTGGGAAGCCGACAGTAGAAATACAGCCGCTGCCGGCCGCCACCTTGGAAGCACAGTCAGGTTCGCTGAAGGAGAATTCGCTCAGACACCATTTGGTCACAATGTCCTTCAACCCGTTTGTCGGTGCCTTCCCCGGTGCCAGCGAGCTGCCCCTCCTGCCCGGCTACTTCGGCTTCCCGCCGCATCCGCAGGCCGGCGGCCATCCCGGCTTCATGGCCGCCGCAGCCGCAGCCGCAGCCGCCGCGGCTGCCGCCGCCAGCTCAGCGTCCTCCGGAGTCGGCGGCACATCGTCGACCGCATCATCAGCTGGTTCCGCGGCGACCAAAGGCGGAGGCGGAGGCGGCCGCAGCTTCTCGGGCCCTCCGCCGCTGCTGCCCTCGGAGCTGTTCTCGCCGGCGCACGCAGCCGCCGCCGGCCTGCTGAGGAACTTCGAGCCGCCGACCTCGACCCAGCAGCCGGCGCAGACTCAGGAGGAGCAGCCGGATGTGTCCGATGATCCCAAGGTGGAGTTGGTGGAGAAGGAGCTCTGGGACCAGTTCCACGGCTTCGGCACCGAGATGGTCATCACCAAGAGTGGCAGGTGAGTTCAGCTGAACTGTTTGAGAATAGTTGCTCCAAGGCTTTGCTTTGTCCCCTTTGAGCAGAGCTCTGAACTCTAGTCTTGGAGTTTAGTTTGATTCCCATCAGGCCCAATAATCAGGCTATTTTATTAACAAGCAGAGTCTCTTCATTCTGAGCATGAGAACAGAATCTGAGTCGGTGGGAGGGGCTCCGCATGGAACATAAATTCAGAAACAATAAAAGCAGCCAGTGCATGCAGGTTAACTCCTGTGCAGTCTTCTCTGCTGAGCAATCTGGCGTTACATTTCATAGGCCAGTTGGGGATTATAAAACAGGGAATATCGGGTATAGGGATTTCAGGGACAAGCAAGGCTGAAAGGACATGCATTGAGAAATTACGAGTATCTTCTGAAAGTGTGCTCAAATTGTTCGCAGAGATCAGGCTGTCAGGCAAAGGTGCAACAGCTATGAGTTCTCTTGTGATGCTTCATTCATTTCAACTGACACAAAGCTCAGAGCTTCGAGGCCATCTCAAATAATTTCTCATTTTTTGTTCCAATTTTTTGGCGCCGTGTAATTTTCACTCACTTTGAGGCAGGGACCGCCACCCCCAGTCGGTCTCCTATCTCAATTTGGCATCTCTGGTTGAGGCATTTAAGCCGAGAAATATATAGCCTTCATACAAGCTGAGCAAGTTGAGCACAGCTCAAACACCACTGTCTCTCCCCCATGTGACATTTATCTGTTCTCCAGCCCCGCTTGAGTGAGCCGGTGTCACGGGAGCAAGCGATCGCCCAACAATGCCGCGGTGGCACAATGGCGGCTGTCGCTCTTATCAGGGCACTAGATCGCTATTGGCTCAGCTCACAGCTCAGGGTGGCGCGGATCGGCAAATCCGCTGATATTATCGCTTAAATTGTTAGACTTTGACGCCAAGGAATTGGTAGGGCTGGCCTTCTGGCTGCTCAGCTCCATCTCTCAGGGTCTGTCAACTGGCTGGCGCCAAGGTCCAGACGGCGTCACACCGAAGACCCGCCCCGAGCGACACCCACCCCACACCCACCTGCATCTTCTGCAAGCAGCGTGTTTCATTGTGCCCTCCCTCTGTTCTCTGTGCTAACACGGGCCACTGCCAGACTTAAAAAGGCCCCTCAAACTCGGAGGAGAAAGAGAGTTGCATCTCGCGGGTCCGCTTGGCGCCGCGCAGCCGCCGCCGCCGCCACTGCTTGAATTCTCTTCCAATTCTTGACAAGCTGGCGGGAGAATTCCGCGTTTTCCCTGTTCCGCGTTATCTGTCTGTGCTTTACACACTGCTCCAAACAGCTGTGTGAGCTGGGGTATTTGAAAAAACTCGAAGGGCCTATCCAAACCAGCAGCAAAATAGAAGGAGCTTATTGTATAGGCCGGCCAACTTCCGCCTGCAACAAACACTAATAGAGATTTCAGCAATAGAAAGTGATCACTCAGTGCGCATGCCCGGTGGTCAGATGAGAAATTATATTTATTTAAGGTGTCTATAGGGCAGTATGCATAGACGGTGTGAACTGAACTCGGGCACTGAATGCCGCCCCCCACCCAATAACAAACAGTACCAGAGAAGTGAAAGAGTATTTGAGATGTGTCTGCTCACTCTCTCTCGGCTCAGGTTGCCTCACCTTGCTTGATCTCGCTGGCCGTGTTGACGGTTTGATTGTTAAGCCGGCTAATGTCAACTCAAACTCAGTGATTTGTGTGCTGGAGTCTTTTTAAAAGATGAGAAAATTTCAAGTGTCTCCAAAGCTGGGCTGTGTACCGGCTCGTGGCCCCAAGCCTCACAAACCCTGACTGACAGATGATAGAGGCCTGAGCACAATTGAGCAGTCCCCAGTCAAGTAGGTGGGCAAACAATAAACACAGCTATAGCTTGTCTCCTCCCCAACTGTTATCCCGTCATCAAGGGCGCCACATTTCCTCATTCGGCCAAGCAATCCCAGATCCCATGCATGCGTGTCTGTTCCTAGGAGTGTAGATTTCGCACGGGATAACGATCGGTGCGCGCTTTGACGGATCGGGATCTGATCCCAGTGTGTGTTTACCGAGTTCTCCGAGTGGGAACTCCACGCAGTTGTTAATCACTTGGCGTGGGATGTGCGAGGGCCGACACCTGTCCGGCGGTGAGGCTTCATGAGATGCCATCGATTCGGTCGTGGCGCTGATTGCAATCTCGCCCGAAAATTGGGAATCGATTTCTTAGAAATGAGGATAGCTTCCGCACTGTCGCCCTGAACAAAATGCAGTTATTCTTGAAGTCATTATTCTGCTGTTAGAAGCTGCAGGGCGGTGGGGTATTGGTGACCGTGTATATTTCCAGTGTGTATGCTAGCGGCTCCAGACAGACTGGAGACATTGCAGAGGCTTCAGGACCAGCCAGACAGGGAAACGCCTCTTATTTTAAAGACAGTTTTCCCCTGTCGCAGGAAATGCTTGAAAGACAGTGGCTGCCGCATTGGCTGGGTGGGGGAGGGCGCAGGCGCCGCCGCTGCAGCCGCCGCTGCAGCCGCCGTCAACGCGGCAAGTGCCATCGCTTTTTAAGGCGCCACGCGGGATTGGGGCGGAGGGGAAGCCGAAGCAATGGGAGGGGAAGATAGATCAGGAGGCAAAGGCAAACAGATTGTCATGCCGCGGCCACAGGAGCGCGGAGTTGTCAAGCGAAAGCGCTAATCGAACCTGATAAGTGGCGGCCGGCGGGGAATGGCGGGACCGGCGCCAAGGAGGCCCGGTCCGGAATTGATGGCCACCCTCGAATTCGCCCAGCCAGCTGCCGCAGCGGCAGTGGCGGGGCCCTGCCGGTGTGTTTGTGTTGCACAAGCTGACGTCTCTATCTTCCTCTTTCTCTCCCCTGACTCGCTTTCAACACGCGGGCCGGGGAGTCAAGTTTGGCCAGCTGCAGGGCATTTCTTCGGCAACTGTCATTTTCCTACACGCCGCTGGGCCTGCTGCGGCGGAGGCCTTCGAGTTAAACTGCCCCCCCCTGTTCCCTCCTGAGCCAGCATAGCGTGATCTACTCCGCCCAGCTCACGGGCCACTTATCCCAACTTTCGCTATCTGCTTGCGAATCCCGGCAGCTGCCCCATCAGGCACCTGAGCAACTGAGCATTGCCTAGCTGAAAAGGTGGAGTTTCAGTAGAGCACACAAGGGCCCGGCGGCTAGACAAAGAGCAGCCGTTCTCATCTCTCTGCCCCCCCGGCCCATTAAAGCATATCAATTGCCCGCAGCAGCAGCAGCAGCAGCAGTGGCATGGGAAGCCAGGGATGTGAGGGAGCAGTCACGCCATGCCCCGTCATTGATTATCCTCAGATCGCTTCCGCAGCTTTTTTGTCTCGGCGATGTTGCACTGGCGTGTGTCTCATGCAATGTTTTTTTGCTCACTTTAAGTGAAATTGATCGCAGATTGCTGCAGCGGGAATGAGGCTGGGGGTTGGCTGCGGCCCGCTGCATTCTCTGCCGTCCGGGGCGGGCAGTTTCGGCCCACATCCGTGATTGGAGTCAGTTTTCAATGGTCATTGTGCGGAGTGAAAGGCCACAGCAGATTAAGTCGCAATCAGGTAGATTATCAGGTAGAACGGCGCCACTCACATTAAAAGATGCATTAATTTATCCCACAACCCAGTCTCCACCCTCAGGGTACAGGACTGCCTTTTAGAAGGAGGGTCATTGTCCACACGGCGGTCATTGTCGAGAGGGGTGTGTGACGCAACTAGCTCGAGAATCTGTGTTTAGGGTCAAACAGACGTGCTCAACTTGAGTCTTCTGAAAGCTTTCCGCCAAATAGCCTTCTCTGTTTCACTGCCGGCAAAACACATGGCAACTGAGCGGAGCATTGGGGTGGGGTCCTAGCTCGTGAGTGGAAGAGAAACCAAACAGCGCTTTTCAAAAGCCTTTTGCCCGAGTCAAGTACCGAAGGCGGCACCTGGCAGGCAAGACACGCCAGACCCCCCCCCGCTGTCACAGCTCGTGCCCTCTGAGCTTGCTCAAAACTTGGCATCTGCCGGTGTTTGTGTAAAATCAACTGAAAGCTTTGGCGGAGCGGCCCAGACAGTTTTGTTTAGTCAGCCTTGAGAGTCGCCGGCCTGTCTCTAACCCCCCCTGCTCATGTCATCCATCATTCGTGCTCAAGGCGCCACGGCCGGTGTCGTGTTTGCGCTGCTCGGGACGGCCGCTGAAGCAATCTTTTTTTATGAACCAGCAAATGCTTTCTGTTGTCAGTTTTCTTTTTTTTACTGATCTTCTCAGTGTTTGACTGACTTTCAACTCTGCTAACTGCCCTCCCCCATTACAGACGGATGTTCCCGCCCTTCAAGGTGAAGGTGGCCGGCCTCGATAAGCGGGCCAAGTACATCATGCTGATGGACATTGTGCCGGTTGATGACTGCAGGTGAGGCGAAGATATTGGTCAGAGGGATATTGGTCAGAGGGATATTGGTCAGAGGGATATTGGTCAGAGGGATATTGGTCAGAGGGATATTGGTCAGAGGGATATTGGTCAGAGGGATATTGGTCAGAGGGATATTGGTCAGAGGGATATTGGTCAGAGGGATATTGGTCAGAGGGATATTGGTCAGAGGGATATTGGTCAGAGGGATATTGGTCAGAGGGATATTGGTCAGAGGGATATTGGTCAGAGGGATATTGGTCAGAGGGATATTGGTCAGAGGGATATTGGTCAGAGGGATATTGGTCAGAGGGATATTGGTCAGAGGGATATTGGTCAGAGGGATATTGGTCAGAGGGATATTGGTCAGAGGGATATTGGTCAGAGGGATATTGGTCAGAGGGATATTGGTCAGAGGGATATTGGTCAGAGGGATATTGGTCAGAGGGATATTGGTCAGAGGGATATTGGTCAGAGGGATATTGGTCAGAGGGATATTGGTCAGAGGGATATTGGTCAGAGGGATATTGGTCAGAGGGATATTGGTCAGAGGGATATTGGTCAGAGGGATATTGGTCAGAGGGATATTGGTCAGAGGGATATTGGTCAGAGGGATATTGGTCAGAGGGATATTGGTCAGAGGGATATTGGTCAGAGGGATATTGGTCAGAGGGATATTGGTCAGAGGGATATTGGTCAGAGGGAGTGACCCAGTTGGCTGACCCAATCAATACCCGCAGGTACAAGTTCCACAACTCCAGGTGGATTGTGGCGGGCAAGGCGGACCCGGAGATGCCGAAGCGGATTTACATCCATCCCGACAGTCCCAGCACAGGCGAGCAGTGGATGCAGAAGATTGTCAGCTTCCACAAGCTCAAGCTCACGAACAACATCTCGGACAAGCATGGCTTCGTGAGTTACCTGCAGTTTAATTGCTCTCCGGGTCCTTAAGCGGGGGCATGATCTGGAAATATTTGCGCTAGAAATCGCTGAGCAGCAGGCGGGGAAAGAGACAGCGGAGGCGGGGGTTGGCCGAGGGCAAACAAGACAGACAGGCAGCAGCAGCAGCAGCAGCAGCAGAACTGTCCGCCTCATACACCTGAACTGTTGTTGGCAAACAGGCCACGGGAGGCGGGCGGAAAGGGAGTTCGGGCGGCGCCGGAAAGTCTTCAGTCGTGTGGGATCATAGAGTCAGGAGCGATGTCGGGACTGTCGGGGCTGTCTGGGCTGTCAGGGTCGGGGGGTGGTGGGGCGGTGCAGTTTCTGGCGCCCCTGGCACACAATGCGAAACACATTTCTGGCCGAGTCATAGCTCATATTTATAACATTGCACAAAAGGCCAGCCTCGGGCTTGTTCTTTTGTTTAAATTCCTGTCAAAAAAGCAGCGAGCACTGGGCGCAGCCGGAGCGACACGCGCCCACCCCCAGTGTTTGCTCAATCTCGGGTTTCGGCACAGCCGATCTCCAGTCTCAATCTCTGCAGCCGCGCTACAAGCCCCCAGCGATTGGCTGCCATCAGCGAAGGCGGCGCTGGCAGCGCAGGATGCGGGGAAACCAGCTGGCAAACACTCCGGGTTCATTTTCGTTTCCCTCCGATATAAAGTCTAGATAAGCTGACAGAAATCCCAATGGGATAAATTCCCTCAGTATCGGTTGGAGCTGTGCCCGTCCCAGTTCCCAGCCCGGGAATAGATGGGGTTGGGCAGCTGAAACTCACTCTGAAAGCTGATGAAAGACGGGATTTGAGGTTGAGGAAGCCAGCGGGGGGTTGAAAAGAGGTAGAAAAGGCGATCGCTTTTCAGCCTTCCGAGTTTCCGAACTACCCTCACGGCGAGACGGCGACAGAAAAAAAGATATTTTTCGTCACAGAGAGGCCCGCAGAGGCGATGAGTTGCGGCGGCCTGGACTCTTCAGCCAAATTACAGGCGTGTTTTTTGGCAAAGGCGACGCGGCGAGGCGGCGAGGCGGCGCAGGGAGGATCAAAGGGGAGCCGCAGCCCGACAATTTGCTCCCCGGGGCCGTCCTCACATTCCCTCGCCTCCGCGCCGCCCTTTGCACCGCCGCCTCCGTTAATGGGGTGCAAGCCGGCGCCGCTTGCCACGCCGCCGCTGTCGCAGATGCCTTACCTATTCGCGGACTGCTCCATCATTTGCTCCCTAATCAGCTGAGACAGGACTCCGCAATCGGGGGTCTGGGAATGCATCATCAGCGTTGAAATGAGAGCGAGGCAGTGACAAAGGCCCGCAGCTGCAGGTAGAAAAACGGCCCCTGCGTCCTGCGAGTTAAACAGCGGAGATCTGTTATCTCGGTGTGACTTTCCATTGCGGGCCGGTGTAAGCAGTCCGTGTCAGCTTGTCGCCTCGAATTTCCAATGCAACCTCGCCATCGCCCAAGACAATCAGGAGGAGATATCTGGAGCTGATAGACCGCCGGGTTGGACGGCAGTTTCACTCAGTAAAAACGTTTGCAGGGCCGGCCAGGAATTCATCGGGCTGATTGCTTCGGAAAGGTGGCGGGACGCTGCGAAATCAAATCAACTGAATTCTGTTTGTCAGGGATTTAATCAAGAAACTGCTGCGGCCGGCGCTGGTTTGATCGATGGCGCATTGTGCGCGTCCGAGCTGGGTTTGGAGCCAGATACAGATGCACCGTGTCCAACTCCCGAAATCACAAATCCCATAATCCGAAATCCCAAATCCGAAATCCCATATGCCAAGATCCGATATCCCATATGCCAAGATCCGATATCCCATATGCCAAGATCCGATATCCCATATGCCAAGATCCGATATCCCACATGCCAAGATCCGAAATCCCCACATGCCAAGATCCGAAATCCCCACATGCCAAGATCCGAAATCCCACATGCCAAGATCCGAAATCCCCACATGCCAAGATCCGAAATCCCCACATGCCAAGATCCGAAATCCCATATGCCAAGATCCGAAATCCCCACATGCCAAGATCCGAAATCCCCACATGCCAAGATCCGAAATCCCCACATGCCAAGATCCGAAATCCCACATGCCAAGATCCGAAATCCCACATTCCCGAATGAGGAAAATCTCTAAAAGTTCAAAAGACAGAATTAATTTTTTACTAAACCTTCTCTCCCACCCGAGTAGTCGCTCAGACTGATTATGCAACTCGAGATCCCCACAATGCGCCTTCGCTCCCCTCCTCGGCGAGAACTGAAGGCGAGATGAAGATGAGGCGGCGACAAAAGAAGGCCTTAATTCTGAGGATATTAATACTCCGGGAGCGCCGGGGGAGGGCGCCCAGTTGTGAAAAAGCTGCCTCCCTTCAGTCGGGATAATTCCGTGACAAGTCATGAAATTCCGCAGCCCGCTTTGCCCCGGCGCCATCGTCTCATTTCTTGACACAAAAATTGAGCCATCTCGTGCGGCGCCCGCTGATTACAGCAATGAGCTAATGAGAAGCCGTGAGAACATACGGCGGTGGGAGGGGCCGCCGCGCCTCAGCCGCTAGTTTTCTCTCCTCTCTCCGGATTTTTCCTTTGTGCCGAAGGCTCGGGGGAAGCCTCAAGGCCGAGGGCGTCGAAATTAAGGCGACGGCGCAGAGCGGCTTCAGCAGGCTTCCCTCGGCAGGTGGGACTTCGCTGTCAAATCTCTCGTCTCCCCGCTCTGGCGCTGCTCGCACTTCTCTTGTGCCCTACTCAACTCCCTCAGTTAATTCTCTGAGCACATCTCACATTCTCTCTGAGCACATCTCACAATCTCTCTGAGCACATCTCACTATCTCTCTGAGCACATCTCACATTCTCTCTGAGCACATCTCACAATCTCTCTGAGCACATCTCACAATCTCTCTGAGCACATCTCACAATCTCTCTGAGCACATCTCACAATCTCTCTGAGCACATCTCACTATCTCTCTGAGCACATCTCACTATCTCTCTGAGCACGTCTCACCCCTGTCAACACATCCCTGTCTCGCCCGAATCCCTCCAGGAGCCAGAGCCAGGCCGAGCAGTGCGTGAGAGTCGGGCCTCTCGGCGCACTGCCAAGTAGCGCCCGCTGGCCTTGTAATCAAAAGCGGCCTTCCGAAGGCGAATCATTTCCACACAGTCGGCTGGTCATTGGCGAGGCCTGCGTGCCGCCGGCTGAAGAAATTTTCAAATCTGGGCGGAGACGCCTTTGTCCGCGCCCTACCTGCCAGATTTTCTCATTTCACTTCAATTATGCTCGCCTCGCTTTGTTATCCCAACTGTGTGTGGGAAGCGAGCATCGGTGGGCTGGCCCTTCGAAGCATGCGATCGTGTTGGGAATGAGAGCGACATAGGGACAGATCCCGTATACTTCACTGCGCCCAGTGATACTGAATAATTAACATATTCCTTTCTCACGGCTGTCCTTTGATCACGGCTGCCTCTTTGAAAGCGTCGACAATTATCATTTTCAAACCAGCAATTTCTCAACTTGGATTCGGATCAATATGCCTTAATTGAGTTACGAAAATAGGAATTGGGATCAGGGTTTGGGATCTGGGATTGGGATCTGGGACTGAGATTTGGGAATGGGATCAGGGATTGGGATCAGGGATTGGGATCAGGGATTGGGATCAGGGATTGGGATCAGGGATTGGGATCAGGGATTGGGATCAGGGATTGGGATCTGGGATTGGGATATGGGATTGGGATCAGAGATTGGGATATGGGATTGGGATCAGGGATTGGGGTGGGGGATCGGGATTTGGGATCGGGAACGTGCTAAGCAGCGTTCCTCTGATGTCCAGATATCTCCCGCTCCGCAGACCATCCTGAACTCCATGCACAAGTATCAGCCGCGCTTTCACCTGGTGCGGGCGGCCGACATCATGAAGCTGCCATTCTCAACCTTCCGCACTTTCGTGTTCAACGAGACCGCCTTTATCGCGGTGACAGCCTACCAGAATGAGAAAATCACGCAGCTGAAAATCGACCACAACCCGTTCGCCAAGGGCTTCCGCGACACCGGCGGCGGTCGCAGCTCAAAGAAAATGTAAGAATAGGCCCCGATTAGGAAAGGCAAATCGGCCTAGATTTAGCAAATCCGCCCCCGCTGTAGCAAATCCACCCCAGCTGTAGCAAATCCGCCCCCGCTGTAGCAAATCCGCCCCAGCTGTAGCAAATCCGCCCCAGCTGTAGCAAATCCACCCCAGCTGTAGCAAATCCGCCCCCGCTGTAGCAAATCCACCCCAGCTGTAGCAAATCCGCCCCCGCTGTAGCAAATCCGCCCCCGCTGTAGCAAATCCGCCCCCGCTGTAGCAAATCCGCCCCAGCTGTAGCAAATCCACCCCAGCTGTAGCAAATCCACCCCAGCTGTAGCAAATCCGCCCCCGCTGTAGCAAATCCACCCCAGCTGTAGCAAATCCGCCCCAGCTGTAGCAAATCCGCCCCAGCTGTAGCAAATCCCAGCTGTAGCAAATCCGCCCCCGCTGTAGCAAATCCCAGCTGTAGCAAATCCGCCCCCGCTGTAGCAAATCCGCCCCAGCTGTAGCAAATCCGCCCCAACTGTAGCAAATCCGCCCCAGCTGTTGCAAATCCGCCCCAGCTGTTGCAAATCCGCCCCAACTGTAGCAAATCCCAGCTGTAGCAAATCCGCCCCCGCTGTAGCAAATCCCAGCTGTAGCAAATCCACCCCAGCTGTAGCAAATCCGCCCCAGCTGTTGCAAATCCGCCCCAGCTGTTGCAAATCCGCCCCAGCTGTAGCAAATCCCAGCTGTAGCAAATCCGCCCCCGCTGTAGCAAATCCCAGCTGTAGCAAATCCGCCCCAGCTGTAGCAAATCCGCCCCCGCTGTAGCAAATCCCAGCTGTAGCAAATCCGCCCCAGCTGTAGCAAATCCGCCCCAGCTGTAGCAAATCCACCCCAGCTGTAGCAAATCCGCCCCAGCTGTAGCAAATCCGCCCATTTCTCCGAATGTACCGCAGTAAAATGTCCGAGAGCGGCTCGCAGCACCTTCTCTCTGACGGACGTCCGCGGCCCCGCGGCCTAATCGCACCTGGCACAGCCGGCGCTGCCGACGACTCCGATGAAGACGACGACGATGATGTTGCCGCTGCCGCCGCAGCCAGTTTCGACGCCGAAGATGATTTACGTGGCGATGTTGGCGGCCTGGCAAGTCATTTTCGGCGAGGCTTCTCGGCCAGCCACCTCATCCCCAGCTTGCTGGCGGCTGGCTTAAGCGGCCACCACCTGCACCCTCACCACCAGCACGCCCTCATGCAGCAGCAGCACCAGCAGTTCCAGCTGCAGCACCAGCTCCAGCTGCAGCACCAGCTCCAGCTGCAGCACCAGCAGCTGCTGCTGGCCGCGGAGAGGCAGGAGCGGCGGAAACGACGCGATTCTTCGGGAGAGCGGCCGGACGCCACCTCGGGCAGCAATGGCGGAGCAGAGGTCGTCGGCAGCAGCAGCGGTGCTGGAGGTGAGAGCTCAGAAACTCACTTTGCGTATCTCCTGGAATGCCGGGTTCCGTAATCTTAGTTTAGAACAAAATTTGTCCACTGAGTGTTAAAATAACTCGCGATTTTTCCCGCAGCCGCTCCAGCCAAGGACGCCTCCTCGCGGCACGCCAGAGACGGCCAGGTGAGCGGAAAGTCGCCTTCTAGAAGCGGAAACGGCAGCAGCGGCGGCCCGCCACCCAATGTGACTGTGCTCAACGCGCACAGCTTCCTTCATCAGCCCTGGCTCCACTCAGCTGCGACCAAAGGAGAGCAGCAGCAGCAGCAACAGCAGCATCATCTTCGCGCTGCCGCAGCCGCAGCTGCCGCCGCAGCCGCGGCAGCCGCCTTCAAGCCGCCCTTCTTTGGCTTCCCGCCTCCGCCTGGTGGATTCCCCGCGGGTGGATTTCCCGGAGCCGGATTCCCGGCCGGATTTCCCGGGGGATTCCCAGCTGGAGCGGGTTTTCCGTCGCCGCCAAGTGTCGGATTTCCTTCGACACTTGGACCGGCGAAGCACCAGCACAGTCACCACCGATTCTCGCCGTACGCAGGCGGCAGGAAGTCGCCCTCGCCGGGAGCCGCCGCCGCCGCCGCAGCAGCAGCTGCAGCTGCCGCAGCAGCCGCTGCATCGTTGGCCGCGTCGTCAAAGTTGCCAGCAGCGCCTCACGCATCACTGTCTGTGACAGCCAGTCCAGCAAAGGGCGACTTTTCGAAGATCCACACGCTGATTGGCCACCCCAGCCTGCCGGGCCCCGCGACTTCGCCGGCGAGGTCCACGACTCCTAGGCCTGCGGAGTCCGCCACGGCGACTGGGCAATCAGGAGCGGACGATGACACTCGCTCTTCCGTGTGACGCGGCTCATGACATCCCAGTCCATTATCGCCTGTCCTTTAGCAGTGCAGTCAGAAAGCTATCGATGTTGCAAGAAAATATTTCATTCCCAATGAAAGTACAAATTCACCTCAGAACCCCTGACCATTGTTTCAGTTTAGCTTAGAGAACGCAGCCTGCATCTGTTGCGCACTGCTGCCAGAAGTTTTCTGTCGTGTAAATAATATACATCTCTGTGTCTCTCTACTTGTTACTTCAGCGTATGCGTGCTTGTGTCATTTCTGCTCCCTGTAATTCTTTTTGGACTGAGGCCTATTCAGACAGCCAGTCCGTTATTAAGAGACAAAACTCTGTGATTCTGCTGTTGATTACTTGACCACGCGTTTCAGTTCCCCCTCCCGACGCTCCGCACCCCCACGTGTGTACATCGGGCAAGCCAGCGCCTCTGCCCCTTATGTACATTTCTATTTTTAGCCCGCAGGAGATCCTCCTCCGGCTAGGTGGGTGTACACTCCCTAGATGTACATGGTCACAACTTTATAGCGCTATCTTTCTAGAGTCCCTAACCGTTGAGATGTGTGAAATCTCTGGTCGACGCATTGCTGAGCGGGAAAACTTAATCATATTTTGTTAATCTCTAGAAATAATCGTATGCTTGTTAATTTGCTAGTCATTTTACAGACAGAATTCGCTGGTTCCCTAATTGTAATAGAACCTGCGCGAATAGCCGCATTCCACCGGCCAGTCTTTGTTACCCTCAGCTCTTGGTTGCTGGACCGTCTCTTGGCAAGGGAGCCTTCCCCACCATATTTCCCATGCGATTGTGTCTTTAATTGTAAATTTAAATTACATATTGTATGCCTGAATTAGACAATACACACACAAAATATATGCTTTGCGTGGTAGCTCTAGCTCTGTAAAACATGCTACACATTTCATTGCTTTTTCATCGCAAACCTACCTTCGCTGTTACACCTTCTTGTCCTTTTCTAATCGTAGGGGATAGACATGCAAAGATGCAAGACACCTGCACTGCTGTCCTGATATGATCAAGTCCAGGCACACTTGCAAACTTGAGACGCAGCAGTCGATTATTTGATCACGAAACAAGAACTCAAACAAATCACGGATGTTTTGCAAACAGTTGTGGCTTCAGTTTTCAGAGCTAGCAGAACTGCGGGCGGCCTCACCGGGTGACAGGTGGCACCTCCGCCACTTGCTGCCGCCGCCGCTGCCGCCAGCACCGGCGCCATCAGTTCTGCACGCATCCCATGTCACATGGCCATATCCCTAACTAGCAAGTTGAGTAGGCTCTGTTTACTCAAGCCGCTCACCCAGCCTTAGTCTAAAAGCACTTAGCCCTTAAAAATAGTTTTTTTACAAGCGCTGTCTCCACCCTTGTAAGCCGCGAGTCCCTTGTTGACTCGCAGCGAAAATAGACCGGGATCGCATGGGAAACTGAGGCGGGGATAAGTGAACGAGATGGGTGATGCCTTCGGTGAATCAACAGCTGGCCAGTGATTTCTTGAGTCCCAAGCCCTCACTGTGCTCAAGCTATGCTCAGCGAAGCATGTGTCCACCCCGCCACCCCAAAATTGTCCCCAATGTCACGCCAGGCTCTCATGCGAAACGGTGGTTAACACGCCTCAGCATTATCCCCCCCCCTAAGCCTGCAAAGGGATATTCTTCCCATCTTCCCAGACTCCCGCTGGCCTCTCGTGTTTGCCAGCCATTTCGGGGCCGCGCCCTCCCTGCCCGCAGTGTTTCTGTTTGATGTCCTGTTCTCGCAAGCGTTTGTCGCCCGCAGCCACTCGAACTGCCTCCAGGCATTTTTTGTGCTCAAAGTCCCATTCGAGCTGGCTTTGGTGAAAAACCCGGATAGAAATTTGCAATTCGATTCGCTAAATGAGCCGCTCCGTTAGGAATTTGATTTTATTTTTTTTCATTGGAATGAAACGAGACGCGATAAGTCAAAATGCGCTGGGATTATATAGGCCAGAAAATTAATAAATCCCACAAACCGTCCCAAAAGAGACAAAAGTCTTCATTTGGTCTCGTCAGAGTGAGAGAGCGACGCAGCGGGCAGCCGCTCTTTGAGGCCGCGCCAGATCCCGCCGTCGTCCGGTAGACTGCTTTAGGGCGACTGCTGGGCGAGATCAGAGGGACTCCGGGGGAGAGGGAGAGTGAGAGGATAAGAGAAGTAGAGTGAGAGAATGAGAGAAGTAGAGTGAGAGAATGAGAGAAGTAGAGTGAGAGAATGAGAGAAGTAGAGTGAGAAGAGCAACAGGTCTGAGAGTACAGAGGACTCAGTCCAGGGACGGTCGCTGGAGTAAATTTCAGGGCCTCATTGAATTCGGCCAGTTCATTCAGCTGACGGTCAGTCATCTCAGGCCTATCAGCCTTCTCCGGCTGCTCGCTTTTCCCGAAGTCATAAAAAATGTTTCTTCCACGCAGAGCCTGCCGATCCGTCCTGTCCGGTTTTCACGCGGCTGCAGGCGGCGCGAAAATTTACAACTGGCTCGGGGCGCCGCAGAGGCATCTCAAGGAGCTTCTCAGAGCCGGCCCAGGGCTGTCATAGTTTATCTGCTGCCGGCCAGAGTCTCCAGGGGGGATGTCGGCTGTCAGGGGCCGCCATTTAACAGCCTCCCCTCTGCGGGCACTGCTCACAGCGGCTGAGCAGGACTGCTCAGGCAGATTAGCGCCCCGGCTAATGGAAAACTCGGATTCGGCTCTTCTCCTAAAGGGGTCGAACTCGCGGGCACAAGCGGTTGAAGTCGTTGAAATTGGTCTAAATCTTCACCAGGCCAAGCAATGTGCCCGTGGATAACTGCCAGGCTTTTTTATTCCGTTATCGACTTGACAAAGACAAACTTCTGGCTGGCATTTGCCACATCCCCGCCAGCTCGCTTGATGTTTATTCCCAGAGGGGAAGATTGCGGTGGAATTATCCTAGCTGGAGGGGTTGTCAAACGGAGGAGCGGAGGGGGTGGACGGATCGGCTCGCAGAAAGTTGACTTTTTTGTTGCAGAGAAACACACTGCGCTGCTGATTCCAGGAGTGACACGGCGGCGGCGGCGGCGGCGGCGGTGGCGGTGGTGGTGGCGGCGGCGGCAGCGGGCGTGGAATGTGTTTCCATTGAATTTGAAAGGCCAGCCGCGCCAGTCAAGTTGTCGCCTGAGCAATTAGCCAGCCAGCCGGGGTCGAAGCCACTGGGGTGGTGGGTGGAGAGTTGTCGAATATTGTCTTCACCTCGCGGTTCCAAGGAGTCGCTCCGTGGCGCCATCGGCTCCCCAGCCAGGGGGCGGGGCATGCTGCGGTGTGTCACCGATAATGCGTTTGTTATTCTAAGGCGTGTAAAATTTGGGGTGGGCGGCTCATTCGGAAATCCATCGGCTTCCTTTTACATTCGATGGCAATGGGTCGAAGAGGCGGGGCGCCCCATAAACAGGCAGGGGAGGTCCGGAGGGCAGTAAAGACCGATTCAAAGCTGACAGTCCGCTGGCCGGGCTGGGCACCGTTGGATTTTTGATTGCTGTCAGTTGCCGGGCAGATCAGGTAGGAAGAAATTGTTTCACTTTGCTGGTAGACAAGGCGGGTCAACTGTGGGCCTTCAGATTTACTGCAGAATGGAATAGAATGGAATAGAACGGAAAAGAATGGAATAGAATGGAATAGAATGGGATAGAATGGAATAGAACGGAATATAATGGAATAGAATGGAATAGAATGGGATAGAAAGGAATAGAATGGAATAGAATGGAATGGAATGGAATGGAATAGAATGGAATAGAATAGAATGGAATAGAGTGGAATGGAATAGAATGGAATAGAATGGAATAGAATGGAATGGAATAGAATGGAATAGAATGGAATAGAATGGAATAGAATGGAATAGAATGGAATAGAATGGAATAGAATGGAATAGAATGGAATAGAATGGAATAGAATGGAATAGAATGGAATAGAATGGAATAGAATGGAATAGAATGGAATAGAATGGAAAAGAATGGGATAGAATGGAATAGAATGGAATAGAATTGAATAGAATGGAATAGAATGGAATGGAATAGAATGGAATAGAATGGAATGGAATGTAATACCCAGTCTCGTGGAAACTGAAACTACTCAGAGAAAGCAGAGGTGACGTCAGTCTCAGATTTGGGCTCAACAACAGGAAGCTTCGTTGGCGGCTCCCCATCACAATGGCCTTCAAGAGTTTTTGGTGCTCAAACTCCGTACTCAAAGCTCAATCAGTCGCTGAGATTTGCGAGCACCTGCCGGGACCTGAAGCAACAGACGGGCTGTGAGGTGATGTTTTTGGCTCGGTGGAAATTGAACTAATTGTGAGCAGGCCGCGGTGCCTCCGGGGTATGAAGGAGGCTGTGATGAGCTCGGCAAAAAATCGAAGCAACACAAACAGGATTTTTCATCAGTCTCAGGGGCTGAGTAAACTGGCAGCCTTTGTGCAGCTCCCACCGATCTGGCGCACCCGCGGGCCATCAGGCTCGTCGGCTCGCGCTGCTTTCATCGCCCGAAAGCTGTGAGCCGCAGCGCCGCCAGTCTCTCAGATCATTTTCCTCTTTTATTTCCCTGCCCCTTCTCGTCAAAAGCACCGAGGGAGGGACCCTGACTCGCCCGGTTAAGTGGCTTCATCAGCGGGCTCCTTGCCTATGGAATGCCCAGCTCCGCCTTTGTGTTGAAATGCCCGAAGGCTGCTGCGAAGCCTCTCGCTGAGCGGCGCCTCTGGCCGCGCCGGGCAGTCGAAACTCGGTCAGGGCGACTCATTCTTAGAAATCTCGCTGCTTCTTGCGGAGTTTTTGGGTTCCTAAAATTCACAAAATTGGAAAGCAACGATCTGATTTTTATCATTCGTTTTTCTGAAGCTAGGGCAATTTACCGATTTAAAGTTCCGAGCAAATTGGCATAGAAAGCTTTTGATACCCCACCAATTAGTAGTATGGTGCGAAGTTAATCTTGGAAACGCAAAACAGCTCTTCCAATGAATTATTTTCCGTTTAAACTAAAGACTTCTGCTAACTATAGTCGTATAAAGAGTTCCTTGATTTGCTAAGTGTTTTTCTCTTGCGAGAGCACGCATCTCAACCAACTGTCTATGGCCGAAAGTAACTGCTCGCGTGGAAATCGAGCGGGCCATTCGCGGGCTCACTTCACAACTAAATTAGCGGCCAATTAGAAAGTGCTCTCAGGTATAAAACCGAACCCAAAGAAATCGAGCTTCCTGATCGTCGGGCACCTCGTCATGTCGGCCTGCAGGAATTATGCCATATCGGGGCAACGGTGCCGCCTGCTGAGGCCGCGCAGCCACCAAATATTCCACGTGAATCCGGTGTCGCTGAATGTCGAGGTCGAGGTGCGCATGCAGGAGGACTGCGGCAGACGGCGAGTGGACCAGCTGGGCCTCCTGGACGCGTCCTACTTCGGCTCTGCTGACCTGCTGCTTCACCGCCAGATCGACTCGTCCAGCAAATTCGACGTGTTCGCCCTGGACCGCATGGTGGAGCAGCCGATGAACCAGTTCGGCATGTTCCTGTTCGATCGCTGCGGCTTCTTCAAGCGCGACGGCCTCTGCATCGACCCGCTGATCTGCGCGTGGCTGCTGCAGCGCACCGCCGGCCTGTACCAGTACCGAAACCCGTACCACAACCAGCTGCACGCCATCGATGTCACCCAGGCCTTCTACGTCATGCTGATGCAGCCGGGCATCCAGCGAAAGTTCCACCTAGACCAGCTAGAGGTGTTCACCACCTTACTGGCTGCGCTGTGTCACGATATCGGGCATCCTGGCTGCACGGCCAAGTACCTCTGCCTATTCAAGCACGAACACTACTTCAAGACCTACAACGACCGATTCTGCCAGCTGAGAGAGAAGCCAAGTAGGTTTTCCTGGTGGCATTGGTTCTAAGGGACATTGGTTCTAAGGGACATTGGTTCTAAGGGACATTGGTTCTAAGGGACATTGGTTCTAAGGGACATTGGTTCTAAGGGACATTTGTTCTAAGGGACATTTGTTCTAAGGGACATTGGTTCTAAGGGACATTTGTTCTAAGGGACATTGGTTCTAAGGGACATTTGTTCTAAGGGACATTGGTTCTAAGGGACATTGGTTCCGAGTGACATTGGTTACGAGTGACATTGGTTCCGAGTGACATTGGTTCCGAGTGACATTGGTTCCGAGTGACATTGGTTCCGAATGACGCTACCTCCTTACGCAGGTGGCACCATCCAGTTCACTCTGGAGAACCATCACACCCGCATCGGCTGCTCGCTGCTTCTGGAGTCGGGCCTGATGAAGACGCTCGAACTCACCGAAGAGCAGCGCACGGCCACCGTGCGGCTCATGTCCGACCTCATCAACGCCACGGACATGGACCGGCACAAGAGTCTCGTGGAGAAATTCCAGGTGCGAAAATGATGCCTGACTTGTTAGAGATAGAGAATCTCACACGTGGAAGTCGAGAATCTCACACCTGAGGTTAGAGATCAGGAATCTCACACCTGAGGTTAGAGATTATGAATCTCACTCTGTTTCATTTTATGGAATTTATGGAGCCGGTAAATTTACAGGATATTAGAGATTATGAATCTCACACGTGGAAGTCGAGAATCTCACACCTGAGGTTAGAGATCAGGAATCTCACACCTGGAAGTCGAGAATCTAACACCTGAATCCCAGTTCTCAAGCGCTCTGCTGAACCAATCCCCGCCAGGCGGACCTGCTGCTAGCGGAGGAGGCTCAGAGGACGGACAGTAGCAGCAACAACTCTCCGAGCCCAAGCCAGATGGGCACGGTGAAGATGGACCTGCTGGAGCTGATGATCAAATGCGCCGACATCGGCAATCCGTTTCGGGACTGGTCGATCTGTAGCGCCTGGGCCGACCTGGTGTGCCTGGAGTTCTACAGGCAGGGCGACCTGGAGAATGTCTGCAAGAGGCTGTTTATGAGCCCCGAAGAGCTGGCTAAACTGCCACCCTTCACAGGTAAATTGGTGGCATAGCTCACAAACCCATATCCAACAGTTTAGCGGCTCACAATCAGCAGGTAAACCCATATCCAACAGTTTAGCGGCTCACAATCAACAGGTAAACCCATATCCAACAGTTTAGCGGCTCACAATCAGCAGGTAAACCCATATCCAACAGTTTAGCGGCTCACAATCAACAGGTAAACCCATATTCAACAGTTTAGCGGCTCACAATCAACAGGTAAACCCATATCCAACAGTTTGGCGGCTCACAATCAACAGGTAAACCCATATTCAACAGTTTAGCGGCTCACAATCAACAGGTAAACCCATATCCAACAGTTTGGCGGCTCACAATCAACAGGTAAACCCATATCCAACAGTTTAGCGGCTCACAATCAACAGGTAAACCCATATCCAACAGTTTAGCGGCTCACAATCAACAGGTAAACTCATAACCAACCCGCTGACATCCCCGCAGGCAGCCTGAGTCGCACAGTTGTGGTGCCGAAGGTGCAGGTGGGGTTCATCAGCTTATTCGTGCTGCCGCTGATCCAGGTGTACGCCAAGGTGGAGTCCACCAAGAGCAGCGCCGAGATTGAGCAGACGGTGGAGCAGAATCTGCGGCTGTGGCGCATGCTGGATCAAATCAGCAAGGAGAAAATCCTGGAGTACCTCGGCCCAGCGGTCAACATGCTGACTCCCTCGGAGCTCAAGAAAACGGTTCAGCAGTTACTCTGCGTCCACAAGATTCGGCTCACCGTCCGCAGTGCCGACTGAGTTGAGAAGACTGGATCGCAACCCGAGTACTGTGGCCTGATACGATAAATATAATAGATTTTTATGCGCATACTTAATTAATTGAAGTCAATTAACCTATAAAAGTTTAGGAGACTTATTGTAACAAATAATACCTCTTTAGATACTAGTCAACAGTGAAGCACGCGGCTCGGGGAACCTCTTGCACAGGCAACGAGGTGGGCCGTCCAGCGTGCACTGAAAATTGAGCAGTGCGCACTAAAAGGCCGCACTCTCAGGCAATGTACAGTGAGACGGGCCGGGCCCACGCAGTTCTCTTAAACAGATCTTGCCGCCGCTGGCCAAAACAGAAAGAAAACGGAATTCCCACTTCTCGGCCTGTCCTATCGATTTTAGATTTTTCCGCGCTTCCACAGAAAGCGTTAGTTATGAGCCTACTTTACTACTAGTTGACTACTGAATGAAAGCTTTTCTGTCCAAATTGGCAAAACGCAGTAAGGATAGTGTTTCAAAGACAACAAATGCATTTTTGTTTGCCCCTTCTAAGGTAGGAGAATTTTGAACGCCTTATAAAGCACTCAGCCTTACCAACTGAAGTGAAAACTGGGCCAGAATTATGCACGGCAACGAGATAGCTGGGTTGGTGGCGAGAAGCGGACACCGGTTTAGCCGGGCAGGAAGCGAGAAGAAAACAGCACAGAGGATTAATTCCCATTCGCCTTGAGCAAACTGCTCAGCTCAGCGAAAACCAGCCACAGAAAATTAATATTTCATTCTTGAGCAGTGTGGCCACCCAACTATTTGGCATCGCTTGCGTTCCTGATTGAATGACGAGCCACAATCAACAGAGCAACGAAGAACAGGTCCCACCCGACCCATTGCGGTCTTCTCCTGGCAAAGTACAGTTGTGCAATTTCCTTTAACATGCTTTACTAATATATCTGGGACTGTTGAGCCTGGGGATCTGGGATTGTGGCAGCTCAGCCTGGGGATCAGGGATTGTGGCAGCTCAGCCTGGGGATCAGGGATTGTGGCAGCTCAGCCTGGGGATCTGGGATTGTGGCAGCTCAGCCTGGGGATCTGGGATTGTGGCAGCTCAGCCTGGGGATCTGGGATTGTGGCAGCTCAGCCTGGGGATCTGGGATTGTGGCTGCTCAGCCTGGGGATCCGGGATTGTGGCAGCTCAGCCTGGGGATCAGGGATTGTGGCAGCTCAGCCTGGGGATCAGGGATTGTGGCAGCTCAGCCTGGGGATCCGGGATTGTGGCTGCTCAGTCTGGGGATCTGGGATTACGGCTGCTCAGTCTGAGGATCAGGGATTGTGGCTGCTCAGTCTGGGGATCTGGGATTATGGCTGCTCAGTCTGAGGATCAGGGATTGTAGCTGCTCAGCCTGGGGATCTGGGATTGTGGCAGCTCAGCCTGGGGATCCGGCATTGTGGCTGCTCAGCCTGGGGATCTGGGATTGTGGCTGCACAGTCTGAGGATCTGGGATTGTGGCTGCACAGTCTGAGGATCTGGGATTGTGGCTGGTCAGTCTGGGAGCATGGCTACTTATTCTACAATGTTATTAGTATAACTTAAGACAAAAAGTAAGAACTGAGGCGCGATTGTATTAAATGATAGCACATTCAAAGTAACTTTAGCTCAATAAGCTGTGGCTATTAATCGTTAGCTAATTTATATGCATATGTATGAGTAATGAGTTTATATTTATGTATAACGATAATTAAAATTATACACTTTACGCGCTGAAATAACAATCTGTGGTTAGTGCTCAGAAAGAGGGAGAATGAGAGCTCTGGTAGGACGCCGTCACTTTAGAAGGAAGCAGAGAAGGCTCAGTCCCGCTAACAGAGACTCAGTCCGCCAGCGATATTCGGCCTCCCACTTAAAGGGTAGAAAGATAATTTATCCTTTACATACCCTTTACATTACCCTTTAGATAACAGACAGACAGGCAGACAGACAGGCAGACAGACAGACAGGCAGACAGACAGAGAGACAGGCAGACAGACAGGCAGACAGACAGACAGGCAGACAGACAGAGAGACAGGCAGACAGACAGGTATACAGACAGGCAGACAGACAGAGAGACAGGCAGAGAGACAGGCAGACAGACAGGCAGATAGACATGCAGGCAGACAGACAGGCATACAGACAGGCAGACAGACAGGCAGACAGACAGGCAGACAGACAGGCATACAGACAGGCAGATAGACAGACAGAGAGACAGGCAGTTAGACAAACAGACAGACAGACAGGCAGACAGACAGAGAGACAGGCAGGCAGACAGACAGGCAGACAGACAGGCAGACAGGCAGGCAGAGACAGACAGGCCGCTGGACGGGGCCGAGAATAGAAAGTGCTCAAATGATCACCAAGTCTAACAGGTTAAATAGGCTCGCAACGCGCCGCCAATGGAAGGCAAATTGACTGTCTGTGGGAGAAACCCGGACTAGAAGGTTGGTCTCGGCTCCGGCAGCCACGAGGAGATTGCAATGCCACGGCAATAAAAGTACATTCTCTAAGCAATACGCTATGATATTAAAAGTCCTCTGAAGCTGACAGGTAATATATACTGCAGTTTACAGGTGCAAATGACATAACTGATTGAACATGGAACAAGCAACACAGCGGAGCTGGGAAGAAAACATTTTTTTAAATAAAAAAACTGTAAATCAACAATCCAGGCGAACCCTAAAAGTGCACATTCTGTGATAGTACACGTGCACTATTAGTCAGGAGACAAACAGAGGGGAAGGGGTGAATAACAAGAGTTACGTCATGCGCCGCCCATTGTGTAGAGTGAAAAGAGGAGTTACAATAGCACTAGCACAGAGAAAAGGATATGAGCTGGGGGTTGGTGGAGACCAGATAAATGCACGTAGGGCGCGGATACAGGCGGAGGGAGAGCCAGGGATTAAAGCGAACAACAGAGTCTTCCTGTGGATAAATTAAGAAATTCGGACACACAACTGCCATTAGTACAGAAGGCTTTGAAATAGTACTAAATTTAATAGAAAATTTCGTTAAATAAAATGTAAAACCGATAACGGAAAAACAGCTACAACTAACACTAGCGATTTTGTTAATATTAGCATTGCGGATGCAGCTGGTTGCTAATGACAACTAATCCACTAAAATCCTGATTAATTACGATATTACAAACTAATAATAGCAAAACACTGTTGCTGCGGCAATCCTAGGATTACCCTTTGGGGATCATGCAAAAACGAATAAAACTGGCGAATATAGCTGTAGGTAATTTACAGGGCTGCACAAACTGCACATGCGAGTGTAGAAAGCGTTTCAATTCACAAAATAGGCGAGGGTGGCTGACTAGAGGCTGGCAATGCTATAACAGACAGCCCGCAGTAGGGCTGGTTCTGTAGAATTTGATCGCTACAATTCACAGTTGCATTATATTGAATAAACAGAGAGAAAAGGAAAAAAACACGATGAACAGGTGAACAAACATAACAGGTTAACAAGGCCGGCAGACCATCTGATCAGTGTCTATGGCGAAGGTCATGGTAGTAGCAGCGACACCTGCATCACATATGTACACCTGCGCAATCTGCCAGCCAATTAAAACTGGGCACTGAACAGAACCAAAAAACAACACGGCATAAAACAGATAAAATCCCAAACAAAGGAAGAACTTATAATTGAATCCAGTAAAACGCCCCACTGGCACATTGAAGAGGCCAAGTGGCTGGTGATGCTTAATGCATCACAGGCCCTGGCCCTCTTAACTCCCTAAAGGCCGGGCATGGACGAGTGGGCCGGGTGCATCAGTAGGGAGGCCTGCAGCAGGTGGCTGGCGGTCAGCAGGCTGGAGCTGGACTCCGGCGAGCCCAGGCCGCCGTTGCCGCCGCCGGGCACAGCGGAGTTGGCGCTGTTCTCGTCGTTGTCATCGGAACCCGGCTCGGATTGGCGATCGTCGAACAAAGAATCCGAGGAGCCGGGCGCCGTCATAAGGCCGGCATCGTCGGCGTCGACATCGACAGGCCGGGCGGCGGCCGCGGCGGCGTCGGCTTTGTCGTCCTCTTGCCATTTCTCTAGGGAACGCCGGCGCGCGTTCATGAAGAAATTGGCCACGGTGGACACCTCCAGGCACAGCTGCTGGGCGATGGTGGCCTGCATCTCCTTGCTGGGCCGTTTCGTCTCTTTAAAGATCGCATGCAGGGTCCGTCGCTGGATGTCCGTGAACACCAGCCGCGGCTTCTTGACAGGCGAGCGACCGCAACTGCCGCCGGCGCCGCCGAAGCCGCAGTCTGAGGAGAACAGCAGCGCAGCGGCGCCTGCCGAGTTCGCGGACGACGCCGCTAACACTGCGGGAGCCGCCACAGGAGCAGCTGAAGCAGGCAGCCCTGCGCCATCAGCAGTAGCGACGGCGGCTGCTGCAGTTCCGACGGTCGGTGAAGAAGACAAGAAGTCGGACAGATCCTCGGGTTCCTTTCGCTTGCAGGCTGCAGAACGGATTGGTTGGATGGCGCATTGTTAAGCATATGCTTGCATGCTGAGTAAAAACTGCTGCTTCAGCACTCACCAACGCGAGCTCCGACAGTCCTGTCGGAGGCGGAATCTTCCTTGGCAGTGAAGGCCTCTGAAATTAGTAAATAATCCGTGTTAACAAGTGCCACTCAAAAAGCGATGGCTTATTCTATTTGATTTTTGGATTCATGAACCAAGAGCTGATTGACTTCAGTGACTTTTTAAGCTGTCCATCCCACTTTCCAAGTCCTTCCCAATGCCACCCAGTCCTTCCCAATGCCACCCAGTCCTTCCCAATGCCACCCAGTCCTTCCCAATGCCACCCAGTCCTTCCCAATACCACCCAGTCCTTCCCAATGCCACCCGGTCCTTCCCAATGCCACCCAGTCCTTCCCAATGCCATCCAGTCCACCCTAATGCCACCCAGTCCTTCCCAATGCCACCCAGTCCTTCCCAATGCCACCCAGTCCTTCCCAATGCCATCCAGTCCTTACCAATGCCACCCAGTCCTTCCCAATGCCACCCAGTCCTTACCAATGCCATCCAGTCCTTACCAATGCCATCCAGTCCTTACCAATGCCACCCAGTCCTTCCCAATGCCATCCAGTCCACCCTAATGCCACCCAGTCCTTCCGAATGCCATCCCGTCCCTTTCAATGTCATCCCGATCCAACACAGCCCGTCAAGGGCAGCCAGCAAGACAAAGATTCCGCATCCATCTCACACATTAGGCTGGCAACAAGATATCCGACAAGATCGAAGATTAGGACAAATAAATGCAACAGAGAGGGAATGAGAAAGAACCTTTGCAAAAAATATCATCAACGCGACACAGCACCGAAGCCCATTAACATTTCGCATGGTCATCAAGGGGGCCAGGTAGGCAATTAGCCCGGGCGACAGTAGGTTAGATAAGAACAAACGGGAATCCTCATTTCGATACGCCAAGTCCGAAGCCAAGGATCAGCTCGCATGACAGGCTTGGAGCGAAGAGAAGTCGGAACCGGGCCACGCCTTGGCACTGGGCTAAACAATGACCGAAGCGGTCAACAGGGCGTAGCTTCGGAGCGCAAACTTAAACATTGCAAACAGACTTAAGCAGCGGCCAGAATAGGCATTTTTTACTTGCAGAAAAAACATTAGACAAAGGGATCCCGTGCAATAAGCGGAGGCAACTGAAGGACTGGGAATGGATTAGAACAGGCAACTGAATGACTGGGAATGGATTAGAATAGGCAACTGAATGACTGGGAATGGATTAGAACAGGCAACTGAATGACTGGGAATGGATTAGAATAGGCAACTGAAGGACTGGGAATGGATTAGAATAGGCAACTGAATGACTGGGAATGGATTAGAATAGGCAACTGAAGGACTGGGAATGGATTAGAATAGGCAACTGAAGGACTGGGAATGGATTAGAATAGGCAACTGAAGGACTGGGAATGGATTAGAATAGGCAACTGAAGGACTGGGAATGGATTAGAATAGGCAACTGAAGGACTGGGAATGGATTAGAATAGGCAACTGAAGGACTGGGAATGGATTAGAATAGGCAACTGAAGGACTGGGAATGGATTAGAATAAGCAACTGAATGACTGGGAATGGATTAGAATAGGCAACTGAAGGACTGGAAATGGAATAGAATAGGCAAATGAAGGACTAGGAATGGATTAGAATAGGCAACTGAAGGACTAGGAATGGATTAGAATAGGCAACTGAATGACTGGGAAGGGATTAGCGGAGGCAACTGAAGGACTGGGAAGGGATTAGAATAGGCAACTGAATGACTGGGAATGGATTAGAATAGGCAACTGAATGACTGGGAATGGATTAGAATAGGCAACTGAAGGACTGGGAATGGATTAGAATAGGCAACTGAAGGACTGGGAAGGGATTAAAATAGGCAACTGAATGACTGGGAATGGATTAGAATAGGCAACTGAATGACTGGGAATGGATTAGAACAGGCAACTGAATGACTGGGAATGGATTAGAATAGGCAACTGAAGGACTGGGAATGGATTAGAATAGGCAACTGAAGGACTGGGAATGGATTAGAATAGGCAACTGAAGGACTGGGAATGGATTAGAATAGGCAACTGAAGGACTGGGAATGGATTAGAATAGGCAACTGAAGGACTGGGAATGGATTAGAATAGGCAACTGAATGACTGGGAATGGATTAGAATAGGCAACTGAAGGACTGGGAATGGATTAGAATAGGCAACTGAATGACTGGGAATGGATTAGAATAGGCAACTGAAGGACTGGGAATGGATTAGAATAGGCAACTGAAGGACTGGGAATGGATTAGAATAAGCAACTGAATGACTGGGAATGGATTAGAATAGGCAACTGAAGGACTGGAAATGGATTAGAATAGGCAAATGAAGGACTAGGAATGGATTAGAATAGGCAACTGAAGGACTAGGAATGGATTAGAATAGGCAACTGAATGACTGGGAAGGGATTAGCGGAGGCAACTGAAGGACTGGGAAGGGATTAGCTAGACATCTGAAGTGTGGGAAACGACCAACAAAGGCCTATTGAAAGTGTCGAGTGCATTCCTTACACTTGCACTACAACAGGGCATATAGAGCGGTGAAACCGTGCAACAATGGCCTGGTCTATTTTAGTCTCAGAAGTAGCAAAGCCAAGACAATATTATCCCAGTAGCAAAGCAAGAGCAGGCCATAAGCTTGCAGCCACTCGAAGTCAACAGCGCTAGTCCCGCTCTACTCGCCCAGCGTCAATAAAGCATATAACGCAAGTACGCAGCAGTGCTGGCAGCATAGCTAGGCGTAGCAGAATTGCGCGGCCAAAACGGTGAACAAAAAACTGGGAGAAATGCTGTAGAAAAAGAAAGAGAGAGAAAATGAGAGAAACGGAGACGGGGATTGGGAGGCCGGACTAGCGCGCCTTCCCCCACCGCCAACAGTAAGTTTTACAGTGAAGGCACCAAGAGGCCAAGGACCGAAGGGAGGGCAGGGCAGGGCTAAGAAGGGAACAACGGGACCAAGCAACAGCAGCGGCACAGTTGGCACTCCCCAAATTCAAGCCATTTCTTCCAGTCCTGCCCCCCCCCGAAGCAGACAAATCCCAATTTCTTCTCTACGCAGCCGCCCATTTTCCTCCCATGCTATAGCCTCTCCAAACAAGTCGCCCCGCAGCCCGCAGTGGCATAAGCTGCAGGACTGGCTCCCTCGGCCTTCTCCCCCACCTTGTCTTCCCACTGCGTATTTCCTGCCTTACTAGCCCGGCCCGCAGCGCCCCTCTGCCCCGCTGCCTGCCCAGAAAACTACAGGGGAAGCTCCGGTGGGCCAGCGGAACCCGGTGCCGCATCCCTTCAGGCTTATGTCGCCAAGCGGTTCGCAGAAACCGGGGCCCGCGCTAATTGGACGCTGAAGCCCAGGTGATTGCCCCGAGTGGAATGAGGCAGAGCTGGGCCAGAACCATTCCTAACGAATGCTGTCTGTCTGACTGTCTGAGAAAACTGAAGTTTATAAATGCTGTCAACAGAAGCTGATAGATCTAATAGAAGCGAATTGGTTTGCACCAGGCCTGTAAGGTCACAGCCAGAGTACTTTGGAAACTATGGGTCAGCGCTAATCTTCAGGGCTAATCTTCAGGTCGTTACACTGGGGTTGTTCAAGTCTGCCATTTTCTGGAGGTTTAATCATACTCAGGCCCGCCATTCCCTGAAGGTTTAATAATCTTCAGGTCCGCCATTCAATGAGGGTTTAATCCTCTTTAGGTCCGCCATTAAATGAGGGTTTAATCATCTTCAGGTCCGCCATTCCATGAGGGTTTAATCCTCTTCAGGGCCGCCATTCCATGAGGGTTTAATCCTCTTCAGGGCCGCCATTCCATGAGGGTTTAATCATCTTCAGGTCCGCCATTCCATGAGGGTTTAATCCTCTTCAGGGCCGCCATTCCATGAGGGTTTAATCCTCTTCAGGTCCGCCATTCCATGAGGGTTTAATCCTCTTGAAAGGTTCTTCAGGCCCACCATAACATTGCACGTCGAAGGTTCTTAGGGTTTCATTTTCCATGAGAGTTGAATAATCCCGGCAAATAAAATTATTAACGTCGCTTGTTTACAAACAAAATGGAGCGATGTAAGACATTTTAAATCCAAAGACAGCAAACGCGAGCTCACCAGCTAGTCTGAGAGCGGACATTCTTTGCAGCTCCGGCTCCTGCAGCCATTTCCACATTCGCCGGAAAGTCTCCCGGCCAGACTTCAGCTTGCTCCAGGGCTTGGGATTACGCAACAGGTCAGACAGAGTTCCCTGGCTGCGGCAGAGCACCCGCTGTGCAAACACTGCCTGCGGAATGCTGTACCGCTTGAGCTCTGAGCTGATGCGGTGGGCCAACTCCTTGGTGTTGATTTCCTCGCCATCAGAGGCTGAGCTGCAAGCCAGGGCTGATGAAGCTGCAGTGGCATCTAGAACACTCGAATCGTCAGCTGGTGAGAGCTGCTGCCGCTGCTGATGCTGCAGCTCAGATGTTGCAACATGGGATACCACAGTGCCAAGGCCTGGTGCATTTGATGAAGCTGTACAGGTAAGAAAGGAGTCCAGTTGAGTTAATATTTCGTTAAATTTGCTTCATTACATTTATTTTCACAAACAAAATATCTAATAGAATAAAACAAGAAATATATTGTAGCAAATATTTCAATGAAACTGATTCAAGCCATATCTATTGTAAAGACTTAAAAATGAAAAGAATTAAAAATGAAAATGAAATTCAAGCAATGATAGCAATAATTGTGAAATATAAAATAATTAATAAGCCATAAAAACAAGGATAAATGTACTAAATTTAATACATTTTAAATTACTTTGTCATATTATGGCATACATTTATAAAACAAAGGGCACTATCTATGATTATTCTGCAATTTTTAACTGGACAAATGAAAAAACTTAGATCAGGAAAATATATAAAATTTACTAGTTTGATAATAGGCCAATATATCTATTGATCTTGAAATATTAATTTAATATTACATGCTTAATGATATAAATAAAATAGTTAGTTAAAAAACACAGAAAAAAAAAAATATTTATATTTAATTATTGGGCAATATATAATTTTTATAGATCAATTTTAACCTAAAACTAGCTAAATCTATATAATAACCTCGGCAATGTTGAGGTTTCCTTCGCGATATTATTTTTTAAATGGATTTGAATTCGCGCGTCCACAGAGATGTTTAATATGACGGCCTGACGGCATTGAGGGGACCTGGGCCCATGCAAAGGCGAAGTTCAGGTCCATGCACAGAACCTCGGCCGGACTCTTCAAAAGCCACCTGGAGGAATTTCTCTGGCGCCGCCTGTACCCGGCCAATGCTTTCGGAGCTGTACTGTACTGGGTGTCACACTACTACCCGCTGTGACTTCTCTGTGTCTGTCTCTGTCTCTGTGAACTAAAACTGCCCTGAACTGTTTATCGTTATCGTTGTTTATCGTTGTTTATCATTGTTTATCATTGATATTACGTCATATTAATCATCTCCGTGAACGCGAATTCAAATCCATTTGAAAAATAATATAGCAAAAGAAACCTCAACATTGCCATAACCTCATACATAATTATATTTTTCCTTAATTATAAAGTGCCACTTTGGGCTTGCAAATTATAGGTATAATTATATAAATAGTGTAATGGTTTTTCAAAAAGCACTTAATAAATATACATCTAGCAAAAAGCACAAACTAATAAATCTTAATACACTCACCAATAAACTCAGATTTCACATCAGGCTTCAGCTCAGAAGATTCAGGTTGGATAAAGTAAGAGTTGGTCAAAATATGACTAGATGTTGAAAGATCTTGTTGTTGCTGCTGTTGCTGATAAGAGCTTTGTTGAATATAATTACTAGTTTGGCCTTGTGTTTGTAAAAATGTTTGACCAAGAGGCACTGTTGCCTGTAGATTTAATGGCACAAGGTTAAATTTGCTAAGATCACTTGCAGTGGTAGTATTCATGCCATAGCCTCCTTGCTTAAATTCTAAGCCATTAACTAAAGGCACATGGTTTGAGAATGATTTCATTTCCATTGCAGTAACAAATGGCTTTACATCTTGAAGCCCATATGTTGCACTACCAGGATGCTGGGCTATTGAGTAGCCACTTGAGGCATGGGCCATAGTTGGGTTACTATACTTGTCAGCTGTCGAAGTAATTGATGACAAAGATCCAATTGAAGCATAAGTCATGCCAAACGGAGGGCTGACTCGACCACCATTTAATGTGTATGAATCACTTCTGTAACTTGATGTAGAATCTAGCATGCCACCATCAGCTAGATTGATTGGCAATTCAATTCCTGTTGAATTCAAAGAACTAGCTTGTGAAATTAGATTTGTGGCAGCTGAAGTTACCATTAGATTCTCAGGTTGTTGCTGCACTGGCAATGAAAGAGATGGCGCTGCCAGTAGCAATGGCCCAGCAGTAGCAAGCTGATTTGGATCAACATTAATAAGAGTGATTGTCACAGTTTGGTTTTCAGCTGAGCCATCTAGCTTTGGTAGGCTGATTGCTTGAATTATTTGGGTCAGCTGATCATGTGTCCACGCTACATTCTGAGGCAATTGTGATGATATCGTGGGGTTGGCCATAAGCTCAGGTATGCTTATAGCTGCACCAAATGTTTGTGATGACACCTGAACGTTTCCATTGGTCAGGAGAGCAGTTACAGGCTGAGCTTGGACTTCCATCGCTCTCATGAAAATCAAAAGCAATCAATAAAGCTCACTTATTCATTGCACTTAGGTGTGCTATAATTTGACTAAGCTGTCTCAAAGGTGGAAAACAGTCAATGCCGGTCAATAAATTTGACGGAGAATTTCCGAGGCTTTACTTTAGAGCGTGAAGCAGACTGCGCAAACATCAAGATGCGCAGTCTGCGCATCTACAGATCTACATCACAAAGTAGATCTGTAATAGTGTTACTTATTTAGAACAGTATATGTTTATCTTATTAACTTAAGTTCAAAGAAAAATCGCTCGTCTTCTATTTTTTAAGCAAAAAAAACTGGTATAAACATAGGCTTTTGTTATAATGAAAAACCTTTCTTAGAAACAACGTGTCAAACTTAATTCAGTTAGTGACATGGTCAACTCAGCAGCTTTTTGCTATCACAGACACTACTGTACACTATATGCTTCTAAAGATTTAAAATAATCAAATTTTGATGGTTTGATGGTTTGATGATTTGCCTGATATTTGAGCACAAATTTCACTATATTCGTGCTCAATATCTCGCTTCAGTACATATTATTGCCCTATCCGTAGTCCACTCCCCGAAGTTGCAGCCTCAGTGGCTGGACTTCCCGTAGAAAGCGCGCCTGCAGCCGCTTGCTGCTAGTTTGACCAACTAAGGTAGTCAGGCCAGGAGGGTTGAGCAAGAAGGGCGCATTGTCTGACCCAGAGGTAAAGGGATTCACCCACTCCTCTAAAGCGAAGCGAGTTCAAAGTTTTAAAAAGTTAACAGTACAAACCCTTTCTTACATTGAAGAGGTAAATCCAATTTTTGTTAAAAAATCATGGATCTTTGGGCTTGTTGCTTACGAATTCTATGGTTTAGTCTACGTTTCCTGCTCAAGATCTTTTTGCATCTTTCTGCCTATCAACCCGCTTTTTCGGCAATTTAGTGCACACAGTTCAAATTTGCAAAAGTATCTCTTCCTTATTCATTACGTTATGTTATATTATTTTTGGCTATATACAATGGTGGACCTAGCTCTCGATGTTTCAAAATACCGGCGATGCACGTTAAATTTCGCAATCAAAATTATTGAATAAGTATTGAACCCCTTTGTTTTGAATCAATCAAATCCAAAAATCGAGACTGTTGCTCGCATCGCTTTAAAAAACAGTAATTATGCGACGTAGCTGTTCAGTGTCACAATGAGTTTTAAGATTGCCACAAAAATATGCCACAGTCAAAATTTGTCTATGGGCTGCAGAAACTCTCCAGCTGGCGCAGCTCCGAAGTGCTCAGAGCGTCCATAGCAATGGCAGAGCAAACCATCCGACCACCGAGCTCAAAGATGTGTCGCGTTATCAAGGCCCAGTCGAAGACACCTAGGTAAGGCAGTCCCAGCCCAATTAAAATTGTTCAGGGTCTTTCCCGTGAACACTACAGCGGCCGACACAAGATGAGCAACGTTGTTAGTGGACAGCGAAGTGGGAATAGACTGTCTCGTCTGCTTGAAGTCAGGAAATGCAGGCTGACTCGGAAACGGGTGTTCAACCCACAAATGCTAAGCTGACCTGCACGGTCGCCGAATCTACCTGAAAAACCACCAGAGCAGTCGTGGAAGTAGTGGTAGTTCTGCTGGTGGTATGTTCGCATCAGCACTTTGGCAAAGAAGGTGAAGTTTCTCGGATGGTCTAGATAAGTGGCAGCCAGTGTCCCAGAGGACACGAAGAGGACAAACGCCTTTTGTATGCTGTCCAGGTGTGTGTCCCAATCACATTTTCCCTTAACAGTAGAAAGACTACGATGGTATTTCAAATAAAAAATTTGTTTCCAAATCTTCTAAAATACGAGTATTCACCAATCGCCATAAAATCCAGAATACAGGCTGAAGCTTTCCGCTCTCTCAGGTGAAACAACTTCCAGAATTACAAAACATCGGAATCGTCAAGATAATCAACGATTATTGTCCTGTGACTTGTGGCAAAAACGATCATTGTAGAACAATTTTCTGCTCACGAAATTTATTTATCACATAACACTGTCGGCTATTATTGTTGATTACATTGTATTGTTACCATCTGCCGCACCGCGCCGGACCACCCCATCGCCTGTGCATAGACTTAATGGGAGGCACAAGTCTACACCGCTGCACCTGCTGTGACCCTTTCTGTCACTGGGTCATGGCAACAACCGAGCTTTTCGGCCCGCCGGGAGACCCTCATCGCCAGCCTCGTCCAGCCCAGAGACGTCGCTCGCCTTCATGCCACTTCGACGCCTGGACTCCGCTGCCGTGTTCCGATCGGCCTTCCTTGCAGCCGCGACGGAACCCGCATAGCATACATCGAGCTGGCTGCCGCTGTCAGCCTGCGGCTGGGACCTGCAAGTGCCGGTAGCCGCTTGATGCCAGGGGCGACCACGCCCTAACTTGTGTCGAGCGTTTCCGGCGGCACGATGAGCTCAATGCGCGGATCCGTGACCTGCTGCTGGGTGAACCTGGCGGTCCTGGAGCCCGCTGGCCTGTCCGGGAGCGACTCCCGCCGGTTCGACGGCGTTACTGTGGCGTTCGAGCGGGGTCTGCCGTTGGCCTGGGACGCGAAAGTCACTCACACTTGCGCCCCCAGCCAACCTGCACACCTCTGCTGTCGCCCTTTCGCGCCTTCGCAGCAGCAGCCGAGGCGCGCAAGGCCGCCAAGTAAGTTGCCGAACTCTGCAACCGCCAGGACTTCCGCCCGTTTGACGTCGAGACGCTGGGCGCATTCGGCCCGCACGCGCTCGAGCTGATCGACACCCTGGCCTCCCCCATCCGCACCTCCCCCATGCCGAATCCTCCGTCGCCTCGGCACCGCAGTGCAGGCGGCCAACGCCGTTGTGAGCAACGAGCTGCTTCCTTGTCCGCTTAATCCTCTTCACAAATTAAAATTAAACTAAATTTTTTTGTTTTTGTTTGAATTATTTGAGCTGTGAAATTATTAGTAATTGGATTTCTGAAAACGAAAATATATTGTTTTGCTTTTATTGTTAATTATTTTATTTTTGAGCCAAAATGGATTCGCCAAGCTTAAGAGAGCAATGGTAGTTGTCTTTGTCACAAGGGTCTTCGACAAGAATTGCTGAATATCTCGACGATGCGGATGTCGGACGGCTTTGAAAGTTTGGAAAGGGTGGAAAGTTAGGATTCTTATGCTGAACTTTCAGGAAAATTGGTCATTTGGTTCGGGAGCTATCGCGAAGTAGGCAGCGGGTATTTGAAATGCCCCGTGGTCTTCCCCCACAGGGAAAATAGCGTGGTCTTCGGTGAGGTTGTTGTCGGTGAGGTTGATGTCGGTGAGGTTGTTGTCGGTGAAGTTGATGTCGGTGAGGTTGATGTCGGTGAGGTTGATGTCGGTGAGGTTGTTGTCGGTGAGGTTGATGTCGGTGAGGTTGTTGTCGGTGAGGTTGATGTCGGTGAGGTTGTTGTCGGTGAGGTTGTTGTCGGTGAGGTTGATGTCGGTGAGGTTGATGTCGGTGAGGTTGATGTCGGTGAGGTTGTTGTCGGTGAGGTTGTTGTCGGTGAGGTTGATGTCGGTGAGGTTGATGTCGGTGAGGTTGTTGTCGGTGAGGTTGTTGTCGGTGAGGTTGATGTCGGTGAGGTTGTTGTCGGTGAGGTTGTTGTCGGTGAGGTTGTTGTCCGTGAGGTTGTTGCTAGTGAGGTTGTTGTTGGTGAGGTTGATGTCGGTGAGGTTGTTGTCGGTGAGGTTGTTGTCGGTGAGGTTGTTGTCGGTGAGGTTGTTGTTAGTGAGGTTGTTGTTGGTGAGGTTGATGTCGGTGAGGTTGTTGTCGGTGAGGTTGTTGTCGGTGGGGTTGTTGTCGGTGAGGTTGTTGTTGGTGAGGTTGTTGTCGGTGAGGTTGTTGTCGGTGAGGTTGTTGTCAGTGAGGTTGTTGTCGGTGAGGTTGTTGTCAGTGAGGTTGTTGTCGGTGAGGTTGTTGTCGGTGAGGTTGTTGTTGCTACTCTTTGTAGTCCTGGTGCACACTGATTGGCCTATCTTATGCATGTCGTTCAAAATTTCGATCAGGCTGGGAAATGAGTTTTAGAGGTCCTTCCTGCATTAAATATATATTTCTGAAAATCATTCGTGGACACTACTCACAAGTGAAAGGAGATTTTCTGTCTATGCTGTGAGTCACTTTCAATACATGCTACTTCTAGGAGTAAGTAGTGCTGCACCTTGACATTTGCATCCTCTTTGGTCTGGAATCGATAAAGTGTGAATCAGGAAAGTCGTCGATGTGCCAAAATATAATCCGGACGTGAACTCGCTTCATTGCTGTCGCAAGGCGGATGTGCGAGCTAGGATAAAGAATTGTTAAGCTTCATTCGAGATGTTTACATCCTAATGCCTTCCTACGCGTGTAGTTGGAATAGCACATTGTGCCTAGAACGGTGGCTAAAGTGGGATAAGCTGGCTTCATCCAACAGACTTTTATTTGTGGAGATGCTATTTGCAGTGGCGCTTCTGCAGCACTAACTTCCAGTTGGTTAATCTTCTGTCAGCCAAAGATCACCGAAAGTCGTATTTGCAAGCCTTGCAGTTGCTATTAGGCAATAAAACACCGCAGATCTCCCAAATGCAGTCACACAATAGAGTGCTGCCCGTGAGAAGTTTCGATCTAAACATAGCCAAGTGAAGCCAGGTGAGAAGTTTAGAGGCCTGAGCAACTGAACCCTTGCTGGCTTCTCATCAGAGGCCTGAGCAACTGAACCCTTGCTGGCTTCTCATCAGAGGCCTGAGCAACTGAACCCTTGCTGGCTTCTCATCAGAGGCCTGAGCAACTGAACCCTTGCTGGCTTCTCATCAGAGGCCTGAGCAACTGAACCCTTGCTGGCTTCTCATCAGAGGCCTGAGCAACTGAACCCTTGTTGGCTTCTCATCAGAGGCCTGAGCAACTGAACCCTTGCTGGCTTCTCATCAGAGGCCTGAGCAACTGAACCCTTGTTGGCTTCTCATCAGAGGCCTGAGCAACTGAACCCTTGTTGGCTTCTCATCAGAGGCCTGAGCAACTGAACCCTTGTTGGCTTCTCATCAGAGGCCTGAGCAACTGAACCCTTGTTGGCTTCTCATCAGTGGCCTGAGCAACTGAACCCTTGCAGGCTTCTCATCAGAGGCCTGAGCAACTGAACCCTTGTTGGCTTCTCATCAGAGGCCTGAGCAACTGAACCCTTGCTGGCTTCTCATCAGAGGCTTGAGCAACTGAACCCTTGCTGGCTTCTCATCAGAGGCCTGAGCAACTGAACCCTTGTTGGCTTCTCATCAGAGGCCTGAGCAACTGAACCCTTGCTGGCTTCTCATCAGAGGCCTGAGCAACTGAACCCTTGCTGGCTTCTCATCAGAGGCCTGAGCAACTGAACCCTTGCTGGCTTCTCATCAGAGGCTTGAGCAACTGAACCCTTGCTGGCTTCTCATCAGAGGCCTGAGCAACTGAACCCTTGCTGGCTTCTCATCAGAGGCCTGAGCAACTGAACCCTTGCTGGCTTCTCATCAGAGGCTTGAGCAACTGAACCCTTGCAGGCTTCTCATCAGAGGCCTGAGCAACTGAACCCTTGCTGGCTTCTCATCAGAGGCCTGAGCAACTGAACCCTTGCTGGCTTCTCATCAGAGGCCTGAGCAACTGAACCCTTGCTGGCTTCTCATCAGAGGCCTGAGCAACTGAACCCTTGCTGGCTTCTCATCAGAGGCCTGAGCAACTGAACCCTTGCTGGCTTCTCGTTAGAGGCTTCAGCGACGGGTCTATTGTTAAAAAATGTCAACCTAGCAACACGTTCAGCCGCCCATTTATGCTCCACATCGAGGCATTGTGTGCTATACTTTTCCTCGTTCACTAAGCGCGCCAACTGCGACCTGTCACGTGGTCTCTAAGGCAGACCATTTAAAACGTGTTTCACACTGTACTATTGTCTAACCAAAGTCAGATAGGCTTTTGAGATACGGAACACGCAAATGAAGGACATAAAAAATCACATCGCTAACTTGAATTTTCATAAGTGTAAGTGTGGGCTTGTGCTTTTACAAGCTTTATTTCCAATCGAAATTCTGGGAGATTGCAACTAATCGGCAGAATAAGCAGACGAGTCACGACTAATCTCAGACATCGGCTCTGAGCAAACAGAGGGCTCAGTTCAGCATGCTCGGCTCTAAACAAAAGGTTAGATCCGTGCAGACAGCAATAGCATAGACGCAATCGGACTATCGCTGAGCTCTGCTTTGCAATAAGTAAGAAATTTAAGGAAAACCAGCCACTACTCAAGATGATAACACTTTACTCATTAAGTTTTGCTTTACTCATCATCAACAGAAAAATGTTGCCCTTTAGCCACCACAGAAGCTGTCCAACTGCTGCAGCTCCGGGATGCTCAGGGCGTCACTCGCAACTGAATAGCAGATCATCAGGCCATTGAGTGCTACATTTGACGAGCTGTCAAATCCCAGACGAAGGCACAGAGGTGCAGCGGTGCCAGCCCATTTCTGATCGCTCTCAGTGGCCAGGTTGGACTGGTTCAGGTAAAAGTTTCTCAGGGTCTTTCCCGTGAACACTACAGCGGCCGACACAAGATGAGCAACGTTGTTAGTGGACAGCGAAGTAGGAATAGACTGTCTCGTCTGCTTGAAGTCAGGAAATGCAGGCTGACTCGGAAACGGGTGTTCAACCCACAAACGACCTGCACGGTCGCCGAATCTACCGGAAAAACCACCAGAGCAGTCGTGGAAGTAGTGGTAGTTCTGCTGGTGGTATGTTCGCCTCAGCACTTTGGCAAAGAAGGTGAAGTTTCTCGGATGGTCTAGATAAGTGGCAGCCAGTGTCCCACCATCAGTGTCCACGTCGATGAAGTCCGAGGTGCTGCCAGAAAAGCTAGCACCCCGAGTGTCTCTGCTGACGGAGCCACGCGGAGTCGCCATGTACTTCGACGGATTGGCAAGGTTTTGAAATCCCTGACGAAAGTCGAACAGAATCAGCAGCTTTGAGAAGACACTCGCGGTGAGACCAGATGGCACCGACACAATAGGAGTGGTTTCCATTGGAACTGTAGCTGTGGTTGTGGTTGCTGCTGGTGTTATCGTTGCCGGAGTAGTCTTTGTCGATGTGGCTGTTGTCGGTGTGGTTGTTGTCGGTGTGGTTGTTGTCGGTGTGGTTGTTGTCGGTGTGGTTGTTGTCGGTGTGGCTGTTATCGGTGTGGTTGTTGTCGGTGTGGCTGTTATCGGTGTGGTTGTTCTCGGTGTGGCTGTTGTCGGTGTGGTTGTTCTCGGTGTGGCTGTTGTCGGTGTGGTTGTTGTCGGTGTGGTTGTTGTCGGTGTGGCTGTTGTCGGTGTGGCTGTTGTCGGTGTGGCTGTTGTCGGTGTGGCTGTTGTCGGTGTGGCTGTTATCGGTGTGGTTGTTGTCGGTGTGGTTGTTGTCGGTGTGGTTGTTGTCGGTGTGGCTGTTGTCGGTGTGGTTGTTGTCGGTGTGGCTGTTGTCGGTGTGGTTGTTGTCGGTGTGGCTGTTGTCGGTGTGGTTGTTGTCGGTGTGGCTGTTGTCGGTGTGGTTGTTGAACGTGTTGTTGTTGTTAGCGCATTAGTGGAAGCATTCCCTGTCGAAATCCCTGTGGGCCGCATGTCTCCAGGAGTTCCATTTTTTATCCTCACACGGCTGACGCAGCCTGGCAATCCGGTCTCTGCGAAGAGAGTGACCAGCTGCAGTGCGGTGCCGAAGTAGCAGGTCGAGTCCTGGCGCCGGTGCATCACGGAGCAGTCGCTGATGGAGGCGCACTCCACCAGGCAGGTCCGCTCGTCTTGGCTGCCGTCGAGTTGACGCAGCTTTGTGAGGCTCGAGTTGTCCGCAGGGCACTTGGACTCCCAGTTGAACTCAACTCGCCGGGTCTCGGGGTTGCCAGCTGCCGCCGCAGCCGCAGTTGCGGACGCCAGCAAAATGAGCAGATGCATCGCTTTCAGCAGCCTTAGAACATGTTTCAATCTCGGGTCGCCTGAATAAAAGTCAGAAACCAGCAACTTTCGGACCGATCGTCTATTGGCTGGCGAGCGTCCCGTTCGCGATGTAGGCGATAGCCAACCGTGACAGGAGCACGCAAAGCGGACAGCACACCGCCAGTTGAGTGAAAATTGATCTGCGAAGCAGCAGCAGCTGATGCAGGTGTCATTGTGTTTGTTTTGCAGCTACCTTGCAGCCTGCACTTCACTGAATAAGAAGGATACACGTGTGTCTCGAAGGGCGAGTGAAAATGGCGCGAGTCGCAGCTGTTACGGTTGTTACGGTGATAATTTGCCTCGCATTTGTTTAAGCGGAGTCTTTTGTTTGCTTTAAGGAGCCAGGAATTCACGAGCCACTGAATGCAAAAGGCACTTGTGAGACCAAGCCTAAATGTATAATAGGTGGAGTAGCACTCACCAAGCATGCAAATGGCTTTCCAAATTCAACTGCTGTTTGCAATGCGCCAGCTGAGAAAAGATATTGTTTCAAGAAGGTCAGCATTACATAAGTCTTTATGGATGTTTTTCGATATTTGACTTCGGGGCGTAAAAAGACCTCGAAATACTACGAGCTATTATTGACAGTACATCAGAATCATTGGCTGCATATAGCAAGCATTCTCATAATATCTTTAATGAAATTCTTACACTTGCCCTAACGTGCCAGATTAGCAGACGACAGCGCAGTCGCAGGTCGTAATGGACTGGGGGACGTCACACCCAACCTCAATAAGCTTGGCTGATGCTGTACCCATTTTACAGCTGGGTAGTGAAGCAATGCGGAGTCTCTTGCTAAAGAATACAAATATTTCCAATCGGGGCATGACTCGAACTTCCAGTCTTCAAGTTAAAAGTCTTTCGCCACATCCTTCTAAGCTACAACCTTTTGAGATACCTTAGCATTGCTGTGCAGTACCAGCCTACTTGCACAATGCAATCCAGTACCAGCCTACCTGTGCAATGCAATCCAGTACCAGCCTACCTGTGGAATGCAATCCAGTACCAGCCTACCTGTGCAATGCAATCCAGTACCAGCCTACCTGTGCAATGCAATCCAGTACCAGCCTACCTGTGCAATGCAATCCAGTACCAGCCTACCTGTGCAATGCAATCCAGTACCAGCCTACCTGTGCAATGCAATCCAGTACCAGCCTACCTGTGCAATGCAATCCAGTACCAGCCTACCTGTGCAATGCAATCCAGTACCAGCCTACCTGTGCAATGCAATCCAGTACCAGCCTACCTGTGCAATGCAATCCAGTACCAGCCTACCTGTGCAATGCAATCCAGTACAAGCAGTTTTGTCAATAGTATAGCCATTGTATTATAAAATTCAAAGTACAACACTGTTCTCAAATTACTGCAAAGCATCACCGCTCAAATTGAATTTCTATAAATAACTCACTTTAAACATGAGAACCTCATTGGGTGGCCTGTCTCCCCTCTCACGGTTCAAGTGTCAGCATGTCAGTTCACACTTGGTGCACTTTAAAACTCAGTAGGTGAGAGTGATTGTGACAACAAAAAGGGGGGAGCGCGCGGCAGGGCCAATTAAGGGACACTCTGCACTATAATTTCGGGCTGTCATTGTGCCTTGCGCGAGTTTATAAAAGCCAAACAGTGGAGGCCGTGCGCAGACATTAGTCAACAGTCGCTCTCATCTGTGTGCTTAGCCGGTATAAAAGGACAGACGGAGCTACTCACTCTACTCACTGTACTCACTCTATGCGACATGCCTTTGCTGAACAGTCTCTGCCCGTCAGTCACGGTCATCATGGCCGTCATCTGCCTGAGCTGCGGTGAGTCCTGCCTGGGCGCCGCCCTGCCGCCGCACTGGAGCTACGACAGGAACGGCACCGACGGTCCGGCCAGCTGGCCGAGCCTCTACAAGCGCTGGTGCTCCGGCCGCAAGCAGTCGCCGATCAACATCGAGTCGGCGACGGCCGTCTATGACGAGTCGCTGTCACAGTACTCTGTCAGCGAGCTCCCCAACCCGGCCAGCCTGCGCTACCGACTGGTTAACGACGGGCACAAAGGTGAGGAGGCTTTGAAGGGCTTGGCGGCTAGTCAAAAGATCGCGGTGTACTTTTTCGCACACTAATCAATGGCCCTGGTTAGAAGGCCGTTAGAGGCTACCCGGGTGCCACGCCGTTCACCAGCCGCTCACAGTTAGCTTTAGCGATTAACAACCAGGCTGTCAAATGGGCCATGCAGCCTAATAAATATTTGAATGGTAAACACTAACGGCTATCAAACCTTGGCTGGACCGTTGCAGCCGAGAACTGACGGTCTGTGCGGCCTAAGACACTCAGCAACAGTCGCGCAGACAGGTAAGGTAAAACATCATTAGAAACGCAATCACTGGGAAGGCCTTGGGGCAGTCCGTTAGTAGGCGCTAGAAGGCCCAACTAACTGGCAAGTACAACGAGTGAGTACTGACGGTGGAGATAGCTCCGAGTGTTTGTGTTTTTGTGTGTGCACAGGGCTCATATTCAGCCGTTAGTTGCTAAGGCTTAATAGAGTACATTACCTGTGCTTCACTGTTTGTTCTGAATTTTTACAAGCCAGTTCATGGGAAATTTCACCTCCCCCGAACTCCGCACCTGGACAGTGCTGGTGAACTTCGGAAACGCCCAGATCAACGTGAGCCTCAACCGGCACCAGCGCGAGTGCTTCAGGCCGCATCACGTGCACTGGCACTGGGGCGGCCTAGACAACATCGGCTCCGAGCACCAGCTCAGTGGCAGACAGTACCCCATGGAGGTCTGTAGAAACCGAAAAATGTTTTCGGTCATTGGTTTTTTTCCAAGAACATGCACCTCGAGCTTGAATGAAATGCTTACAAAAGTCTAGCAAGCCAATGTCAATGTGGCTCACCCGCAGGGTCACATTGTGATGTGGGACTGTCGCTTCTGGGATTCGTTCGAGGCGGCCGCCTTGGGAATCGACGGGCTGGCGGTTCTGGGCTTCTTCTACGAGGTTAAGACCAGCTGAGACAATTGCAGCGGGACAAGTACAGTCCTAATCACCATGCTCAAACTGCCATCTCCCACCATGCTTGAACTCCTATTCCCCACCATGCTTGAACTCCTATTCCCCACCATGCTTAAACTCCCATTCCCCACCATGCTTGAACTCCCATTCCCCAGCATGCTTGAACTCCTATTCCCCACCATGCTTAAACTCCCATTCCCCACCATGCTTGAACTCCCATTCCCCAGCATGCTTTAACTCCTATTCCCCACCATGCTTTAACTCCTATTAACCACCATGCTTAAACTCCCATTCCCCACCATGCTTAAACTCCCATTCCCCACCATGCTTGAACTCCTATTCCCCAGCAAGCTTGAACTCCTATTCCCCACCATGCTTAAACTCCCATTCCCCACCATGCTTGAACTCCCATTCCCCAGCATGCTTTAACTCCTATTCCCCACCATGCTTTAACTCCTATTAACCACCATGCTTAAACTCCCATTCCCCACCATGCTTAAACTCCCATTCCCCACCATGCTTGAACTCCCATTCCCCACCATGCTTGAACTCCTATTCCCCACCATGCTTGAACTCCTATTCCCCACCATGCTTGAACTCCTATTCCCCACCATGCTTGAACTCCCATTCCCCAGCATGCTTTAACTCCTATTCCCCACCATGCTTGAACTCCTATTCCCCACCATGCTTGAACTCCTATTCCCCACCATGCTTGAACTCCCATTCCCCACCATGCTTGAACTCCCATCCCCCACCATGCTTAAACTCCCATTCCCCACCATGCTTGAACTCCCATTCCCCAGCATGCTTTAACTCCTATTCCCCACCATGCTTTAACTCCTATTAACCACCATGCTTGAACTCCTATTCCCCACCATGCTTTAACTCCTATTAACCACCATGCTTGAACTCCCATTCCCCAGCATGCTTGAACTCCTATTCCCCAGCAAGCTTGAACTCCTATTCCCCACCATGCTTGAACTCCTATTCCCCACCATGCTTGAACTCCTATTCCCCACCATGCTTGAACTCCTATTCCCCAGCATTCTTGAACTCCCATTCCCCAGCATGCTTGAACTCCTATTCCCCAGCATTCTTGAACTCCCATTCCCCAGCATGCTTGAACTCCTATTCCCACCATGCTTGAACTCCTATTAACCAGCATTCTTGAACTCCTATTCCCCAGCATGCTTGAACTCCTATTCCCCAGCATGCTTGAACTCCCATTCCCCACCATGCTTGAACTCCCATTCCCCAGCATGCTTGAACTCCTATTCCCCACCATGCTTGAACTCCCATTCCCCAGCATGCTTGAACTCCCATTCCCCACCATGCTTGAACTCCCATTCCCCAGCATGCTTGAACTGCCATCCCCCACCATGCTTGAACTCCCATTCCCCACCATGCTTGAACTCCCATTCCCCAGCATGCTTGAACTCCCATTCCCCACCATGCTTGAACTCCTATTCCCACCATGCTTGAACTCCTATTCCCACCATGCTTGAACTCCTATTCCCCAGCATGCTTGAACTCCCATTCCCCACCATGCTTGAACTCCTATTCCCCAGCATGCTTGAACTCCCATTCCCCACCATGCTTGAACTCCCATTCCCCACCATGCTTGAACTCCCATTCCCCAGCATGCTTGAACTCCTATTCCCCACCATGCTTGAACTCCCATTCCCCACCATGCTTGAACTCCTATTCCCCAGCATGCTTGAACTCCCATTCCCCAGCATGCTTGAACTCCCATTCCCCAGCATGCTTGAACTCCCATTCCCCAGCATGCTTGAACTCCCATTCCCCAGCATGCTTGAACTCCTATTCCCCACCATGCTTGAACTCCCATTCCCCACCATGCTTGAACTCCCATTCCCCACCATGCTTGAACTCCTATTCCCCACCATGCTTGAACTCCCATTCCCCACCATGCTTGAACTCCCATTCCCCACCATGCTTGAACTCCCATTCCCCACCATGCTTGAACTCCTATTCCCCAGCATTCTTGAACTCCCATTCCCCACCATGCTTGAACTCCTATTCCCCACCATGCTTGAACTCCCATTCCCCACCATGCTTGAACTCCCATTCCCCACCATGCTTGAACTCCCATTCCCCACCATGCTTGAACTCCTATTCCCCAGCATTCTTGAACTCCCATTCCCCACCATGCTTGAACTCCCATTCCCCAGCATGCTTGAACTCCTATTCCCCACCATGCTTGAACTCCCATTCCCCACCATGCTTGAACTCCTATTCCCCAGCATGCTTGAACTCCTATTCCCCAGCATTCTTGAACTCCCATTCCCCACCATGCTTGAACTCCTATTCCCCAGCATGCTTGAACTCCTATTCCCCACCATGCTTGAACTCCCATTCCCCACCATGCTTGAACTCCCATTCCCCAGCATGCTTGAACTCCCATTCCCCACCATGCTTGAACTCCTATTCCCCAGCATGCTTGAACTCCTATTCCCCAGCATGCTTGAACTCCTATTCCCCAGCATGCTTGAACTCCTATTCCCCACCATGCTTGAACTCCCATTCCCCACCATGCTTGAACTCCTATTCCCCAGCATGCTTGAACTCCCATTCCCCACCATGCTTGAACTCCTATTCCCCAGCATGCTTGAACTCCTATTCCCCACCATGCTTGAACTCCCATTCCCCACCATGCTTGAACTCCTATTCCCCAGCATGCTTGAACTCCCATTCCCCACCATGCTTGAACTCCTATTCCCCACCATGCTTGAACTCCCATTCCCCACCATGCTTGAACTCCTATTCCCCAGCATGCTTGAACTCCCATTCCCCACCATGCTTGAACTCCTATTCCCCACCATGCTTGAACTCCCATTCCCCACCATGCTTGAACTCCCATTCCCCACCATGCTTGAACTCCCATTCCCCAGCATGCTTGAACTCCCATTCCCCACCATGCTTGAACTCCCATTCCCCACCATGCTTGAACTCCCATTCCCCAGCATGCTTGAACTCCCATTCCCCACCATGCTTGAACTCCTATTCCCCACCATGCTTGAACTCCCATTCCCCACCATGCTTGAACTCCCATTCCCCACCATGCTTGAACTCCTATTCCCCAGCATGCTTGAACTCCTATTCCCCACCATGCTTGAACTCCTATTCCCCACCATGCTTGAACTCCTATTCCCCACCATGCTTGAACTCCTATTCCCCAGCATGCTTGAACTCCTATTCCCCAGCATTCTTGAACTCCCATTCCCCACCATGCTTGAACTCCTATTCCCCAGCATGCTTGAACTCCCATTCCCCACCATGCTTGAACTCCCATTCCCCAGCATGCTTGAACTCCTATTCCCCACCATGCTTGAACTCCCATTCCCCACCATGCTTGAACTCCCATTCCCCAGCATGCTTGAACTCCTATTCCCCACCATGCTCGAGCTGTTATCACAATGCTCAAACTGGCATCCATGCTTAAACTGGCATACATGCTCAAACATGCTCAAATATTCTTACCCAGCTGGATGACGCAACCGGCTCCAGCGGGCCTCTGCCAGCGCTAACGGCGCAGTTCAACCAGACCGGCGTGTCCCACTGCGACCTCTGCGCCAACGAGAGCTACTCAAATCCTGGCATTGAGGTGGCCGGCTTTAGCGTCCGCGACCTGCTGCCGGCCGACATGAGTCGCTACTTTGTCTACTACGGCTCACTGACGACGCCAGACTGTCGAGAGAACGTTCTCTGGACCGTCTTCACCGACACCGTGAAGATTTCCCGCACTGTGGTAAGCAGCTGCTGCCTGGGAGCTGGGGACTCCGTACTCTACAGAGCTTATGTGCAACCCACAATGACCTCACTGACAATGACCTCACTGACAATGACCTCACTGACATTGACCTCACTGACAATGACCTCACTGACAATGACCTCACTGACAATGACCTCACTGACAATGACCTCACTGACAATGACCTCACTGACAATGACCTGACTGACAACAAAACTGACAATGACCTCACTGATAACAACCAAGCTGACAATAGCCAAATCGACAACAACCACACCGACAAAAACCACACCGACAACAACCACACCGACAAAAACCACACCGACAAAAACCACACCGACAACAACCACACCGACAAAAACCACAACGACAACAACCAAACCGACAAAAACCACACCGACAACAATCTCACCAACAAAAACCACTACGACAACAACCACACCGACAACAACCACACCGAAAAAAACCACACCGACAACAACCACACCGACAACAAACACACCGACAACAACCACACCGACAACAACCACACCGACAACAACCACACCGACAACAACCACACCGACAACAACCACACCGACAACAACCACACCGACAACAACCACACCGACAACAACCACACCGACAAAAACACACCTGCAACAACCGCAATAATCGCATTCTCTAAAACAACCAAAAAACGCTGCCGAACTCGCAGATGAACCGGTTCAGAAGCCTTCAAATGCCTGCCGACAGGTCAGGAGCTCGAGCCCGAATGGTGAACAATTTCCGCGGCCCGGTGCCGCTGAACCCGACTGACCCCGTGGGGGCCCGCCGGCAGCTGTCGCGTTCGTTCGCAGTCATCCCGCCAACTGCCTCCGGGATTAAACAGGCGTGCAGCGGCTCCTGGGTCATTGTGGCCTCAGCCGCGTGTTGTCTCCTGAGCAAGGCGCTCGCTTATTCAGCCTGATAACTATCTTTATATTGCTAGAATGTTTTTAAGGACTGACACTTTAATATGAGCTTTATATATATTTATACATATATATAATAGTATGTTGTAGCTCGCACTTTTTAAGTTGATAGTGGCACCCACTGGCAGCTCACACCCTGACAGCTGTCAAATATATTCAGTTGTAGAGACCCTGCTTACTTTTGCACATCGATTCGTTTTTACCGTATATTTCTAATCCTGACTTTTTCTACCTATCTGTTTATTATCTGCACGTAACCCTGACAGGCCTCACAAAGTCGTGATAGAAGCACGAGTTAATAATCGATAATATTTGTCCTGACGATCTACATGCAATAGCTGCACTGAGTTAATCATTTCCGATGGTACTGTAGAGTCTTAGAGGACACGTTTGTGAAAGTGACTGTCGTCAATTTTGGATTCTCGTCAGATTTTGCTCTGAAAAGTTCGCCAAATCGGCAATTTCGCTACAGATGGATTTAGATTCTATTTGCGGTATGGGGGGGAATCACGAGCTGCATTCTATTTAAACAAACCAAACGCACCGAAGTAAAACAAAACAAAAAAGAGAGACTCGCGAAGTCTCCGGCCTTGAGCCAAGCGAATCTCGGTCGTAACAAGTGACAGTGATCATTTCTGATAGAATTGACGCCAATCATTTCTCACGACTAGCCATGAAATAACAAAAATTCTGTTCTTTTCCCGCGTGAGAAACTCGCCACTGGAAAAAAATATTTTGGGTGACGACACAAAAATTGAGTAATTAACAGAAATTCAACAAGGAAAATAAACACGAGGAAACTGGTAGGGCGGCATTCGCGAGTCCACTCTTAAAGTTGCACTTGGACCGGGCCTCGCACGGGACACACGCCCACCAGAAGGAGGGACAACACGGAACAGTCTGACATCACGGTGCAGGTAAATCGAGAAGAGATCGTGTACAGAAACAATACTTGGCTCCACCAACCGGGCACCGAGCTGGTCAGAACAATGCCCTGACCAATGACCCGGTGGTGGACAACGGGGGGCGTCTGCAAAGACATTCTGGGACTAAGCTGTGAGACCAGCTGGAAAATAACATCGTAAATTGACAAGCACACGCACATATAAAACGGGTATGAAAGTCGGGTATCTTGTTGCATACACAGAAACGATAGCAGTATTCAAGTGGTATTTTTATGCAGAATTTTCTACTAGTTTGCTTCATTCATTAGTGCAGGATTATATCCAGAAATCGAAAGGAAATTGCGTTCGATCAGGTCACTGTGGTCGGCTCGGCTCCGACAACTGCAATTAATAATGGGAGTTAAACACGCTATGTGCTACTTGGCTACTTTAACAGTAGGCAGTTTAGCATGTAGTCAACAGTTTTTACCAGCTACTATAATTGGACACCCTTAACAGCATAGATTCCAGCTGTTGGGTGGGCTAGACGGAAATATCGGAAAATGTCAATTTTCTTTTCGACAGTAATAAATATGTTGACTTTCAAACCTGCCCCTACCTCACGCTCTGACCCTTCGCACGCAAAGTTTATCCAGCCTTTTCTAATTGCCTACCCCTCCATGCCTAAACTCCCACCTCACACCCTTACCCTTCGCACATAAATTTAAATCTCCAGCCTTTTCTACTTTCCTACCCATCCATGCCCAAACCCCCACCTCACACCTTGACCCTTCGCACGCAGCTTCTCCAGCCTTCTCTACTTTCCTACCCCTCCATACCCGAACCCCCACCTCACACCCTGACCCTTCGCACGCCAAGCTTCTACAGCCTTCTCTACTTTCCTACCCCTCCATACCCGAACCCCCACCTCACACCCTGACCATTCGCACGCCAAGCTTCTACAGCCTTCTCTACTTTCCTACCCCTCCATACCCGAAACCCCACCTCACACCCTGACCCTTCGCACCCTGGCACTTCGCAAACCCCCGCCTCACACACAGACTCTAGCACTTGACTAGTCAAAATAATGCCCAATCTCGCAGTTCCCGCTCAACTCACCGATCACGGCCAGACCAGTTGGCCCGCGCAGAGAAGCTCCGCTTGGGGATTGTCTGAAATGTGTTGAGGTCAATTTTTTCAGGCTTGCATGCGAGACAAGACCAGATTCAGACAAAAATAGTTCTTTTTAAGAAGCAATTCACTGCTAACAATAAACTCATGGATCAGCTTGACCTCGTGTTGTGATTTTTTCCACGCGTGCACTTTAAACTGCACAGAGAGCCCCTAGTCCTGGCCTTGGCACTGACATTATCAGCTACTACACTCCACAAGCAGGGAGAATTGTTTTGTTCTGATGCCTGCTCTGATCCACCCACATGCGGATGCTTATTGCTGGATAAAGTGGATCGCGCGCAAACCGTTGCTAAGCCTGAAAAATGCCTCTAAGAATGGGAACAGACACTGACGGTTGCACCGGGGCTGAGCCGCTCCCGTTTGCAGATAAGGCGCCTCCCACCCTTGAAAGTTCGGCAAGTCGAACCTGAAATTCTGCCGGGCCGCCAAGTGTTTACGAGCCCCACAGACCTCGGATTCCAGCTTTGTACCCCCTCCCTTTCTAGGCCCTCTAATCCCGCCAGACTATCACTTTAGCTAGCCCCTGCAGCGTTGGTGGGGTGGGGCCAGTGTTTTGTAAGGCCGAAGTTCCGGACAGGGTGACCAGCAGCAGACGCCCATAAAAATGACGGATCCGATGCAGCAGTTTCGCGTGGCGCCGGCCTGCCATGTTTGCTCCTCCGCTTTGTTTTACTGGCTGGGCCTGCCATTTTGGCAGCCGCAGCATTTCATAATGCGGCTCACCCGGGCAATCACCTGGGGAATCACCTGGACTGCCGGCTTTGGTTTATGGCCAGTGGATCGGGTAAGAGGAGGCAGGGGAAAGGAGGCGAGAACCACGGGCGATTTGTTTTTTTGTGCTAAACTTGGGGGCCCATTGACAAAGTGGAAATGAGAAAATGCGATGAAAGCAATACGGATCTTTACTGGTCTGAGGCTGGTTGCTGGTTGAAGCAATGAGTTGAAATTTTACAATTATGAGAGCATAGGGGCGGAGAAATTCGTTTAAGAAGATAGAGGGAATTGGAGCAGGGAATGGGAGAATGGGAGCAGGTAACGGGAGCAGGTAATGGGAGCAGGCAATTGGAAAATTGGAGCAGGGAATGGGAGAATGGGAGCAGGTAACGGGAGCAGGTAATGGGAGCAGGCAATTGGAAAATTGGAGCAGGGAATGGGAGAATGGGAGCAGGTAACGGGAGCAGGGAATGGGAGCAGGGAATGGGAGCAGGGAATGGGAGCAGAGAATGGGAGCAGGGAATGGGAGAATGGGAGCAGGGAATGGGAGAATGGGAGCAGGTAACGGGAGCAGGGAATGGGAGCAGGGAATGGGAGCAGGGAATGGGAGCAGGGAATGGGAGAATGGGAGCAGGGAATGGGAGAATGGGAGCAGGTAACGGGAGCAGGGAATGGGAGCAGGGAATGGGAGCAGGGAATGGGAGCAGGTAACGGGAGCAGGTAACGGGAGCAGGGAATGGGAGCAGGGAATGGGAGCAGGGAATGGGAGCAGGTAACGGGAGCAGGGAATGGGAGCAGGGAATGGGAGCAGGGAATGGGAGCAGGGAATGGGAGCAGGGAATGGGAGCAGGGAATGGGAGCAGGGAATGGGAGCAGGGAATGGGAGCAGGGAATGGGAGCAGGGAATGGGAGCAGGGAATGGGAGAATGGGAGCAGGGAATGGGAGAATGGGAGCAGGTAACGGAGCAGGGAATGGGAGCAGGGAATGGGAGCAGGGAATGGGAGCAGGGAATGGGAGCAGGGAATGGGAGCAGGGAATGGGAGCAGGGAATGGGAGCAGGGAATGGGAGCAGGGAATGGGAGCAGGGAATGGGAGAATGGGAGCAGGGAATGGGAGAATGGGAGCAGGTAACGGAGCAGGGAATGGGAGCAGGGAATGGGAGCAGGGAATGGGAGCAGGGAATGGGAGCAGGGAATGGGAGCAGGGAATGGGAGCAGGGAATGGGAGCCGGGAATGGGAGCCGGGAATGGGAGCAGGGAATGGGAGCAGGGAATGGGAGCAGGGAATGGGAGCAGGGAATGGGAAAATGGGAGCCGGGCTCAGCACTAAAAAGTCCTGCTTAACTTCTTGACGGACGACAGTAAGCTCAGTCACACGCAGAAATATCCCCCGTTGCAGTCGCAGACTAAGGGGTTAGGGAAATGTCCAGTTGGAGCCGGGGAAATTGGTGCGCCTTGCTCCTCTCCTTTTCCGCCCCGCTCCCCTGGCCAGCGTCCGGCCGTGCCAGGAGGGGCCGAGGCTGATTCCCCATGGGAGGCGCTGGCCGGGAGCCAAAAAATGAGCCGCTGGTCGGCTGACCCAGGACCAGTTCATGCCCTGCCCGGAGCGGCAAAGCGGGACCGATTCAACGCGAAGACAGCTCCTCGCCAGTGTGAAAACATTGCTTCGAGGGAATCGCTTGCGACTGCAGCCGCTTCAGGCACTGCGGCTAACGCGTTTGCCTCTCGAATCAATGTCAATCAATCAATCAATCAATCAATGTGCTCGATTACGCGGCGAGGGCCAAGGGCCAACCCCTAGGTACAGCGAGAGTGTACACTGCCTGCCGATGAGAAAGTCAGGGTAGATGTACACACCCGTGTGAGTGTGAGCCTGTGTACATTATCCATGTGTGCGCAAACTCATGGATTCACCTCTCGCTGGCTGCGGGTCGTTGACTGTCGCCGAATTATGCTTCAGAGCGCACAGCCTTCCAGTAAATTTTAGTTAAGATATGAGCTGTCAAACGAGTCGGTGGACTTACAGGAGCTGGGCATGAAGGACCCGTTTCCATTGGCCCCGCCAGACATGTGATAGGCCGCAGCCGCCGCCGCCGCAGCCAGCTGCTGCTGCTGCTGTTGCTGACTCGTGGGCTGGTACACAGGGGCTCCGCTTTTGCTGTCAGCTACGGCAGTTCGCTTGCTGGCGACCTGAGAGGTAAGGGGGGTTCGGGACAGTGTCAGCACGGGACAGTGTCAGCACGGGACAATGTCAGCACGGGACAGTGTCAGCACGGGACAGTGTCAGCACGGGACAGTGTCAGCACGGGACAGTGTCAGCACGGGACAGTGTCAGCACGGGACAGTGTCAGCACGGGACAATGTCAGCACGGGACAGTGTCAGCACGGGACAGTGTCAGCACGGGACAGTGTCAGCACGGGACAGTGTCAGCACGGGACAGTGTCAGCACGGGACAGTGTCAGCACGGGACAATGTCAGCACGGGACAGTGTCAGCACGGGACAGTGTCAGCACGGGACAGTGTCAGCACGGGACAGTGTCAGCACGGGACAGTGTCAGCACGGGACAATGTCAGCACGGGACAGTGTCAGCACGGGACAGTGTCAGCACGGGACAGTGTCAGCACGGGACAGTGTCAGCACGGGACAGTGTCAGCACGGGACAGTGTCAGCACGGGACAATGTCAGCACGGGACAGTGTCAGCACGGGACAGTGTCAGCACGGGACAGTGTCAGCACGGGACAGTGTAAGCACGGGACAATGTCTCTATACTGCTAGTATCAAAGTACCGGCCAGCCGTAAAAGCAAAACAAAACGCTTAAAGCAGACAGGGAGAAATGCCAAATGGAAGAAAACTGGCACAGATTAAAAAAGAGCGCAGCGGCATTTCCAGCCGTCGCCTGGCTGTCGGACGGGAAATTTCATTAACTTCTGTCCAGCCCGACGGCCAGCAGCCGCCACAGGCGCGCCTGAGAGCTCGCGGTCTCCCCGGGGGAGGGAAGGAGGGGGTGACAATTTTTAATAGCTGAAGAGGGAAGGCTCGAGTGGAGCATGGCAGCTCATGAATTATTGATTTCGTCGGCCCGCGCGCCCATCTGGCTCGCCGATTTTTTGTCCTTCGCCGCTATAAAAAAATCGTCCCGCAGGAGGCTGACGGGACCGACTCAAATTTGAGTGAGTCACCGTGAGTCAGGCCAGCCTGAGTACAAAAAATGTTCCTGGGATTTCTGAAGTATCAGAAATTAGAGGGGACAATATGAAGCTGTAAATCGTGGCTACCTTGGCAGCGACTTAATAACTATATGGCACCGCCTTTCTGGCACTTCCTTCGCGGCACTGAAGAAGCTGCGGCTGGGGGCTGCAGAAGTCCTCGCTGGGAGCCCCAAATGGGATCATAAAATTTTATCCCAGGTCTGGCACACTCTTCTGCGCATAGCGTGAGAGGAGGGGAAGAGCCGGATGGGGAGAAAAGGGGGCCTCTGGGATGCCTGGCGATCGGGCTAATGAGTGGAGGGCGGCGAAGGCCGAGGATGGGGACGAGCTAGATCAGGGCCGCTCGAATGGCAGAGACGGGATGAGGAACAGATGGAATGGCTGAGAGCACTGCAGACAGGCCGTGAGAATAGGATCAGCGGAGATGAAGGGTCTCGATGAGAGATTTGGGGTCTCACTGAGAGATTTAGGGTCTCACTGAGAGATTTGGGGTCTCACTGAGAGATTTAGGGTCTCACTGAGAGATTTAGGGTCTCACTGAGAGATTTAGGGTCTCACTGAGAGATTTAGGGTCTCACTGAGAGATTTGGGGTCTCACTGAGAGATTTAGGGTCTCACTGAGAGATTTAGGGTCTCACTGAGAGATTTAGGGTCTCACTGAGAGATTTAGGGTCTCACTGAGAGATTTAGGGTCTCACTGAGAGATTTGGGGTCTCACTGAGAGATTTAGGGTCTCACTGAGAGATTTGGGGTCTCACTGAGAGATTTAGGGTCTCACTGAGAGATTTAGGGTCTCACTGAGAGATTTGGGGTCTCACTGAGAGATTTAGGGTCTCACTGAGAGATTTAGGGTCTCACTGAGAGATTTGGGGTCTCACTGAGAGATTTAGGGTCTCACTGAGAGGTTTAGACTGAAAAAACAGCGACAGTGATCATTTGAGCTGTGGTGACACTGAGAACGATAGTTACACGAAAGAGAATATCAATAGAAAGCAAATGCGAGTCGGATTTTTTCATATGAGCGATCAGAAACTGGAAACTGAGGGACGCAGTTGGGCCATAAATTAGCTGAAGGTGCTAAATGCGATCGTCAGTAAAATTGGGCAAGATTTACTCAGATTTATTGAGCAGTTTTCGGTTGATGAAGCGACTCTCAAACTGGGCACAGAATGGCCGGGGCCCATTTCCCAGTTTTCCCAGTTTTTCCCGAAACTCCAGGTGTGGCTAAACTGGCCTGAGCAGCTGGCTTCGGGGCTGGGCCGGAAGCAGACGCGAGCTGGCCAGGCCGAGGAAATGACGGCGGGTCAAGGAGCCACGCGGAAGAAGTGGTGGGACCGAGGCAATTACTTGGGTGACAATAAAAATCCCACTAGCGAAATGGGGATAAGAATCCTGGGCTAGCAGTCCTCCCACTTTCCTATCTTTTGCGCCCTTTCTTGGCCTCTTCGATACAGAATTTCCCTGGAACATTTGCGGTAGCGGCTAATCTGCCAGCGAAGGGCTGGGCAGAGTGGCGGATTGTGCCGGCTTGTATAGAGGGGCAGAGAGTATGGACAAGGGTAGAGAGAGGATACAGGGGTAGAGAGAGTATGGACAAGGGTAGAGAGAGGATACAGGGGTAGAGAGAGGATACAGGGGTAGAGAGAGGATACAGGGGTAGAGAGAGGATACAGGGGTAGAGAGAGTATGGACAGGGGTAGAGAGAGGATACATGGGTAGAGAGAGGATACAGGGGTAGAGAGAGGATACAGGGGTAGAGAGAGTATGGACAGGGGTAGAGAGAGGATACAGAGGTAGAGAGAGGATACAGGGGTAGAGAGAGGATACAGGGGTAGAGAGAGGATACAGGGGTAGAGAGAGGATACAGGGGTAGAGAGAGGATACAGGGGTAGAGAGAGGATACAGGGGTAGAGAGAGGATACAGGGGTAGAGAGAGGATACAGGGGTAGAGAGAGGATACAGGGGTAGAGAGAGGATACAGGGGTAGAGAGTATGGACAGGGGTAGAGAGGAGAGACAGGTGTAGAAAGGAAAGACAGGGGTAGAGAGTATGGACAGGGGCAGAGAAGAGAGACAGGGGTAGAGAGTATGAATAGGGGTAGAGAGTATGGACAGGAGTAGAGAGGAGAGACAGGGGTAGAAAGGAGAGACAGGGGTAGAGAAGAGAGACAGGGGTAGAGAGTATGGACAGGGGTAGAAATTATGGACAGGGGTAGAGAGTATGGACAGGGGTAGAGAGTATGGACAGGGGTAGAGAGGGGAGAGAATGGTTAAAGAGAAGGTAGAGCGGAGCTAAAAGAGGCAGAATGTCCTGAGAGAGGGCAGAGTACAGGGCCAAGCTGTATCTGTTGCGGCAGTGCTGAATGGCAGTCAGGTTAGATTCCGCACTTAAATTTGGCCTGTAACTGCCACCGAAGTTAAACAAACACTGCAGGCTGAGCCGGGCAGCTCACATGGCAGGTACTCGCGGAGCGGAAATTTCAGCAAAAACTGAGAAGTGAGCAGGAGGACTCAGGGCTGGCCGGGTCGGGCAGTGCCAGTCAATTAGCAAACTAAAAACAACAGCTTTCACAATTTTTTCACATTCGTTAAAAAATGTTTAACGACATAGCCATAAATGAGGCTTGAGTGCAGCGAGCGGTGCAGGTCAGGAACAGCAGTCAGGCGAGATGATTGCTGGCATAAACGATAGCGCAAATCATATGCCACGACACGCAAAAGGGGTCAAGCGGTGAGAGACTTGGCACTATTAGCACTTCAGAAACTGGCAATTAGCGAATCCGCAATTATCCTGCAGGCGGGGCTGACAGGTGGGAGAAAAGGTTTCAAAATGCGCGACCTCAGCTAGCTGGGTTAGTCTGTAAACTCTGCTAAGTGTTATAAATCACTATTGTAGTTAGGCTACTGTTCTACCGGGCGTTAGTCTCTGACACAGCAACCACGGGAGCTCTGCAACTGGAACTAACTAGCTGCTGCTGCTGCTGCTGCTGCTGCTGCTGCTTCTGCTGCTGCTGCTGCATCACAGCGGCCTGCAGCTGGTAACTTGGCAGGATGGCCGAAATCGCTGGCCCGGCATCGAACTGCTCCAAAAGTTTTCGCTTTTTTGTTCCAGACGGCGAGGTGGCCTGGTCAGTTTTTCGGGTGTTAGTTATAACGCAACATGCGAGTTTGGGTCAGGATGCGGTTTGGACAGTGCAGGCTACAGGCAAAACGAATAAAAGTAAAAACAATGAAAGCAAGCAGAGACGAAAGAGGAGGGTGTGAAGGAATGGGGGTTGGCGTGAAGGAATGGCGTGGGTATGACGGAGTGAGGTTGGTGCGACGGAGTGGGGTGGGTGTGAGAGGATGAGGTGGGTGCTAAGGAGTGAGGTGGTTGTCACTTTTATGAGATGACTGTGACGGAGTGAGGTGGGTGTGATAGAGTTAAAGGCTTAAAAAACAACATGCAGTGCAGTAAATGCTAGAGCAAGAACAATGCAATCAAACTCCAAGCAAATGATAGGCAAGCAATTTTCCCAGGAATTTGTAGCAATTGCAGGTTCGAAGTTAAACTGAAAGAAGTCGCTGCTGCGCAACAAAAAAGCCGAGCCGCACGGGCCAACAGCAGCACCCCAGGCAAACACGATAGCGATGCAATTATCGGATGGGGCTGTGAGCACACCCAGTGAGGCTCGGAGCTGCCCAAGATAAGAGCGAGAAGCGCAGGGCCCAACTGGCCAGCCCGATTCGCATGAAAATTTAGACGTAGGGAGGCAAGCGGCCCGAATGACTAATGCCCGGCTCCTCTGCGATCGCCCTCCAGCGGCCGGGCAGATAAGAGGCCCGTGGCTGCAACTCGATGAAATTCGGGGGGAGCTGGAACATGGCAGAGCGGGCCCGGCAGCAACTTTGGCTGTCATTAATCAGCGGCTGCATTTCTCCCACTGTCTCGAAGGTTTCGGCTAAGAAAAATGATGGCGCACGCAAAGAATTGGGAATAGGAGCCGAACTGGCTGAGGGGAGGGAGAAACTTTTGGGATTGTTGCTACCGGCTTCCACATAATTAGCTTATCCTTCCGCGTTTCGAAGGAGCCGTTCCCGCTCCGCCCGACCTCCTTTGTTCCGCCTGCAGATCCGGGTCTGAGCCACGGCGCGATGCATTATTTAGACAGGCGCGCGCAGGCCCTTTTAACCGCTGAGGCTTGCGCTGCTGCCCGTTTGGCGCGTTAAAAGTGGCCGCGTATGCAGATTTTGTGCGCGCTCGCCCGCCCTCACAACCGCAGCAAGTTTTCGAGGCGACATTCCAACCGTGCACAATGATCCAGGGAGATCCGAGTGTTTACTGTTTGCCTTAATGTAAAGAGAAGGCCGGGTTTAGTCGGGGAGGGGGGGGCGCCAAAATATTTTCTAATTCGGAATTGGCCGCAATTTCGGCCTGAGTTGAACTTCCTCGGTTCGAGTCGAATTTCGCAGCTCCAGCGAAGTTGCAGCCGAGTAATTTCTTGGCGCCGGGCCTGGCCTCGGTGCGAAGGAGGCGGACTCGCGGTCTGCGCAGAAAAGCGAGCGACGAAAATGCTGCCAGCCGCGCAAGTGGGCGGGCGCCACGTGGCCTGGGCGCTCAGCTGCAGCTCAACTGCAGGGCGCTCAGCTGCCAACTGCAGGGCGCTCAGCTGCCAACTGCAGGGCGCTCAGCTGCCAACTGCAGGGCGCTCAGCTGCCAACTGCAGGGCGCTCAGCTGCCAACTACAGGGCGCTCAGCTGCCAACTGCAGGGCGCTCAGCTGCCAACTGCAGGGCGCTCAGCTGCCAACTGCAGGGCGCTCAGCTGCCAACTGCAGGGCGCTCAGCTGCCAACTGCAGGGGCGGTCATTGTGCTGGCCCAGCGTTCATCAGCCATGCATTCTCTCACCCATTGTCTCAAAGTCTGTGGCATTATTCAGTCTGAGAGCTGGTGTGATTAGCGAGTCAATTAATAATTACTCAGGTGGGGAAAAGGCCTCCAAATGCCACGGATATTATCTGCCATCCAGGGCCGGCTTTTTGTACTTTTCCAGGCGTCAAGTCACAATGGCGGGATTTGGAGAAATAATTGATGCCGAAAACGAGGGGATTTGGGAACTGAGGGATTCCCTGGGCGCAGGTGGCAAGGCGGTGTCCCCCAGTCGGTCGATAATGCTCAAGGCCTCTCCGCCCCGCACTCGAGTCGCCTGGGATTCTCCGCACAGATGGCGTTCCGGATAATGGATGGCCCCGCTCCCCTAACAGCACTGGCCAGAAGGGGAGAACAGAAAGAGGATATTTATCCACGCTGGCGCCTAGCGTGTCGGCGATTGTGGGCGCTTGCCGATTCCCAATCTCAATCGGGGCGGCTTATCTAAGCCATAAATTTGTGCGCAACACATTCATTCATATTCATGCAAAATATTCGGCAGCAGCTGCCGGCTTTGCTTGGCGGCTTCAGTGCGCCTGGCTCAGCCCAGTCACCTCAGGCCTCGAGCTGCTGCTGGTGCGAGCCGCGCTTTGTGGGGCTTGGGTGAGATAGATAGCCGTGCCTTCTGGATGCTTGATAGATGGCTGTTAGATGCTTGATAGATGGCTGTTAGATGCTTAATAGATGATTGTTAGATGCTTGATAGATGGCTGTTAGATGCTTGATAGATGGCTGTTAGATGCTTGATAGTTGGCTGTTAGATGCTTAATAGATGATTGTTAGATGCTTGATAGTTGGCTGTTAGATGCTTGATAGATGGCTGTTAGATGCTTGATAGATGGCTGTTAGATGCTTAATAGATGATTGTTAGATGCTTGATAGTTGGCTGTTAGATGCTTAATAGATGATTGTTAGATGCTTGATAGTTGGCTGTTAGATGCTTAATAGATGATTGTTAGATGCTTGATAGATGGCTGTTAGATGCTTGATAGATGGCTGTTAGATGCTTGATAGATGGCTGTTAGATGCTTGATAGTTGGCTGTTAGATGCTTAATAGATGATTGTTAGATGCTTGATAGATGGCTGTTAGATGCTTGATAGTTGGCTGTTAGATGCTTGATAGATGGCTGTTAGATGCTTGATAGATGGCTGTTAGATGCTTGATAGATGATTGTTAGATGCTTAATAGATGATTGTTAGATGCTTAATAGATGATTGTTAGATGCTTGATAGTTGGCTGTTAGATGCTTAATAGATGATTGTTAGATGCTTGATAGATGGCTGTTAGATGCTTGATAGATGGCTGTTAGATGCTTGATAGATGGCTGTTAGATGCTTGATAGTTGGCTGTTAGATGCTTAATAGATGATTGTTAGATGCTTGATAGATGGCTGTTAGATGCTTGATAGATGGCTGTTAGATGCTTGATAGATGGCTGTTAGATGCTTGATAGATGGCTGTTAGATGCTTGATAGATGATTGTTAGATGCTTGATAGATGGCTGTTAGATGCTTGATAGATGGCTGTTAGATGCTTGATAGTTGGCTGTTAGATGCTTAATAGATGATTGTTAGATGCTTGATAGATGGCTGTTAGATGCTTGATAGATGGCTGTTAGATGCTTGATAGATGGCTGTTAGATGCTTGATAGATGGCTGTTAGATGCTTGATAGATGATTGTTAGATGCTTGATAGATGGCTGTTAGATGCTTGATAGATGGCTGTTAGATGCTTGATAGATGATTGTTAGATGCTTGATAGATGGCTGTTAGATGCTTGATAGATGGCTGTTAGATGCTTGATAGATGGCTGTTAGATGCTTGATAGATGGCTGTTAGACGCTTGATAGATGGTCAGTGGATGGTCAGTAGATGGTCAGTAGATGGTCAGTAGATGGTCAGTAGATGGCTGTAGATGGTCAGTGGATGGTCAGTGGATGGTCAGTATATGGTCAGTAGATGGCTGTAGATGGTCAGTAGATGGCTGTAGATGGTCAGTGGATGGTCAGTGGATGGTCAGTATATGGTCAGTAGATGGCTGTAGATGGTCAGTGGATGGTCAGTGGATGGTCAGTGGATGGTCAGTATATGGTCAGTAGATGGCTGTAGATGGTCAGTAGATGGCTGTAGATGGTCAGTGGATGGTCAGTGGATGGTCAGTATATGGTCAGTAGATGGCTGTAGATGTTCAGTAGATGGCTGTAGATGGTCAGTGGATGGTCAGTATATGGTCAGTAGATGGTCAGTAGATGGTCAGTAGATGGTCAGTAGATGGTCAGTAGATGGTCAGTAGATTGGCGGCCTTCCCAAGCCGACAGGAAATCCCGATCCCGGTGGAGTGGGCGGGTCCCAGAAGGGGAATCCCGCATCTGCTCGTGACGCATTCGGCCAGTAAATTGGCGGCCAGCCTCATCTCTGAGGGCTATATTTTTCCCAATAATTTGTGGCATTCAAAGTTGGGATTGTTTAGCGCCACCTGCTCACGAAATTCGCAGCCTCTGTGCCCCAACGGCCCCGTCACGCTGCGCGAAGGCTCAGGTGACCCAGCCTTTGCTCAAGCCGCCAATCAAAGCACTCAGAGCTCTCGAGATTCAGACGCGCCATTTCCATGGCGCCAATTACGCAACGAACATCAAGGTGTCGCGGCACGTCTCAGACAGAAGAAATAATATAATTTGCCTTTCGCGAGCAACCAGGATAGAACTTGACTCACATCTCTGCTGTCAATTTTCACCTGGCCACCGTTGGCCGCCATGGACACCTGGGCCATAGACACCTGCGCCAGGTGCTGCAGCTGCTGCTGGTCAGGCGGCGGGGGCAGAAACTGCATTGGATTCGGCAAACCGAGGAGCTGCTGCTGCTGCTGCTGGTAGCAGCCGGTGAGAGGGCCGGTCAGGCTGCCGTTTAGCATCGGCTGCGGGCGGAATGTTCAGTAAATAATTTGCACATTGACGGTCAATCGGATTCTAATAGATAATTGATCCATTTCTAATCTTTGTTTCATCGATTTCCAACTTATGTTTAATGGATTTCTAATCTTTGTTTGATGGATTTCTAATCTATGTTAGATCGATTTCCAATCTATGTTATGTAGATTTTTATCGATTCTTAATCGATGGCTAATTGAGGCCTAGCTAATAATTAATCGAGTCCTAATTATCAAAATCGATTCCAAGTTGATAATTGATAGATTTTTAACTCAGAAGTGATCAACAATCTATAGATAATTAGTCGACAATGATTAATATTTGATCAATATCTAATCGATAGGGATAAAGTACTCATAAGAGAACACGTGATTCCGAAAACTTTAGATTCCTGATCCCAAGAGACACATGATACGACCATCGGCAGTGCAGGAACCATCTCAAAGGATGAGATACGACCATCGGCAATGCAGGAACCATCTCAAAGGATGAGATACGACCATCGGCAATGCAGGAATCATCTCAAAGGATGAGATACGACCATCGGCAATGCAGGAATCATCTCAAAGGATGAGATACGACCATCGGCAATGCAGGAATCATCTCAAAGGATGAGATACGACCATCGGCAATGCAGGAATCATCTCAAAGGATGAGATACGACCATCGGCAATGCAGGAACCATCTCAAAGGATGAGATACGACCATCGGCAATGCAGGAACCATTTCAAAGGATGAGATACGACCATCGGCAATGCAGGAACCATCTCAAAGGATGAGATACGACCATCGGCAATGCAGGAACCATCTCAAAGGATGAGATACGACCATCGGCAATGCAGGAACCATTTCAAAGGATTACTTAACCAAGCACTCGCCAATTTTAACGTTAATCCACGCAAATTCATCTGAAAATCCCATAAACGGATCGTCAAGCAATGGCAAACAAGTTTTGCCCTCAGCGCGGCGGTGAGTCCGCCTGCTCACAGGGCCTGCATTGTCTCCGGTGTGCATCGCACAGCGCCATCCGACCTCACAGCGGAGCGGAGACAACCTGCCCAAGGGCGCGAGAAACAACAAACAGCTCAGAGCTGGCGGGATTTGAGAGCCGTGGAAGCGGCTGGCGGACCCCCCCAGTGCCCGAAAGTCGGATGAAAATCCCTTTGTAGTTTGAGTACTCAGGTGGGACAGACGGATGGGAGATTTGGGAAATTAGTCCTCAGCCTTTGAGTGTCGCCTTTCTCTCCCTCTTCTCTGCTGAGCCCCTTCCCGCTTCACCCTCGCATCCCACTTCACTCAGAGGCTGCCCGCCGCCCGGAGCTCCCAGAGGCTGCCGCTGATGCAACAGCCGCCGCCTCCCCTTTCTAGTTTCTCATTACGCCACGCGTTTGCGTGTCAGGTTGCTGCGGCCCACCCCCTGAGCTCCCCTATCAATTATTGGCTTCCAATTCTCGATGACAGATACGGGCAATGCCTGATGTGGCATCGGTTAACTGACAGTAATTTGTACCTGCGAATACCTGAAATAGCCCACGGCCTCTCGTCCGGAAATTTGCTTTTTCAGCATTAGCCTGATTCGACTATCTTCATGGGGCCCAACTTCTCATTAACATCACCTGGATAAGCCAGCTCAAAGGCAGCTTGAGCAGCCAGATCAGAGACAATTTGAGCAGCCAGCTCAAAGACAGCTTGAGCAGCCAGATCAGAGACAATTTGAGCAGCCAGATCAGAGACAGTTTGAGCAGCCAGATCAGAGACAGTTTGAGCAGCCAGATCAGAGACAGTTTGAGCAGCCACCTCAAAGACAGCTTGAGCAGCCATCGTATTGACAGTTTGAGCAGCCATCATATTGACAGTTTGAGCAGCCATCTTATAGACAGTTTGAGCAGCCAGATCAGAGACAGTTTGAGCAGCCAGATCAGAGACAGTTTGAGCAGCCACCTCAAAGACAGCTTGAGCAGCCATCGTATTGACAGTTTGAGCAGCCATCATATTGACAGTTTGAGCAGCCATCATATTGACAGTTTGAGCAGCCATCTTATAGAAAGTTTGAGCAGCCATCTTATAGACGGTTTGAGCAGCCATCTTATAGACGGTTTGAGCAGCCATCTCATAGACAGTTTGAAAAGTTTGAGCAGCCACCTCAAGGGAAGGTTAAACTCTTTCGGAAACCGAGAGAGGCAGCCGAAGGCGTGCAGGAGGCAGCCAGGAGGCCCTCAGGTCCTGCAGGCCATCCCAGAAGCGAAGAGCATGCTGGTGCTTATCTCGCTGCAGCGGCAAATGCAATTTTGACTGTCAATCAGATAGCAGTGCTGACTGCGCCAGTGCTGATCGAGTTATTGAAAGTGGCTCCCCAGCCCAGCCTTGACGATGGCGCTGGTGATCTCGGGTCTGGGATCTGGGATTGGGGATCAGGGAAATAGGGGATGCAAGGCACAGGCCTTGGGATTTTTGACAGTGGGAATGCAGAGTGAGAGATGAGGGGATATAGATATCTAAAAATGAATTGATAAAGAATGATGATAAGAGGCATGAAAATTCGGAGTCAAATGAAGCATAAACTAAGATTTTTAGGATTAAAAAAACTTTGAAAGTGCAGAACAGATAAGGGACAACATTTTTGCAATATGAAATGCCGCGGGCAACCATTTTATGGGCCTTTTTGTTGTGAATCGCATCAATATTAATGGATTAGCCACTGCTGCTGCCCTACCGGCATAAACTGCGTGGGCAGAATGACAGAAACTGGGGACAATCATGAACTGCTGCTGGCCGGCAATGCTACGGCTGGGACTCTGGAGGTAACATAGGGACAGTCAGAAGGTAAAAGGAGAGAATCACTGGGTAAATGATGGAAGAACCAGAGGGTAAATTATGGGATCCCAAAGGCTGCAGTTCATATTGAAAGCCGGTTGTCAAAATAGAAAAAGTTAGGGCCAAGTTGGAGAAATGCATTAGGGAAATTCAAAGGGAAGAACAGGCAGCTCCCCAAGTCTACCGATCACCGACGGGAGACTGCGGATGAGGCAGCGGGTGACTCACTCCCTGCTCGGGAGTGGGGGGGGGTAGCACGAGGTGCCATCGAGTTTGCTGCATAATTGCTGCGAAGGGCAGAGAAAAGAGGGCAAGGAAGAGGCGAGGGGTGCTGGGACGGATTTTCGGCCGAATTCCCAGCCCCTGCGTCCCGAGAGCAGAGCGATCCCAACCCGCCCGCCTGGAAAAGAGACAGCCGCCACCGCCGCAGCCGCTGGATATTGCAGAATTCTCCCTCAATTCCTGCCGGGTCGAAAGACAAGCGGCGCCTCTGATGTCAGATTTTATGAGGCTGAGCAGCTCAAATAGCGAAACCGCCTGAGCTGCCAGCTGCCCCTGTCCAGGTGAGACAATTCCCATTCCCCACTGGGCCATGCAGGCGCCGCTACATCTCTCATCCCCGACTAGCGGCTGGATAAACTGTACGTTTGTCATTGTCAGAACTCTCGTTGTCTTCCGCTGCCCGCCTCCGCAGCCGCAAGAGCCCCAGTGTGTCCCCAGCTTCTGCCCGCCCTCTAACTGACTTCCCAGAGTGAACTGGAACTGGCCAGGAGTGGATTCTGGCCGGCCTCTGCCGCGTTGGAGCCTCTGCTGCGGCTCTCACTTGCTGACCCACACACCAACATTAGTGATCTCACCTTCACCCACGACTCTTAACTGACCAATCTCACCTTCACCCACGACTCTTAACTGACCAACCTCACCTTCGCCCACGACTCTTAACTGACCAACCTCACCTTCACCCACGACTCTTAACTGACCAATCTCACCTTCACCTACTACGACTCTTAACTGACCAATCTCACCTTCACCCACGACTCTTAACTGACCAACCTCACCTTCACCCACGACTCTTAACTGACCAATCTCACCTTCACCCACGACTCTTAACTGACCAATCTCACCTTCACCCACGACTCTTTACTGACCAATCTCACCTTCACCCACGACTTCTAACTGACCAATCTCACCTTCACCCACGACTCTTTACTGACCAACCTCACCTTCACCCACGACTCTTTACTGACCAATCTCACCTTCACCCACGACTCTTAACTGACCAATCTCACCTTCACCCACGACTCTTTACTGACCAATCTCACCTTCACCCACGACTCTTAACTGACCAATCTCACCTCCGACCAAGACTCCTAACTGACCAATCTCACCTTCACCGACGACTCTTAACTGACCAATCTCACCTTCACCCACGACTTCTAACTGACCAATCTCACCTTCACCCACGACTCTTAACTGACCAATCTCACCTTCACCCACGACTTCTAACTGACCAATCTCACCTTCACCCACGACTCTTAACTGACCAATCTCACCTTCACCCACGACTCTTAACTGACCAATCTCACCTTCACCCACGACTTCTAACTGACCAATCTCACCTTCACCCACGACTCTTTACTGACCAATCTCACCTTCACCCACGACTCTTAACTGACCAATCTCACCTTCACCCACGACTTCTAACTGACCAATCTCACCTTCACCCACGACTCTTTACTGACCAATCTCACCTTCACCCACGACTCTTTACTGACCAATCTCACCTTCACCCACGACTCTTAACTGACCAACCTCACCTCCGACCAAGACTCCTAACTGACCAATCTCACCTTCGCCCACGACTTCTAACTGACCAATCTCACCTCCGACCAAGACTACTACCTGTCAAATCTCACCTCAAACCAAGACTGGTACTTGTTCAAACTCACCTCAAACCAAGACTGCTACCTGTTCAAACTCACCTCAAACAAAGACTACTTACTACCTGTTCAAACTCACCCCCACCCGCGACTTCTACCTGTCTCACCCAATGAATGAGGTCAGTCCCACTCACAGTGTGGTACCTGTCGTACTCTTTATTCAGTACAGTCCCCAGTTCCGCCAACTCACCCCGGCGCTGATGGGGATAAACTGGCCAACCGCCAAGCTCTGGGACAGCATCTGCATGTGCAGGTTCTTGATGATGAGGTTCTGCCGGCCATTTTGCAGCAGCTGCTCGCGCAGGTGCTGGGGCGGGTGCAGGTACTTGCAAGGCGGCTCCCGGCGCTGGCATTTGCCCTGGAAGGTCGGGGTGGGTGGACGCGATCCGACATTTGCGAATCACTATTGGCCATAGACTAAAGTAGCGGAGCCAGAGACAGATAGCAATAAGCAAAATCACAGGCATAACAGGCACCTTCAACTGTACGCTCAGGCATCATAAATGAAAGACTCAAATCATATTTTCTGAGCTCACAGACAAAAGAAAAAGTACCCCAACTATAGGCAAAGTTCGCAGACACAGAAAGAGCGGGGGACAGCTAGAGGGTGCCATGTCTGGGCTGCGGCGCTCATTGTCCCGGGGCTCTAATTCATATTTCTCTGCAGATTCTTTCACCACCCACCCCCAAACAGCCCGTCTAGATCCACCGAGAAAAAAACAAAGATGAAAAAAGCTGCGCGGAGATGGGGCGGGAGAGTAGAGAATAGAGACAGGCCAGACAGGGGCTGCATTGCGCTGGCCCAGGTGCTTGAGTCTGTGCTCAACAGTGAGCGGTTAGACACACAGTGCGAGTGTGTGCCGTGAGTCACTGCTCATGTTTACAGACTCAGCTATACGCGCATGCATGAGACACAAGACTGCAAAACTACCAGACTGAGTCTCGAGTGTGTTTTGGCTGTTTGTGCTCAAAGGTCTGTGCTCATTATTGCTCCGGTGAATTATTGAGGGCTGGCCGGCTGACTCCTGGCCGTTAAAGCTTTGCGCAAAGCCTGAGGACTTTAGAACAGCTCGCTGAAGACAAAAGGATGGACCCAGCTGGCGTACTGAGGAGGGAACTGCGTGACTGAGGAGTGAACTGGGTGACTGAGGAGTGAACTGGGTGTCTGAGGAGTGAACTGGGTGTCTGAGGAGTGAACTGGGTGACTGAGGAGTGAACTGGGTGACTGAGGAGTGAACTGGGTGACTGAGGAGTGAACTGGGTGACTGAGGAGTGAACTGGGTGACTGAGGAGTGAACTGGGTGACTGAGGAGTGAACTGCGTGACTGAGGAGTGAACTGCGTGACTGAGGAGTGAACTGGGTGACTGAGGAGTGAACTGCGTGACTGAGGAGTGAACTGCGTGACTGAGGAGTGAACTGGGTGACTGAGGAGTGAACTGCGTGACTGAGGAGTGAACTGGGTGACTGATGAGTGAACTGGGTGACTGATGAGTGAACTGGGTGACTGATGAGTGAACTGGGTGACTGAAGAGTGAACTGGGTGTTTGAGGAGTGAATTGGGTGACTGAGGAGTAAATTGGGTGACTGATGAGTGAACTGGGTGATTGAGGAGTGAACTGGGTGACTGAAGAGTGAATTGGGTGTTTGAGGAGTGAACTGGGTGACTGAAGAGTGAACTGGGTGTTTGAGGAGTGAACTAGGTGTTTGAGGAGTGAATTGGGTGACTGAAGAGTGAATTGGGTGTTTGAGGAGTGAACTGGGTGACTGAAGAGTGAACTGGGTGTTTGAGGAGTGAACTGGGTGACTGAGGAGTAAATTGGGTGACTGAGGAGTGAATTGGGTGACTGAGGAGTGAACTGGGTGACTGAGAAGTGAACTGGATGACTGAGGAGTGAATTGGGTGACTGAGGAGTAAATTGGGTGACTGATGAGTGAACTGGGTGATTGAGGAGTGAACTGGGTGACTGAAGAGTGAATTGGGTGTTTGAGGAGTGAACTGGGTGACTGAAGAGTGAACTGGGTGTTTGAGGAGTGAACTGGGTGACTGAAGAGTGAACTGGGTGTTTGAGGAGTGAACTAGGTGTTTGAGGAGTGAATTGGGTGACTGAAGAGTGAATTTGGGTGTTTGAGGAGTGAATTTAGTGACAGAAATTTTGGAGAATGGGGGTATAAGAGTGGGAGAAATAAGAGTGGATGAAGCCAGGAATTTAGTTTCCGAGCGCAGTGATTCCTGTTTTGAGTGTCCAGCGAGCCTGGGGTAATTAGCTCTAAGGATTTTATCCTTCGTCCTCTTGAGCGGCATATTATTCAAATGCCTGTTTGAACCTTTAAATCGAGTGCACCAGAGTAACGAATTCGTTCGTAAGCACCTCGGCTACTCCGCACTGTGTGCATGAGTCACGCCACCGAGTCACACAAAACGCGCATATACGTAAAAGGATTAAGCTTAAACAGTACGAACCATTTAAGGTGTACCTACGGGAGGATTTAAGTTTGTTGGGCGACCGTGGGGCGGATTCGTGAGTTTTTAATGGACGACCGAGGGGCGGATTCGTGAGTTTTTAATGGACGACCGAGGGGCGGATTCGTGAGTTTTTAATGGACGACCGAGGGGCGGATTCGTGAGTTTTTAATGGACGACCGAGGGGCGGATTCGTGAGTTTGTTGGGCGACCGAGGGGCGGATTCGTGAGTTTGATAGACGACCGAGGGGCGGATTCGTGAGTTTGTTGGGCGACCGAGGGGCGGATTCGTGAGTTTGTTGGGCGACCGAGGGGCGGATTCGTGAGTTTGATTGTAGAAAGGGAGGCATTTGTAAGAGCAATTTTGTCTCGAAGCAACAAAGCACCTTAAAAAAGATTCTCAAATCTTCAGCGTTAAGAGCTCCTGGTCCGCTGACAAGTCAGGCGGATAACTCACCTTGATGGAGTCGTAGCAGCAGACTACGCGGCCGTTCTGTTGCACCTCCACATGCGCCGGCGGGTGGGCGAAGCGGCACTCAGTCTCGCTGCGGCTGCACTTGTTGCGCTGGAACTCGCGGCAGACCTCCAGCGTCAGCCAGCGGCTGTCCTTGCCGGGCGGCGAGAACTGCAGGCCGCAGCCGCCGGGGCCGCCTCCGCCAGTCATCAGGGAAAGGGCGGCCGCGGCTGCTGCGGCTTCTTGCTGGCTGGTCATTCTGCTGAGTTGCCCGTAGGTGGGTCAAGCGATAATGCGGACAAGCGCGAGGAGCCTTGGCAGTGTTCGATAAGCGAAGATGCGGAGTTGGGGGGACGGTGAGGTAAGGCAGGAAAGCATTTTGTAGGCTGGCAACATTTTGCTAGTGTTGTCAACTCTCGTCTTATTGGCTGGGACGAGCTAGCCAATAGGATAAACTTGCATGCAATAGAAGTTTGCAAGAAATCGAATGGATCAACTCATTTGGTTAATCTACGCGCGTATTAAGTGCAGAGGACTAATTTACATGCTCTGAATTGAAATTAGACAAAAATGCGACCTAAAAAAAAGCGAAGCGACCGAAGATTTCACAGACTAACCGATTCTGTTCTTGAGCACAGAATCGATGCAGTCATGCTAATTTAGAGCCAGCTAATGGTCTGCCATCTGGCCGCCACTGCTGCCCAAATATATAGAAAGTCAGCCACCGGGGACGATTCTCTGCGAAATAATTGCGCAGCGGTGTGTAGCGAAATAGTTGCTCCCATGGTGCCAATGGATAACCTTATTTATTTTGCAAAGGATACATTTGGCCAACACTGCACTGCTGATTCACTGAATCGGGCTTTCCTGCATGGAATGCCACTTCCACATCTTACAGTTTCTGAGCCGCCACATCTCCCTTGACAGCTGGCAAAACAGCACGGACTGGCCCCTTTGGGACAGTGTGAATCACCCTCTGGACAGACACTCTCCGAATCTCACCCTCTGGATGGACACTCTGAATCTCACCCTCTGGACAGACACTCTCCGAATCTCACCCTCTGGACAGACACTCTCCGAATCTCACCCTTGCGTTTGCTTTACCGATCACCGTTCAACGCAATGCTTCAGTGGACCGCATAATAAACTTTCTATCGTGTTTCTGGGCCGGTGTTGATCTTACGTGATCAACATGATCGAGAAAACAAGGACCCGCCATTCGCAGTGATAGCTTAGAATGCAGAGCCTTGGGATGGCGCAGCGCAGCCGCAAGCTGAAATTCAGGTCCCCAATTGCGCAAATCTAGTTGAATCCAGACGCCTTGGCAGCCATGCACTTGCCAATGAAAAATATGCTCGTAAAACTTCAGTTTTAGCTTCATAATTTGAAGCGAGAGCAGCAGTGGAAACAAAAATATTTCGATTTCTCAACTGCGCTTACAGATTTACTCCGCCATTAGCAGCGGTGGTATTAGAAATTCTCACGACAGCTGAAGAACAAGAAGCGCGCACTTGCACAGGCCGCTCTGTGATACAGCGGGCTGAACCTGGCACCCGCTCAGAGCCGTTGTTGACTTTAGACACGAGGCAAGAAGGCAACAGACACATCGCTAAGTGGAGGTTTTGGCACAGTTATCGGACTCTGTGCCATGCGGGGCATCGGAAATTCAAATCTGGCTGAGCGCGTGAGAGCTGAAAGCCGAGCCGCGGAACCGAGACCACTGAGATCGCGCTGGTCCGGAAAGCAATCCTTGGCAGCAGCAGCAGCAGCAGTAGGCAGCAGGCAGATATCTGGGCTGCCTGAGACTGACGCGGCAAGCGCGGCGCCCGCATCTATACAGTCGCTCCCACGGCACAGGCGCAGCAGCTCTAACAGGCCGTCAAAGCAGGAGCAGCCTGGCTACAGCCTCAATGCCTGGCATCAATCAAGCCCTGACTCGAGTTTCGTCAACGAAAAGCAGAAATGGAAGGCAAGTATGGCTACAACTGGGCTGGCAGATGCGAAAGAATCTAATGCAGCAGCAGCGTTTCTGTTGCGAATTGTCGCCACCATCCAGAGGCCAACAATTCGCAACAGCGGCCGAATTCACACAGCCTGGCGAGCGTATCGAAACCGCTGAGACAATTCAATTTGGCTGTCAGGAGAAGCAAACGCACGAGCCCAAAATGACGCAGACTCTACAGGCAAGCAGCAGGAGGCGTGTTTTTATTGTAAAACTCTATAGTTAAACCTCACCGCGCAGGCTGGGTGTTGCGGCGACTGTTGTCCCCGGGCCTGTGAATTCAGATCGAGCACTCGCCTTCTCATGTATTTTTTGTTAGATTTGACAAATGTTTAAAAGAAAAAACAAAGGGATTAACGAAACGGAGCGAGGAAAACACAGTGCGGGAGTAAAAACGGAGTCGGGAGTAAACAGGCTGCCGGCTCGGCAGGATTCAACAATTAGAACAAACCGATCAACAATGGCTTCGAATTTCTTTTGTTAGAAACGAAACAACGAGAAAGAGATGCGCAGAAAAAAATAATTTTCCTCTGCCTCTGGTGTCAGGCGGAGGAGCTAAACTAGGCTTAATTGGTTAATCGATGCTGTGGTTACTTCAAGGCTAATTGACAGCAAAACTGCAGCGCTGAAATCCGACGCATCTTACTTAAATAAGTAAGTAGTAAGTAGCGCGCGAGCAGCGGCGGCGGAAACTGGGAAACAAACAGACCAGAGGAATCTAAAACAATTAGCAGAAGACAGAGACAAACACGGCAGGCGCGAACAGCTGATCCGTTCGCAGCTCGCAACTTGGAATAAGTAATGCTTGAAATACTCTAAAGCAAGCTGACACACACCGCCCACAGACTGGGCCCGCAATCCGCCCTGGCAGTCGGAAATCATCAGTAAGGTTAAGCAAGGATGCAGCAGCGAATTGTACTATCCAAGGCTGGCATTTCATTTTATTGAATTACGGACTCAGATTCATATACCCGAGCTCCCGAGTTCGATGCCCGCGGCAGGTGGCGCAACTAGCCCAAGCTGGTCAGCAATCGCGGCTTGAATTCTTCAATCAGATTGGAAATGAGCGAGCAAATTTTAGTGCAACAATTCAAATCGAGGGAGGTGGAAAAGTTCTATGGAAAAAAGCACGAGAGAGACAGACGCGCAATGTCAGATAGGGCTGGCAATCAGAAATAAAGAATGAAAATCCTTTGCTACAGGACTATGGACTACGGATTCATTAGCGTGAGCGCAATCGGCTGCGCTGGGTGCGAATGGTGCTGCGAGTTATAACACAGTGGCGGCCACATACTGCTACAACTACTCGTTAGTAGCCACAGCAGCGCATGGCGGTTGATTTCTACGAGTAAAGCGGTAAAAAAACAAACGACAGCGACAAAAGTAACGCTTGAAGATGTTCAAAAAAGTGCAGCTAAGAAGATGGCGGGCCGGGGCGAGAGAGAAGATTAGAAAGCAAAAAATCGGTGCAAAAAGATTATGCAGAGAGAAGGGGACTTTCTATCTGGGCGATTGGAGCAGCAAATTGGGGTCTAAGGAAAATTTATTAATAAACTGGTATGCATCGGTTATATAACATACAGCTAGGCCTAGTTACATTATCATAGATAGCAAAGATTATCATTTAAATATGTAAAGTGTCTGGGGCCAGGAGCAATGTAAAGAGCAACTCGCAGAGTCAGGCGGGCAGCGCTGCTGGGCATCAGGCTCGCGACGCGTCCGGCTGCAAGGGGATGAGGAGGGGGCGCTGCAGAGCATTGCGGCATTGAACCCGCATTGTCTAGTTCCCGGCTCAGTCAGGAAAACTCACCTAGTCGCAGCCTCACTCGTAAGACTCGTAGTCTGGGTGCCACTTTTTGTAGAGCTGCTCCACCAGCGCTTTCCTGTCAATGCGGATGGGAGCTCCAGTTCAGTTTAACGCAAACACAGAAGACTCAAACAGACAGACAGACTGACTGACAGACAGACAGACTGAAGACTCAAACAGACAGACAGACAGACAGACAGACTGACTGACAGAAGGCTCAAACTGACAGAAGGCTCAGACAGACAGACAGAAGGCTCAGACAGACAGACAGAAGGATCAAACAGACAGACAGAAGGCTCAAACTGACAGAAGGCTCAGACAGACAGACAGACAGACAGACAGAAGGCTTAAACAGACAGACAGAAGGATCAAAAAGACAGACAGACAGACAGACAGACAGACAGACTGACTGACAGAAGGCTCAGACAGACAGACAGAAGGCTCAGACAGACAGACAGAAGGCTCAGACAGACAGACAGAAGGCTCAGACAGACTGACAGACGGATCAAACAGACAGACAGAAGGCTCAAACAGACAGACAGAAGGCTCAGACAGACAGACAGAAGGATCAAACAAACAGACAGAAGGCTCAGACAGACAGACAGAAGGCACAGACAGACAGACAGAAGGCTCAGACAGACAGACAGAAGGCTCAAACAGACAGACAGAAGGCACAGACAGACAGACAGAAGGCTCAGACAGACAGACAGAAGGCTCAAACAGACAGACAGAAGCTCTAGTTGTGAAGCTCCCGATTCTCACTTTGCAGCCAGGCCGCCGCCCGGAGGCAGGTCGTCGGTGTTGATAGAGGCCTGCAGCTGGCAGAGCAGCTCCATGAGGTCCATCTTGGAGTTCTCGTTCATCTTCTCCGTGACCTTGGCCTCAATGAGGCTATCCAAAGCCTTTTCGCGGGCCACGGCCTCCTCATCGATGGTGTGGGCCTTGTCAAAGGCGATGATGATGACGCTCATGTTGTCGCGGCTGCCTTTGTGCAGGCAGGTGTCGACAACCTCGTCGCAGACGGCGGATAGGGTGGTCCGGACGCGCGCCCGGTGGAGCACGAAGTTGCACAGCTCCTCGTTGCTCATCACATCCCAGATGCCGTCGCAGGCGAGCACAATGAACTGGTCATGCTCCTTGTCCCTGTGGGTTGAATGGGTGAGACGCGTTAGGAATGACAAATTCTAATTCTAATATACTCATTTGAGGAAGGTGCAGCTACTACACCTGAGGATTTAAGAAAGGGGCAGCTACCACACCTGCAAACAAGAAATGAAAGCATGCTCCCCTGCCATCTCCCACTGAGCTTGCCTGGTGACAGAGAAGACCTCGGGCTCGGGCGACACGAGCTGCTCGGTGGCCGGCCTGCCGCTCACATTCTTGTAGTCGTAGTCGCCAAGCGACCGACTAACAGCCAGCGAGCCATTGACCCGTTGAATCATGACGGATCCGCCGGCATTCTGGATGCGTTCCTTCTCCTTGGGGTTGATGGGCTTGTGATCCTCGGTGGCCAGCTTGACCTTGCCATCGCAGACTAGGATGCCGCGCGAGTCGCCGCAGTTGGCGAAGTAGATGTGGTGCGGGCTGATGAGCACACACACAGCCGTACTGCCGCTCTTGTCCTGGCCGATCTCCACTTCGGGAATTTTGCGCATCTTCTCGTCCAGCTTCAGGAAGCCGTCGCGAATGCCGCGCTCAACGTCGGCTAGCGGCGGCACGGTGTGCGGGTCTAGCTTTTTGAAGTCGTCGGTCTCCACGATGGCGTTAAGCAGCTGCTGGGCGCAGTGGGCGCTGATGCGGGCGCCGGCGTGGCCGTCGAACACGGCGAAGAAGGACCAGTTGGCAAGGTTGCCGGGCAGGCCGGTAACAGCGCAGTGCGCGTCCTCCATCTCGATGCGCCAGCCCTGCATGCTGGACAGGCCGTAGGTCAGGCCGTTGCCCTCGCCGCTATCATTCTGCTTCTCGGTTTTCGGCTTGTCAAGAAAGGCTCCCATTTGGGTCGGACAGGCGCGGGGTTGGGTGCGGTTAAGCGCTGCAATTATGGACCATTGGATTGGGTGTTACAGAAGCTGTTGGTGGACACTGGTTTACATTGCAGTGACAACCGCAAGGCATAATGTAGAATATTTGCAGTTTCGGTTGGTTATGTGAAAAATGTACTGTGAATTAAAACTCTAATGTCAGACTTTTTCACTGAAACAAGGCTGATAAAAAAAGTGTGCTACATAATTTTGACAATTAGTACATTGTTTTTAACAAGTCTACTTTTTAGCCTTCTTAGTAGCTATTAAGATCAGCAGAATGGAGCTTATATTCTATATCTGTAGATAAAAGGCAAGCAACCCTTGTTTATTATTCTTGAAAGCCTCATTTTTTATTTACCTAGTTTTAGCCACACCTGTATAATTAGAACTGACTGTATTGAATACTGATTGAATAATTAGTAACTGTTAATCGATAACTTATTCAATGTGGAATCAAAGTTATTTTTTATTGAGCTTTGATCGAATATCTAAACCTGTAAGGAATATTCATATTTACTATTACTATATCCTGCTAGGATAAAAAACCAGTGAAGTGAGTGTTTTGTATGAGTCTTTTACAACTTTAATTTGAGATGTAATTTAGTCTAATAAAAAATGTCTTTCATTCTGACTTATTGATTCAATGTACAATGTTACCTTAAGGTATTTCTCAAGTTTGCCAGCTTCCCCAATCAACTAGCAGCTACTGAGATCAGAGCAACTCCATTAGACATGAAGTTGGTATAGACTGAGAAGTTGCCAATGCAGTATGAAAAGTGCAATCAATGATACCAAGATAATCTAGATTATTTTTTGTTGACAATTTTCTTTAAGTTCTGAAACTTGTCAACTTGAACTCTATGAGTAATAAATATTATTTTTCTGTTGTGTTAAAAATCATATTGCTATTTTGTTGGTTCTTTAATCACACGATTGCTTGCTTTTCTCTGTCAACCCAATAAAGCTAAAACTCCAGCATTGAACTGTTTACATATAACTTTGTGGAATCTTTTCACTATTGATCAGAGTATTAGTGGTATCTATAAATTTTGATGTACTAAGGGATTTCCAATTTTTCATTTACTTTAAAAGATGTGCTAGATACATGTCTAAAAAAATATTTAATAGTGTTCATACATGTGCAACCTCCCAAATCTTAGCCAGCCTTGTGACTTAGTTTTTGCTCTCATTTGCGACTTAGTTCATTTCATTGCTCTATTTATGACTTAGTTTCCTCTCATTTGCTCTCATTTTCTCTCCCCTTTTTCCTTTTCTTCACGCCTTCTTTTTTTGTCCCTTGGTACCCCCTTTGATTTTTTTGCGCTTGGTTGATTGGTTTTTGCGACTTACTTTGCTTGGCCCTCGTTTCACCCGGCTGGTTTGGCCGGGTGTTGCGCATGTATGATAGTGTTAAGAGTTTTGTTTAGGAATCTTCTTTAGACTCTGATAGATCTTTAAAACAAAAAACATATCTAGGCTTTGCTAGCCTTGAATTAACTATTCAGTATTTAGAACAATGAATAAGTAGCTCTAGCTTTAGCCAAAAAGTTTTTAGGCAATGGCTATTGTTCTATTATAGAACTATGTAACTCTAGCCTAGATATAAGTGACAGGCTTCCATGTTTAATATTTATATATTCTAGATGTAATCTAAAGTAGTCAATATTTAAATATAATGATCCAAACATAAAAGAGAGAAAGGGGTCAATGTATCACCCAAATATACTGCAATGGGCAACAGTCTGATTGAGTGATTGGGCCTACAGAACTTTAGTTTCTATATAACTGGCTTGACTAATGTTAGGCCCTAGATAATTATGGAACTGTAGCCTGCAGACTACAAGATTAAAAAAATAAGTAAACAAACATTCTGTGCAAAGACTACAGGTCCCAAAAGGTCATTTATGTCTGTACACTAGAAGGAAAATGTAGCAATTGGCATTATGTACGCCAGTATGCCTCTACACCACGTCATAAACAATTGTATGATTTTTAAAACCTTTTAATCCTTTTACATCCTTTTAAAACTTTTAACTCTGTCATTTTAACTTCCATGCGTGCCATTTTAACTTTTAAAATGTTTTAAGTGTAAAAATAATTTAATGCAGCAAACTAGGAGTTTGTCTAACTTTTTTATTTAATCCTAGATTATAGCAGATTTATTAAAAATGTAATCATCTTGATTGCCCCAAAAAGTAGCAATATAAGTGTACATAGACATAAAAGTAATTATAAAACGTGTAATTTAGCAGTAACTCAAATTCCTATTGTATTTCTGAGACTGACTAAAGAACAAAAAACATAGCAACTGTAATTACGAAACAGAAAAGATGATGATGATTACAACCTGCGCACAAAAGTATTTTTTCGCCGTTTTAAAAAGGCAGTTCTAATTTTCAGAATAGTAACCAAAAAGAAGTTATAATTTTAAGTATTGCATTTAAATTTAATTATATAGTTTAAATAGGTTTTTATTTTTATTTTTTAAGCATTATTATACCTTTTGTTTAACTCAACAAAAGTCTATGTTTTAAAATTGGTTTCAGGAACATTTCCCTGAAATGAAAGAAATTACTTGTAAATTCGCCTTAAGGTAATAAGTAGCGATCGAAATAATGTTGTTTGTTTTCGTAAGGCAATACCTGTTCTTTTTTGTTCTTAATGCTTCTATGTTTTGAATCAAAACTTCAATAGCATTGAATCTATTTTTTATGAACGAGTTGCTTTAGCTAAGGGCAAATCGATAAGAGACAAGACGCAGTAGAGACACGGGCGAGTGCAGGTCGATTGGGTGACAAGACGTTTTGGTGATATGTACATGTATAGGCCTAGTAATAGTGTAAAATAAAAAATACTTGAATTTGTAACAATATTGATACGACTCAATCGAATTTCCCTTCCCTTAATTTCCCAGATAATCATTAATAATTTAAATTGTTTGTTTTTTATGTATGCATAGTTAACATATTTTATAACAGGTTTGTTGCACTAATGACTATGTTGCAGGGCTTGAAATGATGTTTCATTTTACCAAAAATGCACAATGTAAAAAATGTAAACATGGGATTCACATGGCCATGCTTGTTGCTATGGTAGTACTCATACATGCGCAACCTCCCAAATCTTAGCCGGCCGTGCGACTTAGTTTTTGCTCTCATTTGCGACTTAGTTCATTTCATTGCTCTATTTACGACTTAGTTTGCTCTCATTTGCTCTCTTTTTCTCTCCCCTTTTTCCTTTTCTTCACGCCTTCCTTTTTTGTCCCTTGGTCCCCCCTTTGATTTTTTTGCGCTTGGTCAATTGGTTTTTGCGACTTACCTTGCTTGGCCCTCGTTTCACCCGGCTGGTTCGGCCGGGTCGGCCGGGTGTTGCGCATGTATGGTAGTACTCCATGAGTCCATGACCATGCTTATGATGCAGGAACCCCCCCCATTGATGTGGCATCTATGATGTTACTACCTGCCACCTACATTTACTGTCTTGGTCTACATTATGAAACATCTCAGGCTACAATACTTAAATATCATAGATTATTCATTTGTGTTGAATTAGCTCGGCATCAATTACATTTGATATAGTTAGACAAAATTTTATAAAAGTTTTATGCATTTTAAAACCTCTTTTCATTTTCAATAGCAATATAAAGGAGTTCCTGTTGCATTATATTGATCTACAGTGCAAAGGCCTTTAGAAATCTCTTGTTCTACTTCTAGGTTATCTACTATGGTTGATAGTGTTATTTTGATTGGTGCCACTCTTTTCGTCTGCTGCTAGTTTGTCTGCTTGGCAGATGAACAAACTATTTTGCGTTAAACTTTTTGTCTGCTGGAAACTCAAGTTTAACAAGACTTAGATTCTTAGAACAACTAAAACCAGTAAAACAATCAATCAAACGACAAAACATAGCGCAAATTAAAAATCTTTAAACTTTGAACCACATATATATAGTGTATGCAACTCATTGTCATTGCACACCACATTTGCATGCCTGGATAATTGAAATGTCAGATTTCTGTCTTGTCTGTCAAAAGATAGTCAGCACATGACAGCAAGCCTTGTGCGATTTGTGTGATCAATGGCAGCATCGAATCTGTGGCATTTAATATGACCCTGACTGAGTATCACCAAACATCTTTCAAAGAGCAAAAGAGCGGATAAGGGCACACAACTCTTCTGCAAGCAGCTGATGGCCCTCATCTTCCTCCTAGTCAAACACATTTATACTGCATTTGGTGCTCTTGCCGACAAAGGTGAATACAGAGGTGCTGGTTTCTTTGTGCCGCTATGTGGACATGACCTGGCTGTTGATTAGTGTGTGGAGCCTGCAAGAACTCTGTCCATGGCAAGAGGGAGTGGACGAATAACTCGGTGGAGGGCTGGATGTAAACCGAAGAGTGAGGAAGGGCAACTTGAGTCTCTATGCCTTGAATGATCTCCTATTGCAACAGGCTACCCTTGCAGTTCTGCAGTCTCGACAGCTGCAAGCTACTGGCAAGCCTGGAAGACGAGTCAGGCTAGTCAGGCTAGTCTACAGATACTGCAAGGCCAAGATTCAGGCGGCATGGCAGAAATTCGATAGCAGCACTCATCAAGAGAAGGACATTATGCGCCTTCTCCAGTTTTGCACTGAGCTGACAGCAAAGTTTGTTAAGCTGCCCACTGAGTAACTAACTTTGTGAGTAACTACTCACTGATGCCACAATGACTGAGGATGTTAAATATTTTTGCTTTGGTTTTTATCACTTTAAGAACATGAACTTTTCAAAAACTAAGTGGTGCTGCTCAAGTTGCATTTTTGTAGTCGCAACTGTTTAAACTTTGTCTATACTCTGTTCAATTACTCATACTCATAATTTTATTGCAAGTGAATGCCAATTTGAGATGTGAGCTCGTATTTAAAATGTATACGCTGTCATTCACAAATTGTGCAAATTGTCTTCATTCTGTTGTGTATAAACTTTGTCTATTGTCTTAACAGACTTATTTTTATGAACATGTGCCCGTATTATTAGTCGTAAATCATACACTCTCATTGCCACAAGTATCGAGAATGTGCGGCCCGCCATCCTACCTCAAATTGAAATCTCTGTCTACGCAACTGCAAGCAACACATTGCATGGGCAGCTCCTGTGGTTAACAAAACCAGTAGTAAAAGAGAACAATAGAAAGCGGAGCATTGAGTCTCAACTTGCAAACAATAGGCCCCAGCAATGCCCAGACAATTGGTTCTCAATACACCGATTGAGAAAAAAATTAAAATATTAAATGGTCAGGTAATAAATCTATCATCACTTCTAAAGCTAAATACATTTGTATGATGCCTAAATAAACTTGTCAGCCGAAAGCAAAAAATAACTCATATTCATATGCTAGTCTGTTGACTTTTTTAGCCATGTTGCTTGTCATGTGACAGAATGCTTGCAGCGGTGATTTATCTGATCTCAAGTGATATATATATGTGCATTTATATCGACACACACTCTGCAATAACTTGCTTAGTCATTACTTTATAGGTAGGGAGAGAAAGGGAGTAGGGAGAGAGGGGAAGGAGAAGGGGAGAGAAAGTGGTTCTAGACAAAGAGACAGAAGATCTAGAGATTCCTGTGATTCGATTTTTATTCTGACCAAGCATTTTATTGCATTTCAATTTAGCAAAACAATATAATAAAAAACTTGTGTTTTCTACTAAAAGTAATGCTGCAAATTTGCTACAATTTTTTAATATGAAAATGAGAGAAGTGAGTGAGAACAGCTCTTGTCTCAATTGGGGATTCCTGTGAGCCCTACCCCAACACTCCATGAAACCCAGAGGTTTTGGTGCTAACAAACCAAGGACTTCTATAAATAGCATCTATAGAAGATGTTTCTATTCGAATCTAGTGGTCCTTGCAACAAACACACCCCTATACACACACACAAACTACATGGCAGGGCTTATACTCGTATATGCCATAGAATGGCCAGCAGACGAACAGAATTGCCCTCTCTGACAGCCAGTCAACGTCAGCATGTCGAACCATCAGGTTCGGGTAAACTTTTGCCTTGAGCTTTTTTGACGATTTTTGAGCAGTTTTTGCACTTTTGAGCAGGAAGGAAATGATTTTTCGGGAATTTGAGTAGCCTATTGCACTCAGCGTAGGTGGTTTTAGGTATGTGCAAAGTTTGGTGCGATTTGGTTGAGCGGTTTCGGCGTCTATAAAGACAAAAGACAGACACTGGGACGCCACCGCACTCACCGCACTCAGTCTCAGTGCTGCTTGGGGGCCAGTAGACAGTCTAGGGGTTTGGGCTGTGTACATTCACGGCTTGAAATACAATGTACAGTCTGGGGCTTCAGCGCCTGGGGAAGGGAGGGGGTGGCTGTAATAAAATTTAGCCCGCAGAGTGGCGGAGGGGAGTTGGGGTGGCTGTCCTCGGAAAACAAAAAGTGACTCACTTGAGATGATGCAGCTTTGCTCTGGATTGAGTAGAGATGTTCAAAATTGACAGCATTGTTGGAAAACATGTAAAGTGTAAGTGGATCAAATTTGGAGAAAATCTGACAAGGTGTGGTGACGATATGTCGAATTGAGTGATTTTTTGACAATTTTTGAGCAGTTTTTTGCACTTTTGAGCAGGAAGGAAATGATTTTTCGGGAATTTGAGTAGCCTATTGCACTCAGCGTAGGTGGTTTTAGGTATGTGCAAAGTTTGGTGCGATTTGGTTGAGCGGTTTCGGCGTCTATAAAGACAAAAGACAGACACTGGGACGCCACCGCACTCACCGCACTCAGTCTCAGTGCTGCTTGGGGGCCAGTAGACAGTCTAGGGGTTTGGGCTGTGTACATTCACGGCTTGAAATACAATGTACAGTCTGGGGCTTCAGCGCCTGGGGAAGGGAGGGGGTGGCTGTAATAAAATTTAGCCCGCAGAGTGGCGGAGGGGAGTTGGGGTGGCTGTCCTCGGAAAACAAAAAGTGACTCACTTTGAGATGATGCAGCTTTGCTCTGGATTGAGTAGAGATGTTCAAAATTGACAGCATTGTTGGAAAACATGTAAAGTGTAAGTGGATCAAATTTGGAGAAAATCTGACAAGGTGTGGTGACGATATGTCGAATTGAGTGATTTTTTGACAATTTTTGAGCAGTTTTTTGCACTTTTGAGCAGGAAGGAAATGATTTTTCGGGAATTTGAGTAGCCTATTGCACTCAGCGTAGGTGGTTTTAGGTATGTGCAAAGTTTGGTGCGATTTGGTTGAGCGGTTTCGGCGTCTATAAAGACAAAAGGTTGCACACACACACACACACACAGACAGACAGAGTTTTCACTTTTATATATATAGATTTTCTTATGGTTCTCATACATTTTCAAAATAGACATTTCATCTGCCAAGGACACATTTGTTCCACATGTCCTGTGTTACAACTGATGAAATTTATTTCAAAATGATTAGACTGCAAATTTGGATAAGAAAAATGTGCCAAAATGTGAGGTCTAAATCAAAATAGCTCAAAATTACTATGTTAAAAAATGAAAAAAACGAGCTATAAATTATACCAATGACAAAGTGTCCACAAATTTTGAGTCACTTTGTCATGCCCCTCTTTCACGCAAATATCATTGACAGTTTGTCATCCCAATTAGCAGTCTTTACTAATAGTTTTGCTAATGCCAACTTTAACCGCATAGATCCATGCCAATAATGCCTACCTTATCTGCATATCAGCTTTCTGGAATTGGCCACCAAATTGTACATGTATATGCCAGCCAACAAATGCCCACCTTTTCAGTATAAAGTATGTATGAACCAATGAAGACAAGTCACTTCTACTCCAACACAATTTCAAATATTGCTAAACTTAAAATATTTAAGTGCACATTTCATAAACCAGTTTTATTATTAATAACTGTCTTATTTTTATCATCTCATAGGACTTTTTATTTAATTAGCTAAATTTTAAAGTGCAATAGCAAATAATTTGTTAAAGTTTGATGTTTAAATTGATTTTATCAGCTCTAAGTTCCTATCTTATTATTATAAAGTTTGTGCAAATCATTATAAAAAAATGTATTAATAAAAATGCTTGCAACAATTCTAAATTTATAACAGATTCACTGAAATATCATAGATATAGATATCTATATCTATAGATAGATAGATAGATAGATAGATATAGATATAATTTTATCTATATTGCTTGCCCAAAATTGTACTTATTGAGCCTAAAAAACTTTTAGAAACAAAAATATAATGCACATAAGAACAGGTACAATGGTATAGCTATTAATTGTTAGACAATGCAAAATAGTGTAAGCCAATCCTATGCTACCTGTTTACCTGAGTTATCATATCAGGTATAGCTATTGTTTTATTTTAGCACTTAACTGACAAAATAAAAACAAAATGTACAGCTAAAACATGACTATGAACTACCAGTCAGAATTAAGCACGATGAGAAATGAAGCAATCTTTGTGTTAGTGAACGTCTTTTTATGTTCAATTTCAATTGTTTAAATGTTTGCAAGCCAAATTTTTTGTCATTGTATGCATGATAGATTTGCATTTAACAATGTGGCACACTAACACTATTTAACAGTACTTATGTAAAGGAGCTGTCTTTGTAATCTGATTTCAGTCTATTAATCTTATCATCATAATGATGATCAAGTATCAGTTAATGAGCCTAAGCTCAAAATGACTATAATGCTTAGATCCAGTTAGAAATTTTGAAGTTTCGGGCAAGATAATTTGCAGTATTTTCTTTGAATTCTTTGAAAATTCACACTTAACTACTCACGTAAGTAGTAAAGTTCATAACTAATAAAGATGTTGATGTCACTGCCAAGTGGAAGGAAAATTATCATAATGTGACTATTATTTAGTATTATTAATGCAACCGAACTCGGCCATTTTTTGCAGGTTTACTGTAATGTAACAAAGGACCCTGTGCTATCGACTTACACATATTATATAAAGATATTTATTGGTATTTGAAATGAGCTTCAGCAGCGATGAAGTCAACTTTCTCATCTACCGCTACCTGCAGGAGTCAGGTGAGCTTTTTTGCTAAGCGACTCTAAATGCTGGCTAAATGTGCAGCCGTATTTTGTATTTTCAAATAAGAAATTTATTTTTTTAATGACGGTGCATTGTCCCGCAGGCTACCTGCACTCCGCCTACCTGTTTGGCGTTGAGAGTCAGATCTCGAGTACTAACATCAACGGCTCAATGGTGCCGCCGGCCGCCCTCCTGCAGATCATCCAGAAAGGCCTTCAGTACACAGAGGCCGAGATCAGCATCGGCGAGGGCGGCTCAGAGCGAGTGGTGGAGTCGCTCTCTCTCATCGACTCGGTGATGCCCGAAGTCGTGGAGATGCGCAAGAAGCAGGTGGCTGAGGCTGAGAAGTGTCGCACAGGCAGCCGGACTGGCACCGGTGAGGAGCCGGGACCCTGCTCACATGACTATCCAGAATGCAACATTCCGCATCCTGATCCCGTCATTCGATATCCTGATCCCGTCATTCGATATCCTGATCCCGTCATTCGATATCCTGATCCCGTCATTCGATATCCTGATCCCGTCTTTCGTTTACCTGATCCCGTCATTCGATATCCTGATCCCGTCTTTCGTTTACCTGATCCCATCATTCGTTTACTTGATCCCACTATTCCATATTTAGATCCCATCATTCATCATCCTGATCTCACAATTCATCATCCTGATCTCATCATTGATCATCCTGATCTCATCATTGATCATCCTGATCTCATCATTCATCATCCTGATCTCATCATTGATCATCCTGATCTCATCATTCATCATCCTGATCTCATCATTGATAATCCTGATCTCATCATTCATCATCCTGATCTCATCATTCATCATCCTGATCTCATCATTCATCATCCTGATCCATGTCTGTATCTCTCATGTTTCTATTATTTTTATTAATGTTCCGCCCGCTGCCATTGCAATTCTTCATCGACAAGGCGGCAAGTCCTACGGTCAGGCGGTCAACGGCGAGGACCACATGGGGCCGGACGGTGAGGGCTCCGCATCTGCAGGCCGCGACTCCCTGGCAGTGCCTGTCGAGATCCCACCTAGCCGCGTCACAGTGCTGCGCGGCCACGAGTCCGAGGTGTTCATCTGCGCTTGGAATCCCCGCCAGGACCTCCTGGCCAGCGGCTCCGGCGACTCCACCGCCCGCTTGTGGGACGCAGACGATCTGGCTACGGCCGGTGATCCCAAAAAGCAGATGGTGCTGAAGCACTGCATCAGCCGGGGCGGCATGGACGTGCCAAGCAACAAAGATGTCACCTCACTGGACTGGAATGTGAGTTGGCTACCGTACTTTAATTAGCTCTGCCCAGTCAGCCAGCAATATTGATCAGCCCCTAGCTCTGCGTGTAATATTGGTAGCTCCACTCTGAATCGCATGATCCATTCTGTTCCAAGGAGTTGTTGAAGTCACGAATCTCTTCGTTTGCGCTTGCAGAACGACGGCAGCCGTCTGGCCACGGGCTCCTACGATGGCTACGCTCGCCTCTGGGCAACAGACGGTAAAATTGCAAGCCATGTTTTTCAGTAGTACAAAAGAAACAGTTCTGCTGAGGCTGAGATTAGGATTAACTCGCGCAATCCCTAAATCTCGCACATCCAGGCACCCTGGTGTGCACTCTGGGCCAGCACAAGGGCCCGATATTTGCTCTGAAGTGGAACAGGGCCGGCAATCTTATCCTCAGCGCCGGCGTCGACAAGACCACCATTATCTGGGATGCCACAACTGGACAGTCCAAGCAGCAGTTCGCGTTTCACACAGGTGATCAGTTGTTCCTCTGACACTTATCTATTACTAGATCCTGACTTTCCATCTTGTACTAGTTCTTGACTTCCATCTTGTACTAGTTCTTGACTTCCATCTTGTACTAGTTCTTGACTTCCATCTTGTACTAGTTCTTGACTTCCATCTTGTACTAGTTCTTGACTTCTGTCTTATACTAGTTCCCGACTTCCATCTTGTACTAGTTCTTGACTTCCATCTTGTACTAGTTCCCGACTTCCATCTTGTACTAGTTCTTGACTTCTGTCTTATACTAGTTCCCGACTTCCATCTTGTACTAGTTCCCGACTTCCATCTTGTACTAGTTCTTGACTTCCATCTTGTATTAGTTCTTGACTTCTGTCTTGTACTAGTTCTTGACTTACATCTTGTACTAGTTCTTGACTTCCATCTTGTACTAGTTCCCGACTTCCATCTTGTACTAGTTCCTGACTTCCATCTTGTACTAGTTCCTAACAGTATTTGTTGTCCTGAATCTCCTCTGTCCACAGCGCCCGCCCTCGACGTCGACTGGCAGAACAACAACACCTTTGCCAGCTGCTCCACTGATCAGAGTATTCAGGTGTGCCGGCTTGGCCGCGACCAGCCTATCGAGATCTTCCGAGGCCACACCAACGAGGTCAACGCCATCAAGTGGGACCCGCAGGGCCGCCTGCTGGCCTCCTGTTCGGATGACATGACCTTGAAGTTGTGGTCCATGGACAAGCCGCACCCAATTCACGACTTCAAGGCCCACCAGAAGGAGATCTACACCATAAAGTGGAGCCCCACTGGCTACAACTCGCAAAATCCCAATGCCAACCTCTACCTGGCCAGGTAAAAACATTATCTCTTTGATTTTTGAAGCCCAGGCCATAGTTAAGCAGAAAGGGATTTTGACATTCTCGATAGAGGGGATTAGGATTAGGGTTTTTGTATAAGGGTGCTTGTCGTATTTTCCTTTTCGGATAGCTCTGATGATCTCCTGAGGACAAGAGGAGATCTTGGGATTTAATATTGACAAGAGGGGATCTTGGGATTTAATATTGAGAAGAGGGGATCTTGGGAGTTATTATTGACAAGATGGTATCTTGGGAGTTATTATCGACAAGAGGGGATCTTGGGAGTTATTATCGACAAGAGGGGATCTTGGGATTTAATATTGACAAGAGGGGATCTTGGGATTTAATATTGACAAGAGGGGATCTTGGGATTTAATATTGACAAGAGGGGATCTTGGGATTTAATATTGACAAGAGGGGATCTTGGGATTTAATATCGACAAGAGGGGATCTTGGGATTTAATATTGACAAGAGGGGATCTTGGGATTTAATATTGACAAGAGGGGATCTTGGGATTTAATATTGACAAAAGGGAATCGTGGGATTTATTATCAATAAGAGGGGATTCATTTGCAATAGTGGAAATTGGGATTCGAGATTTTTCAATCATGGGTCGTAGGACGGGAGTTATTTTGCTGTTTTTCTAGTTAAAAGACCGTTGTAGGGGATATATTTCTATTTAAATTTTTGTGATTGTCTTTGTTTAGTTGGTACAGTCTTTTATTGTTATTGGCCTGACTTCCCTGCATCGCCGCCGCATGTTTTCAGCGCCAGCTTCGATTCGACCGTCCGCCTGTGGGACGTGGAAGCCGGCTGCTGCGCCCAGGTGTTCTCCAATCACAAGGAGCCCGTCTATAGCGTGGCCTTCTCACCGTGCGGTCATTACCTTGCCTCTGGCAGCTTTGATAAATGCGTACATATTTGGGACATTGCGGTGAGTGAAAGTTGCCAATAATAATTCATATGTATTATTTTTTAGCCTTCTATTATCTAATCCTCACACTCCACTAACACTTCAGTCGGGCTCTCTGGTGCACAAATACCAGGGCACTGGCGGCATTTTCGAGGTGTGCTGGAATCACAGGGGCGATCGAGTGGGTGCCAGCGCGGCAGATGGCACGGTGAGTTATCAACTCTCTTTTTCGAAGGCCAGGAATATTGCTGTGCTATCTGAGTTCGAATTTGCTGCTTCTGTGTGCTCCGCTGTGATTAGCTGGCCAAAAACCTTTATCTTATTGTATGTTTTTCTGTGCTCAGCTGTGATTGGCTGGCCATTAACCTCTGTCTCATTGGATGCATTAGGTGCTCGTCTTTGATTGGCTGGCCATTAACCTGTCTTATTGTATGCTTTAGTGTGCTCAGCTGTGATTGGCTGGCCATTGACCTTTATCTCTTTGGATGCATTAGGTGCTCAGCTGTGATTGGCTGGCCATTGACCTTTATCTCTTTGGATGCATTCGGTGCTCAGTTGTGATTGGCTGGCCATTAATCAGCTGCTTCAGTTAGTCGATAATACTATTATTAATTGATCTGCAACGAGACAGTCAGAAAAAATCCCCAGAATCTCTCTAGCGCAGCTTTCTCCCCCATTGCAGGTGGTGATTCTGGATCTGCGTCGCTAGACCTGTGTGCAGCCCCGGATCGATGCCCTGAGCAGCTTCTCAATTAGAATGGCAGAGTTTTGTCCAGCTTTTCCTAATCATGGCGATGGAATTTCCCTTAGTGTCTATTTCTTTCTAATGTGTCTGTTTTGTCTCACAGATGTCTAGGCAAATAGTCTGTTTGTCCGTCTGTCGCTACCCGACCTAAACTAATGTTGAATTGGTCTCTGCTATCCGCCTGCTCTGAATCGATAGTTTATAGATGTTCTTCTCTATTGTTAGCTCCTTATCTGTTTCGCCTCTCCCCTTGACCTTTGTTGTAACGCCAGCCCCAGCCACTACAGAGCCCAGCTGTAGCATTCGCTCCTCATCCATTTTTACTTAAGTAGTAACTTAAAGTCCGTTAATTGTATCATTTCCGTTAACGTTAATTTTGTCATGTACAGCAATAAAAATGAGTGTGAAACAAGCGGAAACTTATCGCTAAGTAACATGCGCTTGAGTTAATCCACCAATTCTCGCAGGCTGGACTAACAAGGCTCAGGCCTACTATTTACCTTATGCAAACCTTGGGCACTAGTTTCTAGTGTGTCTCACACAATTCTGAATCAGTAAAATTCTGCATCGCATCTTAAAGGCTTACCTTTTTGTCTGTAGTTTCACTTGGCGCTTATATTTCAAATGTTGTGTCATTCTTTAATAGATGATTTCCATTTGACTATTCAAAGGCCAGCTTCTCTGTTTGTGTTTTCCGTTTTGTCTAAGCAACGAATTTCATTGCCTCACATTTTACTGTACCTTTAACGAGCTAACTGATATTGCTGTTCGCCTGGCTTTACTTGCAGCCAGCCCTGGGCTCATTTTAGTGGCTCTACTGGTGAGTTTTTTAGCACTCATCCGACTCACCGACTTAGAGAATAATTGAAAAAGATAAGCAAATATTGTAGTGCAACAACATCTAATATAAGGGGCACTATCCATCCTATAGTCTGGCCACATTTTCTGTATTGCAGGCTGCCCACTTCATTGTGCGGCAGTGCAGCACGCCTTCCCTACTAGCCACCTCATGACCGCCCCTACCGCCCACCTCACGTCCTCCCTCTAACACCCACATCACTCCCCTCACCCCGCACCTATCAACCACCTCACGCCCTGCCCCTACCACCCACCTCATGCGCTCCCTTTAACACCCACGTCACTCCCCGCGCCTACAACCCACCTTACACCCCGCACATATCATCCACCTCAGGCTCTGCCCCTACCAACCACCTCACGCCCTTCCTCTAACACCCACGTCACTCCCTACACCTACAACCTACCTTACACCCTCACTCCTCGCAATTGCCACGCACCCACTCCTTTGTATCAACGTCCTGTGCCTAATAGCCCTACCTGTTAAAGGGGCTTTGCCAAGTTATTGCCATATACGATTATTTCGTATATTTTATGACTGGAATAGGCTGCAAAAGTTAAGCTGTAGCTCACATTAGTTAGCCTAGAATCGCAGTGTGTGCGATCCTCTTGCCCGCTGACTGCTGGGAAATCAAATACAGAAGCTCATCTTGAAATAGCCGTCGATATTCTCGCCTGTATTTTGCAGTTCATTGCTGCATTTTAAGCGCTACTCGAATGGGCTGTGCGCAGTCTGTCTTGCGTGTCACCCCCGGCCCCTTCAAGCTCCAGTCTCTCTGCTCAGGCCATGCTTTTACAGTGGACACTGCAAACAATTGTTTTGATTTAATGTAATCCCTATCTCATTAATTTCCCAATTATATGCTGCCCTCGCCACTATTTTGATTCCTGTCCGCGTGCCCCGCTGCCAGTGCCAAGCCGGCATTGACCGTCCCGTGCAGCCGCTCGTTTCGGTCATCCCATTTTCTTGTGCTCCCCTACGGCCCTCTGTTCCCCTTTGCTGCTGTGCAGTTGCCCGCATGTTTATCAGATCCGAGATGGCCCGCTTTTCTGTTTTGTCTGCCCAGCATCTTTTTTCGCTTGTTTTGTCCTTCTCCGTGTACATTGTGTTGTTGCAGCAAAACCAGTCCTGTAACTAGTGCAGCCCAGCTCCTGCGTACATTACCAGATTTAACCTGTCCATTGTGTGTCACTCAAAATCACCGAATAATTTATAATAATAATAGTAGTAATTATTGTCATTACAGGCCGGGTGTGAGTTGCCGCTTCGCCCAACCCCAAACTGCATGGATGCCATTGTTGAAGCTGCCCTTTATTTGCGTTTCATTCGACAAATTTTAGCTGGGCTTGTTTAGACAGAAAATGAGCAACAGCATTGAAGATTTAATCTTCTTTTATTTGCAAAGAGATACAGCTAGCTGAGTCCATTTAGGTCCCGAGAAAATCTTGAGCACGGAAGGCTGATTCCACATGGAGTCTCACTGTGATGCCAGCTTCCGGATGAGATCCTGGTACACCACCATGCCGTTCTCATCCACCAGACCTCGCAGCATTTGCGCCACCTCCTTGGCCTCCAGTGGCTCCCCTAACTGCGTCAGCCAGCCCTGCAGGTCGTCCGCCTTCAGCCTGCCCGCCTCCACTTTGTCGAAGGTCAGAAAGGCCTGGTCCAGCGCCAGCGCCCACTGGTCTGGGGCCAGCGTTTCCTCCTTCACGCGGGCCGCCACCGTCAGAAAGTTGGGCAGCTCGACACTGCCGCTGGCATCCGGGTCCGCATCCTTGACGTACTCCTGCACCTCCTCCTCTGACAGCACGAATTTCGCCCGGCGTAGGGCTTCGCCCATGTCGGCGACCGCGATGATGCCGCGGCCGCGCTTGTCCAGCCGCTTGAAGGCCGCCTTCCACACCTCCTCATCTGTTGGCGGCTCCTTCTTGCGCCTCGGCGCCTGTCGCTGCTTCTGGTGAGGCTTGCCGCCTGTCTTAGCTGAGACGGGAGGCGGTTTGGGATCTAGAAATGGGATGGTGCTTGCTGAGTAGGCTGGGATCTGGAGTTGGGATGGTGCTGGCTGAGTAGGCTGGGATCAGGAGTTGGGATGGTGCTGGCTGAGTAGGCTGGGATCAGGAGTTGGGATGGTGCTGGCTGAGTAGGCTGGGATCTGGAGTTGGGATGGTGCTGGCTGAGTAGGCTGGGATCTGGAGTTGGGATGGTGCTGGCTGAGTAGGCTGGGATCTGGAGTTGGGATGGTGCTGGCTGAGTAGGCTGGGATCTGGAGTTGGGATGGTGCTGGCTGAGTAGGCTGGGATCAGGAGTTGGGATGGTGCTGGCTGAGTAGGCTGGGATCAGGAGTTGGGATGGTGCTGGCTGAGTAGGCTGGGATCTGGAGTTGGGATGGTGCTGGCTGAGTAGGCTGGGATCTGGAGTTGGGATGGTGCTGGCTGAGTAGGCTGGGATCTGGAGTTGGGATGGTGCTTGCTGAGTAGGCTGGGATCTGGAGTTGGGATGGTGCTGGCTGAGTAGGCTGGGATCTGGAGTTGGGATGGTGCTGGCTGAGTAGGCTGGGATCTGGAGTTGGGATGGTGCTGGCTGAGTAGGCTGGGATCTGGAGTTGGGATGGTGCTGGCTGAGTAGGCTGGGATCAGGAGTTGGGATGGTGCTTGCTGAGTAGGCTGGGATCTGGAGTTGGGATGGTGCTGGCTGAGTAGGCTGGGATCTGGAGTTGGGATGGTGCTGGCTGAGTAGGCTGGGATCTGGAGTTGGGATGGTGCTGGCTGAGTAGGCTGGGATCTGGAGCTAGTGCTCGTACTTAGGAGAGGGTGATAGCGTAAGACTTGAATTTTGAGTATTAATAATTCTAACTAATGGATTAAGTCGGGAGTGAGAGCTAATTCTAACCATTAAATTGCTAGCTTGAATTAAAGCGAAAACAGTGCTAAATGAAATCAGATAGGCCAGCTGCACCCACCTGCATGGGAAGCCATGTTCATCAGCAGTTCTCGCGCAGCTTGACTCGAGTAGTTGAGCCCGAGGCAGCTCTGCCGTGCAAAATTCTCTTTCCCCAGTCTGCTATGCTCATGGTTTATGAATTGCTCAGCGCAAGCTCTGCCTCATGCCTGTGTGCCCATGCCATTGGCCCTCTGGGAGAGCAGCCCCCAAATTGCACTACCTGTTTGCATAGCGACCAGAGAGCGGGTGAATATTAAACAATGAGAGAGGCAATGTGCTTCTAATCGGAAAATATTTGATTTCAAAAGCTAATTTCATCAACGTAGAAGCAAGCGAAACGGCCGGTATTGCTGCAGTAAAGAGCTGCCACGACTGCCTGCTTGTTGCTGCAGCGACAGTGAAGACCTATCATTTGTGAACATGTTGAGGTGTCTTTGCAATACGTAAACAGATGATCTACTGCCTGCCAACCATAGAAAATCTCACCAATGCCGGGTCAGCCTCAAAATCTCACTGTCGGTTCAGCCTCAAAATCTCACCACTGCCGGGTCAGCCTCAAAATCTCACCAATGCCGGGTCAGCCTCAAAATCTCACTGTCGGTTCAGCCTCAAAATCTCACCACTGCCGGGTCAGCCTCAAAATCTCATATAGGAAAGCCGAAAAAACCATTCGCGTATAAGTTCTTACAATATGATTAAGTACTTGTTGGAGACGCAGCAGTATATTTGCCATCTGTTTATAATAGTTAATAAGCGGTTTGTAAAAAAAATAACTTTTCGCTTTAATCAAAGACTCTAGTTAAAGTAAAAATTTACGATCGAGCCGCAGCTGTCAAACTTAACGGCCAAATTAGCGGTGGCTGCAGCTGCGGGCTCAGAACTGCATAGGAAGCGGCCCGAGCCTCATCGAGCTCTTGAATGCGGCAACATCGTTGATTATTGTGCCCTAAATAATTTTTAAATCCTTTGACGTTTCACACGAAAATATCGGAAAAAACTAAAACCGATTGCAAGCAAGCGGTCTCACCTTGTAGCCGCTGTACATCTCCTCCTGCCAGCCGGGCCCGAACACTTTCTGAGAAACCACGTGCACAGCCAGCTTGCGCCTGAGGGGAGAATCCTTGGCAATCCAAGTCTGCAAAGTTTGGGTTAACAAACTGTAAAGATTTCCTATGGAAATAAATAAATCGGAGCTGATGGGGTCAGTATGCGGTCACGGATGAGGTGAGTATGAGGTCACGGATGAGGTGAGTATGAGGTCACGGATGAGGTGAGTATGAGGTCACGGATGAGGTCAGTATGAGGTCACGGATGAGGTGAGTATGAGGTCACGGATGAGGTCAGTATGAGGTCACGGATGAGGTCAGTATGAGGTCACGAATGAGGTCAGTATGAGGTCAGTATGAGGTCACGGATGAGGTCAGTATGAGGTCACTGATGCGGTCAGTATGAGGTCACGGATGAGGTCAGTATGAGGTCAGTATGAGGTCACTGATGCGGTCAGTATGAGGTCACGGATGAGGTCAGTATGAAGTCACGGAAGAGGTTAATGAGATTTCAATGTGCAGCTCGGCCAGCCAACCTGGAAGAAATGCAGCAGATCCTCCTGCAGCAGCGGGGCGCCGCCCTCCGTCGCAGCCTCCGCCGGGCTCAGAAGGCGGGCCAGCCTGTCTGCCCGGTCGAAGCAGGCGGCGCCGCTGGCGATCTCCGCCCAGTCGATGGCGCAGCGAGCCGACAAGCGTTTCGGCCGCTCCAGCAGCCGCGCCCGGAGAGCCGCCGCGTGATCGCGAAGCTCTTCAGGCGACATGGCGGCCAACCACTGACCCGCCTCATCCAGGAATTCGTCGATGCGAGCTTCCAGCTCCACCGGGTGGCGCTCCGACTGCACGCAGAAGGCGAGGCCGCAGACGGCAACACCGGGCCGCTCGACCGCCTGAACCAGGTAGCCCAGCTGCTGTCGGGTGCGCAGCGAGTTAAAGAACCGCTCCTTCAGCGACTGCGCCATCAGCTTCGTCAGGGCTTGAATGCGCAGATGGCTCGCCGGGGTGGTCGCAGGTTCCGTCTGAAGGTAGACAACGCAGGCTGAGCTCCTGCAATAGTTTCAACAGTCAGCGAGACTTCAGAATGATAAAAATCAGCCCTTAACTCAGTTGGTCATGGGACACCAGTCCTTTACTCAGTTGGTCATGGGACACCAGCCCTTTACTCAGTTGGTCATGGGACACCAGTCCTTTACTCAGTTGGTCATGGGACACCAGTCCTTTACTCAGTTGGTCATGGGACACCAGCCCTGTACTCAGTTGTTCATGGGACACCAGCCCTTTACTCAGTTGGTCATGGGACACCAGCCCTGTACTCAGTTGTTAATGGGACACCAGCCCTGTACTCAGTTGTTAATGGGACACCAGCCCTGTACTCAGTTGTTCATGGGACACCAGCCCTGTACTCAGTTGGTCATGGGACACCAGCCCTTTACTCAGTTGGTCATGGGACACCAGCCCTTTACTCAGTTGGTCATGGGACACCAGCCCTTTACTCAGTTGGTCATGGGACACCAGCCCTGTACTCAGTTGTTAATGGGACACCAGCCCTGTACTCAGTTGTTCATGGGACACCAGCCCTGTACTCAGTTGGTCATGGGACACCAGCCCTGTACTCAGTTGGTCATGGGACACCAGCCCTTTACTCAGTTGGTCATGGGACACCAGCCCTGTACTCAGTTGGTCATGGGACACCAGCAATCAGCTCCTCTCCTCCCGCAGCTCACCTGTGCTGCTCAGCAGCCAGTCTACGCAGCAGGCAGTGGCGGCCCATGCTGCCCGCCGCAGGCAGCAGGACGTCACGCTGTCGATGTGGTTGCTGCTCCGGCGGCTGCGGCCGGCTGCTGGCAACGCCTGCGTGTCTTCGAAGAGCTTCGGCTATGTCGCCGGAGGCAACCTGGTTGGCTTCGATATTGCCACAGGCGAAGGCTAGAAGGAAGCGTGGACGACCGCCAGCCGAAACTGAGAGAAGCTGATGGCGAGCGAAGTCCGACACGATGGCCGGTGTGACACCTGCGTAGAGGACCAATAACAGATGATCCTGATCCCAGATCCTGATCCTAGATCCTGATCCCAGATCCTGATCCCAGATCCTGATCCCAGATCCTGATCCCAGATCCTGATCCCAGATCCTGATCCCAGATCCTGATCCCAGATCCTGATCCCAGATCCTGATCCCAGACCTGATCCCAGACCGGATCCCAGATCCTGATCCCAGACCGGATCCCAGATCCTGATCCCAGATCCTGATCCCAGATCCTGATCCCAGATCCTGATCTGAAATTTACCCAATATTTTTCTTACCTTCGATGGCCTCCAAGCGCTGCTGGTGAGTCCAGGTAGCGCTGCTGCAGAGGACTGTCTGGTGAAAGAGGCACTGCTGCAGCGGCTGCTCTAGGTCGAAGTTTCTCAGGCTCTTGCGGTACTGCGAGATAAGCGAGAAATTAAAGCGCAATGGTCCTGGATTTCCACTAGTTAAGTCAGATCCGCCTCACCTTCTCCAGCACGCTAGCGAATCGCAGCGGATCAACCTCCGGCTGCGTCAGGCGACATAGCGCGGCCTCCAGCAGGGCTGGCAGGCGGTGCCCGAAGCCCTGCAGGCTCAGCGATAAGCCCTCGGTGGAGGCGGCAAGGGAGGCACTGAGGCCGGCCAGTTGGGCGTCATACAGCACAGGGTTGAGTGCGTCAGCAATGAGCTGGCAGTGCAGCTGCGAGCTGGCAGCGGCAAACGCGTCGGACCAGGCGTCTGGTGTTGCCATGACAACCATTAGGCAGAGCTTGGGCAGGCGGAACTCGGCGTCGGCCCGATGCCAGAGGCGGAGGCCGGGCTCGGCCAGGACCAGACGAGGCGGTGGAGGAGGGTCCGGCGGCGCGAGGATCAGGCCGAGGTCGCTGGGGATGAAAGGGTTCGGGTCTGGTAGCTGCAGATCGGGCACGAGGCTCTCTGCTCCTTCAGGCGGGATGTCGCCGTTGTACAGAGCCAGGCAGGCAGTCAGGAGGTCCGTTGCCAGCGGCTGCACTCGGTGCTTCACACCGTAGATCGGCTCCACAGCAGAGCAGTCGGGATCGAAGGTCTTGGAGACGGAGAAAACTTTGCAGCGCCCTGGGTGCAACTGATCCAGCACCTGCGGGACGAAGTAAATCTGGTGATGACGGGGTGTCCGGTGGTAGGTGAGGACAGGGTGTCCGGTGGTAGGTGAGGACAGGGTGTCCGGTGGTAGGTGAGGACAGGGTGTCCGGTGGTAGGTGAGGACAGGCTGTCCGGTGGTAGGTGAGGACAGGGTGTCCGGTGGTAGGTGAGGACAGGGTGTCCGGTGGTAGGTGAGGACAGGGTGTCCGGTGGTAGGTGAGGACAGGCTGTCCGGTGGTAGGTGAGGACAGGGTGTCCAGTGGTAGGTAAGGACAGGGTGTCCAGTGGTAGGTAAGGACAGGGTGTCCAGTGGTAGGTAAGGACAGGGTGTCCAGTGGTAGGTGAGGACAGGGTGTCCGGTGGTAGGTGAGGACAGGGTGTCCGGTGGTAGGTGAGGACAGGCTGTCCGGTGGTAGGTAAGGACAGGGTGTCCAGTGGTAGGTGAGGACAGGGTGTCCAGTGGTAGGTAAGGACAGGGTATCCGGTGGTAGGTGAGCACAGGGTGTCTGTTGGTAGGTGAGCACAGGGTGTCTGTTGGTAGGTGAGTACAGGGTGTCTGTTGGTAGGTGAGCACAGGGTGTCTGTTGGTAGGTGTGGACAGGGTGTCTTTTGGTAGGTGTTGACAGGGTGTCTGTTGGTAGGTGAGGACAGGGTGTCTGTTGGTAAGTGAGGACAGGGTGTCTGTTGGTAGGTGTGGACAGGGTGTCTGGTGGTAGGTGAGGACAGGGTGTCTGTTGGTAGGTGAGGACAGGGTGTCCAGTGGTAGGTGTGGACAGGGTGTCTGGTGGTAGGTGAGGACAGGGTGTCCAGTGGTAGTTGAGGACAGGGTGTCCAGTGGTAGGTAAGGACAGGGTGTCCAGTGGTAGGTAAGGACAGGGTGTCCAGTGGTAGGTGAGGACAGGGTGTCCGGTGGTAGGTGAGGACAGGGTGTCCGGTGGTAGGTGAGGACAGGCTGTCCGGTGGTAGGTAAGGACAGGGTGTCCAGTGGTAGGTGAGGACAGGGTGTCCAGTGGTAGGTAAGGACAGGGTATCCGGTGGTAGGTGAGCACAGGGTGTCTGTCGGTAGGTGAGCACATGGTGTCTGTTGGTAGGTGAGTACAGGGTGTCTGTTGGTAGGTGAGCACAGGGTGTCTGTTGGTAGGTGTGGACAGGGTGTCTTTTGGTAGGTGTTGACAGGGTGTCTGTTGGTAGGTGAGGACAGGGTGTCTGTTGGTAAGTGAGGACAGGGTGTCTGTTGGTAGGTGAGGACAGGGTGTCTGGTGGTAGGTGAGGACAGGGTGTCTGTTGGTAGGTGTGGACAGGGTGTCTGTTGGTAGGTGAGGACAGGGTGTCTGTTGGTAGGTGAGCACAGGGTGTTTGATAATGCTCGAACCTCCTCGATGAGCTTTGGCGCGAAGTCTTTGAGCAGGCAGCCGGCGGTGAGCAGCTCTGGCATGGGATAGTTTTGCAGCCGGGCGGCCAACCTTTGCGTGGCCTCAGCTGACGGCTCCCGGTCCCGGTAGCGAAAGTTCAGAGCGGCCAGGGCTGCCAGCTCGCCGTGAATCCTGGCGAGCGGCCCGGCCCGCCGCAGCAGGCCGACAAACTGGAACACCGCACGCAGCACGGCTGCCCGGCTGGCCAGGCCGGCCTCTGTCAGGTCGGCGGTCACGCGGAAGAAGTCGTAGCCGGAGGCGCCGCCTGAGCAGCCGGCTGAGAGGCCGTTGGCCCAGCCTCGGCGCTTCAGGCAGGCCAGCAGGCTGCCAGCAGACTCGTGGCCCAGCAGGTGGCCCGCATAGCGAGCTGGGGAGGAGCTGCGGATGGCGGCGGTATTTTTAAAATGCTCATTGCTTCTCTATTCTCTATTTCAGGGTTTCAAAACACATCAATTCACGATATCAGCCCACCTGTACTGCTCCGTGTAGTCCTTCATGGGGAAGACCAGCTCGAGTTTCTGGATATCCCGAAGCGGAACCACCTGGACCTCGACACCGCACTCCGTGCCATCGTAGGGATGAGAATCCCACCGAGGCGCTGGCAGGCACTTGTCCACAACGCTGGAAAAGCTGTCGACTATGAGGGCCTGCAGCTGGTCAAGCGGCTCGCGGCCCAGCACGGCCACAGTCATGAGATTCGCCGAGTAATTTGCGGCGTGGAATTCTAGCAGCCTTTGGCGCAGCTCGGCAGCCTTGCTGGCATCGGGCAGCAGAGTCTCAAGACAGCCGGTGGAGTACTTGCTGTAGTCGTGCTCGGGATTCGCCAGGTGATGGTCGAGGCGCAGCAGCCGCCTGCCATCGATGGGGATGTTCTTGGCGTGCTCGGAGTGGACAGCGTTCACTTCGCGCTCCGTGGCGGACTCCGTGAAAAGCGGATCGGTGAAAAACTGGCCGAGACGGTCCAGACCCTCAGCCAGGCGGTCCGACGCGATGTCGAAGTAGTAGCGCGTGAACTCGGCCGAGGTGACGGCATTCCGCACGCCACCGTGCTCATTGATGAAGCGCAGGAAGCTGGTCTCGTCGGGGTACCGGCCAGTGCCGAGGAACAGCATGTGCTCGCAGAAGTGAGCCAGGCCCTGCAGCGATCGGGGGTCGCGCAGAGCACCAGCTCTGACACAGGCGGTGGCGGCTGACTTGTCAGCGTCTGGATCACTGACAGCCACAGCTCGCAAGCCATTGCTCAGCACCAGGCATCGGTAGCTTCGCCTGTCCTCCGGTGACTTCTCGATGTTGTTCAGCACATGCTGAAGACTGGCTGCGTCACTACTGCTTAGAGATCTAGCAGCTGTTGCTGATGCGGCTGCTACTGTAGCTGTCCTAAGCATGGTTTTTTCTATGAATTTTTAAGAAGCATGAAATTAGTTACCTCTAATTGTTTTACATAAACAAATTGACCCCATTTTTTGTTTTCTCGACTGCTAAATTCATGATATCAAGCACTGCATCCGCTTAAAATAGCTATTTCCGATTTTAAAGTCTTTACTCTTTACAAATACTTTTACAGACTTACAAAATTTTCAAGAAACTGAACTTAATAGCAATTAAAATTTTTCTATTAGGAATAGGTATCAATTAGGATCAAGGTATGCTGTAAAGGCCAGCAGTGTTATATAAGCATTTGTAGCTAGTTTTGAATAATTGTTCATTTTGACAGTAGCTAGCTACATCTATTGCATTAGCTAATTACTGGGTTAATTCATTTTATAATTATTTAATTGCTCTTTTGGTAGGCCATATGAGTTGTTGATAAATATTTTGTACATTTTGTACGATACCTAGTGGTTTGGTTAATTACTATTCTTCTCTACCAGTCCAGAATATCCAATAGTCAAGAAATTTGATAATTTTTATTTTCACTGAATTTCAATTCTGTGAGATGCACCATGAGTTTTCATATAGCATAATAATTAGGCCTGGCTACATAAATCCATCGTATAGGCCTTAGTGTATAGTCATAGACGATTATTAATACTAATAGCTACATAAACTAGGCCTAGCAACCATATTATAAACATTAAGTAGAATGTGAATGATTTAAAGTTGTATTTATTTGGGTAGTTGTGAGAGTAAACCGGAATTTAGGGTGTACTTTATGCATATTTCGATTAAAAGACTAGCATTTAAATATTTGCGGCATTCTAGATGCTCAACCCACAAACTCATTGACACTTAAATGAAATAACAAGCTAGCAGGTAAGTTCACGACTTGTTTCTTGTAAATATGCTTATTTGAGTATCTGCGGCCTATAATCTAAGAAAAAAAAACAAAATTTATGAGGAATTGTTTTTTAACAGGCTCGAAGTCCGGCGTTTTTTAAACATAATTGTCATTTATGGAGTAGTCTAAAAATTAGTAGCTTTTGCTTCAATGCATAAATGATAACGGAGCTGCTGCTGTTTTATTCTTGGAAACAGAAGCAGAGTTCTACAGCCGGATTTATAAGTATTTATAAGATTGTAGCATGCTATGTTTTAAATTAAACCCTTAAGCTTTTGTGTACATGCATAGTTATGTTCATTAGTTTTAAATCATCAGCTGTAAGTGATAAGGCTTAAGACTTTAGGATAGCTAGGGAATGATAATAGTTATAATAGACAGGTTAATGCTGCACATCTATATTTTCTTTAAACATGGGAAACATAGGCCTAATATTATTAAGCCCAAAAAGGTCCATAATTTTGTTTACAGAGTTTGACAGAGTGTTCCACAACATTTCAGATGGTACTAGGCCTAGTAGTGGGTCACCCAGTAGAGGAAGTTGCTAAAGTGGTGCCCTTCATGTATAGCTGGCGCCACAGAAATTCCTTCAGGGAGGATTTAATCTGTGTTTCACTTGTCCCGTGTATGGCCCGCACCCAACAGTACACCCAACTGCCCTCTATAGTATTGTGGACAGTGGATCGTGGGAGTTGAGTTGCATTTGGGGTAACTGTGGGCAGTGGTAGCACTGGCACTTGTTAGACAGCACTGCAGTATGTACTTGGTCAGCTAATGCATCACAGCAGACTGTCTGCTAGGCCTATCATGACAGCTAGGTCATGTATCTCAATAATTGGCAGATTGCTTAGTTTTATTGTTGGCTTGACCTTGGTCAGTGGAATGATCATTGTGGGAGCAGCTAGACAACCTGCAATGGTTTGAAAATAATATAAGTAACTTAAAGAAAAGAAAGCCCTAAAATATATTGCCAAACCATAGGGCCTAATAAAATTAGTATTCAACACACAGGTGATTATTGCTTATCTATATTCTATTCTAACCCTTGTTATGATACATGATTTAAATAACATACAAATCATATGATAGATTTAGTTTATTTTAGTCAATTAGTCACTTGTACTTATACTACAAAGTCTTAGTCACAGATATAGCTACTCTATATTATTTTTTACATGTTCATGGTAAATTTCAGACTGTTTTGTTGGTTGGCCTGAATTGGCTCACAGCTGTATGAATGGGCTCTTACTGCGAGGACTCAATTTGTTGCATAAGAAATCAAGACAACCACTGTACACAGACTTTAGTGCCACTAAAGCTAATTTGTTTTGTAGACAATATTGTTAACTAAGACCTTAATGTAGCCTAGGCCTAGTGCTAAAAGTAATAAGATAACATGATCCCTAACAACTAAATAATAAATTACATGTATTTTGAACAGAAAACCACATTCATGGGTTTAGTATTTTTATTTATTCAAAATTATTTTGGTCGCTGAGAACATTGTAGCTATCTAAAAAAAGAACAAAATATTTTTTGACTTAAGATAATATAGATTCAAATACCCCTAAGCCTAGGCATAGCTGCATATATCAGAAAACAAATGAATTTTTGTTTTTTAAACAAATTTTAAACAAATAAACACAGCTTCATTAGAATCTTATAGTTCCGATTTCTGACATAACAAGTGCGCATTATGGTATTTGTAAAGTAAATTGAAAATAAATTGCAGCAGAACAGCATGACAGCCATCTTGAAACAGCAGACAGTGCAGTGAGTGTGTACAGCCTCAGTCAGTGCACTTTTATATCTACTTAATTTGTGCACTATATAAAAGCTGCATAGCAGTAAAATCTAGAGAGTTATCCTAGCACCCATTGTTCAGAGGAGCAGCTGAGCTATAACTGCCCAGACTTAAGGATGTCGACACTTCAAGGCGGTGCAGGCGGCGCTGGTCTGCCTGAGCACATCCTGGCGCTGCACTCAGGCGACAAACTCGTCCGCTGCGCCGCCTACATTGGCTCCTTCCCTGTGGAGGGGGCCGATCAGCGCCATCGAACCGAATTCGTGCACCAGCAGCTTGAGGCCATGCAGGGCTTTGGCCGGTCCCGACCTGTGCAGCTGTGGATTGCACTCACTGGCGTCAAAGTGTGCGACCAAACAGGAGAGCAGGTGAGCCATTGCTTTGTCTTATCCTCACTGATCACTGGTGAATCTCATGCTCACTGCTCACTGGTCAATCCCATGCTCACTGCTCACTGGTCAATCTCAAGCTCACTCATCACTGGTCAATCACATGCTCACTCATCACTGGTCAATCCCATGCTCACTCATCACTGGTCAATCACATGCTCACTCATCACTGGTCAATCCCATGCTCACTCATCACTGGTCAATCCCATGCTCACTCATCACTGGTCAATCCCATGCTCACTCATCACTGGTCAATCCCATGCTCACTGCTCACTGGTCAATCTCAAGCTCACTGATCACGGTCGATCTCCTGCTCACTGATCACTGATCAATCACATGCTCACTCATCACTGGTCAATCCCATGCTCACTCATCACTGGTCAATCCCATGCTCACTCATCACTGGTCAATCCCATGCTCACTCATCACTGGTCAATCCCATGCTCACTCATCACTGATCACTGCTCAGTCTCAATGGTCACACCGCTCATTGCCAGGTGCTGATGGCCCACGCCCTGCGCCGCATTTCGTACGCGAACTGCAACCCGGACCACCGGCAATTCGCCTTCATGGCCCGCGAGCCCAAGACGCAGGTCAGCCTGCAGTACTGCCACGCCTTCGTCACCGACAGCGCCCAGCTGGCAGAGGAGCTCAACAATCTGCTTGGCGACTGCTTCAAACTGGCGTACGCGCTCCAGCAGCAGCAGGAACAGCGGAAGCAGCAGCAGCAGCCGCAGTTGCAACAGCTTCCGCCGCCGCAGCCACCGCCAACAGCCCAGCAGCTGCTGTTGAACAACGACAGCTCTGCCACCATTATTGGCCGTCGCGGCGTCGGCGGCAGCAGCCTGCCCAGCAGTTTAGAATACCTGCGCCGCATCAACGCATTCGCTTTGAGCAATACCTGCGGCGGTCGCCAGCCAGCCCAGCCATCAGGCCCCGGCGCTCCTGTTGAGAACTTCCGCTCCGCCTACGGCAATCCAGTCATTGTGCTGAAGGAGTGCATCGATCAGTCCGTCACGGCCGGCGCCGGCGGCGGCATTCTCGTCGGTCCGGCCGCGCTGGCCGCTAGCGGCGGCGGATGGGACACTGTGGATGCCCCGACAGTGGCGCGGTCCGGCATCATCAACAACGGCTTGACGGCCGCCGCTGCCTCTTCAGTAGATGTTGAGTCGCCGCCGCCGCCGCTGCCGCATCGGTACGCCGCGCGCGCTTTTTCATTTTATTTCCTTACCTCGCTACTTTAAGTAGGCGATTAGTACCCTGCCCCGACTTTCCGCCTGCCCGCTACAGGAACGACAGCCTGCGGCCGAACTCCTCCGACCGCGGCCTCAATCAGTCGCTACCATCGGAGCTGACGCCGGCCGCCTGGTACCAGGCCGACCTGCCGCGCGATCTGGCCCTGGAGCTCCTCAGCCGGGAGGAGATCGGCGGCTTCATTGTGCGCGACAGCAGCACCCACGCCAACTGCTACGCCCTGTCCGTGCGGGTGCCCAAGAGCGACAATCCGTCCGGCTACGCGCACTACCTCATCCAGCGCACTGGCCGCGGCGTGAAGCTCAAGGGCCTGGCCAAGGAGTGGCCCAGCCTGCAGTCGCTGGTTTGCCACCTGTCTGTGATGCCCGAGATGCTGCCCTGCCCGCTGCGGCTGCCCCGACAGCAGGAGAACCCCATTTACTCCGAGCACCCGGTGGCTCCTGGCGGCGGCTTCGGCCTCCCCGGCTCTGCCGCTGGCGGTGGCGTTGCCGACGCGGAGCCGGAGGACCTGGCCGGCCAGCCGTGCCCCTACGGCCTGAACCTGCCGCCAGACGAGGACTATCAGCGGCTGTCTGACTTTAGCTCAATCATGGCCGAGCTCAGGGTTTAGCCAAGGTCGAATTTAGCTGAAATTTATCCTGAAAAACATTTATCTGTTAAATTGTTGCCCCTTTATTGTGTATTTAAATAGTTGCTTTTTGTCAGGGGTCGGCACCTATCAGCACCTGTTCTATGTGCACCGCGTGCTAAATATAGAATCCAAAAAACAGCTGGGAGATTAGACAGTGGAGAGATTAGACAGGGGAGAAATTAGACGGGAGAGATAAGACAGGTGAGAGATGAGACAAGTGAGAGATGAGACAGGTGAGGGATTAGATTGGGGAGAAATTAGACGAGAGAGATGAGACAGTGGAGAGATTAGACGGGAGACATGAGACAGGTGAGAGATGAGACTGTTGAGAGATGAGACAGGTGAGGGATTAGATTGGGGAGAAATTAGACGAGAGAGATGAGACAGTGGAGAGATTAGATGGGAGAGATGTGACAGGTGAGAGATGAGACCGGATTCGGGAGCTTGAAGGGCCGTATCAGGCCGGCTGGCCGAAGGTTGCTGACCCCCGCATAATGTAAACGCAGAGCTGCTACAATCAATGCAGTACTAATGCAGTAGATTCCTTAGCCGTGTTCATGCCTGTTACTATTTGCATGCCTGCTACCTGGAACAGTGACAGCAGCAGCTCAGCTATCACTGCATCAACGATTGTTTGAGTCTCAGCCCGAAGTCTGGCTTTTTCTATCCGGTATTTAATCTAGTCCTTGCTTTGATTTACTCTGCATAGCACCTTTATATCTATGAATCTATCGCATATTTATATATATATTTATATATTTGTCTACTTATTTACTATCGCTTAGCGCCCGGAGCTTGTAGAATCACTCATGATGGTCAGCCAGAATCACATCACGCAGGACCCGTCTGTGTGCACTGGCACTTTTCATTTTTGGCTATTGTGGGCTGCTTTCAACTGACTTCCTTCCACCCCTCAACTCTCCATCGACAAGCATGTCCTCCTGGTCTTTCAGCCGCTTCCAGAGCTTCTTTACTGGGGATCGGGTGTTCGAACAATTCCGGAGGACAGGCAGGCGACCGACTTTGGTATGGCTGCCTTTGTTATTTGGCAGAAAATGTGTGACAAGCCTGTCCTTTGGAATTCCTCAACTGATCCGTTTTTTTCCAGAAAATGATCACAAATGTTACAGTTTAAATATTGAAATTCTTTTATAACGCCAGCACAATTTTGCTGCTGTTTTTATTAATTAACTATAAATTAAAGTAAATTACATTAACACATTTTTACCTTTTTCAATTGTAAACCTGCTACCAAACCAGGCCGCGCAATCAGGCGCATGACCTACTGTTGCTAAGGCCAGCAGGCGCATGACCTACTGTTGCTAAGGCTAGCAGGCGCATGACCCGCTGTTGCTAAGGCCAACAGGCGCATGACCTACTGTTGCTAAGGCTAGCAGGCGCATGACCTGTTGCTAAGGCTAGCAGGCGCATGACCTACTGTTGCTAAGGCTAGCAGGCGCATGACCTACTGTTGCTAAGGCTAGCAGGCGCATGACCTACTGTTGCTAAGGCTAGCAGGCGCATGACCTACTGTTGCTAAGGCCAGCAGGCGCATGACCCACTGTTGCTAAGGCCAGCGGGCGCATGACCCGCTGTTGCTAAGGCCAGCAGGCGCATGACCCGCTGTTGCTAAGGCCAGCAGGCGCATGACCCGCTGTTGCTAAGGCCAGCAGGCGCATGACCCGCTGTTGCTAAGGCCAGCAGGCGCATGACCCGCTGTTGCTAAGGCCAGCGGGCGCATGACCCGCTGTTGCTAAGGCCAGCAGGCGCATGACCCGCTGTTGTTTGGCTTGTTGCACACGCCTGACTTCCTTATCACAAATGTTCACATTGCTGCCTACTGGTACTGAGTTTGCACCTATTTATAATTGATTCTCCACCGGAATGAAAGCGCAGCATCTGAACTTTTAGTTTTACAAGCTCGCTAGCTAATTAGATTCGATTGTACTAGCATATTATTTATCCCAATCGGGTTCCGCCCCGTGTGCATCAGATCTCCTCAGGCCGGCTGCGCCTTTGCGGTGGCGCTGAAATCCTTACATGATGCCAGTTTAGATTTGCTTTTCAATGTGATTTCAAAGCTAATTTTTCTTTTAGCTGTTTTAAGTTCACTCGGTCCTTTGTTCAATGCATATCAGCAATTCAGCCCCCAGCTCCGTTTTTTATTCGAGTCTTTGTTACCACCGGACAGAAAATTGCAATAGCTCAGAGGCTGTACTGTACTACCGATGGAGCTTTGTCCGATTTTTGCCCGATATCGCAGACAACGGGCAGGCGATCGCAGACACTACTGGTGAAATCGGGGCCCTTTTTTATATGATTAGTTTTTATATGGTCAGCAAGCTTCCTGCTATTTAACTCAATATCACGGTGGCCAACTGACGGCCGTTGAAATCATGTGTTTTATATTTTATTAATAACGCGAATTCCACACAAATATGCGTCTTACCCTACTTATTCAGTAGTACAATTAGCGCATGCGTTGCTCTATTTAAATTTAGCTGACACGTCCGGTATTTATATAGCTGATTGACAAACTCGCTGCTAATCATGATTTTTGTTCGCTTTTTATCTATATTGACCTAATGTTCAACAATGCATCGTTCATACCTGGCCGTTGCAGTTTACCTGATTGCACGGCTGTCACGTTTGCTAAACCTCATAAGCAGAGTTTTTGTCCTGTCTTAACTCATTTATATGCTCCGCCTCGGCTATCTGAATACAATATGGTCGGCTAATGCTAACTCAACTGAGGCACATATGAACTAAACTGACGGACTTCTGAGCTCAACTGAGGCAGATGCTAACTCAACTGAGGCAGATGCTAACTCAACTGAGGCAGATGCTAACTCAACTGAGGCAGATGCTAACTCAAATGAGGCAGATGCTAACTCAACTGAGGCAGATGCTAACTCAACTGAGGCAGATGCTAACTCAACTGAGGCAGATGCTAACTCAAATGAGGCAGATGCTAACTCAACTGAGGCAGATGCTAACTCAACTGAGGCAGATGCTAACTCAACTGAGGCAGATGCTAACTCAACTGAGGCAGATGCTAACTCAACTGAGGCAGATGCTAACTCAAATGAGGCAGATGCTAACTCAACTGAGGCAGATGCTAACTCAACTGAGGCAGATGCTAACTCAACTGAGGCAGATGCTAACTCAACTGAGGCAGATGCTAACTCAAATGAGGCAGATGCTAACTCAAATGAGGCAGATGCTAACTCAACTGAGGCAGATGCTAACTCAACTGAGGCAGATGCTAACTCAACTGAGGCAGATGCTAACTCAACTGAGGCAGATGCTAACTCAAATGAGGCAGATGCTAACTCAACTGAGGCAGATGCTAACTCAACTGAGGCAGATGCTAACTCAACTGAGGCAGATGCTAACTCAACTGAGGCAGATGCTAACTCAAATGAGGCAGATGCTAACTCAACTGAGGCAGATGCTAACTCAACTGAGGCAGATGCTAACTCAACTGAGGCAGATGCTAACTCAAATGAGGCAGATGCTAACTCAACTGAGGCAGATGCTAACTCAAATGAGGCAGATGCTAACTCAACTGAGGCAGATGCTAACTCAACTGAGGCAGATGCTAACTCAACTGAGGCAGATGCTAACTCAAATGAGGCAGATGCTAACTCAACTGAGGCAGATGCTAACTCAACTGAGGCAGATGCTAACTCAACTGAGGCAGATGCTAACTCAACTGAGGCAGATGCTAACTCAAATGAGGCAGATGCTAACTCAAATGAGGCAGATGCTAACTCAACTGAGGCAGATGCTAACTCAACTGAGGCAGATGCTAACTCAAATGAGGCAGATGCTAACTCAACTGAGGCAGATGCTAACTCAAATGAGGCAGATGCTAACTCAACTGAGGCAGATGCTAACTCAACTGAGGCAGATGCTAACTCAACTGAGGCAGATGCTAACTCAAATGAGGCAGATGCTAACTCAACTGAGGCAGATGCTAACTCAACTGAGGCAGATGCTAACTCAACTGAGGGCAGATGCTAACTCAACTGAGGCAGATGCTAACTCAAATGAGGCAGATGCTAACTCAACTGAGGCAGATGCTACTCAACTGAGGCAGATGCTAACTCAACTGAGGCAGATGCTAACTCAACTGAGGCAGATGCTAACTCAACTGAGGCAGATGCTAACTCAACTGAGGCAGATGCTAACTCAACTGAGGCAGATGCTAACTCAAATGAGGCAGATGCTAACTCAACTGAGGCAGATGCTAACTCAACTGAGGCAGATGCTAACTCAACTGAGGCAGATGCTAACTCAAATGAGGCAGATGCTAACTCAACTGAGGCAGATGCTAACTCAACTGAGGCAGATGCTAACTCAACTGAGGCAGATGCTAACTCAAATGAGGCAGATGCTAACTCAACTGAGGCAGATGCTAACTCAAATGAGGCAGATGCTAACTCAACTGAGGCAGATGCTAACTCAACTGAGGCAGATGCTAACTCAACTGAGGCAGATGCTAACTCAAATGAGGCAGATGCTAACTCAACTGAGGCAGATGCTAACTCAACTGAGGCAGATGCTAACTCAACTGAGGCAGATGCTAACTCAACTGAGGCAGATGCTAACTCAAATGAGGCAGATGCTAACTCAAATGAGGCAGATGCTAACTCAACTGAGGCAGATGCTAACTCAACTGAGGCAGATGCTAACTCAACTGAGGCAGATGCTAACTCAAATGAGGCAGATGCTAACTCAACTGAGGCAGATGCTAACTCAACTGAGGCAGATGCTAACTCAACTGAGGCAGATGCTAACTCAACTGAGGCAGATGCTAACTCAAATGAGGCAGATGCTAACTCAACTGAGGCAGATGCTAACTCAACTGAGGCAGATGCTAACTCAACTGAGGCAGATGCTAACTCAAATGAGGCAGATGCTAACTCAACTGAGGCAGATGCTAACTCAACTGAGGCAGATGCTAACTCAACTGAGGCAGATGCTAACTCAACTGAGGCAGATGCTAACTCAACTGAGGCAGATGCTAACTCAAATGAGGCAGATGCTAACTCAACTGAGGCAGATGCTACTCAACTGAGGCAGATGCTAACTCAACTGAGGCAGATGCTAACTCAACTGAGGCAGATGCTAACTCAACTGAGGCAGATGCTAACTCAACTGAGGCAGATGCTAACTCAAATGAGGCAGATGCTAACTCAACTGAGGCAGATGCTAACTCAACTGAGGCAGATGCTAACTCAAATGAGGCAGATGCTAACTCAACTGAGGCAGATGCTAACTCAACTGAGGCAGATGCTAACTCAACTGAGGCAGATGCTAACTCAAATGAGGCAGATGCTAACTCAACTGAGGCAGATGCTAACTCAACTGAGGCAGATGCTAACTCAACTGAGGCAGATGCTAACTCAACTGAGGCAGATGCTAACTCAACTGAGGCAGATGCTAACTCAACTGAGGCAGATGCTACTCAACTGAGGCAGATGCTAACTCAACTGAGGCAGATGCTAACTCAACTGAGGCAGATGCTAACTCAACTGAGGCAGATGCTAACTCAACTGAGGCAGATGCTAACTCAACTGAGGCAGATGCTAACTCAACTGAGGCAGATGCTAACTCAACTGAGGCAGATGCTAACTCAAATGAGGCAGATGCTAACTCAAATGAGGCAGATGCTAACTCAAATGAGGCAGATCTGTACTCAATCCGTGCTCAGAGCGATAGCTGTGGATTATCCGCAAGCCTGATCTAATTTTCAGACTAAGGCGCAGATGCAGAGATTTAATATCTGGGCCATAATCTTTCTTTGCACGCACCACAGCCAGGCAAAGGGAGTAGAAGGCCGGGCCACCTGCCCTCCCTACGCCGTCAGGTCGGGGCGTGTCTTTTGTCAAGGTTCACCGGCAAGTCGCTTATTTTTTTTATCTCTTAGACTTAAGGCGTTGCCTCCTAAAAGGGAAGGGAAACACAAAACTTAAAACAAAAAAAGCTGTGAAATAATAATTGGATGTGTTGCATATGCTGCATGCTATGCTGATTTATTTATAGACTTATTCTCGTCTAAAAGTAGTCTATGTGCCATTGAGGCAAAATGCTACTGTACATCTTGTTTGCTAGAAGCTTCAATGCCCCTTAAGGGTAAAGAAATATAACAGCGAGCTTTAGGCTCATGCCAACTTGGAGCTGCTCTAATAACGCTCTTCTGCAATTCACAAACCCAAGTGCCTTCGTGTTCCTCAAACGTAACAGGATGCAAATTCAAAAGTTTAAATTGTTCAAATTAATTTCTTAATTGTCGACTGTCTTTTAGTGGCCTTTAAAGTGCGGATCCTTATGCAATGACGCCCGATCCTTATTTTAAAGGCTTCTTAGTTCGAAAAAAATATATAATCTTCTGCTTCTAAAGTTATAGAAGGGATCCCACAGGTAATTGCACCTGGGGAAATTGCAACTTTGCCAACTGTGTCTACTGGCTGAAAACAGCAGTTTGTACTTCTTTGAATTTGTGCAACTTTGCCAATCAATTCATCTCATTTTAATAATTATTATTAATCTTAATTGTTGATTGGTAAATCATCTAGTTTCTCCCTACAAGCCCACTTCTCACTGGACCCCCGTAACTCAGGTGCCTCGATGTCAAATAGCTCCAAGTGTCATTGAATTCTGCCTTTCTGCGCGAACTGACCACAAGTACGTCTGCTGCTCAGGAAAGCGTGCTCCATTGGATTTGCAATCTGAGCATGCTAATATTTAATGGTAGCTAGCTTCATTTCACGGAGGCTGGGAACGATTTGACAGTTCAAATGAGCATGCCCGATGCAGACGAAGCTTAAAGCAGTTCAGGGCAGCCCAGATTCGGGAGGCCATCTGGTATAAAAGGTCGAATAGGCAAGGAGTGCATGGCGTTTCATTTGCACTGATTCCGCAGATGAAGGCAGCCGGAATTCGCACGCTCTGCTTTGCGCTCGCCCTCGGATGGCTCGTGGCGCCGCTCCGGTGCAAGATGCCCGCCAAGCTGTGTGAGTACATGTATGCTCACCTCACCTGTGTGCGCTTCTGTGTTTTAACGGGAGTACATCCGCTGCCAATTCAATGAAGTTATCCGCATAATTAATTCGACTCTTTCCCAGAGACCATGCCAGTTCTCAAGGTAAAGGGAATCGCCACTCGTTTTTACAGCCAAGTCAACCTGTACGTCGTAAACCTTAAAATAAAATACATAACAGTGGGTAGATGGATCATGAAAGTTAAGCAAAGTATATCTGAAAATAGAAAAGCAGGAAGCTTCTAATATCATTACTGCGTCAAGTTTGACCTGCACATATGGGGTTGATGGCCAAGACTTTAAAGCTGAATGTTTAACGAAATTCCTCATTAAATGTAGTCACTTTGCTATTCAGCGTCAGTCCTCTGGTCTAATCCAGCCGGGCTCAATCTAATTTTCAGCTGCAAACAATGTTTGCTATTTTCAATCAAGTTTTAGTAGACCACGTGCAGTTTTCTCGTCAACACAAAACCCCAACCTGCAGGCTACGAGGGCGAGATTTCTGCTGCCGCCCTGGCCTCGGAGATCATCGGCGACCCCAGCTCCCAGCCCAAGAGGCCAGTGACAGAGTATAGCAATGAGCACCACTGCCTGTTCCAGCTGAGCGGCCAGATCTACCTTACCTGGCAACAGGCCGCTCGCTTCTGCGCCCTGTTCAACGCCACGCTGCCCGTCCTGCGCACCCAGTTCGCCTGGCAGACGCTGCGCAGCTACGCTGAGAACCGGCGCTTCTGGGTCGGCATTGTGCGCGCCGGCAGAGGTGAGTTCAGAGCAGCTTCAATGCGTACAGACGCCACAGACTACTCACAAACAGTATTTAAATATCTGAATGATCAAGAACATTTCACCGACGGTTCGGCCTTGAGCGTTTTTCTAGTTTAATACCCGAGGAAGAGCTGCTAAAAAAGGTTTAAATTTAGTTTAAGAAGACGATATTTAATAAACGGCAAACTAAACGCAACCCAAAGGGGTGAGTGGGTCAGCGGCTAGCGTCGCTGCCTCGCACTCCAATGGACGCTAGTTCGATTCCCCCTTCAAGCCAGGGTTAATTTCGGAACTTGTTGGAGGGTTTGGACAGTAGCGACCGGCGGAGGTGCACCATATTTAGTGCAATCAAAGCTTGAAATAATAGCTTCGCTCCTACCTTCTGTGTGTCTGTTCTGCGTTGTGTGAGTTGTGTGCGTTGGCGCTGGGGCGTGAGGCCTTGCCGGGGGTGGCTGGGGGGTCGGGTGCACACCGGCGCTTTCTGGATTTCCGTCAGCGCGATTGGATAAGTGTACACTCATCACCCGGCCCCCCCTGAAGACTGATTTCATATCAGCCTTCCGCCCCGGCTTGGTCTGCTCTGTGTGTGCGTGTGGGGCTGGGGTGGGGGGCACTGCTGCCTATTCTGGGTGCCTCCTGCCCTCCCGCCTGCTCAGGGGAGGCGGTGCGATGGGCGCTAAGCGCCTAGTTCGCCGGTCTGCAGGGGGCGTGCCGCTCCGTCGCTTGTGCGGCAAGTGCCCCGGGCCCCCCTGCAAATAGATAGATAGAAACGCAACATAGGCTTCGACAAAAAGGAAGTGTAAGATTATGTATCTTGTGATGCAGTAGTTGGACATTTTCTCGACCTGATCCCTCGATGGTGGCCCTGACATCAGGCTCCTACTCCATGCTTTTTTACGAGTAGCAGCTCGTAACAGATCGACTTGTCCGGATTATTTACTTAAATTCTTTACATTTTTTAAATTCACCCACAGGCCCCTTAAGAGCATCCTGATCCTAAATATCCTAATACTATTGTTTAGGAGTCAAGACGCCAAGACGTCAAGTCAAGTCAAGGTGCCAAGACGCGTTTTGACCCTAGACGAAGGTATCGAAAAATTGGATAAATACTTCGAAGTACGAGTACGATAGGCAGTGTCTGATGGCAATTTCTTGAAATTGATGCCAGAATTATTTAATAATTCGAAAATTGTTTTTACTCCTAGCTAGGACGTCGTCAGGGTAGGCGCTGAAATTTGTATCCCACCTCTGTTTACTAAAATAAATTTTCGCTCAACCTCCCTTATACTTATGACACGCTGAGCACAAATCCTCAACTGCTCAAATGCTGAACTTATTCTAATTCCAAAGGCTCCAACAGCCAAGTCGACGAACTATGGCGCTGGTACACCGACGGGCCGACCGAGCCACAGCTGCGCACCGACGACTTTCACCGATTCGACAACCGCACCGGCGTCGAATGGAGTCGCAACGAGCCAAGCGATGCCATGTGCGACGAAGCCTGCGGATTGGCCAGCTACGATGGCAACCTGGCCGACTACGCCTGCGAGGTGGTCCCACCCTGGGACCCCTGCGGAGACGAGTCGCACGCCGTGCACACCATCTGCCAGCGGTCCGCCCTGCCAGGTTTGTGAACAATGGCCGCATACAAAATTTTCACGGAACAAAAAGTAACGTTAAACTAAGAAAAAAATTTTTTTTCGATGGAGAATTTTATTGATATTTCTCATTCAAATTTATCGCGACCCGAATTGCTCTGTTTCAGTATGCCGGTACCTCCGCGAACCTCCAATCATTGTGACCGAGAGGGACGTCTTCTTTATCATCGCCGGCACCTTTGCAGGTTTGGCCTTTCGGGGTTAACAGCTCAGCATCTCATGATAACACAGCATCTCATGATAACACAGCATCTCATGATAACACAGCATCTCATGATAACACAGCATCTCATGATAACACAGCATCTCATGATAACACAGCATCTCATGATAACACAGCATCTCATGATAACACAGCATCTCATGATAACACAGCATCTCATGATAATACAGCATCTCATGATAATACAGCATCTCATGATAACACAGCATCTCATGATAACACAGCATCTCATGATAACACAGCATCTCATGATAACACAGCATCTCATGATAATACAGCATCTCATGATAACACAGCATCTCATGATAACACAGCATCTCATGATAACACAGCATCTCATGATAACACAGCATCTCATGATAACACAGCATCTCATGATAACACAGCATCTCATGATAACACAGCATCTCATGATAACACAGCATCTCATGATAACACAGCATCTCATGATAACACAGCATCTCATGATAACACAGCATCTCATGATAACACAGCATCTCATGATAACACAGCATCTCATGATAACACAGCATCTCATGATAACACAGCATCTCATGATAACACAGCATCTCATGATAACACAGCATCTCATGATAACACAGCATCTCATGATAACACAGCATCTCATGATAATACAGCATCTCATGATAACACAGCATCTCATGATAACACAGCATCTCATGATAACACAGCATCTCATGATAACACAGCATCTCATGATAACACAGCATCTCATGATAACACAGCATCTCATGATAACACAGCATCTCATGATAACACAGCATCTCATGATAACACAGCATCTCATGATAACACAGCATCTCATGATAACACTGCATCTCCTGACACCACTGCATCTCCTGACACCACTGCATCTCCTGACACCACTGCATCTCCTGACACCACTTCATCTCCTGACACCACTGCCTGTCCTGACACTATTGCATCTCCTGACACCACTGCATCTCCTGACACCACTGCATCTCCTGACACCACTGCCTGTCCTGACACCACTGCATCTCCTGACACCACTGCATCTCCTGACACCACTTCATCTCCTGACACCACAGCATCTCCTGACACCACTTCATCTCCTGACACCACTGCCTGTCCTGACACTATTGCATCTCCTGACACCCTTGCCTGCCCTGAAACCCTGAAACTGCCTGTTCTGAGACTGAGACCAGTATTTTCACTATAGCCCTTGCAAACATAGAGCTCATTATCCACTGTAGTCTTGCATGTATTCTTCTAGATTTAACTCACGTTTTGTGGGTTTTTTAGCCTAGATGGTATCATTTCTATTTACATTGTTTTATCACTATTTTTACATGCACATCACATTCATGCAAATTAGGTCTGCTTTGCTCAACAGCTCTAATTTTATTTCTGCGGCTCATTGTCAATGCTATTTCCAAGAATACTCGGCCCAATACGCGTCAGCTACCTGCAACTTAATTAAACCTGCATGAATATGTACTAGTGCTGAGATGCAACACCATCGCGTCCTCGAAAGATGACGCCGAGTAAAAATCCTGACTAATGCTCAACGACTGTCTCACTGTACTGCTGTATCGTATCGAAAATGTCAGTATCAAAAATGACCGATGCGCGCTTCTGAGAATTATTTATCGCGTGCTGAACGATTTTGTGATATGAAGCCTATATATATATTCGACCCAATTCAAAACTATCGGTCTATAATTATGCGATTACCGGAAAATGGAACTCCAAGTATTATTATTATTAGTTTTTCAATGTGAGAAACCTTCCACGCCAATTCAATCAGGTTGCGGGTTAACTTCTCTTTCACTAATGGGGATTTCCTGAAGTGGGGCATCTAATTGATTTACTGACGAGATGTCAGTCCGCCCAGTCCATGGAGCGTATACGTAGCCTTGATCAGATGTACCGTGTGCAATAGATGCGGCTGTGCGTTGACTGCGCATCTGCCCCAATTGGAGCAGGTCTAATCAATCATAACATTTTATTATTAAGAACCTACAATAAATCGCGCCGCGCCAGCATGAACCTCTTTTGAATCAATTCGGCCACTACCACTCCAGTCTGATTGACTGCTCTCTACCCTGGCACCGTACACATTCACCAAAGCTTTTTGATTTGTCACTGTGCCCACCCTAATTATCAAGAAACCACAAATATAAATATTTCAGCTTGGCAGTAAATTAATTGTGTAAGCCTAACTGCGACTTGGGCTATCACAATGAAATCTTTATTTGTAAAAATTAACTCAGGAATACACCGAAAATCCGCGATTGAGCACCATTGGAATCACAATTGCTTTCAAGATTCTCGTAGATGGTCGGTCTTGTCCATGGCTATATACGTTAATCTACAAAAGGCGAGCACAAAACGAAGTATCCGTGTCACTCATTCGCCAAATATAGTTGAATGCCCGCTTTTCAAATTTAAATCGTGTAGAAGAGGGTGCCTTATATTGAAGTGTTGGTGGGGCTATGACAGTAGTGCAAAGTAGTGCAAAGTAGTGCAAAAATGCAACGGTTTTCAAAAGAACTATTTTATTTTTTTTCCTAATTCGGGCTAATCTGATTTTACACTCGTTCACAAGTATAACAATTAACAAATTGGCGCAGATTCAAGCGCAGAACGTGTAAATGTGATAATTAATGAATTAATATTTATTGTTATTCATTCGTTTGTTCGTTTGTTCTTGTTCGTTTAAATATTCGTTTGAATATAGTATGACGAAGTTTCGGTCCCAATGTATAGGCGTAGCGGTTCGGTCTATTTGAATAGCAGTAAGGTAAATTATTATTCGGCAGTAAATTGGGTCTTCAAATAACGAGATCGCTTAACGGTGAATGCTGGCTATATGACTTAGAGATATGTTACTTAGAGACATGTAGAGATATATCAAGATTCACTTGAAAGTAGCTACGGCTACAGTTGAAATTAGCCACACTTAAATAATAGCCAGCACTCAGTCGTAGAACCAGAACCAGGCACGGGGGGGTGGGAGCCTTCCTGGAAAGGCCTAATTAGCACATTTGAATACGAACTACGACTATGTAGTACACTAAAACAAAACCATTATAAATATATATGGAAAACCGAAGAAATATCCCTAACAAATATAGCTAACGAAAATAATGCACTTAATTAGAAATAGCATATTAAAATTACATTAAATTAGAGAGACAACGTCACAATAGACCCCACACCATACATTTAACCTTTGTCTTCTTGTAGCTATATAGCTATATATACGCAAACTAAGAATTTTGCTTAATAAAAGAATTGTCAAACAGCTCTTAGGCCTACTGCAGCTCTTACAGTATAGTATTATCTCTTTAACTATACGTCTATGACTACAGTATGAATTGCCATTCTTTTATTTGTATGGTCACTGTATCTGTATGGATAACAAATGCCATTAACATAGCTAGGGCCTATGCTTAAAAATAAAAGCACATAACAAACCCTTGTTCTCCCTCTACAACGCACAAGTATGTGAGAGCAAATACCCACCCTAAATGTGGCCTATAAAGAAGGAAATATTGTGACCTCACCTCCTCTTATCCTTGGAGCCAGTCAGAGCTGGATCGATGGATCCTAGACACTTCGTCATCTTACAACTTCGTCATCCACTTGGAAGGTAGGACACTTCGTCATCCAGCCAATTGGCATGCTTTAAAGTTTGGTCAGTTCGTCATCTACTAGGGGGCCTAATAACAAGCAATCTAGTTTGTCATCAATAAAGTGAGGGTGGGGTGGTGGGGCAGGGGTGTGAACACACTTCACACTAAATTGTCAAAAAGAGGTGTCAAAACTGATTTCATTATAAGAGTTTAAAGATAGGTGCCAATACAATGTGAGGAGGGGTGGGGAGGGGTGGTTCTGTTCTAACTTTGAAAACTTTTATAGATGACGAAGTGTCCACAAGTCTAAGTCTCTTCGTCATCCACCCTCTGAGATATTGGACAGATTGTCATCTGGATGATGACGTTGTAAGATGACAAAGTGTCCAGGTACTGTATTGACATTGTGGTCTTGGTCATATACCATTAGCTATTCCTTTTATATGACCTAGCTATGTGTGCTTTGTGCCTATAAAATGATTTGCTTATTTGCATACACTATGAATTTATTTAGCTCATCAAGCAAAAATTCATTTATTAGGGCCTATGCATTTTAATTGAGCAGCTATAGGCCCTAATTTTGTTACATAACTATTTTATATAAACAAGTCAATATTCATTTTGATGAAATGCAAACAAAGCATTTCATTATGTACTACAGTACAAAAGTAGGCCCTAAATACTAAAAACAAAAATAAAGGCTTTCAATTTAAATAAAATATATAATTAGGCCTACTAGGGACTTTAGTGAGAAAATTTAAGATTCAAAAAACATTTTCTTTATTTGTTTATTTGAAAGAGCTGAGTTGCATGAGTAAAATGACACCATGGTTGTGAATATTGGTAAAATAAAAAAGTTATACAAAATTTGAGACTGTGACTAGGAGCTTTGGTCAGCATTCCACATGCAGTGAAAAATGCAAAAAAACATAAAAATGACCCTAGCTTTAAATGAATAGAACTAGCTTAAAATACAAAATAAGTGCACAAGTGAATAGTTCTTTTGAAAAAGAAAAAAACTCTTTCATTTAAGATAAGATTTGGCAAGATTTGATCACAATTTCAAAAGTTGTTTAAGTCAAAAGATTGATATTTTTTTTAAGAAAGATCATGTCTGTAATAAAAAAATAATTTTGGCATGTTGACTAGTTTAAAATTTTCAAAGAAACTAGTTTTTACATAACTTTTTACATAAGTTTTTACAACTAATTTTTACATAAAATAACAACACTTGCTGCAACTAATTGGTGGGTATATCTGACTTCATGATTTATACTACATGTATTCAATCAGTTTACTCATTTATTGATCCAAATTGTTGCAAGAGTCCATAATCTTTCCAAAATTAGTCAAGAATACACTTTGCATACAATGGCATAGACAGTTTCTGCTGCTTAGACCTCTCTCCAATAAAAACACAGTCTCAAAATTCTCAGTATTGGGGGTGTGCCAATTAAGAGCTCAGCACATGAAAGCGGACCAATCTATTGCTTAGCATTCTTTTGCATCTTAAGGTCTTAAGGTTGCACGCACACTAACAGGTGCTGATATCTAATTTATAGATTTTCTTTAAAGAAATTGTGTAACAATTGATAAAATTATATTCTGTAGGTGAGCTACAATAAATTAATTTTATGTGATGAAAAGCTAGTATAATACACATGGTTAGTCACAAGGTTTTCATGGCAGTCCTCTAAATGAGTTGTATAATAATCTATAGTATAAAAATATATTATAAAAATGGCCCACTCTACTTAACAAAAATATTGTAAATCTATAATTTTTTTCAATTGAAAGTCAATACATGATTACTAAAAGTAGTATTACTGTTCATTCTTGTTAGGCTTGAGTGTAATTAAAATCAAAATTAACATATACACAAATGTGTAAATATACTATTCTTAGTTTTAACCCCTAAACGAACACTTTTCAGGTTAAGTTAATAGTTTTTTATTAGAAATAACCTGTGCACCACCTGCCAATCATGGTTGATGTAGCTATCAGTGCCGGTGGTGTGTCTTCTCGACTCCGCGATACGCGCCGTCTGGTGTTGGACGATGCGGCCAGGCAGCGCCGGCACCGCCGCGCCCTTGACGCTCTGGAGGCGGACAACTTCCAGGCTGATCCGCACGCCGATCTCCGTGTCAACAAGCTGGCGCCGAAGTTCGCTGACGAGGCCTCGTCGTTTGGACCAGCGCGCGACGTTTCCGCCGGCACTTCTGTTGGCGGCTCGGGCGGCGGGTCTTCTGTGACTGACGGTGAGGAACCTAACAATTGGTTAATAAGACAAACATCACACTACCCTCTCCTACACCTGCCAATTCCTGCCGCAGGCAAAAAATCCCGCAAGGCCAAGTCCGCAGCCGGCGCCGGTGCTGTCAGCGTCCTGGGCGGCCGTCTGCGCAGGAATTTCGCCGCCCTGCTTGAAGAGGAGCACACCAGACGGGTTCAGTTGCTCGGCTCCGCGCCCAACGCTGCCACGCCATACGAGCTGGCTCAGGTCGGGCCGTCTCGCCTGCCGCCGCGACAGTTCTGCGCCGTCTGCGGCCTGCTGGGACCACACACCTGCGTTGTGTGCGGCACCAGGTTCTGCTCCGTGTCCTGCTACGCCACGCACCAGGATACCCGCTGCCTGAAGTGGACTGGATGAGGATGACCTCACCTGAGTGTTGCATGCTGACGTCACCTGGTGCTAGAGGCAGATAATCTGCATTTTTCGTGCTTTTGTAAATTGCTTGTGCACTGTACCCTCGTGTTATTTTGTCACTTCTAACTGCGTGTAATAAATGTGCATTGATATTGCTCACACTTAGCTGAGCATTTTTATAAGCATTTTCTATGAATCTCGTTGTTTTATTTTATTTTGTTCAGTAAAACTAAGGAACTGGCCTTGACCTGACCTGGTCGTGAGTCGTCTCATTGTTAGTGGGAGCGGAGCCAGTGGAGAAGCAATTTTTTGTCCGCGATTTCAACCAAACTCGCCCTCCCCCGCTCTCAAACCACACTGGCCTGTTCTCTCACAATGTCCAGCAGCAAACTATGTCGGCCAGCCTGTCGGCCAGCCTTCGAGATCTCGTTTGCCAGCAGCCAGCTGAGGAGCTCTACCAGACCGTGAGTCTGAGCACCCTGCACTCGCTGCTCACCAGCCATCCCGACGCCAGCGACCTCTGCCTGAAGCGACCGATCAATGCAAGTCAGCCAGCTCTCATCCTGGACCTCGGCGACAGCCTTCGCTGGATCTGCGGGCCCAGGACTGACTGGCTGAGCGGCTGCGACTGGCGCGGCCTGCGGCTCAACCTCAGCCTGCGGCTGCGCGACTTACAGGCCAGCCTGTTCGTGCCCGTGCCACTGCTGCCTGGTGACGGAGGCGCCAATGACAGCCAGCGCGACCTGCTGGCCTGGGCTGCTGAGCAGCGCCAGCGGAAGCAGCGAGTGGCCGCCGTCATCAGGTGAGTGCCGGAAGGGAACTCCGGACCTCCGGCGCAATGGCCAATGCAGCTGAGCACGAAATTAATTATCCCGCAGGCACCTGCTCAATCTGCAGACCAATTCGTCACCCGGTCAGCCTCAGAGCTCGCCGAAGCCGGCCTTCAGCCTCTGGCTGGCCCCACTCGGCCTCGTCACCGCCCTGCGCTTCTGCCTGCGCCGCCTGGAGACTCCCTGCCACCAGTCACTGGACGGCCGCCTGGCCGACTGCGTCCGCATCGCTGCCAGCTTGAACTGTCGCGCCGTTGCCAGCGACTCGCCGCTCTGCTGGCTGCTGCAGCCACCGGGCAGGACCGTCCTGCAGCTTAGCTCGCTGGGCTCTGCTGGCGGCCGCTCCTTCCACGGCTACCAGCAGCTGCAGATGCGCCAGGCGCTGCTGCCCCGCCTGCGCAGCCTTCTGAACCTGCCGCCTGAGCGCCTACCTATGCTGGCCTGCCTGCTGGACAACCGCTTCCTGCCCGGCGACTGCCTACAGCGCCTGCACCTGGCGCTGGTGCCTGAGTCTGACAGCCAGGCCCATCAGGTGCAATGCGCTGCCCTTGTAGTTATTGCCTCCCAAGTTATGTTCCCAGCCCTGTGCATCTGTCCCAGAATCCCAGAATCTGTGCAATTGTTCAGTACTAGCTGAGCTGAGTCGTATTTCGTAAGCAGAAACACAGACGTTATCGAAAGCGTATTATAACCACTGGCTGTAGTTTTAGCAGTCCATACGATGTTATTAAGTATTTCAATACATATCTGATAACCTATTGGGCCTTTAGGCTAAACGGGAATTCGGCGAAGGAATTCGAATGGCTCCATTGTTTCTCTCTACTCCAGGCCAGAACCCGCGCAGTCAGTCTGGCCGTGGCGAAAGTTGTCGCCGGCTTCTCCGCGGCTGAGTCTGTCGACGAGGCTGTAAAACTTCTCGAACCGTGAGCGCCTGCCGTTTGACATTACTCAGCTCACTGACATTGCTCAGCTCACTGACATTACTCAGCTCACTGACATTGCTTAGCTCACTGACATTACTCAGCTCACTGACATTGCTCAGCTCACTGACATTGCTCAGCTCACTGACATTACTCAGCTCACTGACATTGCTTAGCTCACTGACATTACTCAGCTCACTGACATTGCTCAGCTCACTGACATTACTCAGCTCACTGACATTGCTTAGCTCACTGACATTACTCAGCTCACTGACATTTCTCAGCTCACTGACATTACTCAGCTCACTGACGTTTCTCAGCTCACTGACATTACTCAGCTCACTGACATTACTCAGCTCACTGACATTACTCAGCTCACTGACATTACTCAGCTCACTGACGTTTCTCAGCTCACTGACGTTTCTCAGCTCTCTGACATTACTCAGCTCACATTACTCAGCTCACTGACATTACTCAGCTCACTGACGTTTCTCAGCTCTCTGACATTACTCAGCTCACATTACTCAGCTCACTGACATTACTCAGCTCACTGACATTACACAGCTCACTGACATTACTCAGCTCACATTACTCAGCTCACTGACATTACTCAGCTCACTGACATTACTCAGCTCACTGACGTTTCTCAGCTCACTGACGTTTCTCAGCTCTCTGACATTACTCAGCTCACATTGCTCAGCTCACTGACATTACTCAGCTCACTGACATTGCTTAGCTCACTGACATTACTCAGCTCACTGACATTGCTCAGCTCACTGACATTACTCAGCTCACTGACATTGCTCAGCTCACTGACATTACTCAGCTCACTGACATTGCTCAGCTCACTGACATTACTCAGCTCACTGACATTGCTCAGCTCACTGACATTACTCAGCTCACTGACATTGCTCAGCTCACTGACATTACTCAGCTCACTGACATTGCTCAGCTCACTGACATTACTCAGCTCACTGACATTGCTCAGCTCACTGACATTACTCAGCTCACTGACATTGCTCAGCTCACTGACATTACTCAGCTCACTGACATTGCTCAGCTCACTGACATTACTCAGCTCACTGACATTGCTCAGCTCACTGACATTACTCAGCTCACTGACATTGCTCAGCTCACTGACATTACTCAGCTCACTGACGTTTCTCAGCTCACTGACGTTTCTCAGCTCTCTGACATTACTCAGCTCACATTACTCAGCTCACTGACATTACTCAGCTCACTGACATTACACAGCTCACTGACATTACTCAGCTCACATTACTCAGCTCACTGACATTACTCAGCTCACTGACATTACTCAGCTCACTGACGTTTCTCAGCTCACTGACGTTTCTCAGCTCTCTGACATTACTCAGCTCACATTGCTCAGCTCACTGACATTACTCAGCTCACTGACATTGCTCAGCTCACTGACATTACTCAGCTCACTGACGTTTCTCAGCTCACATTACTCAGCTCACTGACATTACTCAGCTCACTGACATTACTTAGCTCACTGACATTGCTCAGCTCACTGACGTTTCTCAGCTCACATTACTCAGCTCACTGACATTACTCAGCTCACTGACATTACTCAGCTCACTGACATTGCTCAGCTCACTGACATTACTCAGCTCACTGACATTGCTTAGCTCACTGACATTACTCAGCTCACTGACATTACTCAGCTCACTGACATTACTCAGCTCACATTACTCAGCTCACATTACTCAGCTCATTGACATTGCTCAGCTCACTGACATTACTCAGCTCACTGACATTACTCAGCTCACTGACATTGCTCAGCTCTCTGACATTACTCAGCTCACTGACATTACTCAGCTCACTGACATTACTCAGCTCACTGACATTACTCAGCTCACTGACATTACTCAGCTCACTGACATTACTCAGCTCACTGACATTACTCAGCTCACTGACATTACTCAGCTCACTGACGTTTCTCAGCTCACTGACGTTTCTCAGCTCTCTGACATTACTCAGCTCACATTACTCAGCTCACTGACATTACTCAGCTCACTGACATTACACAGCTCACTGACATTACTCAGCTCACTGACATTACACAGCTCACTGACATTACTCCGCTCACTGACATTACTCAGCTAACTGACATTACTCAGCTCACTGACATTACTCAGCTCACTGACGTTTCTCAGCTCACTGACGTTTCTCAGCTCTCTGACATTACTCAGCTCACATTACTCAGCTCATTGACATTACACAGCTCACTGACATTACTCAGCTCACTGACATTACTCAGCTCACTGACATTACTCAGCTCACATTACTCAGCTCACATTACTCAGCTCATTGACATTGCTCAGCTCACTGACATTACTCAGCTCACTGACATTACTCAGCTCACTGACATTGCTCAGCTCTCTGACATTACTCAGCTCACTGACATTACTCAGCTCACTGACATTACTCAGCTCACTGACATTACTCAGCTCACTGACATTACTCAGCTCACTGACATTACACAGCTCACTGACATTACTCAGCTCATTGACATTACTCAGCTCACTGACATTGCTCAGCTCTCTGACATTACTCAGCTCACTGACATTACTCAGCTCACTGACATTACTCAGCTCACTGACATTACTCAGCTCTCTGACATTACTCAGCTCACTGACATTACTCAGCTCACTGACATTACACAGCTCACTGACATTACTCAGCTCACTGACATTACTCAGCTCACTGACATTCCTCAGCTCACATTACTCAGCTCACTGACATTACTCAGCTCACTGACATTGCTCAGCTCTCTGACATTACTCAGCTCACTGACATTACTCAGCTCACTGACATTGCTCAGCTCTCTGACATTACTCAGCTCACAGACATTTCTCAGCTCACTGATATTGCTCAGCTCACAGACATGCTCACCTCCTCAGCTCACTGACATGCTCACTTGCGCAGCTCACTGGCCTACAGTGTCTATATGCATGTCGATATGCGCACCTACTCAGTCCCAGCTTGCTGACATCCTCACAACTCACACAAGCACTCAGCCAGCAAGCATGTAATTTCCATTTAAAATTTGCAGTCATGCGGCCAACCCAGAGGAGCGCAGCCTACTGCGCAGCCAAGTGGTCGCCTGTCTGGACTACTACCGGCCCTGCTGCTTCTCTAACAATGCACAGCAGCAACAGCCGCCGCCGGCCACAGATTCGTCCAACAATTCAACTGGCGCCGTCGGTCGGAAGTTCGATCCCTGGCTGCTGAATCGAGTCCGTGAGCTGCACCTGTCGGGCCGGCTGCATCCCTGGGTGGCCCAGGTGCTGCACCGCCAGATGGTTCGCCTGGAGCTCGGCTTCGAGGATCCGCCGCTGCCGGAGGCAGCCGAACTGGACGATCGGATTGAGCTGACGACAGACATGTATGATGTGATTCGGGCTCGGGTCTACGTCCTGCTGTACGACATCCGCGACTCCAAGGACGACCTGGGCTGCGCCCGGCCTGCCGTGCGGGTGAGGCGGCGGCTCACCTGGGCATCTATTGGGATCTGTGCGATTCGCAACCCTCTTCGGGAGTAGCTGTGTCGATTTCTCAAAAGGCTGCCCACTAATCTGACCACCCCTGAACTCCTTGGCCCAGGAAATCGACTGCCGCTTGGACAAAGGCCTGCGCGACAGCGGCGTCTACATGACGGTGGACAGATTCGGCAAGGACCTCGCGCAGCTCGAGCTGCCCGCCTGCGCCGATCTTTGGCGACGCGTTGGCCAAGCAGGTGACGGGGTTCGAACCACCGCCTTCCTGGCCTGCATGCACGGCTGGCGGCTGGCTGACCCGCTGTGCGCCCAGCCGCTGCTTGACCCGGACATTGTGCCGCCCAGCCTGCTTCTGCCGCTCTGCGTGTTGCGCTTTTTGCTGCTGCCGCCGCCTCGCAAGCCGGTGCTGCAGCCCTACGAGCTGCAAGCCCTTCTTGCCACCGTGCTGGCCGGCGCCGATGTCGACTCCCCCGAAGCTCCAGATCTCGACGCCAGCGCTGTGGCCGCTGCAAGCGCTGCCGAGGCGATGGAGCCGCCGCCGACTCTGCGGGGCCTCCAACTTGCCAACTTGTTCTCTGCCGGCCTTGACACCGCCGTCTTTGTCAGCGACGCCTGCGGTCGAGTCGGCCCCGAGTTTGAAGGCGTCGTGGCGGCGGGCTTTTTGTCCTTTGACGGCCGGCGGCTTCAGCGGATGCTTCGTCTAGCGGACCGCGGCCGGGCAACGCCGCTGGTGCTGTGCGAGGGCTGCCTGACTAGGCTGGAAATCTTCGAGCGAGCCTGGGACGCTCTCGTGCGCTCGCTCAGCCCTGTGGGCGGGCCCAGTTTCCTAAAGCCGCGCCTGTGCGATGCCCCTCGGTCGCCAGCTAGTCAGTTGGTGGCTTCTAGCTGCGCTGGAGGCGTCAGCGCTTTTCAAGGCGGCGAATGTGACGGTGGAAAGGGCGGCCGCGGACGCGGCGTCGGGCGTGGCCTGAGGCAATTCGAGTTGAACAACTGGGTGCCGCAGCCGCCGCCGTATCGCCAGCATCAGCAGCAAATGCACTTTTACCCTCCCCGCGAGCTGCTGGTTGCCGGCGTTCCAGTTGCGAACTGGGGCGGCTCGCGGCTGTCGGCTCCACCGGATCACCGGATGCCGCCAGCACCCGCAGCCAAGATCGCCTCCGTTCCAATGCAGCCGCGGCCGAAGTTCTTGCCCAGCGGTGCCGAAGGCAATGCGGACAGCTGGCGCAGCGGTGACGTCGGAGCCAAGAAACAGCAGCGCAAAATGTGGCGCCCGGTCGGGAATCTGCAGCAGCAGCAGCACTCGAGCTTCAGACCGCTGCGTCTGTCGGACTTTTCTTCATCCAGGAAGTCAGCCACAGGGCCCCCGCAGCCGCCTGCGGAGCCGCAGATGCAGCAGCTGCAGCGATCGCGACTGGACGAGCTGCTCGCTCGAATCCCAGGTCCGCCCAGCGACATTGAAGAGAAATTTGTTCGCTCCATCGGGCGCGGCGTGGCCTCCGCTTTGTGACATCCGATGCACTTTTATTTACCACTTGATGCTGAAGCTCTATGGGTGACAATGTCTCTATTTGAACCCGGTGTAGCTCTTACGATGTGACCTCTTCACAGCATTCGATTTTGTGAATTGCTGTGAAATTTCCAGTTCATGGAATCCCTGTGAGATTATCAGTTCATGGAATCCCTGTGAGATAATCAGTTCATGGAATCCCTGTGAGATAATCAGTTCATGGAATCCCTGTGAGATAATCAGTTCATGGAATCCCTGTGAGATAATCAGTTCATGGAATCCCTGTGAGATAATCAGTTCATGGAATCCCTGTGAGATAATCAGTTCATGGAATCCCTGTGAGATAATCAGTTCATGGAATCCCTGTGAGATTATCAGTTCATGGAATCCCTGTGAGATAATCAGTTCATGGAATCCCTGTGAGATTATCAGTTCATGGAATCCCTGTGAGATAATCAGTTCATGGAATCCCTGTGAGATTATCAGTTCATGGAATCCCTGTGAGATTATCAGTTCATGGAATCCCTGTGAGATTATCAGTTCGTGGAATCCCTATTAGATTATTAAAACCCGAAATTCCCAAACCCCAAACTCAAATTCATAAAACTCCGGTTTCGCTGAATGTTGTGAAATCAAAATACACATTTGCTTCCTTTGATCTGCTCTAGCCTTTGTCTATGAGCAGCTCGGATCTCAATTTTTGGGGGGTTTAAACCGCTTTTAATTTCAAAACCTCTCCATTTTTTACCAGAATACTTTAACCGTATCTTTCCAGTGTTTCTGCTTTTAGACATTTTTATTAATTTGATAAACAATGAAGACACATTTTCGGACATTTTGCTCCTAAAAGAGTAGCACTTATTGTACGAGTATTTCGGAAAGTATATTTGAAATTCATTAAAACTTAATTCACCCTACGTATACGCTGATGATCACGTGTTTTGATGAGGTCTCAGTTCGACATGAGGTTTGGTTTGAAACTATAGCATGAAATATTTATGCCAGAAGCTCAATAAACATGTTGCTGGAAAACATAATTTATTTGATGTTTTTGTGTTAAACAGGATTGTCTTATCTTAAAATCTTTGATTTCTTGTTGATTATTTATTCACTGCGAAGCTGGTTCTACGTTTTTTACATACTCAAGCTTCGTCGAATCTCTTGTATTTACAAGACTTGGGAACTCCCGCCGATGAGCTTGCTGGAGAGAAACTGCTTTATGATAGGACCACTTATAGCCAACTAATAAAAACTTTGCATAATAAAATATAATATAAAAAACAAATATTAGTCTGAAGATGGTCACCTCATCTTACTATGGAAAATAATCTGCTAAATGGGTAGGTCATTCTGTCCCAGCGCTGAAAATTCTAACCTTCATTCGAGCAATTCGAACTTGTAGCTATTTGAAATTTAAACTAAGTCAGAGTCACGTTAATGTTGCTTAAAATTTGGCAAAATAAAGACCGTCAAACAAAAAATGTAATAAAGCAGCATTTTTTCTTGTTTCTTGCATTTATCCTGCACAAGTTTACTGAAATCCAGTTGTACGTACACTGCAGCAAATTCTATTCGTAGACGTATCGGTGTAATTATTGTTAAACAAAGCGTTTTTTATATTTCTTTGCAATTAGTTTTTTTGCATTTAAAAGTTAAAAATAAGAATTTAAATAGCAGCTTTTATGTATTTTGCTAAATTTGATAGGAACTTTTCTGAGGTATGTCAAGACATTTGTTTATTGAACCAATTTAACGCATGAGAACATTACATTAAAATGTGTAATGCACTCGAGTAAAACCAAGCGAGCAACTTTACCGCATTAAAATTTCACTTCAAAAGCGTTGGGTCACGGCTTGATGCAGTCGTACCCGACTCGTAAGATACTTTAGCAGTCTACTATACCGTAATTGTGTTTTTTAATGGCTGGTTCTTTGTACTTAAAATTAAAATTATATATAGTATTTAGTTCTGTATAAAAACATACATTTGCATAATATTTTTATGTACCATTTCTGTTCCATTACGTGTATGGAAAACAATTTTCCGTGTTCTTAAATTCTAGTGTCTAAACATTTTATCCGGAAAACCATACTCTTACCATTTTATAGTTTATCGAGAGTGGAACGAAAACTGTGATTCTAAATTCAATTGCACGGCTCCTAGACATGTATTTAAAATATTTATGTAACAATTTATTTATTTTATGCATATAATATACATGTAATATGTTACATTCACATGCATTAATTTTGTTGTTAACATTTAATATCTATAGTTAAAACTCAGTATTTTATTATGTAACTTTTTAAATAAATAATATTTCAAAGTAAAAAGAAAAATGTGTCTATGTTTATAAAGATAATTTCTTATATTCATAGGACCAATTCGCTTGATTTTTGTGCTAAATTTTACTAATATTGTTTGTGTTCCTAAAGAAAATAAAATCGAGTTGCAAATAAAGTTGTTCTGCACAAGTTGATGATAATTTGTATTTGCAACTCATGAGTCAATAACTTGTGGTTTTTTACTTATCTTTAAATACACACTTTCAATATACCTTGAAGACTTGGTTAAAGGCAGTCCATTTGCTCGGTCTTTCAGCTAAGCCCACTGTCCAGCAGGCAGTTCCAAGTGAGCCATCTAACCTCGAATGTACAAGGCCTTTGTCCGCAGCCTCTCTGAACTCCAAGCCATGTCTACTCTGCACGCCAAGGCCAGGACGCCGGTTTATGGCAAGGGCGAAACCGTGAACCGCTTTCCTGTGCCCGACGAGAAGGTGCCGTGGACTGCCGAGTTCGCGGAGTACAAACCGGTTTACTTCGAGGACTCCAAGCTGAAGAAGGCCAGCTATGCCGACCCGGACATTCTGTGAGCTTCCTCGAATAAAACCCCCGTGTTTTAGCTGTCTCCCTTTGCCCCGTTTACATCGCAGGACTTTTGCCCACCCATAGCAACAACAAGGCGGCTGCAGCCCTAAAGTTCAATTCAATAGACTCTGGTGAGCTGAACCGAGTCAGCCACGAGGGCAACTACTTGCTGGATCCCGACGGCCTGCCGCTTAATCCGCACGGCCGCACCGGCGTCCGTGGGCGCGGCTGCCTCGGCCGCTGGGGCCCGAACCATGCGGCCGATCCCATCGTCACGCGGTGGAAGCGTGATCAGAAAACTGGGGCCAAGGTTAGAAGAATGAGATGTGAATCGAGGGGTGAGATGCGAATCGAGGGGTGAGATGCGAATCGAGGGGTGAGATGCGAATCGAGGGGTGAGATGCGAATCGAGAATTGAGATGCGAATCGAGGGGTGAGATGCGAATCGAGGGTTGAGATGTGAATCGAGGGGTGAGATGCGAATCGAGGGGTGAGATATGAATCGAGGGGTGAGATGTGAATCCTGGGGGATGAGATGTGAACCGAAGGTATCATTATATGTGAATTGAAGATATTGGATATATTGGTCGAGAAACCATGTCACAAACATAATTGCGGCACTTCTGTCGACAAGCCAATCAATCCTCACCTACCAGGTGGTCGACCCGAGCAGCGGCCGTCCCGTCCTGCAGTTCGTGAGCATTCTGCGCGGCGACGTGAAGGAGTGGGCGATCCCCGGCGGCATGGTGGACTGCGGCGAGGAGATCTCGGCCACGCTGAAGCGGGAATTCGGCGAGGAGGCGATGGACTCCACAATGGCCGATGAGGCCAGCAAAGCTGCATTGGCGGTGAGGCTGCGATGAGAGGAGATGGGATAAGGGAGAGTTTTGAGGGTAAGATGACATTAGTGGGAGATTTGAGGATGAGATGGGATCAAGGGGAGTTCTGAGCATGAAATGGGATCAGGGGAGTTCTGGCGATGAGATGGGATCAGGGGGAGTTTCGAGCATGAGATGGGATCAAGGGGAGTTCTGAGCATGAGATAGGATCAGGGGGAGTTCTGAGCATGAGATGGGATCAAGGGGAGTTCTGAGCATGAGATGGGATCAGGGGGACTTCTGAGCATGAGATGGGATCAGGGAGAGAGTTCTGGCGATGAGATGGGATCAGGGGGAGTTCTGAGCATGAGATGGGATCAAGGGGAGTACTGAGCATGAGATAGGATCAGGGGGAGTTCTGAGCATGAGATGGGATCAGGGGGACTTCTGAGCATGAGATGGGATCAGGGGGAGTTCTGGCGATGAGATGGGATCAGGGGGGAGTTCTGAGCATGAGATTCTGAGCATGAGATGGGATCAATGGAGTTGATTTATCTCAAAATCTCGCCGCTCGGCCAGGCCAAGGTGGACGCCGCCTTCAAGCACGGCGTAGAGCTGTACAAAGGCTACGTGGACGATCCGAGGAACACCGACAACGCCTGGATGGAGACGGTGGCCGTGAACTTTCATGACGAGGAGGGCGACGGCTTGGCCATGTTCCAGCTGCACGCTGGTGAGTGCCGAGTCGGGACTCCAATGACCCATCGCAATGACCTATTGAACTCAAACTTACGGTTAATTACCATACACTAGATATTTGAACACTGGACACTGACCCTAACTAGTGATCCATTGGACTCAAACTGATGTCCATTCGACTCAAACTCATGACCATTCGACTCAAACTCATGACCCATTCGACTCAACTCATGACCTATTCGACTCAAACTGATGTCCATTCGACTCAAACTGATTTCCATTCGACTCAAACTGATGTCCATTCGACTCAAACTCATGTCCATTCGACTCAAACTCATGTCCATTCGACTCAAACTCATGTCCATTCGACTCAAACTCATGTCCATTCGACTCAAACTCATTATCATTCAACTCAAACTCATGACCATTCAACTCAAACTCATGACCATTCAACTCAAACTCATGACCATTCAACTCAAACTCATGACCATTCAACTCAAACTCATGACCATTCGACTCAAACTCATGACCCATTCAACTGAAACTCATGACCATTCAACTCAAGAGCATCGATCGCAGACTAAAAGAAAGTCTAATGTGTAAATCCTGGGCATCTCTGCCTCTCTAGGCGATGACGCAATCGGCGTGTGCTGGAAGGACATTTCCCGCGACCTCAAGCTGTACGCCAGCCACCACCGGTTCGTGGAGAAGGCGGTCCAACTCAGGGGCGCCCATTGGTGACCGCTTTGCCTTTACTGGCCTGCACAATAACCTTACACAGTAGTGAGGACATAACAGTTTTCTTAATAAATATATTCTTAGCTATATATCTATATTTATTCCTTTCTGCACTATAATATTTTTCTGTTATCTAATTCTGCGCTGGTAAAAGCGTTTATTAGTTTTGATTGGCTAGTGTTTATGGCCTTTAGTGTTTACCTACTAATTGGATTCTAAATTAGTTTTTATTCATCTGGTTCAATCATTTCCCTGATTTTGCGAACGGCTCCACACCAATAACTAATCAAATCGATTCACCAGTTTTTTAAGCCTGCTTTTCTCTGACCTGTCCATCTCTTCTCTCACCTGTCCGTCTCTTCTCTTACCTGTCCATCTCTTCTCTCACCTGTCCATCCCTTCTCTGACCTGTCCATCTCTTCTCTCACCTGTCCGTCTCTTCTCTTACCGTCCGTCTCTTCTCTTACCTGTCCGTCTCTTCTCTCACTTGTCCATCTTTTCTCTCACCTGTCCGTCTCTTCTCTTACCTGTCCATCCCTTCCCTCACCTGTCCATCTCTTCTCTTACCTGTCCGTCTGTTCTCTCACCTGTCCATCCCTTCTCTGACCTGTCCATCTCTTCTCTCACCTGTCCGTCTCTTCTCTTACCGTCCGTCTCTTCTCTCACCTGTCCGTCTCTTCTCTCACTTGTCCGTCTCTTCTCTCACTTGTCCATCTCTTCTCTCACTTGTCCGTCTCTTCTCTCACCTGTCCGTCTCTTCTCTCACCTGTCCGTCTCTTCCCTCACCTTTCCATCTCTTCTCTGACCTGTCCATCTCTTCTCTCACCTTCCGTCTGTTCTCTCACCTGTGCATCTCTTCTCTCACCTGTCCATCCCTTCTCTCACCTTTCCATCTTTTCTCTCACCTGTCCGTCTCTTCTCTTACCTGTCCATCTCTTATCTCACCTTTCCATCTCTTCTCTCACCTGTGCATCTCTTCTCTCACCTGTCCATCCCTTCTCTCACCTTTCCATCTTTTCTCTCACCTGTCCGTCTCTTCTCTTACCTGTCCATCTCTTCTCTCACCTGTCCGTCTCTTCTCTTACCGTCCGTCTCTTCTCTTACCTGTCCATCTCTTCTCTCACCTGTCCGTCTCTTCCCTCACCTTTCCATCTATTCTCTCACCTGTCCATCCCTTCTCTGACCTGTCCATCTCTTCTCTCACCTTTCCGTCTATTCTCTTACCTGTCCATCCCTCTCTCACCTGTCCATCTCTTCTCTTACCTGTCCGTCTCTTCTCTCACTTGTCCATCTCTTCTCTCACCTGTCCGTCTCTTCTCTCACCTCTCCATCTCTTCTCCCACCTTCCTGTCTCAATTCTCTCTCCAATCTCGGCCCTTGAGTGCCTTTTTGTTTTACCACGAAAAAGCCGATTCCTTGCAGGTGAATGAAATGGATAATATTTGAATTTCCTTCCATTTGGTTATTGAAAAAATAGTGCCCGGAAAAGCGTGCTTTATCTTCTACATAATGCTCCTGTTTCTATTTCAAAGACCACTAGCAGATTCAGGCCGCTCAAATTGCGAATAGTGACAGAAAAACAACACAGTGACAGTGCTAGTGCTCCTTGAAATAGTCTGCCAGTGATTAGTCTATCAGCATATTTATACCCACCCCCGCCCAGCTAATGCTGGCGGCTTGCAGGCTTTGTTAATCATGTCAATCACCGATGAGAGTACAAATAGAAAACCTGATAGCGAGTGGCAAGCGGTTGTGCCTCGCTTGGTCACGTTCTGTTTAGTTTAAGACATTTTCCATTGAAATTTTCACGCTGTCTGACGACTGAGTTTGCGTTAATTTATTGCGTCCCAATGCCCTGTCGAACGGGTGGAACCAACTGTCTTAGAGGTGGAACCAACTGTCTTAGAAGTGGAACCCACTGTCTTAGAGGTGGAACCAACTGTCTTAGAGGTGGAACCAACTGTCTTAGAGGTGGAACCAACTGTCTTAGATGTGGAACCAACTGTCTTACAGGTGGAACCAACTGTCTTAGAGGTGGAACCGACTGTCTTGTAGGTGGAACCAACTGTCTTAGAGGTGGAACCAACTGTCTTAGATGTGGAACCGACTGTCTTGTAGGTGGAACCAACTGTCTTAGAGGTGGAACCAACTGTCTTGTAGGTGGAACCAACTGTCTTAGATGTGGAACCAACTGTCTTAGAGGTGGAACCAACTGTCTCAGAGGTGGAACCAACTGTCTTAGAGGTGGAACCAACTGTCTTGTAGGTGGAACCAACTGTCTTGTAGGTGGAACCAACTGTCTTACAGGTGGAACCAACTGTCTTAGAGGTGGAACCAACTGTCTTACAGGTGGAACCAACTGTCTTACAGGTGGAACCAACTGTCTTACAGGTGGAACGGACTGTCTTAGAGGTGGAACCAACTGTCTTAGAGGTGAAACCGACTGTCTTAGAGGTGGAACCGACTGTCGTACAGGTGGAACCAACTGTCTTACAGGTGGAACCGACTGTCTTAGAGGTGGAACCAACTGTCTTAGAGGTGGAACCAACTGTCTTACAGGTGGAACCGACTGTCTTAGAGGTGGAACCAACTGTCTTAGAGGTGGAACCAACTGTCTTACAGGTGGAACCAACTGTCTTGTAGGTGGAACCAACTGTCTTAGATGTGGAACCAACTGTCTTAGAGGTGGAACCAACTGTCTTGTAGGTGGAACCAACTGTCTTAGATGTGGAACCAACTGTCTTACAGGTGGAACCAACTGTCTTAGAGGTGGAACCAACTGTCTTGTAGGTGGAACCAACTGTCTTACAGGTGGAACCAACTGTCTTAGAGGTGGAACCAACTGTCTTACAGGTGGAACCAACTGTCTTGTAGGTGGAACCAACTGTCTTGTAGGTGGAACCAACTGTCTTGTAGGTGGAACCAACTGTCTTAAAGGTGGAACCAACTGTCTTACAGGTGGAACGGACTGTCTTAGAGGTGGAACCAACTGTCTTAGAGGTGAAACCGACTGTCTTAGAGGTGGAACCGACTGTCGTACAGGTGGAACCAACTGTCTTACAGGTGGAACCGACTGTCTTAGAGGTGGAACCAACTGTCTTAGAGGTGGAACCAACTGTCTTACAGGTGGAACCAACTGTCTTAGATGTGGAACCAACTGTCTTACAGGTGGAACCAACTGTCTTAGAGGTGGAACCGACTGTCTTGTAGGTGGAACCAACTGTCTTAGAGGTGGAACCAACTGTCTTACAGGTGGAACCAACTGTCTTACAGGTGGAACCAACTGTCTTAGAGGTGGAACCAACTATCTTAGAGGTGGAACCAACTGTATTATTTCCCTAATGCTCGTAAATCCAGCCAGTTATAAAATGAGTTCCAGTATCAGCCGGGATAAAAATCTAGTCTTATGTCCTCTGCATCTTCTGTCCACGGACAGCTGGAAGCATTTTTTAAATAGATGCGGCTGTCTGACTGTACATTTGGCCCATTTCTGCTTCTTTTACTAAAACCGATGCTTTTGCCAGGTGTCTGGTTCAGAATCATCTGCGAGCTCGTGCTTTGATGGAAAGTCAGCGAACAAACAAATTCGTAAAATGAAAGTCTGATTTGGCAATTTGGCAATGCTTTTATTTCAGTGGATATTAATCACTTTTTATTGCGAGCTGTCAGGCTGGCAGCAGGGACTACTAGACCTAGTTCCCTAGCCGTCCTTGGCTGTCAGCCGGCCGGCTCAGTCTATGCGCAGCCGTAGGCCCTGCGGATCCTGTAGGCATCGTTGGCGGACATGTTGTAGTAGTCGCCGAGGTCAGTGCTGCCGTCTCTGCGGCGCATCACGTGGACGCCGGAACGGCAGGCGAAGCCGGTGGACGGGTACTGCATGCAGCTCTTATAGTCATAGGAAGTGCCATAGACGTTGCCGTTGTACTTGTAGAAGGCGCTGCAGTAGGCTGGAAACAGTTTTTTTTCGAGTAAATTCGCATTTTTCTACTGTCAGTAGAGTAGTGAGGATTGCGAAAATAAATTAGCTTTTTATTCTCGGGCTAAACCCCTTTAGCGCGCACCGGTCTGGATGTTGGCCCAGTCGATGATGAGGTAGCTGTCGCGGTCCATGCGGGTCTGCTCGTGGTGGAAGCCCAGGGCGTGCATGAACTCGTGCACAATGGTGCCGCGGGTAAAGCAGCCGTTGTCCAGAGACAGATTCTGGGCGCCGCGGTTCAGGTAGCCCACGTAGGAGGAGCAGCTGCAGATTGTTGATTGTCAGTTGGTGACCGTTTTGAAAACCAATTTGAAGCGTCTACTTAATTAAATGTGCCATTAAAAGCTCACCCGGCGCCGTTGGTGACGTAGACGTAGCTGTTCTCGTTGGTGCGCTGCCTGAAGGAGACGCAGTAGTTGGTCATCTGCTCGATGTACCTCAGGGCGCTGGTGATGGTGCTGGCCTGGCCTGCAGTTCAGCGGAATGAAATTTCTGGTGTTTATCATCGGAATTTTCACAGGTCTTCAAATTTGCCTGACTGAATGCCACCTAATGCTTCACTGGCTTCATGACTGAGTTCTCTACCATGGAGCTGCTAAGCATGAGCACAGACTCACCGGCCATGTGGCTGCCGATGCTGTAGATAAGGGTGCGGCTGGGCCAGAAGTTGCTCTGGGCGTTCCTCAGCTGAATGAAGAGGAAGGGGCGGAACCTGCGGCTTAGGGCTTTGATGGAAGCTAGCTTTTTCTGAGCATGTTCTGGGCATTCGATGGGATCAGGGGGACTTCTGAGCATGAGATGGGATCAGGGGGACTTCTGAGCATGAGATGGGATCAGGGGGAGTTCTGGCGATGAGATGGGATCAGGGGGAGTTCTGGCGATGAGATGGGATCAGGGGGAGTTCTGGCGATGAGATGGGATCAGGGGGAGTTCTGGCGATGAGATTCTGAGCATGAGATGGGATCAAGGGAGTTCTGGCGATGAGATGGGATCAGGGGGAGTTCTGGCGATGAGATTCTGAGCATGAGATGGGATCAGGGGGAGTTCTGGCGATGAGATGGGATCAGGGGGAGTTCTGGCGATGAGATTCTGAGCATGAGATGGGATCAGGGGGAGTTCTGAGCATGAGATGGGATCAAGGGGAGTTCTGGCGATGAGATGGGATCAGGGGGAGTTCTGGCGATGAGATTCTGAGCATGAGATGGGATCAGGGGGAGTTCTGAGCATGAGATGGGATCAGGGGGAGTTCTGGCGATGAGATGGGATCAGGGGGAGTTCTGGCGATGAGATGGGATCAGGGGGAGTTCTGGCGATGAGATTCTGAGCATGAGATGGGATCAGGGGAGTTCTGGCGATGAGATGGGATCAGGGGGAGTTCTGAGCATGAGATGGGATCAGGGGGAGTTCTGAGCATGAGATGGGATCAGGGGGAGTTCTGAGCATGAGATAGGATCAGGGGGGAGTTCTGAGCATGAGATGGGATCAGGGTGAAAAGGGACTCACGCCAAGCATGCTGAGCTTCTGCTCGGTGGTCAGGATCATGTCGCCGATCGGGCCCTCCTTCAGGTCCGAGTAGCTCAGGGGGGCCTGCAACAGTAATGGGCTTGTATTGAGCATCTTGAGTACACCGGCATGTCGGCCTCAATTCACAGCGGAAAACATCAACAAAGACTCAACAAGGACTGCTACAAGATCTCAAGAACTAAATAAAAGCTGAAATCGGACTCACATTGGGGGTGCAGCCGCACTGGCCGTAAACGCGGCCGGCAGCCACGGCCAGCAGCAGGCAGGCGACCTTGATCAGCAGCATGTCGGTTATTGCTCGGGAGTTGCAAAAGTTGGTGCAGACTCGGAGACCTTCTGTTAGCTCTATGCTGAAATTTGCAAGCATTCGGAAATTACCGCAGCTTAAGAATTGGCGCTGGCGACGAAAAGCCGCTGCTCGATTCCCACGGCTGCCCGGAGTCGGCCTGCTGAGCAACTCACTGGAGAAATTCGCTTCGAAGTCACGGACAAAGTCGTGACTTTGGCGCTTGCCGACTTCTGCAGCCTGGCTGGAAAACCTGACGCTATTCAGATGACCTTCAGAAGCAACGCAAGCACAATGACTTGGCAGCGCTCATCGGGAGTTTTTTGTAGACGCCAGCACGAACTGCTGTGCTATTCCTGAACCGCAGAGTTTGTTACTTTCTGGCTGGCCAAGCCAAGGGTGTGGCTTTCTTTGAATCCGCGCAGCCATTGTCACTCCGTCTCATTGTCCCTCCGTCACATTGTCACTCCCTCACATTGTCACTCCGTCACATTGTCACTCCGTCACATTGTCACTCCGTCGCATTGTCACTCCGTCACATTGTCACTCCGTCTCATTGTCACTCCATCGCATTGTCACTCCGTCTCATTGTCCCTCCGTCACATTGTCACTCCGTCTCATTGTTAATCCGTCCCATTGTCACTCCGTCTCATTGTTACTCAGTCTCATTGTCACTCCGTCTCATTGTCACTCCGTCTCATTGTCACTCCGTCTCATTGTCACTCCGTCTCATTGTCACTCCGTCTCATTGTCACTCCGTCTCATTGTCACTCCGTCTCATTGTCACTCCGTCACATTTTCACTCCGTCTCATTGTCACTCCGTCGCATTGTCACTCTGTCACATTGTCACTCCGCCTCATTGTCACTCCGTCTCATTGTCACTCCGTCGCATTTCCACTCCGTCACATTGTCACTCCGTCACATTGTCACTCCGTCACATTGTCACTCCGTTACATTGTCACTCCGTCACATTGTCACTCCGTCACATTGTCACTCCGTCACATTGTCACTCCGTTACATTGTCACTCCGTCACATTTTCACTCCGTTGCATACTTTTTTAAGATGAAAAAACGTTCCTACGAGTATGAAGGCCTCCTCTCGGGAGTGTCTTGAGGGCGGTCTCGAAATATTTTCCACCTTAGTCAGGTGGGCCAGCTGCAGAAAGTAATTATAAAAAAATAATTCATTATAGTTGCTTAGGCTACACCTGTGCCCCAGATACTCAACGCCTCTGCCCACGCTGGCAGCTCCTCCACAGCGGTTTAAATCTAAAATGCCGGCTGCCCAACAAATGGCTGCAGATTTCAGCCATAAACAAGTCCTAAAATTTCAGCTTTAGAGCGTCAGCGACTGCTTGTCAATTCTCTAAATTTAGCACAAAATAAAGAACAAATCTGCCATCTTTATTACCATTGACTGCCATCAAAGTTGCGCGTACTTTTAATATCCTGTGGCACCAAGCAACCTGTGACAGGCAGACAGCAACCTGTGACAGGCAGACAGCAACCTGTGACAGGCAGACAGCAACCTGTGACAGGCAGACAGCAACCTGTGACAGGCAGACAGCAACCTGTGACAGGCAGACAGCAACCTGTGACAGGCAGACAGCAACCGGTGACAGGCAGACAGCAACCGGTGACAGTTGAGACAGCAACCGGTGACAGTTCAGGCAGCAACCGGTGACAGTTCAGACAGCAACCGGTGACAGTTTAGAAAGCAACCGGTGACAGTTTAGACAGCAACCTGTGACAGGCAGACAGCAACCGGTGACAGTTCAGACAGCAACCGGTGACAGTTCAGACAGCAACCGGTGACAGTTTAGACAGCAACCTGTGACAGGCAGACAGCAACCGGTGACAGTTCAGACAGCAACCGGTGACAGTTCAGACAGCAACCGGTGACAGTTCAGACAGCAACCGGTGACAGGCAAACAGCAGTCAACATTTCAAAAGCAGCATCCACTGACAGAGGGTTACCATGCACTCAGCAACAGTGAAGAATCTGTGGAAATCGAACCCGGGCTACCGGAAGCGGGCCAAGCAGGATATTCGTCTCGTGCAGCAATACTCCCTGCTGCTGGGGGTGCTGCTGTCCAGCGCTTTGTACCGCCTGCTGGCTGTGGTGATTGGTGAGCAAAATTAACCTCCTATTCAGTTGGCACCCATGAAGTCTGCGCTAGACTATCCAACAGGTGAACCCATCCTATCCAACAGGTGTACCCATCCTATTCAACAGGTGTGCCCATCCTATCCAACAGGTGTGCCCCTCCTATCCAACAGGTGTGCCCGTCTTATCCAACATGTTTACCCATCCTATCCAACAGGTGTGCCCCTCCTATCCAACAGGTGTGCCCATCCTATCCAACAGGTGTGCCCCTCCTATCCAACAGGTGTGCCCCTCCTATCCAACAGGTGTGCCCGTCTTATCCAACATGTTTACCCATCCTATCCAACAGGTGTGCCTGTCCTATCCAACAGGTGTACCCATCCTATCCAAAATGTGGTTTCTTTGATCCTATTAGTTTGCAAAACCGGTTCAAATAAATTGTGAGTTAGCGGCAACGCTTCAACAGTCACAATAAGCTGTTTGAGTATCGCTGCTGGCTTTTGTTTTCGGAGTCTTTGGAGTTTTTTGCTTTTATCGAGAAGGAAATTTTATTTGAATAGCATTGGCAGCCCTTTGTCTTCTGAGGAGGGGCAGGGCAGGATTCCAACACTATCGATCCCTCAGTCGCTGGGGCTCGGGGCTCGATGATGCTTGTGGAAGCTCACGCAGCGGTGACGCGACAGGCTCCAGAGGATCCGGGCTGTCATGATGTGTTCATCGCTGCTTTCACTCTTGGCGCCGTGTTTGTCTCTCTGAGGCGATCTGTGAAGACTTGGCGGGCTTGCAGGTAGCTTGACTCCAGAGAACATTTTTCCTCATTATCTCTGCTATCAGTATAGAATGTGTCGAACATTCAGGACAGAAACTCACTATCAAACACCCGATGCTCAATGTCTAACACCCGATGCTCAGAGTCTAACACCCGATGCTCACTGTCTAACACCCGATGCTCAGAGTCTAACACCCGATGCTCAATGTCTAACACCCGATGCTCAGAGTCTAACACCCGATACTCACTGTCTAACACCCGATGCTCACTGTCTAACACCCGATGCTCACTGTCTAACACCCGATGCTCACTGTCTAACACCCGATACTCACTGTCTAACACCCGATGCTCACTGTCTAACACCCGATGCTCACTGTCTAACACCCGATGCTCACTGTCTGACATCCAACGCTTCTTGTCTCATCAGGTCTGGAAGCTTTGTATTCGCTCATTGTTTCTGGATAGCGGAATTTTCACATGTTTAAACATGTTTCACACGTCTCCCGTGAAGAGGCACATGGGCCACACTATTAACTTTGAAACGCTGAATTAGGACGCAAAATTTTTAAAGAACTTTTTTTTCTAAATTTAGTCGCTGTGCACGCTTCAAAAGTGCCATTAAGCAGGATTTTCAGCTAATTACCACCGAGGCCTGACACTGATAAGTTACACCTTGAGCTCTGATACCAAATTCGCATAGAAACTCCAGCGGCTGCTTTGATTTTTAATCCAGTCGTGCTCTCAAGATTAGGAGACAGGATTAGTAGAAGTTACTCTCAGCTAAATAGCAAACCTGAAGCTTTGAAACCAAGTCACACAAACACAAAGACTACGGTTTTGTAAATTCCTACGAATAGAAACAAATCGTACCCTTTTACCAAAGCGTTTGGATCAGTTTGAAAAAAAGTTGACGGATTTTTGTTGCAAATTAAAAAAATTCACCACGTTTTCTGCGAATTTAAACAAATTGTGGAAATTTTAACTTCTCACGACAAAATATCCGCCGCTAGATAACCATGGGAAATGTATCAAATTCAGCTGAATCTGTCTTAAATTAAAAATTACGCTTTTGACAACTAAATTACGAGTAATTTGAAGTTTAAGGTTTTTTAGAGCAAATTTTAACGAACTTCCTCTACGAGTAGCTCGATCAAGCAAGCTGGAAATTGAAACCAAATCGTCAAGAACGTTAAGATTTGTCTTGCAAATCATTTTTTCTCTTCGTTTTAGACAATTCTTTAGATTTCGCTCATTTATATTGTCTTCTCCAGATCGAAATTTGCCTAGCAACTCGAATATCTAAAAGTTTCTTGGTCCCTACTGCATGCGCATGTCCCACTGTGCGAATCGATATTGTAACCCCTGCCCGATCGTCTGATCACTCACTGCTCACTCACCGCTCAATCAATGCACTTATGGGCACTGCTTAATGGACGGAGAGTTAGGAGTAAACAGGTGCTAAAAACCCATGTATGATTAACTGTTGTGTTATTGGCTAGTTTGACCTATGCTTATTAAGAATGCTTAATTTATCTGCGAGTGACTTTCACGTGTTCTAACCAGCTGCAGCAAATAAATTTACCTGGAGTGTTTACAGTATCGCTGTAGGCACTCAAACAGACCAATTCACAGCATGCGACCTCAATTGCTTGACTGACCACCCGCTCGACTGAGATGAGCAAGCTCACAACGGGCGAACTAAATGTAGAACTCACTGGAACTCACTAGCTGGCGAGTCCTGGAACTCACTGACGAGTCCTGGAACTCACTGACGAGTCCTGGAACTCATTGGCGAGTCCTGGAACTCACTGACGAGTCCTGGAACTCACTGACGAGTCCTGGAACTCATTGGCGAGTCCTGGAACTCACTGACGAGTCCTGGAACTCATTGGCGAGTCCCTGGAACTCATTGGCGAGTCCCTGGAACTCATTGGCGAGTCCTGGAACTCAATGACGAGTCCTGGAACTCACTGACGAGTCCTGGAACTCACTGACGAGTCCTGGAACTCATTGGCGAGTCCTGGAACTCATTGGCGAGTCCTGGAACTCATTGGCGAGTCCTGGAACTCATTGGCGAGTCCTGGAACTCATTGGCGAGTCCTGGAACTCATTGGCGAGTCCTGGAACTGACTGACGAGTCCTGGAACTCACTGACGAGTCCTGGAACTCACTGACGAGTCCTGGAACTCACTGACGAGTCCTGGAACTCATTGGCGAGTCCTGGAACTCATTGGCGAGTCCTGGAACTCATTGGCGAGTCCTGGAACTCACTGGCGAGTCCTGGAACTCATTGGCGAGTCCTGGAACTCATTGGCGAGTCCCTGGAACTCATTGGCGAGTCCTGGAACTCATTGGCGAGTCCTGGAACTCACTGACGAGTCCTGGAACTCACTGACGAGTCCTGGAACTCACTGACGAGTCCTGGAACTCACTGACGAGTCCTGGAACTCATTGGCGAGTCCCTGGAACTCATTGGCGAGTCCTGGAACTGACTGACGAGTCCTGGAACTCACTGACGAGTCCTGGAACTCACTGACGAGTCCTGGAACTCATTGGCGAGTCCTGGAACTCATTGGCGAGTCCTGGAACTCATTGGCGAGTCCTGGAACTCATTGGCGAGTCCTGGAACTCATTGGCGAGTCCTGGAACTCATTGGCGAGTCCTGGAACTCATTGGCGAGTCCTGGAACTCATTGGCGAGTCCCTGGAACTCACTGACGAGTCCTGGAACTCACTGACGAGTCCTGGAACTCACTGACGAGTCCTGGAACTCACTGACGAGTCCTGGAACTCATTGGCGAGTCCCTGGAACTCATTGGCGAGTCCTGGAACTGACTGACGAGTCCTGGAACTCACTGACGAGTCCTGGAACTCACTGACGAGTCCTGGAACTCACTGACGAGTCCTGGAACTCATTGGCGAGTCCTGGAACTCATTGGCGAGTCCTGGAACTCACTGACGAGTCCTGGAACTCACTGGCGAGTCCTGGAACTCACTGACGAGTCCCACTGTCACACCCGCAGTGCAATTTCTGTACCTGATGCTCCGCTGTGAGACCAGCTCCAGCAGCAGCTATGTGATCACGCTCTGCGCTGAGAACGCGACATTCATCTGCGCCTGCCTCTGGTCCGCGGGCGCCGCCACGGACGACTGGCTGGCGGGCGCCGTCAACCGCACCGTCTCGCCGGTTCTGCAGGCCGTCAGCTTTGGCTGCCTCTGCGCCAACATCGCCAACTTCTTTGTGTCGGTCTTCGGCTCGCGGCCAAGTTGCTGGCCCTCCTACTTCACCGGACTGCTGTGGGGTGTCACGTGGCTCAACGTAGCCTCCTTCGCCGTCGTCACGGCCCTGCTGGTCCAGATCAGCTCGACGATGAACCTGTTTGATGCCGTGCGGAGGGCCGATGGCGAAGAACCTCAGCCCCCAATGGAGCACGAGTGACTGTTCCTTATGGGATTCCCATTCTTGTCTCACAATCTTCCCACCCCTGCCTCACTATCTTCCCACTCCTGTCTCACAATCTTCCCACTCCTGTCTCACAATCTTCCCACTGGTAACTCACTAATGTATCACTACCTACTCATCTGTGTGATAAGGATTTAGATTCTTTATTAGATAGGCGAATTCGAATGTTAGGTTTTTAATTTCTCACAATGTCAAACTTGACTTTATTTATGAAATACGATTTGCTAGATCCTGTACGTTCACAAATATATTAGCTGTGCCATCTTCCTAGTCCTATTTTGTTGCAATTGCTTCACATTTGAGCCATAGACAGTGCTCCCGAAAATTTGCCACCAAATCCAAAAGCGACCCAGCCAATGAGGGCTCAGTAAGGCAGCCTCCGAGTTTGAGTCATGAGTTGCTGAGCACAAGCTCAGCCGCTCCTCAATAAAAAGCCATCCGGGCGCAGGGACAACGCAGGACTCACAGACCCGGAGTTTCCCAGACGGGCGCGCAACAGAAAAATCCCCCCGAGGCAATTTTCCGGTTGACAAGGCAAGCTTCAGCAACATGATTGGCTTCAACAGTAAGTAATCCATTGTGCAAGGCACGCGCTTTGAGCAGTGCTCAATATTGTGTTGATTTTCGTAACTGACCTGCTCTCCCAACACCCCCGGCTTACAGCCTGGCAGCTACTGCTTATCGCCGCCTGCGCCGCCACCGCCTTCGCGTTCGACGAGCCGCTGGGTGAGTTGCTGCTCAAAGCCTCCCTTTAACCCCCCAATTGACTCCGCTGTAAAGCTCATCCTCAAACCCGCCTCTACTGCCAGATGGCGACCTTCCCGACGCCACCGAAGTTGGTGAAGCTGAGAAGAACGCCATGAGGCAGCTTCTGATGCACCTGATCGACGCCCAGGACGAGAACGACAAGCGAATGTCGGAGTTCGTCGGAAAGCGAATGTCGGAGTTCGTCGGAAAACGACACGCAGACAGAAAGCGAATGTCGGAGTTCGTCGGAAAACGACACGCAGACAGAAAGCGAATGTCGGAGTTCGTCGGAAAACGACACGCAGACAGAAAGCGAATGTCGGAGTTCGTCGGAAAACGACACGCAGACAGAAAGCGAATGTCGGAGTTCGTCGGAAAGAGAATGTCGGAGTTCGTCGGAAAGAGAATGTCGGAGTTCGTCGGAAAGTGAGCCGCTGGGTTCTCAAAGAACTTGAACTTGTTCCCGATTCGCAGAACTTGTGTATGCGCCTGAGTAAAATAATAATTGTGCAGATTAGAAGACAAATACACGGGCTCTGGCCTCCCCCAACACGCCCATAGATGATGCTCAGCTGAGCAATTCAACTCAAGTGATTCAGTGACGAAAAACATCTTTCTTTTTCAATTTTTTCCGTGGGAAAATGGAGTCTAGTTTGGAAGGACAATAAAACGTGTTCTATTCGGTAAGCTTCGAAGTGAAGGCAAGGCTCACAGCCAATCAGAAAACGCCACGGATAATTGGCGGGGAGAGAGATCGTTATTTAGCTGAGCTAAAGGGCAGGGAGTAAGCCGGAAAGGCTATTGTCCGGCTACCAGCGGGAGGCCAGCCAATCACAAAGCGAAGTGGGGTGGCGCTGACCTGTAGAAAGGGACAGCTAAGAAATAGCTCACTAACCTGGCCGCAGCATGAGGTTAAACTGCGGCCAGGTTTTAGAATTCAACAATATCCCACATCAATTGTAATATACTCATACTAAGACATATGATAAGTCCGGATTCCCAACGGCACTAACTGAGGAGCTGAATTAGGAATTAGCAACTCGAATTCGGATCAGGGTTAAGAAGGCACGTAGCAATGAGCTTAGGGGATAACTAATAGCTAGCAGACACCACTCTACAACTGGGAGCTGTTCTCAAAGTTATCGGGACAGGCATTTTCAAAGCCCACCAACCCCCCCCTGGTGTCGCAGGTGAGTCTTCGGGGAGGCGGAGGGAGGAGGGCGTGGAGAGCAGCAGCTCAACTGGAACTCGACACTCAGCGGGCCGGAGACAATGCGCAGGGCTGTGGAGGAACAGGTGGGCCGCCGGGCGGAGAAGCGAAGATGAATCGATGCCTTCCCCACTTAGGCCCTTCAAATGCTTCACTTTCCCATTTTCTCACAATATCCCCTATTCTTGAAGCTGTCCCAGCCGCGTCGGCCGAAGGCTTACAAAGCTCCACTTTCTCACCGTGACCTGCTGCTGCTGCTGCTGCTTTTAGAGCTGCAGAGAATTTTCTTGCCTCCGACCGCCCGCCTTGGTCCTCCCACGGCCCCATTGAGTTGCCTCAATTCGGGCATTCAAGGCGGAGCCTCATTCACTGCAGCTGCCAGCAGCAAATTGTCTAACAATCTCTGGCAGCCGCCAACCGCCTGCTGAATAGGCCGAGCCGCTGAAGGGTCACTTGGCTTCTGAGCTCAGCTGCTGGGACTTTGAAGGCTACTTGAAAGTTAAAAATAGACAACTCGGAACTAGGCTATTGTACGGAGACCTGTGACGCGAGACAGAGGGACAGAGAGAACAGAGGGGGAGAGTGAACAGAGGGGGAGAGTGAACAGAGGGGGAGAGTGAACAGAGGGGGAGAGTGAACAGAGGGGGAGAGTGAACAGAGGGGGAGAGTGAACAGAGGGGGAGAGTGAACAGAGGGGGAGAGTGAACAGAGGGGGAGATTGAACAGAGGGGGAGAGTGAACAGAGGGGGAAAGTGAACAGAGGGGGAGAGTGAACAGAGGGAGAGAGTGAACAGAGGGGGAGAGTGAACAGAGGGGGAGAGTGAACAGAGGGGGAGAGTGAACAGAGGGGGAGAGTGAACAGAGGGGGAGAGTGAACAGAGGGGGAGAGAGAACAGAGGGGGAGAGTGAACAGAGGGGGAGAGTGAACAGAGGGGGAGAGTGAACAGAGGGGAGAGTGAACAGAGGGGGAGAGTGAACAGAGGGGGAGAGTGAACAGAGGGGGAGAGTGAACAGAGGGGGAGAGTGAACAGAGGGGGAGAGAGAACAGAGGGGGAGAGTGAACAGAGGGGGAGAGTGAACAGAGGGGGAGAGTGAACAGAGGGGAGAGTGAACAGAGGGGGAGAGTGAACAGAGGGGGAGAGTGAACAGAGGGGGAGAGTGAACAGAGGGGGAGAGAGAACAGAGGGGGAGAGTGAACAGAGGGGGAGAGTGAACAGAGGGGGAGAGTGAACAGAGGGGGAGAGTGAACAGAGGGGGAGAGTGAACAGAGGGGGAGAGAGAACAGAAGGGGAGAGTGAACAGAGGGGAGAGTGAACAGAGGGGGAGAGTGAACAGAGGGGGAGAGTGAACAGAGGGGGAGAGTGAACAGAGGGGGAGAGAGAACAGAGGGGGAGAGTGAACAGAGGGGGAGAGTGAACAGAGGGGGAGAGTGAACAGAGGGGGAGAGTGAACAGAGGGGGAAAGTGAACAGAGGGGGAGAGTGAACAGAGGGAGAGAGTGAACAGAGGGGGAGAGTGAACAGAGGGGGAGAGTGAACAGAGGGAGAGAGTGAACAGAGGGGGAGAGTGAACAGAGGGGGAGAGTGAACAGAGGGGGAGAGTGAACAGAGGGGGAGAGTGAACAGAGGGGAGAGTGAACAGAGGGGGAGAGTGAACAGAGGGGGAGAGTGAACAGAGGGGGAGAGTGAACAGAGGGGGAGAGTGAACAGAGGGGGAGAGAGAACAGAGGGGGAGAGTGAACAGAGGGGGAGAGTGAACAGAGGGGGAGAGTGAACAGAGGGGAGAGTGAACAGAGGGGGAGAGTGAACAGAGGGGGAGAGTGAACAGAGGGGGAGAGAGAACAGAAGGGGAGAGTGAACAGAGGGGAGAGTGAACAGAGGGGGAGAGTGAACAGAGGGGGAGAGTGAACAGAGGGGGAGAGTGAACAGAGGGGGAGAGAGAACAGAGGGGGAGAGTGAACAGAGGGGGAGAGTGAACAGAGGGGGAGAGTGAACAGAGGGGAGAGTGAACAGAGGGGGAGAGTGAACAGAGGGGGAGAGTGAACAGAGGGGGAGAGTGAACAGAGGGGGAGAGTGAACAGAGGGGGAGAGAGAACAGAGGGGGAGAGTGAACAGAGGGGGAGAGTGAACAGAGGGGGAGAGTGAACAGAGGGGAGAGTGAACAGAGGGGGAGAGTGAACAGAGGGGGAGAGTGAACAGAGGGGGAGAGTGAACAGAGGGGGAGAGTGAACAGAGGGGGAGAGTGAACAGAGGGGGAGAGTGAAAGAGTGACCGAGCGACAGAGTAACGGAGGGATTGAGTGACAGTGAAAGAAGGGAGCCTGAGGTGCAGAGAGACAGAATCACCAAGTCACTGAGGGTGGATTATGAAAGCAGCAATTAATATGGCCATTATCCAAAGTAGCAACAGCTTTCAGGTCAAGGCTAACAGTTATCCAAGACAAAGATCTTTTACTCAGACGATACAACGAAAAGTGTTTCCTTGGATATCTTGCTAGTCACTAATGAGGCACCTGCTCGATTCACTAGGCAACCGTGTCACTGGCCATATCATCCCATAACACAGCTTTGATCAATCAAAACGGGCAGGAGAAGCAAAACTCGGCCTGGGCTACTCAGCTAAGATAAGCAAAGGGATATCATTTTAACGAGTGAAGAGTGATTCCGATATTTCCTACTGCTACAGGTTAATAGTAAATTTTTTTTTCATAACACCCCGATTTGAGCTCACTGGCTAGACCCTCGCGCAGGCCGAATCTGCTTTTCCACAGCAAGCAATGCTGCCCAAGGACCTGAATTCGACCAATCAGGCCATCACGGATTTAGAGGCCTCGCGGAGGTCAATGGGTCGAGGGCCATCTCCAGCTTCCACTGCCACCTGAGCTGTGTCGAGCGTGATTATTGGGTTTGAGTATACCTGAGCACATCCGGCGACTCGCAGAGCGCAGCGCACAGGCGGACAGTCGCTTCACAGACAGGTGGACAGTCGCTTCACAGACAGGCGAGCAGTCACTTCACAGACAGACGGACAGTCAATTCACAGACAGGCGGGCAGTCACCTGAGAGACAGACGGACAGTCACCTGAGAGACAGACGGACAGTCACCTGAGAGACAGACGGACAGTCACCTGAGAGACAGACGGACAGTCACCTGAGAGACAGACGGACAGTCACCTGAGAGACAGACGGACAGTCACCTGAGAGACAGACGGACAGTCACCTGAGAGACAGACGGACAGTCACCTGAGAGACAGACGGACAGTCACCTGAGAGACAGACGGACAGTCACCTGAGAGACAGACGGACAGTCACCTGAGAGGCAGACGGACAGTCACCTGAGAGGCAGACGGACAGTCACCTGAGAGACAGACGGACAGTCACCTGAGAGACAGGCGGACAGTCACCTGAGAGACAGACGGACAGTCACCTGAGAGACAGGCGGACAGTCACCTGAGAGACAGATGGACAGTCACCTGAGAGACAGACGGACAGTCACCTGAGAGACAGACGGACAGTCACCTGAGAGACAGACGGACAGTCACCTGAGAGACAGCCGGACAGTCACCTGAGAGGCAGACGGACAGTCACCTGAGAGACAGGCGGACAGTCACCTGAGAGACAGGCGGACAGTCACCTGAGAGACAGGCGGACAGTCACCTCACAGACATAGCAGTCTCAACCTCGAATTCTGAGATGCCCCAGAAGCTGCCCAATAAAGCGGGCTTGACAACATAAAGTAGCGGCTTAGAGCGGATTAGCTTAATCGGAATTCCATTCCGCTTGTGGCAAGGACAAAATAAGCTGATGCAGCTCAGAGCTGAAGCGAAGTCCACGTCGTGGCAGTTTTGAGAACTGTCCTTCCTCGGAGAATTCGGGCTCGAGCAGATCACTCTGAGCTGAAGAGCAGACGGTTTTCAGCAGAAAAGCCAGGCAATCTGTTCCCTTCAGCGTCAAGTTTTCTCAGTTATTTTTCTTCCTAATCTCACTGAGCCTTCAAAACTGCTCACTAGTCAGGCAGAACGGCGAAACAACAAAAAAGTGAAGGAATCTCAAATTGACTGGCATACTTGAGGGAAAAGCTGGAATCGCAGCAGGAGCTGTAGCTAGAATCGCAGCAGGAGCGAAAGCTAGAATCGCAAAAGGAGCTGTAGCTAGAATCGCAGCAGGAGCGGAAGCTAGAATCGCAGCAGGAGCGGAAGCTAGAATCGCAGCAGGAGCGGAAGCTAGAATCGCAAAAGGAGCTGTAGCTAGAATCGCAGCAGGAGCGGAAGCTAGAATCGCAGCAGGAGCTGTAGCTAGAATCGCAGCAGGAGCGGAAGCTAGAATCGCAGCAGGAGCTGTAGCTAGAATCGCAGCAGGAGCGGAAGCTAGAATCGCAGCAGGAGCGGAAGCTGGAATCGCAGCAGGACCGGAAGCTAGAATCGCAGCAGGAGCGGAAGCTAGAATCGCAGCAGGAGCTGTAGCTAGAATCGCAGCAGGAGCGGAAGCTAGAATCGCAGCAGGAGCGGAAGCTAGAATCGCAGCAGGAGCGGAAGCTGGAATCGTAACATAGTTACTGGAGTGGAGAGTTTATTCAGGCAAGATAACAGGAATGAGCAAGGACACGTTGTGCATCCAGTGATGGCCCACAGTGCAGTTTGCTTGCCACGCCAAATAACTGTATGACCCCCAGAAGGCACAACCATCGATCGGTGTTTCCTCGGCAATAACCGGGCTGATTGACAACACAGGCAGCTCAGTTTAGCCTGTCAACTGATAGCTAGGTCAATTTTGACAAGCAATTCGTGCGAGACCACCCCCTTTGCGTTGCCCCGTCTCCTCCCTTCAATCTACCCCGTCTACTTACTTCAATCTACCCCGTCTCCTCCCTTCAATCTACCCCGTCTCCTCCCTTCAATCTACCCCGTCTCCTTCCTTCAATCTACCCCGTCTCCTCCCTTAAATCTATCCCGAACTCGCTCCTTTTCCACTGCTCACTGTACCATGTCAAGTCAGTAAATTTCTTTGTCGCAGCGCACAGCGGAGCCGAGTCGCTAGGCGGGGCCGCCGCAGTGTTTGCTCGGAGGGCGGGAGTCAGGTGAGACGCTGAGTTGGCATTTGTTTGCCCCGACCTTGGCCAATACTTCAGTGGGCGCCTGTTTGGTCTGATGACACAGGTGGCCCCCAAACCTCTCTTATGAGTCTGTTTGAGCAATGAGTGAAATTGTGAGCCTTTATTCTTAGCGCGTTTTTGTTCTTCACCCTCGGCTAACTCAGGCAAATACTGTATGAGACAGTGTTTGAGTCAGCCAGACAATCAGCTGTGTCAGACAATCAGCTGTGTCAGTCAGTTAGCTGTGTCAGACAATCAGCTGTGTCAAACAATCAGCTGTGTCAGTCAATCAGCTGTGTCAGACAATCAGCTGTGTCAGTCAATCAGCTGTGTCAGTCAATCAGCTGTGTCAAACAATCAGCTGTGTCAGACAATCAGCTGTGTCAGACAATCAGCTGTGTCAGTCAGTTAGCTGTGTCAGACAATCAGCTCTGTTAGACTGACAATCAGCTGTGTTAGACAGACAATCAGCTGTGTTAGACAGACAATCAGCTGTGCCAGTCAATCAGCTGTGTCAGTCAATCAGCTGTGTCAGTCAATCAGCTGTGTCAGTCAATCAGCTGTGTCAGACAATCAGCTATGTCAGTCAATCAGCTGTGTCAGTCAATCAGCTGTGTCAGTCAATCAACTGTGTCAGTCAATCAGCTGTGTCAGTCAATCAGCTGTGTCAGACAATCAGCTGTGTCAGTCAATCAGCTGTGTCAGACAATCAGCTGTGTCAGACAATCAGCTGTGTCAGACAATCAGCTGTGTCAGTCAGTTAGCTGTGTCAGACAATCAGCTGTGTTAGACAGACAATCAGCTGTGTTAGACAGACAATCAGCTGTGTTAGACAGACAATCAGCTGTGTCAGTCAATCAGCTGTGTCAGACAATCAGCTGTGGTAGTCAGTCAGCTGTTTGAGACAGACAATCATCTGTGTCAGATAATCAGCTGTTCAGCTGTTTGAGACAGACAGTCATCTGTGTCAGATAATCAGCTGTTTGAGACAGACAGTCATCTGTGTCAGATAACCAGCTGTTTGAGACAGACAGTCATCTGTGACAGATAATCAGCTGTTTGAGACAGACAATCATCTGTGTCAAACAGTCAGCTACTATTTTTAAAGAAAGCTTAATAGACGAGCGCTACAGGTTTGTTTCAGAAAAAATCAGCAAGGCTAATGCTTTGAAGTCGGGCAAAATAAAAAACGCGTATATTTCTACTGCAAGTAGGAAAGACGGAACATGCACAATATGATAGACGTCGGAGACAGAGAATAATCAAGTAAAAATTGGCAGGTGAAACGAAACGAAGGAGAAGCCGAGATTAAACCCGGCCTGGCCAGCAGAGCATCGATAAGATAGATATAGATTGTGCAGCTAGCTCAGAAACGGAGTATCCGGACTACTGGAAGAAGCAAATATAATCTATACAATGTAGGTTGCGCAGAAATTAACATTACGAAAATGACCATGCGTATATGCAGATAATAACAGATAATAACAGATAATAACAGATAATAACAATGCAGATAATAACAGCATAGAAAGCGATACTAAACTTGCATCTAACTTGTCAGAATCAAAGATCCCATTGTCATAATCAAATATCCCATTATCAGAATCAAAGATCCCAATATCAGAATGAAAGATCACATCGTTAGAATGAAAGATCCCATTGTCATAATCAAATATCCCATTGTCAGAATGAGAGATCCCATTGTCACAATCAAATATCCCATTGTCAGAATCAAAGATCCCAATATCAGAATGAAAGATCACATCGTTAGAATGAAAGATCCCATTGTCATAATCAAATATCCCATTGTCAGAATGAAAGATCCCATTGTCATAATCAAATATCCCATTGTCATAATCAAATATCCCATTGTCAAAATCAAAGATCCCAATATCAGAATGAAAGATCACATCGTTAGAATGAAAGATCCCATTGTCATAATCAAATATCCCAATATCAGAATGAAAGATCCCATTGTCAGAATGAAAGATCCCATTTTTCATATGTGCACATCTGCGGCCACCTGCAGGTGAACCCCTCCAGCTGACAGCCTACGCGGCAGTCGCTGCGCTTCTTCCGAGCTCGTCAACGCTGCCTTGGACACGGAGCCGCCTCGAGCTCTCGCATCGGCGCCATTGTTAAAGAAGTCCTCCTGCTCCTCGTCCTCATCCTCGTTGCTACTTCCGCTGCACGTGTCGTCGTAGGATGAGGCAGCGGCAGAGCCTGCAGCAGCCGCGATTTCGGCACTCGCGGCGGAGACTCTTCGAGAGGCCCGCCGGCTGCCACCGAAGCCAGCTAGGAGGGAGTCGCAGAGGAGGTGCAGCGGGGCGGTGACCGAGACCCGCAGCCGCAGCCACAGCAGGCAGTACAACAGAAGGGCGAGCAGCTGGAGGCCGCAGAGCAGCAGGAAGCAGAGCTGCAGCTGGTTGGCGGTCGACCTGATGGGATCGATCCAGCCACCTGGGATGGAATGGGAAGAGTGGGGCGACTGCCTTTCCTTTCTCCCAAAATGCACAGAACTTCCCTTCAATCTAGCCCGTCTCCTCCCTTCAATCTACCCCGTCTCCTCCCTTCAGTCTACCCCGTCTCCTCCCTTCAATCTACCCCGTCTCCTCCCTTCAATCTACCCCGTCTCCTCCCTTCAATCTACCCCGTCTCCTCCCTTCAATCTACCCCGTCTCCTCCCTTCAATCTACCCCGTCTCCTCCCTTCAATCTACCCCGTCTCCTCCCTTCAATCTACCCCGTCTCCTCCCTTCAATCTACCCAGTCTCCTTACTTCAGTGTAAGGAGACTTAAGTGTTCAGTGTTAATCCCAACATTTCGTGGTCAATACAGAATAATAATCCTAAATATGACATTCCAAATTTGTTGGAAGTCAAGAACAATAATTTGACAATAAATAGGCCAGCTATTCGAACCTGAATGTGCCTGCATCATCTCCGTCTTCGGTGGTCACCTACCTCACCTAGACGGACTGCTGGACCTTCAGGGGCTGCAACAACAGGTGCAACTAGGCCATTGTTACTGCTCAAGCCTAAATATTAGGCGCAGCTCAATATTACCCTAATATTAGCCGCCTCGCCTAGTCTGTAAGTCAATCAGTCACTACCCAACGCTCTTAGCCTTCGGGCGCTGCCAAAAAATTTTCATGGGGTGGGGCGCTAAATTAGCTTGCTAGTCGCACTCTTAATTCCATATTCCAGTATCCGATTTCCCAACACGCACGCGCAATGAACAGGGCGGTGAGGCCGAGGGCCAGGGCACGGCCGATGGCGAAGAACAGGATGAAGAAACCGATGGTGGCGCCCAGCTGGCTGGGCCGAGTCAGCAGCACCAGGATTTCGTAGCCTGCGGGAGATTAGTCGGGGATTAGTCGGAGGATTAGTGGGGATATTAGTTGGGGGATCAGTTGGGGTATTAGTGGGGATATTAGTTGGGGTATTAGTGGGGGTATTAGTCGGGGGATCAGTTGGGGTATTATTGGGGATATTAGTCGGGGGATCAGTTGGGGTATTAGTGTGGGTATTAGTCGGGGGATCAGTCGGGGTATTAGAGTGGGTATTAGTCGGGGGATCAGTTGGGGTATTAGTGGGGATATTAGTCGGGGGATCAGTTGGGGTATTAGTGGGTGTATTAGTCGGGGGATCAGTTGGGGTATTAGTGGGGGTATTAGTCGGGGGATCAGTTGGGGTATTAGTGTGGGTATTAGTCGGGGGATCAGTTGGGGTATTAGTGTGGGTATTAGTCGGGGGATCAGTTGGGGTATTAGTGGGGGTATTAGTCGGGGGATCAGTTGGGGTATTAGTGTGGGTATTAGTCGGGGGATCAGTTGGGGTATTAGTGTGGATATTAGTCGGGGGATCAGTTGGGGTATTAGTGGGGATATTAGTCGGGGGATCAGTTGGGGTATTAGTGTGGGTATTAGTCGGGGGATCAGTTGGGGTATTAGTGTGGGTATTAGTCGGGGGATCAGTTGGGGTATTAGTGGGGATATTAGTCGGGGGATCAGTTGGGGTATTAGTGGGGATATTAGTCGGGGGATCAGTTGGGGTATTAGTGTGGATATTAGTCGGGGGATCAGTTGGGGTATTAGTGTGGGTATTAGTCGGGGGATCAGTTGGGGTATTAGTGTGGGTATTAGTCGGGGGATCAGTTGGGGTATTAGTGTGGGTATTAGTCGGGGGATCAGTTGGGGTATTAGTGGGGATATTAGTCGGGGGATCAGTTGGGGTATTAGTGGGGATATTAGTCGGGGGATCAGTTGGGGTATTAGTGTGGATATTAGTCGGGGGATCAGTTGGGGTATTAGTGTGGATATTAGTCGGGGGATCAGTTGGGGTATTAGTGGGGATATTAGTCGGGGGATCAGTTGGGGTATTAGTGTGGGTATTAGTCGGGGGATCAGTTGGGGTATTAGTGGGGATATTAGTCGGGGGATCAGTTGGGGTATTAGTGGGGATATTAGTCGGGGGATCAGTTGGGGTATTAGTGGGGATATTAGTCGGGGGATCAGTTGGGGTATTAGTGTGGATATTAGTCGGGGGATCAGTTGGGGTATTAGTCGGGGAAAAAAGACTCGATCATACGGAACAGACTGCCAGCCAGAGCTGGGATTTGAGACACGAAAGCTGACAGCTCACCTGACACGATGACGAGAATTTCGGACAGCGCCATGAACAGATAGGTGGGCAGCGCGATGGGCGGGGCGTAGGCGGAGCGGTCGCGGGCGTACTCGCTGACAGCGGCAACGAGGGCACCGACAGCCAGCACAAGCTGGCCGATGCCTGCGCAAATAGATTAAATAAATATTAAAATGCGCAGTGCTGCCTACTGACAGTAAGAGTCAAGAGGTAAAAGGCAAGAGTGCCACAGGTCCTGGCAAACACTCACCAAAGCGCCAGGCCATGTGGTGCAGCTTGAAGTAGCGGCTGCTGGCCCAGCAGAGCAGAGGAGCCAGCAGGAAGACGAAACCCGGGTCGCACAGGCCGTACAGGTGATGCTGCTGCTGCTGCTGCCAGCCGCTTGGCATGGAGCGGATCTGCAGGTCCAGGCAATTACTCATCTGCACGGGGTCGGGGTGGCAGGTAAAGTTGGTAGGGATGGCAGGTAAAGTGGGTAGATTGGCAGGTAAAGTGGGTAGATTGGCAGGTAAAGTGGGTAGAGTGGCAGGTAAAGTGGGTAGAGTGGCAGGTAAAGTGGGTAGAGTGGCAGGTAAAGTGGGTAGATTGGCAGGTAAAGTGGGTAGATTGGCAGGTAAAGTGGGTAGATTGGCAGGTAAAGTGGGTAGAGTGGCAGGTAGTGCAGACAGGCCGCACCTTGGTAATTACGGCCACCCAGAAGGCCAAGATGATCAGGAGGCCCAAGCGAAACAGGCGCGCGCTAGGGTCTTCTTCCACCGACAGAGGGCGCGCGGTCGCCAACGCCGGATGGTGCTTGGAGCGAATGCGGCGCCCCAGGAGGTCGCTTGGCGACGAGGACCACAGAGCTGCATTGAATAGGAGAGTCAATATCAAACTTACTTAGATGCTGCACTATTGCTTGCATTGGTAAAGGCGAATTAATGACTATTTGATTGACAATTCGAGTGACTGTGGAGTGACAATTCAAGTACCAGGCTGAGTGAATGTGCCGATGTGTCTTATGCTAGAGCCTCCCGGCCTGATTGCACTCACCGTCATTAGGTGGGTATTCGCGAATCCAGTACAGGCCGCAGGCAAGGCTGGTCAAGGCCACGGCCGCTGCGATGAAGATCAAAGGAACAATCTTGCGCGAGTCTACGTAGGGAGTTGAGCCATAGACAACTGCATCTGCGACTAGCGCGCCGAGATTCAAGCAGCAGTAATACCTGCGAACCGTTGTCTAATCAATATTATGATCTTGATTGGATCACCTGCTTTACTCTGTATTTAGTCACTGCAGCTGCCCTCCGGGTCATTCAGTGAGTCACTGCAGCTGCACTCCGGGTCATTCAGTGAGTCACTGCAGCTGCCCTCCGGGTCATTCAGTGAGTCACTGCAGCTGCACTCCGGGTCATTCAGTGAGTCACTGCAGCTGCACTCCGGGTCATTCAGTGAGTCACTGCAGCTGCACTCCGGGTCATTCAGTGAGTCACTGCAGCTGCACTCCGGGTCATTCAGTGAGTCACTGCAGCTGCCCTCCGGGTCATTCAGTGAGTCACTGCAGCTGCACTCCGGGTCATTCAGTGAGTCACTGCAGCTACCCTCCGGGTCATTCAGTGAGTCACTGCAGCTGCCCTCCGGGTCATTCAGTGAGTCACTGCAGCTACCCAATAGGTCATTGAGTGAGTCACAGCTGTCACTCACCAGGTGACGCAGTTGAAGATGCTGGAACAGAAGTGCCGCTTCAGCTGCTGCAGCAGGAGGGCTGGCGCCACGGCCCGGCTGCACAGGGCGGCTATTGCTAAGGCCGGTAGGCTGACAATGAGGAAGATCTGGCGTGACTGTCGGGAGGAGGCAGGATTCAAGTTAAAAGATGACAAGGTGAAAAACTTGTTGGAGTCAGACGTCTTTGAATCATTTAATAAATGCATCTGATAATGAGTGACAGATTGAGTGACGTGTTGAGTGGCATGTTGAGTGACAGAGTGACAGGTCGAGTGGCGTGCTGACTGATGCTTTGAGCAGTGGGTCGACTTATAGTTAGAGTGATTAGGATTGAGCATTGATTAGATGGATTAAAAGGAATTACAACCCGAAGAAAAATATGAATATTCCAGCAGAAAAATACTGCCACCAGTGAAGTGACTCACAGCGAAGCCAAAGCTGAGGGTGGACAGCAGAAGGCACGCGCAGCCTGCATGCGGTTGGTGGGCATTTTCTCATTCTCATAGAACATATGAGAAAAATACTCAGTGACCAATTAGAGCTCAGCCAGGACTCACCGAATGTGTACAGGACAGCGCCCGCGGCCAGCAGCTTGAACTTGGAAAGTCGCTCATCGCCCAGCCAGCCGCCAGCAAGGGGCAGGGCATCAATCAGTACTGAGGGCCGTTCATGATTGGTGGGATAGATCCGGTATAGGAGTGGGATAGATCTGGTATAGGAGTGGGATAGATCCGGTATAGTAGTGGGATAGATCCGTTATAGTGGGATAGATCCGGTATAGTAGTGGGATAGATCCGGTATAGTAGTGGGATAGATCCGGTATAGTAGTGGGAAGGATCCGTTATAGTGGGATAGATCCGGTATAGTAGTGGGATAGATCCGGTATAGTAGTGGGATAGATCCGGTATAGTAGTGGGATAGATCCGTTATAGTGGGATAGATCCGGTATAGTAGTGGGATAGATCCGGTATAGTAGTGGGATAGATCTGTTATAGATGGATAGATCGGTTATAGAGGGATAGATCCGTTATAGAGGGATAGATCTGTTATAGAGGGATAGATCTGTGATAGAGGGATAGATCTGTTATAGATGGATAGATCTGTGATAGAGGGATAGATCTGTTATAGAGGGGTAGATCTGTTATAGAGGGATAGATCTGTTATAGAGGGATAGATCTGTTATAGTGGGATAGATCTGTTATAGAGGGGTAGATCTGTTATAGAGGGATAGATCTGTTATAGAGGGGTAGATCTGTTATAGAGGGATAGATCTGTTATAGAGGGATAGATCTGTTATAGTGGGATAGATCTGTGATAGAGGGATAGATCTGTTATAGAGGGATAGATCTGTTATAGAGGGATAGATCTGTTATAGTGGGATAGATCTGTTATAGTGGGATAGATCTGTTATAGAGGGATAGATCTGTTATAGTGGGATAGATCTGTTATAGTAAGTGGGGTAGATCCGGTATAGTAGTGGGATAGATCTGTTATAGATGGATAGATCTGTTATAGTGGGATAGATCTGTGATAGAGGGATAGATCTGTTATAGAGGGATAGATCTGTTATAGTGGGATAGATCTGTTATAGAGGGATAGATCTGTTATAGAGGGATAGATCTGTTATAGAGGGATAGATCTGTTATAGAGGGATAGATCTGTTATAGTGGGATAGATCTGTTATAGAGGGATAGATCTGTTATAGTGGGATAGATCTGTGATAGTGGGATAGATCTGTTATAGAGGGATAGATCTGTTATAGTGGGATAGATCTGTTATAGAGGGATAGATCTGTTATAGAGGGATAGATCTGTTATAGTGGGATAGATCTGTTATAGAGGGATAGATCTGTTATAGTGGGATAGATCTGTTATAGAGGGATAGATCTGTAATAGTGGGATAGATCTGTTATAGAGGGATAGATCTGTTATAGTGGGATAGATCTGTTATAGAGGGATAGATCTGTTATAGTGGGATAGATCTGTTATAGAGGGATAGATCTGTTATAGTGGGATAGATCTGTTATAGAGGGATAGATCTGTTATAGTGGGATAGATCTGTTATAGAGGGATAGATCTGTTATAGAGGGATAGATCCGTTATAGTGGGATGGATAAGTGGGATATGGTGGTATAGTTCCGTGTGATCTAGCTCTATTGGATATGATTGAAAAACTCCATTAGATCTGGTAGGTCTTAGATCTTAGCATAATTCTATGTAATTGGATCTAGTGAAAAACCCTCTGGGACATGTTGGGATAATCAAGCGAAATCTAGTGTAAAAGCCATGTAGGATATTACAGACATACCGTGGCGCACAATGTAATAAGACCAATAAGTAAAAAATATTTAAGCCACAATGGTCCTTAAGCTTAATTCAAGCAGGTAAAATGAAAGCAAAACTTGTTAGAAAATAGCTTCAAGTTAGTTGTGTGGTGTTTTGGTTCACTGTTCACTGTTTTTAGTTCAAAAAGTAGATATTTGAGTGGGAAGTACATTTCAAAGCATTGAAATAACATTGAAATAAGACCACATAAATATTAGGGAAATGAGTAAAGCAAATGTCACTGATTACGCAACTAACTTCTCTAATACTTTGTGGCGTGTCCTTTCGACTTAATTACAGCATGGCACCACCTAGGCTTGCTGTCCACCAGCTTCTGGCACACTTCTGGAGGGATGGCAGCCCACGAGTGCTCAATGATCCTCAACCCTGTTCCATAGATTCTCAATCGGGTTGAGGTCTGGTGACTGCGCTGGCGAGTCATTGGTGCGGATGTTGTTCTCAGCAAGCCATGCCTTCACAACCTTGGAGGTGTGCTTGGGATTGTTGTCCTGCTGAAACTGCCAGCTGTTCACTGCACTCAGTGGCAGTGCATCTACTGCCTGTTGTAGGTGGCTGCTGAGGATGTCACGGTACTGCTGACTATCCATTATGCCCTCAATGCGAGTTATTGGCCCAGGTCCAGCTCTAGAGAAGGCAGCCCACACCATGACACTGCCACCACATGACATTGGTCATCAGATGACCCTGGTGTCCAGCTGGCATGCTGCTTTGCCCAGGTCAAGCGACGCTTCCGGTTTTTGTCGGAGACGAATGGCTTCTTCCTAGCGATGCGGCCATGCAGTCCAGCAGCTACCAGGCGGCGGCGGACAGTCATGGGGTACAGCTGCACATTGCAGGATACGAGCAGTTCACGCCTGATGTCCACAGTAGTGAGCCGACGGTTGGACTCGGACATTCGCACAATTCGTCGATCCAGTCGGTGGTCAGTTTTCGGTGCCCTGCCAGGTCTTGGGGCATAGCCCATGCTGCCAGTGCTGCTGAAGTGCCTGAGTGCTTGCTGGATGCAGGTTTTCGACTTTCCCAGCTGCGTGGCCATGGCACGCTGAGAAACTCCTTGGTCAAACAGGGTCTTGACTTTCCTACATGACTCAGGCGACAGAGGTCTGCCTTTACCCATTCTAGGAATTTCAAGATAATTTTTGCTTGGCGGCGAATCGAATTTGATGCTTTGGACTTGGAGAATCAGCAGGGCCACTTTTATAGCACATTTTAGCCGAAATAATGAAGTGGTCTTGTTACTCTGTGACTCAAATTAAACATAATGAATAGCGACCAATTACCCAAGACATCATTAATTTAATTGTTCGATGCCATCGTTATCTATGACTGTTTAGATTAAGATGCTCCCCCAATATGTGCATGTTATGAAATAAAAAGTGAACTTTTTTTGTTAGGTTGGTCTTAATTCATTGTGCGCCACTGTATAGTAGTATACACCAGACTCACCACTCACCAGCTGAGCATAGCTCAGGCCTCTCTCTGCACCACCAGGCCATTGAAAGCCTTTAGCACACTGCAGCACATTGAGAGCCAGGTAGTGCAGGCAGCTGGTCCCAGCAATGTAAGTGCCCAGCCACAGGGTGGCCCTGAACAGACGATGCCGCTTAGTCCACTGAGTTCCAAGGCTGCCAAACAGCAGTGGCTGGCGGGAACTGCTTGCTGTCATCTGGCCTGGCTTAGCTGAGAATTCCAAATGATTTTTATTGCTCAGTTTTCATGTGTAACGAAAAATGTCCCTATTTGATGTAATTCATACAAGTACACTTTACCTTGGGATTTACAAATAAATAATTTCATAGAATTTTTAAAACAAACACCTAAATTTTGTCTGTGAAATTTTCTTGAGATAAGCCAATTAAAAGCCCATATGATTCTTAGAAATTAACTGTAAAAATGTGCTATTTTTTGTTTTACTGTATAAAATTTGTTTTACTATAAGACTCACATTTGTTATAAATTTTCTACCATTTAGACTAAAATTAACAATAAATACAGATGACTTAAAAAGGAAGAAAATCAACCATGTTTAACCTTTTTGATACAAAGTTTGTATGCAATATTCAAAAGTGTTCTAAAAGTCATTTTTTATAATAACACTTTTCTTCTTTTATGGAAGAATCCTTTATTCCTTACCTTTATAGAGACAAATACTGAGAGAATTCAAGAGAGAGAAATACACCACCCCTGAGAAGTTATCTTTAAATATATAAAATACATTCTAGGAGAATAATTCTAAGAAATAACTACAACAACTTTGGAGACATTGTATAGAAATTAGACCCCAGTAACAACTTCGGTGTACATCTAATTACTATAAGGATATTATGTCACTAAAGTTGCAGCAATCTTTTACTTTACTGAGTTTAATTATTTTTAATTTTTCTTTCTTATTTCAGTCAATTTAATGATGGCTGGAAAGCCCTCTGTGCCCACTATGATTGTGCCAATTGAGGGGTTGTGGGCCCATGTCAAGGCAAAGTTCCAGGCGATGCATGGCACTTCTGAAGCTCTGTTTGAAAGCCATCTCAATGAGTATCTCTAGCGCCAGCTCTTTCCTAGAAAGCAGTTTGGCAACTTCCTATACTAATCAGCAGGGATCGGATGGCTCATTATTAATGACTAGGGCCTAATTGACTTACCTGACACTTATAGACACTTACCTTTTATCCTCCTACCATCTTTATGTTCGGCAATAAAAAACTGTTTAAAATAATTAAACATAGGCCCCTAATTTTGTATTGTATAATTTTTATAACTTGAGTTCCTGCCAAACTCCTGTTTTTATCATTTGTTTGTCTGTACTGTGTCACCCACCTCAATTTTGCTATAAATACAACCGGAAATTAGCTTTAGAAACTTTGCCCTGTTCCTTGGTGTCTAAAGGAGAAAAAGTTGAAAGGCAGAGAAAAAAACTCTAAGTGTTTAATTGCTCTTATTTTGAATGAGAGAAAAGCAGGTCAGTGATTACACATAAGCCAGTAAATACTCAAAAGAATAAATGAGTAGAAATGTATCAAAAGCAGTATAGTTTAATAACTGAAAGAATAGAGGTTAAACCCCGATTGGTAGAATAGCATTGTGTGCAAAGTTGGGTAACTTTGGTCCATTTTGAGCCTAGAAAGACTGGGAAAAACCAGAAAGCCAGATAGTTGATGAGTAAATAAGAAGTGGAAGAAATATCTTGCCACTCAGAAACTTCTGAGAATGCTACCATATTTGGAAAGAAGGCAGCCTATCTGGCTAAATTAAGCAATATATACATATAAAGTAAGAGAAGTACATAGCCAGTCTATGAAGTATAATTACGTCATTGGAGAAAGGAAATTAAAAATCATTTAAAAAGGTCAAGCTGGTGTGATATAACCAAGTTAGGCCTATTTATATTAGTAAAAGAGCCTTACAACACAGTAGGCCCTAAAGTAAAAGATTGCCAAAGTTGCTACAAAGAGAACACTAGAGAGAACATTAGGACAACTTTGGTGGCATTGAGATAAAAAATGTTATAGGCCCTAAGTGTTTTAATAATAAATTACCTCTAGACACCCCTGCTGTTTATAGTCTAACTGACTACCTTTGAAATGCATGCTACTAATAATAGAATATTAAAAACAAAAACACATTTAAAGTGAGAAGCAGAGACTTGTAAGTCAAAAATTTTAATTTAAACATTCTAAAAGTAAAGGTAGTGTTTAGGATTTTGTTAACTTTTAAATATTTAGTCTTACACATACATGTGTCATGCAACCTCCCAAATCTTAGCCGGCTGTCTGACTTAGTTTTTAAGCCTAAAATCGATATACATTCATTCATTGCTTTATTTATGACTTAGTTTGCTCTCATTTGCAACTTAGTTTGCTCTTATTTGTGACTTACTGTTTCATAATTTAATTAATAAAAAACGGTCTAGTAATTGTCAGTTTATTTATTTCCAATAAGAACAGAAGTACAAGTTGAACTGCTGCACAGTTCCTTGTCCCTTGGTCCCCCTTTGATTTTTTGCACTTGGTCGATTGGTTTTTGCAACTTACCTTGCTTGGCCCTTGTTTCACCTGGACAGTTTGGCCAGGTCGGCTGGGTGTTGCACATGTATGATCTTACATATGAATTTTTATAACACATACAGAATAGGCCTATGTATTGGTTCATCAAAATTTATGTAGCTAATTAGGTCAACAATCTATTACTATTAGCTAAATAAAAAAGGAAGTGCTTATTCCCACGGTCCCGTGCCGATAATTTCAATTTTATCCACACGGATCCGTGCCGATAATTTTCTGCTTATCCACACGGCAGCTTGTATGAATAGGTCTACTTTCAAGTCCCTACGTACCTATTCTAATTCTTCTCTGAGCATAAGGCTTTTGCTTCAGAGTTTAGTGTATAGTGTACACTATCAATGAATAGTGTAAAATAATAACAATGATGTATAATGTGTGACAAGTTTGGTGCTGACTAGAATTCTGCTGGTTGACTCGTATGATTTTCTTTGATAGACTTTTTACTCTTTAAGTCAATACAATTTGAATGAAAACACGTAACGATGACAAAAGATTTAGTAAGTTGTTATTAAAATAATTAAAAAGGATGACATTAATGTCAGTTAATTAATGTGTAGGTCGAAATGTAGAACACTGTCGTAACACACTGGCAACTTTGTCGATCTATTGGCTCGAGGGTTCAACAAAACGTTCAAATCTGAAAGGGCCTCGTTTCAAAGAACAGAACCGTGTGGATAAAATTGAAATTAACGGCACGGCATATATAAAGAGTTGTAGACCTATTTATACAAGCTGCCGTGTGGATAAGCAGAAAATTATCGGCACGGATCCGTGTGGATAAAATTGAAATTATCGGCACGGGACCGTGGGAATAAGCTCTGCCCACCCGACGGCAGAGGTCTAGACGGGGGAAAAGCTTATAATATCTCTCGTCTAGCCTGGAAAAAGCTTGTCTGCTTTTGCTAAGCCAACAGATCTACGATCGTAAGGCAATTGCCTTGTAATCGTAAGGCACTTGTAATCAATATCTGCTGTACGTAAAAACTACTTACTTTTTTAAAGAGCCATATAAAATGAAATCAGCTTTTCTGAACTTCCCTTAATTATCGTGTAGATAAAGTTTCTGTCACCAAGTCGCCGAAAGTTTCTTGGAAATTGATATAACGTGACGCACCGATTTAACTAAATGCCTTAAAACCGTCATCCATTTAGTGCAAATTATTCATAGGTCTAGAGAAACAGTTACGTATGCATTATATTTAAAGCATAAAGCTAGTTTGCTCGTTTGTTAAAAAGTAGTAATTATATTCATAAGAGATAGCTATTATAGTTAGATATCTAGATATAGTCAAAATCCTAAGATTCCTAGCCCTACTTTCTTATGCCAATTTGTTAGACAGCTAAATGTACCTATAAGCTATTTTGCTACATTTTAATAATATTCAATGTTTTTTACTTACCCAGTTAAAATAATTGACTATGAATTGAATTTGCTTAGTCTCTTAAAGCTCTGTATATTTTTTACTTGTAGGCTGTAGAAGCTCTAAGCTATATACCATAACAGTATAATGTATAATAAATAGCAAGAAAAAACTGTTTCATAATTTAATTAGCCTAATAAAAAACGGTCTAGTAATTGTCAGTTTATTTATTTCCAATAAAAACAGAAGTACAAGTTGAACTGCTGCACAATACTTATTATTATATAACTTGCATGTTGCAACTCAAGGATAGTAAATGTGAATAAAGTGTAGCTAGAAAACTAAATTTAAATATTTAGCATCATAACATTTTTGCTATTGCTTTTACTATTGAAAATAAGTATTCTCATTTTAGTAAGAATTTTTGTTTCATGTAATTTTCATTTGTAAAGAAATGGCAGTCTCAGAAGAGGAGCTCTCAGAAATCTTCACAGAGCTATGGGATGTGGATGATAATCGCTGCTTGCATGGCAAAGACTATGAGCTCAACCTTCAGGGTGAGTTGTTAATCCCAAAGATAAGTTACAGGCATATCTTGGTTTTAAGACCATTACACATTCTAATAGCAGCCACACCAACCAACAATATAATGTCAAATTTCAATAGATCAAAAAGCATGAATCTATGAAATTCATGCATCTATGAAATCTATGGGAATATCACATGAAGTCTATGGGAATCTGCATATGAAGTCTATGGGAATATGCACATGAAGTCTATGGGAATATGCACATGAAGTCTATGGGAATCTACATATGAAGTCTATGGGAATCTGCATATGAAGTCTATGGGAATCTGCATATGAAGTCTATGGGAATCTGCATATGAAATCTATGGGAATCTGCATACGAAGTCTATGGGAATCTGCATGACAAATCTCAGAATCTGCTACTGAAAAATGTTGCACTGTTTTGATCCACTTGCCCAGCCTCTCTGCGCTACTCCGATGGCGATGCTGACAGATCTGCTGAGCCGCTGTTTCTCCAGCTTGACGAGGAGCAGATTTTATCTCGGCCTACTTACCGGGGTGAGTTGGCCATGAGCTTCTGAATGGCGTCCTAACTTTAATTATGAGTATGCTGAATGGAATATTCAGGTTTCTGACCGATGGACTCCAATGGATTCCGATCTAGCAAAGCTAGGCTTATCAGAATTACGGGGTTTTCAGGATTTGGGGTTGGCATTCAAAATTCTTCCGTTAGACTTCTGGGATTTTTAGTAAAAAAATAGAGTTCTTTGTGTGGATTTAGGAGATTTTCAGTTAGGAATTCGGAGACTTTCGGTTTGGAATTCGGAGACTTTCGGTTTGGAATTCGGAGACTTTCAGTTTGGAATTCGGAGACTTTCAGTTTGGAATTCGGAGACTTTCGGTTTGGAATTCGGAGACTTTCGGTTTGGAATTCGGAGACTTTCGGTTTGGAATTCGGAGACTTTCGGTTTGGAATTCGGAGACTTTCAGTTTGGAATTCGGAGACTTTCGGTTTGGAATTCGGAGACTTTCGGTTTGGAATTCGGAGACTTTCAATTTGGAATTCGCAGACTTTCGGTTTGGAATTCGGAGACTTTCAGTTTGGAATTCGGAGACTTTCAGTTTGGAATTCGGAGACTTTCGGTTTGGAATTCGGAGACTTTCGGTTTGGAATTCGGAGACTTTCAATTTGGAATTCGCAGACTTTCGGTTTGGAATTCGGAGACTTTCAGTTTGGAATTCGGAGACTTTCAGTTTGGAATTCGGAGACTTTCGGTTTGGAATTCGGAGACTTTCGGTTTGGAATTCGGAGACTTTCAGCTTGGAATTCGGAGACTTTCATTTCGGAATTCGGAGACTTTCGGTTTGGAATTCGGAGACTTTCAGTTTCTCCTTTTGAATCGCAGGTTTTGCTTTCTTTGCGAACCCCGCCCTTCTCCAGCCTTCGTCGCCCTGCTAGACAACTACGAACTGGCTGTCGGCGTGTCCGAGACCGTCACATCCGAGGAGCTGAGCGAGAACTTCGCTTTCATCCGGGCCTGCCTGCCCACCCGGCCGATGCGGGCGGCGCACCGCTTCCTGGCGCGCCTCGGCCTGGCCGCCCCGGGCGTCCGCGAGTTCGCCGCCGAGCTGGACAACATCTGGTTTCGCATGTACAAGCGGGTGCGGGGCGGCCCGCGGAATATCCAGGTGAGAATTCGCACCTTCATTGTAGAAAAAAGCAACAGGTCAGGCCAGAAGACCGCCGGCAGTTCGGCGTCGTGTACAGTTTTGCCTGTCATCCTCGGGTTTCTGCTCAGGACTCCAGCGCCTTCGAGCACGTTTTCGTAGGCGAGACCCGCGCCGATCCTGACGACCCGGCCTCGGAGGCTTCAGTGATGGGCGCGCACAACTGGCTGCAGCTCTACCTGCTGGAGCGGGCGGGCCGGCTGAACTACTTCGGCTACTACCGCCGGGGCACCGCCGCACCCGGCCCGGACGGCCTGCCAGGCCTGGCCGCGCTCAAATTCAGCCTGGACGACGGGCCGGCCAAGTCGCGCGGCGGCGGCTTCCTGGGCGTCAGTCCCGAGTTCGAACTCGCCCTGTACACAGTAGCCCACTTGCTCAGCTCCAACGGATTGGCTGGTCGGGGCGGCCCGATGGTGGCGCAGGTTGGGCCCCATCGACTGCGCATCTACTGCCGCACCATCGGCCAGGGCCGCCTCGCCACCTGCTACCCGGAGCTCGCTGACTGATGCGGCTTCTGCTGCTTGACATTGTCATTACACTTGACAGTGATTGCATGACAGAACATGACTTGAGAAAACCGATTTCTGCCGCTACCACTCAAAAGTAATCCTGTCGCCTTGTCTTTACCTATCAAAGGTGAAAACGTGCCTGGGTATTTACCCAGAGGTTTTTCGGGGACTTAGCGTTACCCCAAGGGTAATTTTGTGGCTGGTGTTACCTAGCAAGGAGTAATTCTGTGGCTGGTGTTACCTACTAACTACCAAGGGGTAATTCTGTGGCTGGTGTTACCTACTAACTACCAAGGGGTAATTCTGTGGCCTCTGGCCTGGTGTTACCTACCAAGAGGTAATTCTGTGGCTGGTGTTACCTAGCAAGGAGTAATTCTGTGGCTGGTGTTACCTAGCAAGGAGTAATTCTGTGGCTGGTGTTACCTACTAACTACCAAGGGGTAATTCTGTGGCTGGTGTTACCTAGCAAGGAGTAATTCTGTGGCTGGTGTTACCTACTAACTACCAAGGGGTAATTCTGTGGCTGGTGTTACCTAGCAAGGAGTAATTCTGTGGCTGGTGTTACCTAGCAAGGAGTAATTCTGTGGCTGGTTTTACCTAGCAAGGAGTAATTCTGTGGCTGGTGTTACCTACCAAGAGGTAATTCTGTGGCTGTTGTTACCTACCAAGGGGTAATTCTGTGGCTGTGTTACCTACCAAGGGGTAATTCTGTGGCTGTGTTACCTACCAAGGAGTAATTCTGTGGCTGGTGTTACCTACCAAGGGGTAATTCTGTGGCTGTGTTACCTACCAAGGGGTAATTCTGTGGCTGTGTTACCTACCAAGGAGTAATTCTGTGGCTGGTGTTACCTGCCAAGGAGTAATTCTGTGGCTGGTGTTACCTACCAAGGGGTAATTCTGTGGCTGGTTTACCGCTCAAATAGCATGATTCGATGCCCTGCAGCAAACTTTCAGGTATCAATTTTGTAATTCTTTACACCTGTCTGTAGGATTTGCGGTATCGATAGTCAGTTCAGAGTGGTTAGTTTTTTCAAGTGCAACTTTTAGTGACGTGTAGGCGCCGATTTAAATTCACATTTTCACATTTTTACTTCTTAAAACCATTTTGAGCAGGATTTTTTCGCCTGGCAAATAAAAGTTTATTTCTTGCAATCCATTTACTTAGCTGCTCATACTTCGAGCAAGGAACACTAGAAGTAGCACTAAAATTGGTCTTTTTCTAGGAGTCCTTGGTTACTAAGTACGAGCCGCAGCAGCTGCTTCGCTTTTGGCTGCGACTCGCTTTCTAAATTGCCCCCTTTTTCACTTTTATATGGCTGTTTGGGTGTTTGCTTTTTTAACTTTTTTTCTGACATTATTTTTTCTAATTGTTACAGTGCTTTTGTTATAATGGTGTCGCTGTTTACAAAATAGGATATTGTGGATTGTGTTTAAATTTCAATTTATTATTGCTGCTTTCCGCTTAGTGCAAAATAAACTTTACAGGATAGCCGTTTGAAGTACTTTTTGCTGCTTTGGGCCTTTGTAACTGGTCCGGCATTTCTCGCATTGATCATAAAGCATGCTTCTCTTTTACTGACTCAACTGGCTTCGTTTCTGTATTTCCTGTGTTTTGCCCAACATTATGGCGAAGGTCGCTGATCGCAGTAAGTCAGTTTTATTCAGCAGAACTAATTGATTGATTACTAAATTTGGCCCACTTTCACGCGTGTGTACATCTGCCTGATTTCTCATTGTCGCCGTCTGTAAAGTTCATGTGTGTATTATTGGGAGAACCGATAATTATTCATTTTAGGGAGAAAGAGTTCCGGGCTCATTGGGATTCTGGAAGGGGACCTACTCGACGCTTCTTTAAAATGACACATGGCTTTGTGGACCCTTTATTTTGCAGCTGTTGCTCCTGTGTTTGCTTGGTGGGGTTGAGATCGGGGGGAGATTATGTAGAGAGAGCTTTGATCCAGGAAGGAGCTGCAGCAGCACAAGTTACCCGCTATGTGTGCTCTAAAAAGCCTGACCAAAACTCTGCGTGACTATGATTCTGTCTTGGGGGTGGGAAAAATGACTCAGAACACTTATTCTCAAATTACTCAGCAGACATTGCAGATCCGTCACCAGCAACAGAAACGGCAGAATCACTCGGGTCAGCTGCAGCCGCAGTGACATCAGCACCAGAGTAGGCAGCAGCAGTTGCAGCAGCAGTTGTAGCACCAGAGTAAGCAGCAGCAGTGGTAGCACCAGAGTAGGCAGCAGCAGTTGTAGCACCAGAGTAGGCAGCAGCAGTTGTAGCACCAGAGTAGGCAGCAGCAGTTGTAGCACCAGAGTAGGCAGCAGCAGTTGTAGCACCAGAGTAGGCAGCAGCAGTTGTAGCACCAGAGTAAGCAGCAGCAGTGGTAGCACCAGAGTAGGCAGCAGCAGTTGTAGCACCAGAGTAGGCAGCAGCAGTTGTAGCACCAGAGTAGGCAGCAGCAGTTGTAGCACCAGAGTAGGCAGCAGCAGTTGTAGCACCAGAGTAGGCAGCAGCAGTTGTAGCACCAGAGTAAGCAGCAGCAGTGGTAGCACCAGAGTAGGCAGCAGCAGTTGTAGCACCAGAGTAGGCAGCAGCAGTTGTAGCACCAGAGTAAGCAGCAGCAGTGGTAGCACCAGAGTAGGCAGCAGCAGTTGTAGCACCAGAGTAGGCAACAGCAGTGGTAGCACCAGAGTAGGCAGCAGCAGTGGTATAGCACCAGAGTAGGCAGCAGCAGTTGCAGCACCAGAGTAGGCAGCAGCAGTTGCAGCACCAGAGTAGGCAGCAGCAGTTGTAGCACCAGAGTAGGCAGCAGCAGTTGTAGCACCAGAGTAGGCAGCAGCAGTTGTAGCACCAGAGTAGGCAGCAGCATCAGCCGTTGAAGACAATGACGGCATTGGGATTAGTCCAATCGACTTTCCCATGCTGGACATGATTAACCTGACCTAAGACGTTCTGGTTCAACATAGCATCTAGTGCAGACGCAGTCTTTGTTTTATCGGAGGTTCAGGCTTATGCCAATCTTCCGCATCGCGTCGCCAAGGACATTCTTCAAAAATCTTCCTAGAATTCTCAGCAGAAATGTGGCCGAAACAGCACAATAGCGGAGCCGTGGTAGGTCAGTCAACAAAGCAAAAATGTTATGCCGGGACTGAACATGATAGTAAGTAGCTTCGAACAGCTCCGCAACGCTAGTTACTGTGAGCTGATGCTCACGCAAAAGGCGATTGTAGACTTGGCCGAGAAAGAACGAAGTCACCCCTCATTCTCCGATTATAAAGCTGATCCTGACTGACCAGCCGGCCATGCAGCTCTGCGATGCGTTGATCCGTAGGTTTGCTGATGATTATTTCCCTGTAGATTTCCTCCAGCTGACCTGCATCCAGCACTTCTTGCTCGTCGTCAGCGTATAGAAGCGAATTCCGGACATTGTTAAATATGTCGTGCGCCTTCACCTTCCTTTTTAGCTCTTTTCTTCGCTACAGCGTAGACGCCTCTCTTCTTCCTCAGACAACCTCTCCCACAATTCAGCTACTCTAGCTTTCACTTTGTTCCTGCACTCGTCTACAACGAATTCTTCGATTGACTCGACGAAGTCGTTCAAGTCCTTGTGTGTCACTCTAACGGTATCAGCTTGAAACATTACAGAGATTTTTTTGTGCAAAGAAAGAATAAACTCGAGACTAAAGGCTTGTAAAATAAGACCACGCAGCATATTTGCGAAATTACTTACTGAAATTAAAATTAAAATTGGTGAAAAACTTGCTTGGCGACCGAAAAGCACAGCAGAAGCGGCAGAGGCAACTTCCAATGCACAGCAGTGGGGTGCAGAACAGTTGGGTGTGTCCCTTCTCACTCTAACCTGTTGACTTTGACTTACTTGACTTATCTGCAGGGCGGTCCGATGGACACAGCGGGGAGGCGGGGGTCGCCCATTCCCCTAATCCCTGAAAGACCCGCAATCGGCCAATGGCGCGGGGCCAGTCAGGGAGGTCCGTGGCCGGTCCTTCCTGCAGCTTGCTCTTCACTAGGGAAGAAAGATGCTCGTCTGGTAGACCTTAGGAACCGGACGAGCCGCGGGATGTTCTCGGATCTGCAAACGTCGTCCATGGATGGGTTTGGTCCGAGGTGATTTAGCCTCTCTTTGGTGAAGAAAGGGCATTGGCAGACGAAGTGCAGGGCATCCTCGTTTTCAAGGTTGCAGAACGGGCACAGCTCGCTCCGGAGGTCTCCTCGGAGGAAACAGTGTCTGGCGTAGCAACCATGGCCCGTGAGGGTCATGGTGAGGGCCCGGATGTCCTTCCGGGTCTGGTTTAGGAGGACCTTCCGGAGCCGAGTGGATGGCACTGAGACTGCCGCTTTGGATTGGCGGCAATTAATGGTGCTTCTCCACCGGGCAAGATGAAGGTTGGCGGCCCAGTCATCAATCTGACGATAGATGACGGTGTTCGGAATTGGAACCGGGGGCAGGGGCCCGGCGCAGAGCTAGCGCCTCCCTGCTTGGCCAGGGAGTCAGCAAGCTCGTTTCCAGGAAAACCGGCATGCCCTGGTATCCACTGGAGTCTGACGGTATTCTTACCGGCCAGGTTGTTAAGCTGCCGGACACAGTCAGAGACTGTCCGGGAGGTCGTGGTGGTGTGACAGAGGGCTTGCAGAGCAGCCTGACTGTCCGAGTGAAAGATGATAGTCCTGCCTGAGATGTTTTTCTCGTTCAGCTCCGCAGCGCAGGAGCTGATGGCCAGGACCTCGTTCTGGAAACGCTCGAGGAATTTCCAGTGTGTTGGGCGTGTGTGGCGACAACACGTCCGTTGACAAGGATACAGATCCCGAAGCCAGTGGAGCCATCCTTCATGGATCCGTCCGTGTAGCAGTGGACCTCCTGGGTGTTCCAGTGGTCGCTAGCTTGATCCCTGGTGGGGATGAGAACCTTAAAGCACTGAAGGAGGTTGAGCGTGCGCAGTTCTCCGTCCGTAAGGACGTTGATTCCGTTGCTCACGTTCAAATCTCTCAGGCAAAGGTCCGTGTGCGGCAGGAGCTTTCGTTTTGCTGCCGCTCGATGGAGTCCAGCTGAGCCTGTGATCGAGCGTTATGCCCCAGGCATTTAGTTTGCTTCTGGAAGGTGATGTCCTTTCCATACAGCTGGAGGGGGCGAATATGCCATTTGTTTTTGCTGGTGAACATGATCGCCGCTGTCTTAGTCTCGGAGAGCTTCAGACAACAGCGAGTTGCCCATCTTTCAGCGTTGTTAATAAAGTTTTGCAGAAGGTCTCGGAGGGTCTCCGGTGAAGGGCCGGATGCCACTGCCGTAACATCATCCGCGTAGCCGACCTTTAGGATGATGTCCGGCTGAGAGTCCCGAAGGAGTTCGTCGATAACCAAGTGTTATATTCCAGAGAATTGGTGAGATGACTCCGCCTTGTGGGCTACCTTTGCAGACAGTGATCGTCCGCTGGTGTCCAAGAAGGTGCGCCGTGGCAGTGCGGTGGCGGACCATGTACATGATCCACCTCCTAAGATTCGAATGCGTGTGCCGCATACTCTAACCTGTACTCAGTCGAAATCTTCCAGGAATTGTTTTAACAGTAGTTACAATTGCTTGATGATTTCTGCAAAGTTATAGTAGCTGTCGTAATCTTTTATGGCCACTCCCTACTTATACAACCAGTGACTTTGGAGCGCTAGATTAATATTACGAACATTTATTGTGTTGTCGGCCAAGTATTTCTTCATGTACTCGCTGCATTCTAGTTTGCATTGGTACTTATTATTGTAATTGAGCTCACGCGCTTTGTAATAAGATCCTGGAGAGACGATTGGAAACATTGTTATTGAGAATATTATTTTTAGAAGGATAATGTATAATGACGACTGCGTAAATTTTTGTCCCAGATAGCAGCCGCAGATACTACTCCTGTCCGTAGATAATGTGCTCATTTGCTATACCATCTAAAATTCCTGCAGCCTTTCTTATATTGATCTTTTTAATTGCTCTATCTACTTCCGCACAGCCAATTAAATCTTCGGGGACTGCCTGCTTCACCTGTGCGATGCGGCTGGGCACCCGAAAAAGAATGTGCGTTCAAAACTTTGTTTAGGTTGTCCGCGATGTCAGCGATTCGGACTTGAGATCTGTTAAGTCGCTTGCTTGTGAACAGCAACTCTTCTGCTCTTCTAAGGCCGGACCAGAATCCCTTTGAGGTTCCAGAAGCCGCCATTTTATGAATGCAGTCATTTAGGTCCGTTTGCTTAAGTTTCTGGAGTTGTTGTATTATATTCTGATACTAGGCAGGCAAAGCGTGCGGCTTTAACCGCCTTTAATGTTTGAGAAATCCGCCTCGCTGTCTTTTCATTACCCGTCACTCCCTGCTCACCTAGCTGTACAGCTGAGTTTGCGTTACCTTGCGTGTTTTACGTACTGAGCGCATGTACTTTCACCAACACCCCTAATTCCCGGGCACTAGCCTACCACGTAGCATTATATGGCACCTCTCTCAGCGTGAGATGGTGTCGCTGCTGCTCAATTGTCAATTTTTTTTCTTCTTTTTGCATTTTACCTCCGGTCGTTTTGTTTCTTCATCCAAAAATACACACTAAACGGCAATGCTTAATCGCTTTAGGGCCTGCGTCGCCAAGTTCGTACCGCCATTTTACTCGCCTCTGCCTCACTGATCTGAACATTAAAAGCGCATTATCAGTTTGTTTACGTATTTTTTCCTGGCCAGGACTTAAAGGACATGCTCAAGTTTCTTAATGTCTCATCTCGATTTGCCCAAAACTTGTTCGGAATGATTGTCTTTACGCAGCTTTCTGCCGCTGAGTCTCATCCCTCCATCCCTTGCATCAATAGATAGCAGCTCTCTAATGATTTCTTGGCTTTGCAGCAATATTTCCGTTGCTTTGGACATAGACGAAATCCCCCGGCAGCGGGCACAAATCGACTTTCCGTGCCCGCTGTTTTAGTCTATGAGCCTTTCCAATCCTGAAACTATATACATCGGGTTTCAAATTGCATGAATTTTATATATATTGACGATTGACTATTCCACTGGTTGAATCGCTACAACTTTTTGTGTAAACATGCCAATAAGTCATGCCAGTGAACTCTATAGCCTTCTTTGTATCACATTAATAGCTAATTTTATCATCCTGCTGTGTTCCAACTGCGCAATTGGTGAGTACTCACAATCCTTTTAACTATTTTGAGTGTGCTCAGTTTTAAATGCATTATTTGAAATGACAACACAATTCAAAAGTAATTAGCGAGCATATTTAACAAAATACAAGCTGGAAAGCTACAAAAGCAATGATTGCCACTGAATTTCTAGCCTTCTCAACTGTTAAAATCTATCAATTAACTTTTTCTACTAAAAGTGAATTGAGTCAACAAGTCAAGTCGTGCGTCAGTGACCTATCTAAGATCTACCAACTAGATACATCTGCGTTGCCCTCTTCTCTTGACACTTGTTAAATACAATTTCTTGCGCTAGTGCCACAAGCATTCAAGCAATAACTTATTATTTTTTGAACTAGACAAAATGTTCCTGGAAAGTAAAAATCGAATTAGAAACGAAATGCTAAGTCGTAAAAATCGTAAATTAACCAATAAATACTTGGTAATTCTATTTACAAGCTGTATTTGTTGTGGTTCAACTACATGTGCAGGTAGGCCTACAGCTAGGTTGGGTAAGCTGCGTACATGACATGTCATTGTCTTGGAAACATCTAGACGCGTCTATTTAAACCATTTTCAATGACATTGGGCAAAGAACAACATTTTATTAGAGTAAAATCGAAAATGCAGCTTCTCTTAAAAGTACTGCACAGTGTACTGACGCTCCATTAATGTTCACAGGCAGGCATGGATGCTGTTCTTTTGAAGAGGGCTCTAAATGCTATCCAACGACACCAAACTTGAAAGTGTTTCCGGTCAGCCCTGTTTTCTTCGTGTTTTTTTAGTCATGCGGCTGTATTTGCAGGGTTGTTCCACCGGTCGTTCCAGTCTTTTTTGCTGACCGTGCCTGCGTGCCTGGGAAAAAGATGACTCTATTAAGCCCTGTCGTTTTCTAGTTGCGTTTATGATCACCACTCAGTCTGTCGAGAACCCAGTTATGGGCAATTCGCGCCTTGCTATGTGAATTGCGCTTTCGTTAGCCATCTACGCTCGCGGGTTATTTTTTCCGCTGTTGGGATTTAACTTTTTTGATTCTGTGGGTTCTATTCATGCTTCATCATTTGTCGCTACTTTGGCGCGAATTTAAATATAACTTGAAATGTCGTTTTTTGGCGTAAGAGCGAGCGTCGCAGTTGGAAATAGCTAAAGACTAAAGAGTACAGACATTTTAAATTACTAAGACATTTTAATTAGCTGGAGACTGGGGACCCTTTAATAGCCACATTGGACTCGAGAATAAGGAACCGGGGCCCTGGCTCTGCCGCTGAGAAGCCGTTAGTTGACATATCAAGAAATCGTGTTTTGGTCATACTCGTACAAAATGTCTTCTAACTTCTGGGAAACTCGTCTGCACACGAAGTCTAGTTCGTCACAGTGGCTAATATGAAAACCGATCTGAGCTTTGGTCAATAAAGCCTAAAAGCTCTGCTGGTTGGCGTATTAATTACGAGCCGAAAAAACGTAAAACAAAACCTGTAAACAGAAATATTTAAGGACTATATTTACGTAGCGTCTCTTGGGAGAGCTTGATCTGAATATAGTTTGGCATGCTTTTACAGTAGAAATACCACGCACTGCCTACTACCACGCGATAAACATTTTCCGCCCTTTACGATGAACTTGTTTTCAAAGCCATCCGATTCAGCATCGTCGAGATTCTTGTCGAAGTCCCAGGTCGGAAGAACAAGTAGCATTGCTCGGTATAATCTACTTTGGCGAATCCATTTTAGTTAAAAATTGAAAAAATACTGTTTAATCAACCCAGAGTAGTTAAAAATGATAGCCGAATTGATTACATGATGAAATTTTGAGAGCAGAAAAATACGCCTAACATTAGTGCATGGTTCTTGCCAACCTACACCCTGACGAAAACCGTTGAATATCTCGACGATAATTATGCTTTGTGATTTAGAAACTTGTTTATTCGGATAGAGCGGAAAATTTGAGCACATGTTCTGGATATTAATGGCGATTGGTTGAATATTTTAGGAGATACACAAAGAAGATGTGGATAGTTGAATTACCCAGGCGGTCGTTCTACTGTTTAGGTACTTCTGTGAATTAGGCGCTTCGTTTCGGAGTGGTTAACGTTATCGTGGAATGCAGATAGATTCAAATAACATTTTTTAACTTATAACATTTCCTTTGTTTTTTAGCGCTTACGTTTTTGAAACTTAATTGTCTTTTTGTTCTGATCTACGGCAGCATAGTGATGTTTTCAGCATCGCACTCTGGCACAATGTCAACAGCGGTGCCAGCTCGGAGGATCGATCATCCCACATCCGCTGCACTTTTTGTGTCGACAGCTCGAGTCGATCTTGCTACAGACGCCGCACTTGGTGTGCCGACAGTTCGAGTCAATCTTACCGCAGATGCCACACTTTGAGTGGCTATGCCAAGATGGCGGGTCCACCTGGCTGCAGACACGGCATTTGGTGTGGCTGCAGTTCGAGTCGATCTTGCCGCAGACACTGCAGGATGTGTGGCTATGCCAAGATGGCGGGTCCACCTGGCTGCAGACACGGCACTTGGTGTGGCTGCAGTTCGAGTCGTACTTTCCACAGACGTCGCATTTGGTATGGCTATGCCAGACCGGGGGGTCCATCTGTTCGCAGACTGGGCACTTCACGTGCTGGCGGTTGCACTTCAGCCAGCCACAAATCTTGCAAGCGTGACGGCACACGGTCGGAATGTCCGCCTGGCGCTTGCAGCTAGTGCACCAGTTCCAGCCAGACATTGTAGCAATAGTTCATGCACTGAAGAGACAGTTTAGTTCGTTATTGATTGAAATTCGCAAAGGTAAATGAGACCCAGCTAATCTAGATAGATACGAAAATATAGAAAATTACACCTAGCTTAGCTGGGCCAGATGTACAGCCAGTGGCACAGCCGCACTTACTACTCGGCTCTTCTAAAGGCTGAGTACAGCTGCTCGATCAGTCCATGGACAGGGGAAGCATCCACAACACACCCGGATTTCTATATAAAATTTGATGCTGGCACCCATTTTTACAGCTTGGACGTACTAACTGAATGAGACAACTCACCTTTAAGCCTGCTGCAAAACAAAATTGAGTAGGGATGAATAGAATACACTGCGCATGCAATGCTTCATATATGAGCAATAGACAGGATGAGGGCGGCTACTCACTCCGTTTTTTTCTGGCTGCACACCTGCTCCACTCCCTCCTCCTGCTCCACTCCCTCCTCCTGCTCCACTCCCTCCTCCTGCCCCACTCCCTGCTCCTGTAGTTGCCATGCGAATGAAGCGTAGGCAAGAGCAAATGAAAATAAATAGAAACTGCAAACAAAAACTCAACTCAAAGCTAGCGACTCATCTTTGAATTGGATAAAATTTTAATAAATTTCTGCGCTCCGACCGCCCCAACTGGGCTCTCGATCTTACTGGGGTCAAGCTGTCGAAATGACCAATGAAACTGCTCAAAGCTCCATTGTCTCACCTTGTGGCCAGAAAAGTAACGAATTACTAGCGTCAATCTCAAACAGCAACTCGCCTAGCCGCCCTTCTCGGCTCCACTTTGACATTGTCCCTGCTCTTTCAATTTTCTCTCCTACATTCGTTTATGACGGGACTATAAAAATTTCTTTTACGAGTACTAGAAAGGCAAGAGCTTGTAGAGCTTGTACTTAACGATTGTATTGGCGCAAAGTGTAGATAAAAAATAAGAAAATATATGTTGCAAGATCTACAGTGCCAATTTGACAGCCAACATCAGGTGATTGTGTTTAGCATGCATGTGGCTACTGATGGCTCAATGAACTGATGGCTCAATGAACTGATGGCTCAATGAACTGATGGCTCAATGAACTGATGGCTCAATGAACTGATGGCTCAATGAACTGATGGCTCAATGAACTGATGGCTCAATGAACTGATGGCTCGTAGGTCTAATCGGAGATCCGATCCACATGAGAGTGTTGTGTACTGCCTTTTTGTTCTTTTGTACGAGTACTATAGGTTCTAAAATTCGATATTAATGGCTAGATGAAAGTTAGAACAGCACAAAGTTTATTTACGGCTCGTATTTGATTTAAACTGCTATCATGTTTCGCACCGTCTTGGTCACCAAATCTACAGAGCTCTCGGTTACATGGCTCCTGGGTTGCTGTTTATAGATTCTCTTAAAATTGAAGTATTTTCAAGAAAAAATGGAGGAAAAAACTACGAGCTCGTAGAATTTTACAAGGAGATGCCCCAAGTCAGTCAGCCGCAGAGACGATAGCAAGGGCAGTGCCAGCTCGGGCCTAGCAGAAGCACGGGCAGCGCTCGGCCAGCCAGTCGCTGGCGTAGTTGATCTTCTTGCAGTGGCCCCAATAGTGACCGCCCTGCAGGTGGCAGTACAGGGTGCACATCACGTTCCAGCTGCTTTCCGCGTCATCTGAAAACAGCGGCCGCAGATTTGATTGAGTCGGTCAGGGCGAGAAAAATTAGCAGAGAATCGAAAAGTGCTTACGAAATCTTCCGAAAGCCTGGAAGACGATTCTCTCCTTGATATGGTACGGGACATCGTCGTTGTCGGCACTGGCGACCGCTCCAAGCATGCCGATGGTGGCAATCAGGAAGAAGATGCTCATGCCTATTTCCAGTTGGTCTGGGTTGGAGTCAGACAAGCGCAGGTGTCGGCACTGGACATTGGAAAGCGCCGCAATTGCTCGCTCCTCATATTTATAAGGCCTGTCTATAGGGGGATAAACTAGCTGATCACGCGGCAGCCGAGTGATCGTCGCCTAATCAGGCTGCAATCCGAAGCTTATCTCGGGGCTAAACGCGTGGGTTCCGCCCCCCGTGAGTCAGCGTCAGCTTCCGCCTCGTCGCCGACGGTGCCGCTGCCACCGAGTGCGAGTTGCTATGCGGGTGCCCGGCATTTTCGGCATCTACGCGAGCCGCTTCGGGCGCAGGTGCAGGAGGAGCATCCAACATCCGGAGTCTGATTGGGTGGCCGACAAGCATGAGTTTGGAGTCTGATACCTGCAACTACCTGCTTCGTAAACAGGCTCTCCAAGCTGACAGCCTTGACTCGCCTTTCAAAGCCCTTTTTACTGCCTCCTTGACTTAAAAATAGTAAAATACCTGTTCCCTCAGTCCAATACCTGTTCCCTCAGTCCAATACCTGTTCCGTCAGTCCAATACCTGTTCCCTCAGTCTAATACCTGTACCCTCAGTTCAATACCTGTCCCCTCAGTCCAATACCTGTTCCCTCAGTCTAATACCTGTACCCTCAGTTCAATACCTGTCCCCTCAGTCCAATACCTGTTCCCTCAGTCTAATACCTGTACCCTCAGTTCAATACCTATTCCCTCAGTCCAATACCTGTTCCCTCAGTCCAATACCTGTTCCCTCAGTCCAATACCTGTTCCCTCAGTCCAATACCTGTTCCCTCAGTCCAATACCTGTTCCGTCAGTCCAATACCTGTTCCCTCAGTCTAATACCTGTACCCTCAGTTCAATACCTGTCCCCTCAGTCCAATACCTGTTCCCTCAGTCTAATACCTGTACCCTCAGTTCAATACCTATTCCCTCAGTCCAATACCTGTTCCCTCAGTCCAATACCTGTTCCCTCAGTCTAATACCTGTAACCTCAGTTCAATACCTGTTCCCTCAGTTAAATACCTGTTCCCTCAGCTCAGTTCAATACCTGTTCCCTCAGTCCAATACCTGTTCCCTCAGTCCAATACCTGTCCCCTCAGTCCAATACCTGTCCCCTCAGTCCAATACCTATACCCTCAGTCCAATACCTATACCCTCAGTCCAATACCTATACCCTCAGTCCAATACCTGTCCCCTCAGTCCAATACCTGTCCCCTCAGTCCAATACCTATACCCTCAGTCCAATACCTGTCCCCTCAGTCCAATACCTATACCCTCAGTCCAATACTTGTCCCCTCAGTCCAATATCTGTCCCCTCAGTCCAATACCTATACCCTCAGTCCAATACCTGCCCACCCAGTCCAATAACTGTTCCCTCAGTCCAATTTCTGCTCCCTCAGTCCAATGCCTGTCCACCCAGTCCAATACCTGAATGCAGTATTCAGGAAGTGATTAAGGACCGCATGACAACGGTGAGCTGGTTGCAGCCAATTGCATTTTAGGGCTTAGAACTTTTACCCCCATTTTAATTAATTTATTAAGATTGAATCGAAAGCATGGAATTTCGCCGAGTTAGTAACAAGTCGTGTTCAAGTAACGGAGGCCCATAGGCTTAGCTTGTGTTAGCAGCGAGTCAAATGTACAACTTGTAATTGTTGCGACGCGACATGATAACGAGACAGTTATATGTGTGACTGACTTAAAAGTCAGACATGCATTAAGAAATAATCAATATTTCAGGAGAGAAAGTTCTAAGACCAAATGTACGCAGGCTGCGTGCATTGTCATGGAGTGCGGCTGGCATTGTCATGGAGTGCGGCTGGCATTGTCATGGAGTGCGGCTGGCATTGACATTTGCGACATCTGCATTTTCCGTCTCGCGAGCCTCGCCGTCACGCAGCCTCTGGGCGGCCTCGACATCGTCGGCTGGCTGTTCTGGCGACCCCGTCAAGCGGCGGTGAAGTTTGAGCACAGCGCTGGAGAGCAGGCTGTACAACAGCTCGATCAGCTCGCAGACGGTGAGCAGGCTGCAGCCGATGTACAGGCCGAGTAGGCCTCCCGTGTCGGCCAGGAACGCCGTGATCGAGTAGGCCGGCAATATCACCACCTGGGGCGACGTGCGGCGCTGCGCCACAATTCGAACTCTGATTAGCGACTCCGTCAGGTAGGTGCGAAACGAAGCCTCTGTGTGGGCCGTGTGGCTATCTGTGGATTGGGGAGGGTGACAGTGTGGCTACCTGTGGATTAAGTTGGTTATCCATGTGGCTACCTGTGGATTAAGTTAGTTATCTATGTGGCTACCTGTGGATTAAGTTGGTTATCCATGTGGCTACCTGTGGATTAAGTTGGTTATCCATGTGGCTACCTGTAGATTGAGAAAGGCATGGGTAAGGCTTTTTGTGGGTTGGAGAAGGGTTGTGAGTTGGTGGATGGTTTTGGTGAGACTTCCGGTGGCTTTAGCGCGGGCTATGCTTCTAAAAGCCAGCAAACGGGGCTCCTTCTGCATCGTACAGCCGAAGCCAGAAGGCCCCGCAGTTCACGCACCATTCTGGAGCGCCCTGGCCATTTCCGCGAGCCGCATGTCGACAGGCGTGACGTATCGCGGGTCGCGAGTCTCGGCGAAGTACTGCGCGGCGGAGCTGCCGGCGCTCGGCCAGCGGCTGAACGAGAAGCTCGCAGAGTACTGCTGGTAGCGGCACGGGTTCCGAGGGAGACAAGCCGTCTGCACCCGATGGTCCAGCGCACGCCAGTCAGTGCGGCTCCGGCGAACTCGATCCAGGCCCTCCTTGCTCGTCTCCGTCATGTTCAGGCACCTATGAGCAGGGCGAGCTGTTTAGCACATTGACCATATACTCATATTATACTTATATACTCATATTATACTTATAATGAAGAGAAATCGAACACACCTGGGCGTGTTCCGCAGACGCCAGACCAGCGGAGTGCTGGACGGCAGGCAGCCATACTCCTCGGCCAGCAGCTGTGCCAGCATCTCGTAGTAGCACGCGGCCGGACTGTACGCGAACGTTAGCGGCCCACCAGTGAGGTAGTCGACGAATTCAGCGGAGCCACTATCGGCCTGGCAGTGTGTGCCGTGCAGCTCCTCGCTGAAGGCCGTCTCTTCCATGCTGAGTGCCACGGAGTAGGAGTTGCCGGGTGCCAGTAGGAACTTTGCTTCGTGTATCAGCGACGGGTAGCTGCCGACCGGCACGATGAGCATGGTGAAGCCGGTCTCCTGAAGGAGTTCGGAGCCATCGCGGAGGCTCCAGTCCTGCAGCGGCACCTGAGCGCCGGTTCTCGGGTCGCGGATTGGATCTACGCCACGTCCGGAGTAGTTAAAGTCGGCGAAGTAGGGGTCGGTGGACAAGCGAAGGTCCACCTGCCAGCTATCGGACACGATCTTTTTCCGATCGTAGTCGGTGAAGTTCAATTTGAAGCACACGAGGTTCTCCGGATGGCTAAACGCTACGATTCGCGGCCGAATGAGGAATCGTGGCGGAGGACCCATCGTCGGCGTGGCGGACTGCCGCTGCACCGCCTGAACGCGGCGCTGTGCCAGGAGCTCAAAGGAAATGTGTACAGGCAGCGAGTTCTGCATCAGGTGCATCCGGAGCCCGAGCTCCGCTTGCTGTCCGTAGCGAGTGTTGAACTCGGCGCTGAGGTTGGCAACGACGGAGTTGATTAGGTCAGCCTCGACCGGACTCAAGTCGTACGGATAGCTGCCTGAGTACGGATTGCTGGGGCAGAAGTACAGGTCGGGGAAGATGAACTGCACCTTGTCGATCTCGAAGGACTTTGCCAGCGCGTCCTCTCTCAGGCGAGCAACCAGCGTCACCGCGGTGCGAATGAAAATGGCCAGGAAGAACAGAAACAGAGCGCACCACATCACCTTCATGGGCCGACTCGGCGAGGTGACGACGCGGCCGATGCCGTGGGCCGTGCTGGAAGCCAGAGCATCCGTGATGGCTTTCGGCATTTTCACAATGCTTTTCCAGCTTCAGCATCAGCTATAGAATCTGCGGCAGTTGGCAATGCTGCATCGCTTAAAAAGCAACAAAACACCGCGTGATCCGATTGGCTCCGGCATGACTGCTCTGTCCTCTCTTATCGTTCTGTCCGAAGATTGCAGATAGCCCGCAGCCTGCCATGGGGAATAGGTCATGGTAAGGTCAGAATCTCCTGGATTTAGCAGCTTCGGCTCCTGACATTTCAAATTCGCACGCTGTGCAGTTAAGTGTGCGCCTATTTTCTTTGCGGGCTGGGCCAAAAGTGCACGGCTTGTTTATCCGCAGTTGCCAAATTTCCGCTGGCTTACCACAAATCTCCCTGAACTTTTCCGGTTGCTCCTGCCGCGGACCAGTCCCGTTCCGATAAGTTTCCATTGGCTCACCTGGCCTGCCGAAGCCAAGCAGCTGGCCGGATCAATATTGATAAACATATTTCCTCTCGCAAGTCAAGGGGTCTTACTTGTGTGCTCAGACATCTGAATGCCGTTTACTGATACTTCATGAGTTGTCATTCACTAAAGAATTGGCGAGCAAACAGTAATCCTTAAAATTTGATGAGCTATAAAACTATCATATAAAACATTTGAACTACTATCAAAGAGGTGGCTTCATGACGTCAACACAATATCAACTGTCTGATGGCTTCATGAGAGGTCATTGCCTGATGCTTTGACGTCATTTTAAGCCTCACACTTTGCTCCCACTATCCCTATTAGCCCTATCAAACAGCTCCCACTATCCCTATTAGCCCTATCAAACAGCCGGGTGCTAATCGCACTTATTCGCGCTTCAAACTCCGATATGGCCACAGTTCTATAGGGGGCTCAAAACTGTTCTCCAGCCCTGAGCAGCCGGTGGGGACTGCGGGTTGTCAGTTCTCACCATCGCATCACCAGCCACTTCCGGAGCTGCTTGTCAGCCCCGGAGGTCGATCGAGTAGTCATCGACTCAGTGACCAATTTCAGATCGCAAGTATTTTTATGGATAATTTTTTAGCGCGATTCACTGAAGCCTTGAGTACTGCTCACTGCCTGGCGACCGTGGCAGACAATATATCTGACAAAATAACTGTTAAGCGTGGAGATTACTAGTGGATTTTGGCGGTTGAAAATAATAAAACTTTTACATTTATTTAGCAGGCTAAAAATTACAGAAACCAATAGAATGAGAAAAACAAATCCATTAGTACTCGTATAGTAATTATGGGATTCCTTATTTCTATAACTCTGCTTTGACAAAATCCAGTCACTTTGAGAGCTAAAAGTTCACGTGTAGTACGGAACTCAGCGGAGGTTTTCGGAAAAGGAACGATACCTATGAAGTACAAGAGACTAGCGTTAGTCCTCGGGCCCAACACCCCGGAGTCCGAGCTCAGCAGCTCAGGGAGCCACCTAGAAGCCGATACGGCCCAGGAAGAAGCTCTTCACCAGCGGCGAGGTCGCCAGCAGCTGCTGCTGGGTCAGGCGGCTGGCGGTCAGGCCGGCTCTGGTGCACTCCGGCGGCACGCGGAACACGCTGGCATCCCGGATGCCGATGGTCACATTCACGTAGCTCTCGGACTCGTGGAATCCTGCGAGGACAAAGTCTAGGATTCAAGCATCCATCACAGGCTTCCAGCATCCATCACAGACCCCAAGCATCCATCACAGACCCCAAGCATCCATCACAGACCCCAAGCATCCATCACAGACTCCAAGCATCCATCACAGGCTTCCAGCATCCATCACAGACCCAAAGCATCCATCACAGACCCCAAGCATCCATCACAGACAGGAAGCATTCATCACAGACAGGAAGCATCCATCACAGGCTTCCAGCATCTATCACAGACCTCAAGCATCCATCCATCACAGACCCCAAGCATCCATCCATCACAGACCTCAAGCATCCATCCATCACAGACCCCAAGCATCCATCACAGACAGCAAGCATCCATCACAGACAGCAAGCATCCATCACAGACTTCAAGCATCCATCACAGACAGCAAGCATCCATCACAGGCTTCCAGCATCCATCACAGACTCCAAGCATCCATCACAGACAGCAAGCATCCATCACAGACTTCAAGAATCCATCACAGACAGCAAGCATCCATCACAGGCTTCCAGCATCCATCACAGACTTCAAGCATCCATCACAGGCTTCCAGCATCTATCGCAGGCTTCCAGCACCTATCACAGACCTCAAGCATCCATCACAGACCCCAAGCACCCCAGGACACCCAGGACTCACGCGGGCTGAAGGCCAACTGCGAGATCGGCACGCAGGAGGCCCTGGTGACAGCCAGTTGGACGTCCAGATCGCTGACGCGGCCGCGGAAGCTGTTGAAGTTTAGGAGGTCATTGCCAGCGCCGAAGTGCAGGGAGCCCTCGCCGCGGAAGTCGTCTTGAGGCGGATTTTCGCATCGAGTCGGGTTGAGTTGGATAATGTCTAGTTTTTCAGGAAGGAAGGTTTACCGGAATGCCAGTAGTAAAATAATGCTTACTCGGCACGCAGGGCGGGTCAATGCCACGGGTGAGGGCAATGATGCGGCACTCGCGGCTGTGATGATCAACAATGTACATTGCGCGCCTGTTGCCGTCCACCAGCACCCGCTGGTGCCTCACAATGCGATTTCCGATTAGCGTCTCGTTGCTGGCCACCAGCTGGCGAGTGAAGTCGTAGGCCAACGAGGAAAACGCCTGTTAAATACGGATTGCAGAGCGCCATGGAATCGAGATATATGGGATTGGTAAATCTGGGATTGATAGGTATGGGATTGATAGATCGGAGTTTGATAGGTATGGGATTGATAGATCTGGGATTGATATGTATGGGATTGATAGGAATTGGATTGATAGATGGGATTGATAGATATGGGATTGATAGGTATGGGATTGATACATCTGTAATTGTTAGACATGATCTTGAAAGATCTGAGATTGAAAGATTTGAGATTCATAGATCAGGGATTAATGGATATGGATAGATAGATATGGGATTAATTCGTCTGAGATTGATAGATCTGGGGATTGGTTTGG